>JARHVA010003513.1:1245000-1953629 GCA_037957365.1 Torreya grandis | reverse complement strand
GAGAACCAAGAATGAAGAGATGAAAGTGGTATGTAAGAGATGACTGTGATTTCCTAAGAAGGATGAGAGTGTAGAGGAACAAGATAAATTTTAAATAATAAAGAAAGAGGAGCAATATATGCATGAAAGGAGGTTTGCGAGTTAGTGAAGCAAGAGTAATCAAGAGGGTGTCAAGACAAGTGATGTACATGTGGCATGGAATCAAGTCAGAGATAAGAGTTTAAAGAAGGATGAAAATCAGATAACCATAGTTAAATAATGAATATAGAGGTTATACGCATTAGCCACTACATCAAATTATCTATATATTTTTTTTAAAATATTTTTTAATTAATGAATAAATTGTAATTAAAAAAAATTATAAACATTAAATTATCCCTAAAAAAGACTATAAAAAATTACTTTATATATTTTAAAACATAAGATAATTAATCTTTAATATTAAAATAAAGAAATATAAAAATAGTATAACATAAGAAAGATAAATATTAATATATTTTTATCAAATACCCACCTCAAAAATTATTCTTAAAATATATTATAAATATAATTAACAATATGAAATAGGATTAACATGAATTGTGCTTTAAATTCTCATATATATATATATATATAATATATATATATATATATATATACATATATATATATATATATATATATATAATTTTTTAATTTCTTAATTTTAAAAATATAAGACAAGTCATTTGTATGTAACAATAATTCTTCAAGACAATAAACATTAATTTATACAAATATAAACAGTTAATCCCTTTTTTTTCTAAGGGCCTCCCTGAGGCGATCTGTTTGGATTCCCCAAGGGGTACTTGGACATAAATGTTGGATTTTGAGGGTATCCCTTTTCATTGCAGGAAGTGCCACCAGATGGGTCATATTGTTGCTTGTTGTGCTGCTGGGAAATCCAAATCTAGGCGACCACCTTCTTGGTGGTCCGAGGCCTCCTCTGAGCATTACATGGTTAAACAACCCTTGGAAGATCCAACTGATTCTGAGATTGAGGATAGTGTGCACTTCGAGCTGGTGGTTGTGGAGGATTCTGTGGGGAAACATTCCTTTGAAGCTCCTGCGGAGGCTGTGGTTCGTGATCTTTCTGAGCCAGTGGTTGAGGTGGTTGTGGTCTCTTCTCCTGTTTCGAAGGATCCTCCTAGGAGCTAGATATCATCTGATTCTCATAGGGAGTTTGTTGTGATGTCTATGTCCCCTGGGTTCCACGGTTCTATGTCTTCTGAAGCATGGGTTGCTGAGGCAAGAAAAGCTAGAGGTTGGATGGACAACAGTTAAAAGGAAGAAGTCTAAGCACTCGATTCCACCTCTAGATAAGAACCTTCGGTCACGTAAGGAAAATCTCAATTCAAAAGGAAAATCTAATGTTCCCTTATGCTGACTGGTTGTTTCTGTTGGTAAACTGGTTGCTTCACTGGTTTGCTGATTACTAGTCTGGGAGGTTTTTACAAGTTGCTGATCTAGTCTGTTAACTTTCCAGATTCTTGTGTTGTGACGGTTGTTTTATTTGGTCATATCTGTTGGTAGCAGGTCCTTGCAAAACTTGGTTTAGTTATTTTACTGGTTTCAGGTTCTTCTAAAACCTGGCTGTGCTTTATGATTTATCTTTCTTTTCTGATGTAAAGGGTTTCGGGGCCCCTTCAAAACCTACTTTTACCTTAATCTAAAACATTTCATCCTTTTAGTGTTAATTTATTAGTTTGATTATATATTTTAAAAATATTAAAATATAATGTATTTAATACATAAGAATGATATAGTTTCTTATATATCCATTGAATAAAATGAATTGAGAAATTAAAATAAATGATACAAGTATGAGAAAAGTAATTTATTCTAGGTATATTACTTAAGTAATGAAAAGACATTTAAATACACATTCATAATCTAACCTATTTAATTTTATAACTCATTTACATATGAATTGGGCATTGTTTTTAGTATTTCATTATATTTAACATGATTAGTGATGTTTTATTAAAATTAATTCATTTATTATATTTAATTTACAAATAAATTATATAATAAACAATAACAATAACATTTTCTCTTTATATATAATTCTTTTTAGGTTCTTTGTTTCTAAATAAGTCATTACATGAATATGAGTATATATTAAATATTAAGATACTTTTATATAAAAACTGTGTAATATTATTTCAATCATTTAATTTTAAATATAAAAATTAAATATATAAAATTAGATAAGTAAAAATAAATTGATTATATCAATTGATCTAAATTTTGACATTATTTTTAATGTAAATTTTGAATTTATTTATATATTTTTAAATGTTAATTTTTTATGTATTTAAGTTTATTTTGAAATTTTAAATAATCGGTTAGATGTGGTATGTCGTTAAATCTTCACATAAATGACTTGATGTGGGTCTAACATTTCAATGTGAAACATCTATAAGGAAGAGGCTTAGGAAGATGAAAATGATTAAGGAGTGGATTTGAAAAAGAATGTGGGTAAGTACAGGGGAATGATGGGCCAAAAGATGGTTTTAAGTGAATATGTTTTTCTTGAAAAATAAAAAACCTCAACTTGTACGGATTATTTGAGATACCTACATTCAAAATTTGAAGATGTCATGTGAACTTGAATTATAGCATTTTGAATCTAGTTTCTAAACCACTATTTTTATTTGAAATGGTCAAGTATAATAGGCCAAATGTCTTAAATTCAAAGAGGTAGTACTATTTTTTAGAAAAATATGAGTAGATAGCTTTCCATACGGCCCATCACTTTTTTAGCATTGTTTTGTTTTGTTTTAAACCCCTTGATGGAATGTTAGATAAGATAATCTAGTTTGCAACCTATATTTTCTTAAATTAATTAATGAATATTTTTTTATTAATTTCACAAGTCAATAAACCTTGAAATATGATCAATAATGTATATTCGACTTTGTGGCCCCCATAACTATCTCAAAAAATATTAAAAATTATATATATTTTTAATGTGTATAGAATTAGGTCTAGTTTACAACCATATAATATTTTTCAGTTTAAATCAACGAATCAAAAGATACATAAACAAAGATGAACATGTATAGTTGTGTCATATAGCATTATAAAAATAAAGACTTAGAAATAAATATAGAAAACAACCTTAAAAATAATGAAAATAACACACACACACACACATTTAGAAAGAGGAGAGTGTAGTCAATGTTGTAGTAATATTTTCAAGAAAAAGTTTGATAAAATTCATAGTGTTTAGCATAGCCAAAGTTGAATTATTTTATTTTTTGTCAACAACATACATTCGACTGTATGTTGGCATGTCATTGCCATTGATGTCAAGGTGCATTTAGAGAAGGTGCATAGTGAGTGGTCATTAAGGTATATGCATGATATGACAAGGTGAGATTTTTGAGTATTGTATTTTCTATTGGTTGATGTTATGGTTTATGCTAGTTTAAAGTTGTCAGTGTTGTCATTAAAGGTTCTCTTGAAGGTATGATGACAAGTAGGTCTGTAAGAGTGTTGATGTGAGCAAATCAAGTTGACAGTGTGTGTTGTGACAATATTATAAGCATTAAAGATATGTAGTGTGAAAGAGAGTATTATAGTGGTTATGAGTTTTGTTGTCTTATTTCCATTGTTAACAAACACATGAAGGTATATGTCTTTGAGGTTAATTGATTAAGTAGCCTAAGCCTAGTCATGTCATGAAGAGACCTTGTGATAAGGTATGAACATGGTGGCTTGGTGAGATGAGTGTACACAGGCATGAATGACTATATGAGGTTGTTTGAGTGCGTGAGAGGTGGAAAGTGCATGAAAAGAGGCATGAAGGTCAATTTTTAGGCCTAATGTCATTTTCATGTTAAGATCTTAAGAGGAGAGAGAGAGAGAGAGAGAGAGAGAGAGAGAGAGAGAGAGAGAGAGAGAGAGAGAGAGAGAGAGAGAGAGAGAGAGAGAGAGAGGAGAGGAGAGAGAGAGAGGAGAGAGAGAGAGAGGAGAGAGAGAGAGAGAGCTAATGCAGGGTTCATGATCATATTTAAATGAGTTTAAAATCATATAAGCATTATCAGAGGTGAATTATGTTGTTTCAAGTTTCTTAATGAAGTTTGAGGTTCTAGTTTAAATAATAAGGCATGAAAAGTTGCTTGAAGGTCTCTCGGGTACTTAGAATGAAGGGTTCTCAACCCAAGAAGTATTTTCATGTTCTCATTAATTTTACATGAAAACATAAGTAATTCATGGTAAATGGGTAAAGGCCCTATCTCAAAATTATAGTCATTAGTTTTTGGATTGAGGGGCTATGCTTTATGAATGATCATGAAGAGTGGAAGTTAGTTTAAACCCTCTTAGAACCCTAATGAAGACCCAATGTTGAAGACATTGTTCAAAAGTTATCAAGATGAATTTAATTAATCATATAAGCTATTAGAACTTGTATTAGACTCTCCTAGGTATATTCAAGTGGTATTGGTTAGAGTGAGGAGAGAGAAAATATGTTGAGTTACAAGCTTGTTTTTAAAGAAGTTGTAGAATTCAAAAGTCGCATTAGACATATTAAGCAAATAGATGAAGGAAGAAGGTAGAGAATCATTTTTTTTAATTTATATGAATGTTTTTGATATTTTATAGTACTAAAATGCACTAAATTGGTCATCCAAGTTAGCCAGTCGCTAATAGGCCTAAAGATGTAAATAGTGAAAAACCCAAGCAACAGTGAGAAGATGAATTGGAATGTGTTTTCATGATACAGTGATGTAATTTAGTATATGGTTTTGTTTTTTATGGCTTAAAATTAATGTTTATGATTTTGAAAATATTTAAACTCAATGTAAGAGGTTGAAAATTTGAATCCAAAATGACTTATTTGGTTCAAGCAAGACTGTGTGAGATAAGTTTAGGAGATTGGTCTACAAGACTAATGTTTGATTTTAGAGCTTATGGATTTTTTGATTGAGGTTTTTCTAAAGATGTCATAGAATATTTTGAATTTATTATGAGTACTTTAATGTGTCTACATAGTTTTTGGAGTTCAAAGTCATCATGATTGGTCTTTAAGGGAAACTAATAATTCTAAGTGAGTGAGTTGTAGAGGTGTTATTGAGCCCTTATCTCCTAAAAATAAGTGTTTAATTCATATAGTTATATTATTGAGACCATTTATATTATGTATAAGTGTTTTATTTTCATGGTTGTGTGGATAAATGATGTATTATCTTTAGTTGTTCAAGATAGACTTTTCTATGTGTTCAAAGGCCTAATGTGAACAGTTCTAATGGAGTGTTTCAAGTGGTGTTTGGACCTCAAAAGTGTCATGGTAATTAGAGGATTTTGGATAAGACCTATTTTATTGTTTTATGAAAATTTTGTGTCGTTTATCGAGGTATAGTGTGTTCTATAGGGTCATAAGGTAATGTGTCCTAAAGTAGGCCTAATGGAATTAGGTCTCAATGAGACTTAAATAAAGACTTGGTCTATTTGAGTTATGGAAAACCTAATATAATAATTTATTATTACTTGTAACATGTCATGAGGCCTATTTTTTGGCTAAAATAAGTGGTCAAGTGTGTGTGGCCAAACAATAAGTGTATGAGTAAGGGACTTATATAAATATAATGTAGTTTATGCCTATTCGGTAAGATTATATGAAGTAAATGAAATTGAATATTGAAGAATATAAGGGGGTATTTTAGACATAATAATGGTGTATAAAAACCAACATTAGGACATAATAGGAGTTTTGTGTATGAAAATCAAGGTCATATGACCTAATCAGTCTTGAAGAGACCTAGTTGAGAGAAAAAACCTAGAAGGTAGTTTGAGTGGGTTAAACTTTGTGAAGAGATAAATAAGATGATCATCATATGTTATTTTAGAAACAAGGTGTTTTAAAGTTACTCAAATCAATCAAGTGGCTGATTTGGTACTAAGTCATCTAGGGGGTTGGTACCTCCTTGCAAGTGGGTGCTAGATAAAGCCTAGTCAAGTGGGTGCTTGGCTAGTTAGGGTTCATGCTCCATGTGGAGTTGGTGCTTCACTAAATTTGGTTTTTGTATTATAAGACTATATTATATTTATAGATATTAGTGGGTTTTCTTCCCCTTGATGGTTTCTAAAATATATGATGTATTCTTGGATTTCATGTTTATATGTATGGTTGCTTGTGCCTTAATTGATCTATATGTTTGTATGAATGGCTCATGAATGTTAAGTGGAATTAAATGAATGTTTTGAAGACCAATTCACCACGCCCCCACCCACCCCCCCCTCTTTTTCATTGTGATTCCAAAAATAGGTATTAGAGCTTGGTCTTTTTAAGCAAACCTTAAATTTTGAAGGTAATCCTAAGAAGCACAAGATGTCTAGTGATCAAGAAGAAGAAGAAAACATGTATGATAGTGAATAAGAATAATCTAAATTAGACCTTGAAGTTGAGATCATAAGTGCCCTATATTATTTTAAACATTAAGGTAAGATGAAGAATGAGTCGAGATATATGGTCAAGGATTTGAAGGAACATATATGTACCTTGAAGAGTGATAAGGCCAAAGAAGCCAAAAAGGATGAGAAGACCATCAAGGATCTCAGGGATCAGTTAGGTGTCAATATAATATTTAGATCAAAAAAATTTGAGTATGATCAATTGAAGACATAACTAAATTACTTGTGTCAATATAATATTTAGATCAAAAAATGTTGAGCATGATCAATTGAAGACAACTAAATTCCTTGAAGGTTGAACATGAGCAACTCATAGACAAAATGAGTAAGTTTGATAAAGAAAAAGTCAAAAGCACAAATGTGAAATTCAACATGAAGATAAAAATTAGGTATCCCAATGTAATGAGGAGTGATAAATCATGAGGTAAGTATAGAAATGGTGTCTGCTATAGTTGTCATAATATGGGATAGATTGCAAGATTCTATCCTAATGAAATTATAAGTCCCTACAGACTTAACAAGGTATATGGATTTATTAGAGTGCATGAGAGGGATAAAACATGGGTATGGTAGCCAAATAAAGTCAAGAATGATCATGTTGAGCTCAAGATTCAAGATGGATTATTTGCTAAGGAGGAGTAGAAGACTAAAGGAGAGGAATCTAAACTAGCTCAGACTACCTTCCACATTCAAATTGAAAACATTAAATGTTATATAGATAGTGGTTTCTCAAGCCACATGATAGGAGATAAAACCAAGTTCATCTCATTGAAAAATAATGATATAGGAACAATAAGATTTGGAGACATCACAACTACCAATATAGTTGGCAAGGGTATCTTAAGCTTGGACAATGGGAAGACCAAAACAAAAAATGTCTTGTATGTGGAAGATTTGAAACATAACCTATTTATTTTAAGTCAAATATACAACCAAGAACACACAATAAATTTTCATAATAGTGGGTGTGATTTAAGGAAAGCCAAATTAGGAAGGCTAAGTGTCAATGTTAAGAGGACCAAGAAAAATCTATATGTCTTGAATGAGATCAAGAAGGGGAGATGCTTAATGATCAATATGGATGAAATTTGGATATGGAACAAAATATTTGGTCACCTAAAATTTGACAATATTATTAAGATAAGCACTAAGAAGTATGTGAAGAATATGCCTAAGATAACCAAACCAACAAACACATTTTGAAAATCATGTCAACATGGTAAACCAACTATAAGAAGGTTCAAGTCTAAGGAGTACTCTTCTACAAGACCTTTGGAATTATATACACACTGATCTTTATGTGCCTACAAAAATCCAAATCATTCAAGGAGATATCTACTTTATGTTACTCATAGATGACTACATAAGAATGACTTGGGTAGCATTCTTGAAATAAAAGTCAGAAGCTCTTAAAAAATTCAAGGCATTCAAGGATTTTGTCGAGAATGAAAAGAGTGGGAATATATAGTGCCTAATATTTGATAGAGGAGGAGAATTTTGGTCTAATGAGTTTGATGACTTCTATGAGATTCATGGAATAAGGAGATAGTTCTCAGCAGCTAGAACACCTTAATAGAATGGGGTAGTGGAAAAAAAGAATAAGATAGTTCAAGAGATGGAAATAGCTATACTAAATGAGTCTATATCATCTGATGGATATTTGAGAGAGGAAGTGAGAATTTTAGTATAATTTTTTAATTGAGGATAGATAAGGACTAATGGAAACAAGACTCCTTATGAGCTATGGAAAGGTAGACCTACTAATGTGGAACACTTTAGAGTGTTTGGGAGCAAATGTTTCATCAAAATTTATGATGAATACTTAGGATATTTTTATTATAGATATGATGAAGGTATATTCTTAGGATACTCATCAATGACCTTAGCTTATAGATTTTATAACAAGAGGTTATAGAAGATAGTGAAAAGCACCAATATAGAGACTGATGAGACAAGGAAATCACACTTATAGTCAAAGGATACATTAGAGAATATAGAATTAGATAATGAATAGGAAAATATAGAGGTTGATGAGAAAGAAGTATAAGTTGAGGAAAGACAAGAATCAAAAGGCCCATAAGGATAGATTCAAAGAGATCATCCTAGATCATAAATCAATGGAAATAAGGATGCATGTATGTAAATAAGGAGAATATTAATAAGTAACCTAAATCAAGATAATTTTTCTCTATTATCCAATATTGAACCTAAGAACCTTGTATAAGTAATTAAAGATAAGTTTTGGATAGGTGATATGAATGAGGAGGTAGACCACATAGAGAAGAATGAGACTTGGGAACTAGTTCCTAGGCCTAAAGACAAGAATGTCATTAGCACAAAATGGGTGTTTAGAAACAAGTTTAATGAAGATGGAGAAGTCACTAAGAACAATGATAGATTTATATGCAAGGGATATGCACAATTTAAAGGGATAAACTTTGAGTAGATATTTGCATCGGTGGCAAGATTAGAGGCCATCATATTATTTCTAGCATATGTAGGATTCAAAGGGTTCAAAGTTTACTAGATGGATGTCAAATCTACATTTTTGAATGGAAACTTGGAAGAATAGGTATACATATATCAACCTGAGGGGTTCTCACTATCAGGTGATAGGGACTATGTTTGTAGATTGAAAAAGGCTCTTTATGGTCTAAACCAAGATCCTAGAGATTGGTATGCCAGGTTGGATAGATATCTATTGGATCAAGGATTAAAAATAGGAGTTATAGATAGTAATATGTACATAAAAATAGAAGAAGAAAATTAGTTGGATGACATCATATTTTGTGGAAATAATGGGAACATGACCAAGGCCTTTTAAAAGGTGATGAAGAAAGAGTTTGAGATGTCCATGCTGGGAGAACTATGATTCTTTCTTGGGTTAAAACTCAGTCAATCTAAAAAAGTTATATTTATTTCACAAGCCAAGTACATAAGAGTGATGTTGAAAAAGTTTAAGTTGAAAGATTGTAAAGCAATTAATACACATATGATTATAGGGTGTAAGTTGAGAAAATAAGATGAGTATCCAAGGGTCAATCATACATCATATAGATTAATGATTGGAAGTTTGTTATACACCACTGCCTCTAGACTTGACATCATGAAAGTAGTAGGTCTTGTGGGAAGGTTTAAATTTGATCCAAAGGAAAATAATTTGAAATAAATAAAATATATACTCAAGTACCTCAAGGGGACTATGTAGTTTGTTTTGTGGTATCCAAGGAATAAGGGGTTCAATTTGATAGCCTCTATAGATGCAAACTAGGTAGGAAGCCTAGATGACAGGAAGAGTACTAGTGGTGGATCTTTCTTCTTAGGTGGGTGACTAGTTTCATGGATAATCAATAAGTAACCATAAGTAGTATTATCCCCTTGTGAGGCTAAATACATTATAATAGCTTCATGTTGCACTCAGTTCCTATGGATGAGACAGACCTTACAAGACTACAACGTGAAGTATGATGGTCCTATCCCTATCTATTATGACAATATAAGTGATATAAGTGTCTCAAATAACCCTATAATTTACTAAAGAACTAAGCACATTCTTATAAAGTATCATTTCCTAAGAGATTAGGTAAATGAACAAAGTGTCAAACCTAAATATATTTCTACACAGGATCAGATTATGGACATTGTGACCATGGCACTTATAAAATCAACATTTAAATATCTAAGACAAGAATTGGGTATAGTTCATGCCCCTATCAGTCACTAAGGAAGTCAAGTGTTTAGGGAGAGATAATCAAGTGGTTCATTATCTCTAAGTATAGTTGAATAGTGGTAAGAAGGTATACATGGAGATAGGGGGAACATGTTTGTATGATGACTTATAAACTCATAGTACTATATGTTGAGTGTTTTGGTTGTAAGGAGTGTGATCCAAGGAGTTGCAAATATCACTTTGTCATTTATGTCAAAGGGTGATAAAGTTTAGAATGAGGGAGAAGTAACTTATTGAGAGAAGTTTTTTAGAGTGCTTTCTATCAATGATAAATGGGGAGTTTATTGGCATGTTGTTTTTATTGATGTCAAGGTGCATCTCATGAAGGTGCATGGTGAGTAATCACTAAGGTATGTGCATGATTTGACAAGGTGATATTATTGCACATTATCTTTTATTTTGGTTGATGTCAAGGTTTAGGTCAGCTTGAATTTGTCGATGTTGTCATTGAAGGTTCTTGTGAAGGTATGATGACAAGAAGGTCTATAAGAGTGTTATTGTGAGTAAGGGCAGTTGGAAGTATGTGTTGTGGAAAGCTTATAATAATTAAAGGTATGTAGTGTGATATAGAGTATTATAATGGTTATGTGTTTTTTCTTATTTAAATTATTGACAAATACATGAAGGTATAGGTATTTGAGGTCAAGTGCTTAAGTAGCCTAATCCTAGTCATGGCATAAAAAGACCTTGTGATAAGGTATGAGCAAGGTGGCTTGGTGATATGAGTGCACACAAGAATGTGTGGTTGTATGTGGTTTCTTGAGTATGTGAGTAAAGTGGAGAGTGCATGGAAAGAGGTATGAAGAACAATTTTTAGGCCTAATGTGGTTTAAGTCAAGATCTAGAGAGAAAAGAGAGAGTGTGTGGCCTAATGAAGAGTCATGATCAAATTTCAAGGAATTTGGGATCATATCAACATTTTAAAAGGTGGATTATGTTGTTTCAAGTTTTTTCATGAAGTTTTAGGTTCTATTTTGAAGGACATGGAAAGAAAAGTTGTTTGAATGTCTCTTGATTACTCAGAATGAAGGGTTCTCAACCCAAGAAGGATTTTTTTTGTGCTCATTAGCTTATTAACCCTTTATATGGGAACTTAAGTAGTTCATGGTAGATGGGGAAGTGTCCTAGATCAAAATTCTAGGCATTATTTCTAGGATTATGGGACTATGCTTTATGAATGACCGTTAAGAGTGGAAACTTGTTTAAACCCTCTTAGAACCCTAATGAAGACCCGATGTTGAATATGTTGCTAAAAAGTACTCAAGATGAATTGAATTACTTATATAAGATATTATAGTTTGTATTTTACTCTCCCAGGTACCTCCAAGTGGTATTGATTAGAGAGAGGAGAGAAAAAATGTTAAATTATAGACTTATTTCTAAAGAAGTTATTTTAGAAGTTAAAAGTTGCATTGGACATAGTAAGCAAATATATGGAGGAGGAAGGTAGAGACTCATGTTTCATGTCCATGAAGGTTTTTGGATAGGTTATAGTCCTCAAATTTTTAAACATAATTATATTCCTTGAAGGTTGAGCATGAACAACCCATAAACAAGATGAGCAAGTTTGAGAAAGAACAACTCAAAATCACCAATGTGAAAGTCAACATGAAGAGACTAATCAAGTAGCCCAATTCAATGAGGAGTGATCAATTAATAGGTAAGTATAGAAATGTTATATGTTACAATTATCATAATATGGAATAGATTGCAAGATTCTATCCTAATAAAATTAGAAGGTCCTCAAGACTTAACAAGGTATATGGAGCTACTAGAGTGTATGAGAAGGATCAAACATGGGTATGGAAGCAAAATAAAGTTAGGAATAATCATATTGAGCTCAAGAGTGAAGATGGATTATTTTCTAAGGAGGATAAGGATATTAAAGGAGAGAAATATAAGTTATCTTAGACTGCCTTTCAAATTCAAGATGAAAGCATGAAATGGTATATATATATATATATATATATATATATATATATATATATATATATATATATATATATATATATATATATATATAGTGGTTTCTCAAGCCACATGATAGGATACAAAACCAAGTTTATCTCATTGAAGAAGAATGTTGTAGGAATAGTAATGTTCAGAGATATCACAACTTCTAATATAGTTGGCAAGGGTATCTTAAGTTGGGATAATGGGAAGACCAAGACATAAAATTTCTTGTATGTGGAAGGTTTTAAACATAGCCTACTAAGTTTAAGTCAAATGTGAAACCAAGGACACACACTAACCTTTCATGACAGAGGGTGTAAGATAAGGAGAGCCAAATCAGGAAGGCTAATTGCCAATGCTAATAGGAATGAGAATAGTCTATATGTCTTGAATGATATCAAGAAGGAGATATGATTTATGAGCAATATGGATTAAAGTTAGAAATGACACATAATATTGGGTCACCTAAACTTTGAAAATCTAGTCAAGATAAGCACTAAGAAGTTTGTGAAGATTATGCCTAAGATCACCAAACCAACAAACACACTTTGAAAATCATGTCAACATGGTAAATATTATATAAAAAGGTTCAATTCCAAAGATTAATCTACTATAATACCTTTGTATTTAATACACACTAATCTTTATGGGCTTAAGAGAATCCAAAGTATTCAAGGAGATATCTACTTCATGTTACCCATACATGAATACACAAGAATGACTTGGGTAGAATTCTTGAAAGAAAAGTCACAAGCTATTGACAAGTTCAAGTGAGTATGAGAAGAATGGGAAGATATAGTGCCTAAGATCTGATAGAGGAGGAGTGTTTTGGTCTAATGATTTTGATGACTTCTATGAGGTTCATGGATTAAGGAGACAGTTCTCAATAGCTAGGACACCTTAGTAGAATGGGGTAGTGGAAAGAAATAATAGGATAATTAAAGAGATGGAAAGAACTATGCTAAATTATTCTAGATTATCTGATGGATATTGGAGGGAGGCAGTGAACATTGTAGTCTACATTTTGAATAGAGGATAGATAAGGTCTAATAGAAACAAGACTCATTATGAACTGTATAAATGTAGACCTATTAATGTGGAACACTTTAGAGTGTTTGGGAGAAATTTTTTCATCAAAAGAGATGATGAAGGCTTAGGAAAGTTTGATTTTAGATATGTTGAAGTTATATTCTTAGGATACTCATCAATGATTTCAGCCTATAGATGTTAAAACAAAAGGTTATAAAAGATAGTGGAAAGCGCAAATGTGAAGATTGATGAGACAAGGAAATCACACTCACAAACAAAGGACACATTATAGAATCTAGACTTAAAGAATGGAGATGAACTATTGAGGTTGATGACTAAGAAGAATTAGTTTAGGAAAGACAAGACTCAAAAGTCCCATCAAGATAGATTCAAAGAGATCATCCTGAATCACAAATCATTAGCAACAAGGATTCAGGTATGTAAACAAAGAGAAGACTAATAAGTAACCTAAATTAAAATAATGTTGTTCTATTGTCTGATATTAAACCTAAGAACCTTGTAGAAATAAGAAAAGACAAGTTTTGGATATGTGTTATGAATGAGGAGATAGACCAAATAGAGAAGAATGAGACTTTGGAACTAGTGCCTAGGCCTAAAGACAAGAATGTCATTGGCATAAAATGGGTGTTTAGAAACAAGTTGAATGAATATGGAGAAGTCACTAGGAACAAGGCAAGATTGGTATGCAAAGGATATGAAAAAGTTGAAGTGATAAACTTTGAGGATACCTTTACACCAGTGGTAATATTGGAGGCCATCATATTGTTTCTAACATATGTAAGGGTTTAAGGTTTACTAAATGGAAGTCAAATCTTCTTTTTTGAATAGAAACTACGAAGCAGAACTATACATAAAGAAACCTGAGGGGTTCCTACTATTAGGTGATAGGGACTATGTTTGTAGATTGAAAAAGGATCTTTATGGTCTAAAGTAAGCTCCTAGAGTTTGGTATCCCAGGTTGGATAGGTATCTATTGGATCAAATATTCAAAATAGGAGTTGTAGATAGTAATATGCACATAAAGACAAAAGATGACCATCAGTTGATAGTTGTTGTCTATGTGGATGACATCATCTTTGGTGGAAACATTTAGAACATGACCAAGGCCTTTATAGAGGTGATGAATAAAGAGTTTGAGATGCCCATGATGGTATAACTATAATTATTTCTTGGGTTATAAATCACTCAATATCAAAAAGGTATATTCATTTCACAAGCCAAGTACATAAGAGAGATGTTGAAGAAGTTTGAGATGGAATATTTTAAGGCAATTAGTACACTTATGATCATAGGGTGTAAGTTGAGAAAGGAATATAATTCTCAAACGGTCAATCAAAAATCATATAGGTTAGTTACTGGAAGTTTTATATACACCACTACCTCTAGACCTAACATAATGCAAGAAGTAGGTCTTGTGGGAAGGTTTCAAGTAGGTCCAAAGGAAAATCATCCTATAAGTAGTCAAAGGGAAACACAAGTATCTCAAGGAGACTATGGAGTTTGGGTTGTGGTATCCAAGGAAAAATGAATTCAATCTGATAGACTATACAATTTTAGACTGGGCATGAAGCCTAGATGATAAGAAGAGCATTAGTGGAGGATCTTTTTTCTTATGTGGGTGCCTAGTTTCATGGATAGAGTAAGAAGAAACCATCAGTAGAATTATCTAATTTTGAGGCTGAGTACATTATAATATCTTCATGTTGCTCTTAGTTCTTATGGATGAGATAGACCCTTAAAAAACTACAAGGTAGAGTCTGATGGTCCTATCCATATCTATTATGATAATACAAATGATATAAGAATCTAAAATAACCCTATAATATACTCAAAGACTAAGCAAATTATTATCAAAGTATAACTTCCTAAGAGAATAAGTAACTGAACAAAGTGTCAAACTTGAATATATTTCTACACATGATCAAATTGTTAGACATTTTGACCAAGCCTACTTTCAAAAGCAACATTTGAACACCTAGGATAGGAATTGGATATAATTCCTACCCCTATCAGTCGGTAAAGAAGTCAAGTTTTTTAGGGATATCTAATCAGGTGGTTTATTATCTCCAAGTGCAAGTGAATATTGATGATAAGGTATGTATGGAGATAGAGGATCATGTTTGTATGATGACTCATAAACTCATAGTAATGTATGTTGAGTGTTTTGGTTCCAAAGAGTGTGATTTAAGGAATTGCAAACATCACTTTGCCATTTATGTCAAAGGGGGAATAAACTTTGTAATGAGGGGAAGTTTATTATTGAGAGAAGTTTCTAAGATTGGTTACCATCAATGACAAAGGAGGAGTTTGTTGGCATGTTTATTATCATTGATGTCAAGGTGCATTTAAAGAAGGTGCAAGGTGAGTGGTCACTAAGGTATGTTCATGATATGACAAGGTGATATTTTTCCACATTGTCTTTTCTATTGGTTGATGTCAAGGTTGATGTCAAGGTTCAAGTCAGATTAAATTTTTCAGTGTTTTCATTGAAGTTTCTTGTGAAGGTATGATGACAAGTAGGTCCGAAAGAGTGTTGTTATGAGTAAGGGAAATTGGTAGTGTTTTTTGTGACAAGCTTATAAGAATTAAAGGTATGTAATATGAAAGAGATTATTTCAATGGTTATGAGTGTTGTTGTCATGTTTCCATCATTGAAAAATACATGAAGGTACATGTTTTTTGAGGTCAATTTCTTAAGTAACCTAAGGCCTATTAATAGCATGAAGAGATTTTGTGAGAAGGTATGATCATGGTGGATTGGTGAGATGAGTGCTCATAAGCATGAGTGTCTATATAAGGTTTCTTGAGTATGTGAATGAGGTGTAAAGTGCATGGAAAGATGCATGAAGGTTAGTTTTTAGGCCTTATGTGGTTTAGGCCGAGAGAGAGAGAGAGAGAGAGAGAGAGAGAGAAGAGAGAGAGAGAGAGAGAGAGAGAGAGAGAGGAGAGAGAGAGAGAGAGAGAGAGCGAGAGAGAGAGAGAGAGAGGAGAGAGAGAGAGAGAGAGAGAGAGAGAGAGAGAGAGAGAGAGAGAGAGAGAGAGAGAGAGGTCTACTAAAGAGTCATGATCATATTTCTAGGTGTTTGAGCACATATAATAATTTTTAGAGGTAAATTATGTTGTTTCAAGTTTTTTCATGAAGTTTTAGGTTCTATTTTGAAGGACAAGGCATGACAAGTTGTTTTTAAGGTCTCTTAATTACTCAGAATGAAGGGTTCTCAACCCAAGAAGGATTTTATTGTGCTTATTATCTCTTTCCATGGGAACCTAATAATTTCATGGTATATGGGAGAGAATATTCGCTCAAAATTTTAGGCATTATTTTTAGGATTGAGGGGCTATGGTTTATGAATGATTAAGAGTGAAAATTAGTTTAGACCCTAATGAAGACTTGATGTTGAAGATGTTTCTCAAAAGTACTCAAGATGAATTTAATTTATCATATAAGCTATTTTATCTTGTATTATACTCTCCTAGGTACCTCCAAGTGGTATTTTTTAGAGAGAGGAGAGAGAAAATGTTGAGTTTTAAGCTTATTTGTGAAGTTGTAGAAGTCAAAAGTTGCATTTATCCATAGTAAGCAAATAGATGGAGGAAGAAGGGTAGAGACTCATGTTTCATGTCCATGAAGATTTATGTATAGGTTCTAGTACTCAAATGTGTTAAACATAAATAGATTCCTTGAAGGCTAAGCATGAGCAGATCATAGACAAGATGAGCATATTTGAGAATAGAACAAGTCAAAAGCACCAATGTGAAATTCAACATGAAGAGATCAATTAGGCAGCCCAATTCAATGAAGAGTGATCAATCAAGATGTAAGTACATAAATATTGTCTACTACAATGATCATAATATGGGATACATTCCAAGATTCTATCATAATGAAATCACAAGGCCCTCAAGAATTAACAAGGTATATGGAGCTACTATAGTGCATGAAAAGGATCAAACATGGGTATGAAACCAAAATAAAATAAGGATTGATCATATTGAGCTCAAGAGTTAAGATGGATTATTTGATAGGGAGGAGTAGAAGACTAAAGGAAATGTATGTAAACTAGCTTAGACTACCTTTCACATTCAAAATGAAATCATGAAATGGTATATAGATAGTGGTTTCTCAATCCACATGGTAGGAGAAAAAACCAATTTTATCTCATTGAATAAAAATGTTGTAGGAATAGTAAGATTTAGAGACAACACAATTTCCAATATAGTTGTCAAGGGTATCTTATGTTTGGATAATGGGAAGACCAAGATATAAAATTCTTTGTATGTGAAAGCTTTAAAACATAACCTACTTAGTGTAAGTCAAATGTGCATACAAATACACACACCAACTATTCATGAAAGAGGGTATGAGATAAGGAGAGGCAAATCAGAAAGGCTAATTGCTAATGTTAAGAGGACCGAGAACAATCTATATGTCTGGAATGAGATAAAGAAGGAGAGATGTTTTATGAGCAAGATGTATGAAAGTTGGCTATGGCATAAAATATTATGTCACCTAAACTTTGAAAATCTGGTGAAGATAATAACTAAGAAGTCTGTGAAGAATATGCCTAAGATCAGCAAACCAACAAACACACTTTGTAAATCATGTGAACAAGGTAAACAGACTAGAATAAGGTTCAAGTCTAAAGAGTACTCTAATACAATACCTTTGGAGTTAATACACATTGATCTTTGTGGTCCTACAAGAATCCAATTTATTCAAGGAGATATCTACTTAATCTTAATCATAGATGACTACACAAGAATGACTTGGGTAGCATTATTGAAAGAAAAGTCAAAAGCTCTTGACAAGTTCAAGGCTCTTGTTGAGAATGAGAAGAATGGGAAGATATAGTTCCTAAGATCTCATAGAGGAGGAGAGTTTTGGTCTAATGAGTTTGATGACATCTATGATGTTCATGGAATAAGGAGACAATTTTCAATAGCTAGGATACTTTAGCAAAATGGGGTGTTAGAAAGAAAGAATAAGATAATTTAATAGATGGAAAGAACTATGATAAATGAATCTATATTATGTGATGGATATTAGAGAGAGTCAATGAGGATTGTAGTCTAAATTTCAAATAAAGTAAAGATAAGGGCTAATGGAAACAAGACTCCTTATAAACTATGGAAAGTCAAGCTTGCTAATATGGAACACATTAGAGTGTTTGGGATCAAGTGTTTCATCAAAAGATATGATGAATACTTAGGGAAGTTTTATTCTATATATGATGAAGTATATTCTTATGATACTCATCAATGAGCTCATCCTATAGATGTTATAACAAGAGGTTATAGAAGATAGTGGAAAGCACCAATGTGAATATTGATGAGACAAGGAAATCAAACTCATAGTTAAAGGATACATTAGAGAATCTAGACTTCAATAATGAAGAAGAAACTATAAAGGTTGACGAGGAATAAAAATAAGTTGAGGAAAGAAAAGACTCAAAAGGCCCATCAAGACAGGTTCAAAGAGATAATCCTGAATCATAAATCATTGACAACAAAGATGTAGGTATGTAAACAAGGAAAAGATTGATAATTAACCTAAATCAAGATAATGTTGCTCTATTGTCCATGATTAAACCTAAGAAATCTATAGAAGAAACCAAAGACAAGTTTTAATAGATCCTATGAGTGAAGAGTTAGACAAAATAGAGAATAATGAGACTTGGGAAATAGTTTCTAGGGCTAAAGAGAAGAATGTCATTGGAACAAAATGCATGTTTAGAAACAAGTTGAATAAACATGGATAGATTGATAGTAACAAGGCCATATTGGTATGAAAGGGATATGCACAAGTTCATGGATAGACTTTAAGGAAACCTTTACATGGGTGGAAATATTGGAGGCCATCAAATTGTTTTAGCATATGTAGGATTCATAAGGTTCAAGGTATACCAGATGGATGTCAAATCTGCCTTTTTGAATGGAAACTAGGAAGAAGAGGTATACATAGAGCAACTTGTGGGGTTCTTACTATCAAGTGATAATTTCTATGTTTGTAGATTGAAAAAGGCTCTTTATGGTTGAAACCAAGCTTTTAGAGCTTGGTATGCTAGGTTGGATAGGTATCTGTTAGATCAAGGATTCAAAAAGGGATTCATAGATATTAATCTGTATATAAAGATATAAGATGACCATTAGTTGAGATTTTTGTATATGTGTATGACATCATCTTTGGTGGAAAGAATGATAGAATGACCAAGTCCTTTGTAAAGGTGATGAGTAAATGGTTTTATATGTCCATGGTGGGAGAAATATCATTATTGCTTGGGTTAAAAATCACTCGATTTGAAAAAGGTATATTCATTTCATAAACTAGGTACATAAGAGAGATGTTGAATAAGTTTTAGATGGAAGATTTCAAGGTAGTTAGTACACCTATGATCATAGGGTGTATGTTGAGCAAGTAAGATGATTCTCCAAAGGTTAATTAGACATCATATAGGTTAATGATTGGAAGTTTTCTATACACCACTACCGCTAGTCCTGACATCATACAAGAAATAGATCTTGTGGGAAGGTTTCAATACGGTCTAAAGGAAAATCATCTACAAGCAGTCAAAAGGTTACTCAGGTCTCTGAAGAGGACTATGAAGTTTTGTTTATGGTATCCAAGGAGCAAGGAGTTCAATTTAATAGCCTATACAAATGTAGACAAGGTAGGAAGTCTAGATGATAGAAAGAGTAATAGTGGAGGATCTTTATTCTTAAGTGGATGCCTAGTTTCATGGATAAGCAAGAAGAAACCATTAGTTGCATTATCCACTTGTGAGGTTGAGTAAATTAAAACAACTTCATGTTGCACTTAGCTCCAATAGCATGAGATAGACCTTAAAAGACTACAAGGTGGAGTATGATGGTCCTAGTCCTATCTATTGTGATAATACAAGTTATATAAGCATCTCAAATAACTCGATCATGCACTCAATGAATAGGCAAATTCCTTTCAAGTATAATTTCGTAAGAGAGAATGTAAGTGAAGAAAGTTTTAAGCATGAATATATTTTTACATAGGATTAGATTGTAAACATTTTGACCAAGCCACTTCCAAAAGAAACATTTAAACACCTAAGATAGGAATTGGATATAGTTCCTACCCTTATCAATCACTAAGGAAGTCAAGTGTTTATGGGGATCTAAATAGGTGGTTCATTAGCCCCAAGTGCAAGTGAATAGAATTGAGAAGATATGCATGGAGATAGGGGAACATGTTTGTATGATGACTCATTAACTCATAGTATTGTATGTTGAGTGTTTTGGTTGCAATGATTATGATCCAAGGAGTTACAAACATCACTTCGTAATTTATGTCAAATTAGGCTATAGTTCATAATGAGGGAGAAGTTTCTTGTTGAGAGAAGTTTATGAGAGTCTTTTCCATCAATGACAAAGGGGGAGTTTGTTAGCATGTTATTGTCATTGATATCAAAGTGCATCTAGTCAAGGTGCATAGTGAGTTGTCACTAGGGTATGTGCATGATATGATAAGGTGAGATTGTTGTGCATTGTATTTTCTATTTGTTGATGTCAAGGTTTAGGTCAACTTGAAGTTGTCAGTGTTATCATTGGAGGTTATTTTGAAGTCATGATGACAAGTAGGTCTATAAGAGTGTTGTTGTGAACAAGGGAAGTTGGTAGTGTATGTTGTGATAAGCTTATAAACATTAAAGGTATGTAGTGTGAAAGAGAATATTACAATGGCTATGAGTGTTGTTTTCTATTTTTGATTATTGACAAATACATAAAGTTACAGGTCTTTAAGGTTAAGTGCTTAAGTAGCTTGAGCCTAGTCATGGCATGAAGAGACCTTATGAGAAGGTATGAGCATGGTGGATTGGTGAGATGAGTGTGCAATAGCATGAGTGGTTGTATGAGGTTTATTGAGTATGTGAGTGAGGTGGAGAGTGCATGGTGTTGGCTCAAAAAATTGTTAAGGTGATAAATTGGTGACTTTGAGTCAGTAGTGTGGGAACTAAGTTCTTATGTTAATCAGGAACATAGGATAAAGTCCCTTTCTTATTAGCAAGAAGAGTTACCTTTATTGAAAACTAGAAAGAGAAAAGTAGGGGAAAAACTATTCAAAACTATTTATAGAAAAAAATATTTCTATTGGGGTTTTCATACTTTTACCTAGAAATACGTAAAGGAGGTAAAAAGGAAATGAGGAGAAAGGAAGGAATAATGGAAAGAAAAGATGAATAGAGAAAGGAAAGAAATAAGGGAGGACAAGGTTGTTATTTTCAGTTAAATATAGAAACTACCATGATAACCTTGAGAAAAATGAAAGACAACTCTGAGTAGCTAAATGTAGAAACTTACCAAATAGTCCAAGAAGGGTGAAACATCATGTGCATGGAAACCTCTCTCATTCAATGGGTGGTAAAGACATGGTTATACCCTTAGGAGTGCAAAACATACACTAATACACTTTTATAATACTGATAGCAGATCGAACACAACCATCCCATATTTACCCATAAAAGATAATTAAAATATTTCTTAAATCCCACCAAGATTTCACATTCATAGAAATAACACAAGAAGAATATAAAAAAATACTTAATGTGAAATTCCCATTTTCTAACAATTTTGCAATGATTATGAAAACAATTTGAAAGTAAAGATACAGAGATAAATGAATCATATGTAAATTTATAACTCATGAAGAAATCCTAACATAAAGTCTAAAAAATCTATTTATTCTGATCTTTATTAAGTCAAAAATACAATCTCATCTTTCAAAAGTTTCTACAGAGTTTCATTGCCAAAAATCCCCCTTTTACAATGAGCCTTACATTCATATTTATAGCATGGGGAGGTGGTTATGGTGCGTAACCACATTTTTTGCATTTTTGAAGGTTCAATAATTAGTTTTAAAAAATGCACCACTTAAGTGGTACAAAAGTGCATTGATGCAATTGCACTTGCATGCAAAAATGAAAATACAAAATTGCACCACTTGAATGGTGCATAAATATTTTGGTGCTTTTGCATCATTTGAAATGTACAAATCAAAATTTCATGATTCACTTTAGAAACCAAGCACTTGTAAATTTGTTTAGCATAGCAATTGTTTATCTCACATTCCACTATGAAAATATTCATTCCAAATATTAGTACCAGCTTGAAGGTTTTTCTATCCTTGTCAAATATGCCCATGAGATAATTGTAGGATTTCCATGCAACACCTTCTCCATATTTTATAAAATGAATTAAAATCCATCGATCTGATCTTTATTCTTCAAAAGTATTCATGCCTTCAATAGATGGAGGACACTGACAAAGGCCACCAAAAATGCTTTGGATCAATCATATATGCCAAGAGAGACACATATACCAAATTTGGAAGCATATAGAAACCTTGTGAACTGTTTGACAAATTGCCTTGAATGGAATTGATTCCATTTGGAGACTAGTTGATTGTATTTATTTGAATAGGTAACACATGAACCATTGTGTTCATTTTTATTATTCATATTTATTTCATTTGATAGTTCATTTCACAACTTTTGGTGCCATCTATTCTCCATTATAAACTATAGATATTTATCAATGGGTCCAAATAGAATTTGACCTACATGATGGCCTTCTTATGGAAGATCCATGGTGAATATTCTTCTTATTTCTATAGTTTTTACAAAATTAGCCTCATATGGTGAATTAGAAGTGTTGGTAATAGTGTACTTTTAAATTACACTATGATATTGACAATACCTTGTTCCATTCCTTATATCCAATTTTGAAGGATCACATCCCACATCAGAATTATAAGCACATCTTCCCAATAAATTTGAGTTTTATCTTATTTTAATTAAATGAAAAAAGTATCATCTATTATCCTTGAAATTTGGATGGAAAGCTAATCCCAACAACCTAAATTTTGTATTAAAATCCAACTAGTCACTTAAGTCAATAAATGGACTTGATTTATTTAGTATCAATCACTTTCTAGAGACATTATCTAGTATTATAGCTAGCCACACCTGACCTACCTGACTTACTAAGAATACGTGGTTGGACCCATTAGGTTGAGGAACCAAGTGAAATAGGCTTCATCTCAAATCCTCTCTAAGAAAAGACCTTCAATTTTAGATTCATTTTGAGTGACATTGGGTACAAAAACATTGTCATTAAAATAAGAGACACCATCAATTATTATACCTTCAACGGTTGCACAAAATTCATTCTTTGACTGACAGAGCTTAGTGAGATTTATATGTGTCTCATTAATTAGCGATCCCAATAACCCACCATTAAATACTTGATAACTTACCACAGAAACATTTTGGCATGCATTTTATACTTGGGAGCTATAACTTTTCTCAATAGTGTCATTTGTTAAGGAGTTTGTATTTACATTTGAAATGAACAATACATGAACCAAAAATTGTTCTTGGATTTGACTTTTAAATTGATCAAATTGTTATATATTTGAAGGCACTCCTAATTTCCTTTCTAAAATAGAGTTAGAAAATCATAGCTTATCTGGAGATGCTAGTCGAGCTTCACTAGTGACATAACACCCATTGTATGACATAATTAAAGTAGTTTAAATTTTGAACTGATCTCCAAAATCATAATCTTGTAGTGTTAACAAAGATACAATGCCATCTTATTGACCATAATTCCAGTCACAATGACCTTTGATTTGTTTTTACATATGACACATGATCCATTTGACAAAATGCCTCATTGAAATTCTACATCCAATTACAGACTGTTAACTCTTGGATGATGGCTAGAAAGGTTAATATTTGTCTTCACACCTATTGCTTACAATTTCATTGGTCAATATTTCATGAATTTTTCTTTGATGACCTATTTGACAAAATGGCTCAGTTAAAATTTGTGCCCAATTCACTTGACCATCAACCTATTTCACCTAGTAAATGTTCAGAGGATACATAGAAGGTTTATGACTTGGATTTACACCTTCGAAATACATAGATTGGTGTAACTTTTGGAATGCACATAATAATTTGAAAAGATGACTCATTGAAATTTGTAATCAAATTTACTTGGACATCACACCCTTTGACATAGGTTATTGAATTGACTTATCTGCATCACAGTTCACAATAAGCCCATAAGCCTTCTTGAGTACCAATCCATTCCTTCCTTTGAATCTCTATTCCCATTCTCAATAATTAATGTGGGATGGCACATTAACACAAAAATATATCAGATCCATAAGGGAGACACCAAGTTTAGCTACACTTTAGACCTGTTATATTCCAATTTATTTGAACTCATGGTATCATGAGAACTATTTGACAAAATGACTATGAATTTGTAGACCATCAACCCTAGAATGAGAGTTACACACACACACACACACACACACACACACACACACACACACACACACACACACACACACACACACACACACACACACACACACACACACACACACACATATTCATTAAGATCCACCAGCATGTAAGAAGGCACCTCTGACACATGCAGTGTGTATGAGGATTGAGCACTACATCTTCAATTGCTTTAAGGCAAACTAGACACACTAAATTTTTCATTGTATGAATTTATTCAACCACCTTTGATAAGGAAAATATATCCTTTACTTATCAAGAAATAAGATTCAAAGAACTAGGGTTTTAGATATGCATTGAATAAATTCCTGATGTAATGAACCAAATATTGAAATATTTGTCTCAGTTTTGGCAAACATAAGAAGAGGTTTTAATGATACAAGCCATAGTGCTCCCATTTAGAAAGATAATCATAATTCAAGCTTGTTATGTGTTATCTCAATGATTTTTTCAAGTTTTTGGTGTTTTGGAACTCATCCAAAATTATTTAATACTCTATTTTGTGCATATCATGTAATCAACACAATATAAAAGACCATGTCTCTTTCAACAATTTTGTCAAACATATTGTGTGAAACCTTCATATTCCCATACTTGGCATACATGTCCATCATTGCACTTATGCTAAAAATCTCTTATTTTAACATAGGATCCGAGTACGTTGGGAAAGTTAAAATGATCGTGTTGGACACCCATTCATTGCATTCGATGAAACAGTGCCAAAACTTGGTGAGGTCACCCATTGGCTTCGGGAAATAATTATAGCAGTTGCATTTGAGGGAGGAGAAAAAATTTCAAATTGCACAACTGGGAAAGTGGAAAGCTTATTTTCATGGCTAGGGGAAACTTAAAAACTTTTTACAATTTGCATAGGAATTGAAAACTTTTCTGCAACTTGCACCAGAAATATTTTTTTTTGCAACTTTGCACAAAAATTATTTTTTTCACTTTGTACGAGTTGTGAAAAAGTAAAATATGTTTTTAAAACTCACAAAAAGTAAAAAGGTTTTGGAAAATTACCAAGAAAGATAGAAATATTTTGAATAGAGGGTTCAAACTGGGTTAAAAACATTTTGGCATAGAAATAGAAAAGGACGTAAATTTTAATTTTTGAATTTTTCAATTTTTTTGGTGTTTTTCAAGCAAAATTCAAAATTTTAGCCATTTTTTCAAAAATTTAAAATTTCACCATTTTTTTATTATTTTCAAAAACCATGGAAACACATGAAATGAGGCATAAAGGTCAATTTTTAGGCCTAATGTGGTTTAGATCAAGATCTAGAGAGAAAAGAGAGAGAGTGTAGCCTAATGAAGAGTCATGATCATATTTCAAGGTGTTTGAGATCATATAAGCATTATCAAAGGTGAATTATGTTTTTTTAAGTTTGTTCATGAAGTTTTAGGTTCTAGTTTGAAGGACAAGGCATGATAAGTTGTTTGAAGGTTTCTCAAGTGCTCAGAATGAAGGGTTCTCAACTTAGAAATGATTTTCTTGTGATCGCTATCTCATCAACCCTTTGCATGGTAAATTACATAAGTCATGGTAGATGTGGAAGTGTCCTAGCTCAAAATTCAAGGAGTTAGTTTCTAGATTGAGGGGCTATGATTTATGAACGATCGTTAAGAGTGGAAATTGGGTTAAACCCTCTTAGAAACTTGATGAAGACCCGATGTTAAAGATGTTATGAAAATTACTCAAGATGGAAAGAATTTCTTAGATAAGATATTTGAACTTGTAGTGGAATCTCCCAGGAACCTCTAATTGGTGTTGGTTAGAGAGAGAAGAGAGAAAATGCTGAGTTAAATTCTTATTTCTACAGAAGTTTTAGAATTCAAAAATTGCATTATACATAATAAGAAAATAAATGGAGGAAGAAGGTAGAGACTCATATTTCATGTCCATGAAGGTTTATAGATAGGTTCTAGTCCTCAAATGTGATAAACATAACTATATTACTTGAAGGTTGAACATGATCAACTCATAGACAAGATGAGCATGTTTGAGAAAGAACAAGTCAAAAGCACCAATGTGACAGTCAACATTAAGCGACCAATCAGGTAGCCCAATGCAATGAGGAGTGATCAATCTAGAGGTAAGTACATAAATGTTGTCTACTACAGTTGTCATAATATGGGACATTTTGCAATATTTTTTTCCTAATGAAATTAGAATGCCAGTAAGACTTAAGAAGGTATATGGAGCTACTAGAGTGCATGATAAGGATAAAACATGGGTATGGAATCCAAATAAATTTAGGATTGATCATATTGATCTCAAGAGTTAAGATGAATTTTTTGCTAAGGAGGAGCAAAAGACTAAAGGAATGGAGTCTAAGCTAGCTCATGTTACCTTTCACATTCAATATGGAAGCATGAAATGGTATATAGATATTGGTTTCTCAAGCCACATGAAAGGAGAGAAAACCAAGTTCATCTCATTAAATAAGAATGTTGTAGGAATAGTAAGATTTGGAGAAAACACAACTACCAATATAGCTGGAAAGGGTGTCATATGTTTGAACAATCAGAAGAAAAAGAAATAAAATGTCTTATATGTAGAAGGTTTGAAAAATAAACTATGTATTGTAAATCAACCGTGTAACCAAGGATACACACTAACCTTTCATGATAGAGGGTGTGAGATAAGGAGAGCCAAATCAGAAAGGTTAATTACCAATGCTAAGAGGAATGAAAACAATCTATATGTCTTGAATGAGATCAATAAGGTGAGATGATTTATGATCAAGATGGATGAAATTTATATATGGTAAAAAATATTAGATCAATTAAACTTTTAAAATCTGGTCAAGATAAGCACTAAGAAGTTTGTAAAGAATATTCCTAAGATCACCAAACCAACAAACACACTTTACAAAGCATGCCAACATGGTAAACAAACTAGAAGAAGATTAAAGTCCAAGGATTAATCTAATATAAGACCTTTTGGAGTTAATACACATTGATCTCTGTGGACCTACAAGAATTCAAAACATTCAAGGAGATAACTACTTCATGTTACTCATAGATGACTACACAAGAATGACTTGGGTAAAATTCTTGAAAGAAAAGTTAGAAGCTCTTAACAAGTTCAAGGAATTCAAGGCTCTTGTTAATAATGTGAAGAAAGGGAAGATTTAGTGCCTAAGATATGACATAGGAGGATATTTTTGGTCTAATGAGTTTTATGACTTTTGTGGGGTTCATGGAATAAAGTGATAATTGTCAGCAGCTAGGACACCTAGGTAGAATGGGGTAGTGGAAAGAAAGAACAGGGAAGTTCAAAAGATGGAAAGAACTATGTTAAATGATTATAGATTATCTGATGGATATTAGAGAGAGGCAATGATCATTGTATTCTAAAATTTGAACTGAGGATAGATAAGGACTAATGACAACAAGATTCCTTATGAACTATGAAAAGGTAGACCTACTAATATGGAACACTTTAGAGTGTTTGGGATAAAATGTTTCATCAAAATTTATGATGAAGACTTAGGAAAGTTTGATTCTATATCTGATAAAGGTACATTCTTAGGATACTAATCAATGAGCTCAGCCTATCGATGTTATAACAAGAGGTTACAGAAGATAGTGGAAAGCACCAATGTGGGGATTGATGAGACAAGGATACACTAGAGAATATGGACTTCAAGAATGAAGCATAAACTATAGAGGTTGATGAGGAACAATAAGTTGAGGAAAGATGAATCAAAAGGCCCATCAAGACAGATTCAAAGAGATCATCCTAAATCACAAATCATTGACAATGAGGATGTAGTTATGAAAATAAGGAGAAGACTAATAAGTAACCTAAATCAAGATAATGTTACTCTAGTGTCCAATATTGAACCTAATAACCTTGTAGAAGTAAGTAAATATAAGTTTTGGATAGGTGTTATGAATGAGGAGTTAAACCAAATAGATAAAAATGACACTTGGGAACTAGTTCCTAAGTCTAAATACAAGAATGCCATTGGTACAAAATGGGTGTTTAGAAACAAGTTGAATGAATATGGAAAAGTCACTAGAATAAGGATAGATTAGTATGCAAGGCATATGCATAAGTTAAAGGTATATACTTTGAGGAGACCATTACACCATTGGAAATATTGGATGCCATTAGATTATTTATAGCATATGAAAGATTCAAATAGTTCAAGGTGTACCAGATGGATGTCAAATCTACCTTTTTGAATGGAAAATTAGAAGTAGAGGTATACATAGAACAACCTAAGGGGTTCTCACTATCAAGTGATAGGGACTATTTTTATAGATTTAAAAATGCTCTTTATGGTCTAAAGCAAGATCCTAGAGCTTGGTATGCTAGGTTGGACATGTATCTATTGAATCAAGGATTCAATAGGGGAGTTACAAATAGTAATCTTTAAATAAAGATAGAAGATAACCATTAGTTGATAGTTATTATCTATGTGGTGTTATAGGTATAATCACTGAGAGGGGGGGGGGGGTGAATTAGTGAGCTCAAATATTTCAATCTCAATTCTAATCCTTTCAAACTATTTAAAAAATTAACATATATCAAATTGATCAAGAAACATTAACAAGAGAGCTCATTCACTAAATTCATACACAAGATCAAACACATAACACATAGTTTCTGAGGGAAACACTCTTGGGGAATAAAACCCAATCTCAAGCCTAAAACACATGGACTACTTGTCCTATAATAAATTACAAACAAGAGACTGGTTAACTGCTTTATACTACCAAACCTTGATCATATCCTCCTAACCAAAGGCCTTTAGTGAAACATCTATTTCATAAGGACCACTACCCCTAAGGAAGATCAAATCCTTTAGACCCTCCTTTAATGTGAGAACCTCCACCTTAGAACTAATATCTTCAACAGCTAATTATGGATCTCTATTTATCTAACCCTTGCACAAACTTCCTCTTTAACTCATACAAGCCTCTCACATAGGCATACCATAATATCTCTCCTTCTTCACTTAATCTACCCTCATATGCATAATTAGACCTCTTTGTATATCCTTAAACTATACTATAATGATTCAAACATCAAAATATGACCTATAGGTCATAAACATAGACCTCAATCTACTCTAGTTATCAACTCATCAAGTCGGCACTCTAACTCTCCTTTCGTCCATAATTATCACATACACCTTGCACCTGTCTTAACAAGTCTAATAATCATCATCTTTGATTTCACTATAGATAGATATATCATGGTTATTGTTGACCAAATTTGGTCTACATACCAAAAATGTCCATAGTCCAAGATTTCAATGGAAGGAGCAGGATCCTGATTGAAGAATGGTCCAATGATTCCATATGAGCAGGCTTCATGGTGAAACCAAGTAGATCAAAAGTCAAGGACAAGTTGAAAAATCATCTAAAATTCATTTGTTCCTTTAAATATTCAACAACAATTCAAGTACAAGTTCATAAGTGCCTACAAGCTTTAAAAAAAGCTAAGTATAGAACAATTATTTTGGCTCAAGTCTTTACTTTACAACATTTTTTTTACTTTCTTTGCTAAGCTAAATTATTTTATAACTTTTATTTGATTACGTTTTAATTCTTTTGGGATTTTATTTGGTTAATCTAAATTATTTCAGGACCTTTTTTTGGCTGTGTTGAATTCTTGTGGAAAAATTGTCTAAGACAAGGTTTTCAAAGGCATGAATTCTTTTGGACAAAATGTCTGAAGAAAAACATGAAGAAAAATTTCTCTCAGGGAAATTATTTCACGACTTCCCCAAAGACCTATTTATTTTAGAAAAATTATCTGCATCAAAAAAGGCTAAAGGTCATTTCTTTAAGTAAAATTGTTTGAACAATTTTCCTGAAGGGTGATTTTGTAGCAAAGTGTCCCAGAATAAAAGTCCCAAAAGGTATTTTTTCAAGCAAAGTGTCCCAAACACTTTTTTCGAAGGGGATTTTCAAAAATCCCGAAAGCTAATTTTCTTAAACAGTTGTTTCTTAGGAAAATGGTCTGAAAGCAAATGCCTGAAGGATATTTCTGTAGCAAAATTCCCTATACAATTTTCTTGAAAGGTCATTTCTCAAGAAAAAGGTCCAGTTAAAGGTTTTTGAAGGGTTCTTTTTTCAAAGAAGGTACCCCAAACAAAAATTCTAGAATGACCTTGAAAGTGTCAAATTCAAGTGGAGAAGATGACCATTGGTTTTCAAATATGCAGTGATGGTTGTGAGGATGTCAAATACATTTATGTAGACATAAAATTTAAAGCCATGACAAATAGCCATTTGTATTCAAATTGGTTCAAGATCAATGATCTATGTTCAATCTAAGAAAATATCTAATGGCATGTATCAAGTCAATAAGTCAATAAGACATTCATGTGGATGTCAAATGTAGGCCATGATGAGTAACCATTTGGGTTTAAAAGGCCCTTAAAAGGTTTAAATTTGATCAAGATCTAATAGTCCACGAGATCCCTCATATTGAAACATGAGATATAATGATCCATGTTGGATTCAAATAGTTCAAAAGGTCATTAGGTTAAAGCCTTTAAATATCTACAAGTTGGATATGATTTAGTGTTATACGATCATCAAGCTAAAATCCAATGGTGCACATTCACTAAAAAAAGGATGGGTTTGAGATAAATAAATGATCAACATGATCTCATACATCATGATCTAATAGAATTCAATAACTAATAGGAAATTGGGACCATATAGATATTTTATGCATGTGAGCTCATACATCTTGATATGATGGTGCACAATCAAGTTAAGATGTCAAAGGGATCTTCTGGTAAGAAATCAAGGACTCACGTACATTTATAAAACAAAGATCTAATAATGTGAGTAGAGTCAATAAGTCATTAGAATCTACATGACCAATAAAAATAAATATAGTTGGACATAATGAAATAGGTTGATTCAGTTTTTGATGGCCAATCAAATAAAGATGAACCTAGACATTTTTGATGAAAGTTGACAGGGCCGGTTTTGACTCAGGTATATAAATGTAAAAGAACCAAAACTTGGATATGATCTAGATGGAACCAATGGGACCAATAATTACCAACAGATCTCCATATAGGTAAAATAGGTCGTTTAGACCTAATACAGAGACCAATGATTGTAAAACAAAGCCAAACAATTTGTAGGTTTTTTATGAATATTGTGACTATGTGAAGACCAATGATTTGAGATTAGTTTTTTGTCTATAGAATGGACCTAGGTTTGAGTTGTAATAAATTCAAATGTAAACATGATCATAGGGATATGTGTCTTACCTATCATTAGGGTCACTATTCAATGAGCAGATATAGTTGGCCACCTAAAGTAGATGTGGCATAATTTTGCCAATTCCAAGACATGATCCTTATTAGCAGATCAATTAGATGATATCATGGAGTTACAAGAAGACAATAGGTGGACGGATAAGCATGATAAGAATTCAAATATTTCACAAGGCCTATGAAGTTGTAACTTATTCATAAGATCCTGAGTAACATCTTTGAGAGTGCTAATCCATCAAAAGTGGTTGGCCCTTTTTCAATGCACATATATTTCTCTCTTCCCCTTTTCTATAAATACAAGATTCTAAGCCTTGATATGGATCCCTCTATCCCTCTTTTTGGTATGACCAGACTCTGCCAAAATTTGTACTATGACACGTTTTTGATGTAATGAAGATTGAATTGCATCCTTTTCTAAGCTAGATCAAAGTGTGTTTCCATGAATTCATATACTTTGGTTAAGTGAATGTATGTTCTTTGATTATGTCTGAGTTTTTATCACTTTCAAGAAGTTATTAGTATTTTTTATAGGTCATTATAATTTCAATTTACAATTTATCATCTATCTTGAAAGTGGATTTTTGCCCTTTCTTGCTAATTTGATAACTGATTAATGCCTTGTTCTAAAATATTTATGTGAGATTTATAATATTTGGTCTTGAAAGTGTCTCATAATGTGTATTGTGTGATTTTGAGTGATTAAATAATTGTTGCATCACCTCTTTTACACGCTATATAGGTTATTGTCAAAATATCTCTCCCTTTTACAAGCAAGTTCTATTTTAGGTTTAGTGTGGGTGATTATTCCATAAGGACGCTGACCTTCTCTAGAGGTTTGATATATTATTAGGATACCCATAGCCTAGGATCATCCCCATGTTGGATTTGATTTGAGTAGGAAGACCTAAACAATCCCCTTACTCAACCAGGGTACAAATATAGAACCCCAAAATTTTTGGCATGCCTAGTGGGATAATGTTTCTTTAGTATAATTGAAGTTTGAATATTGAGAAGAAGAAATTACAGAAACAAGAGAGATCTACCATCATTAAAATTTGAATATCCTTCAAGTTTTAGACTTCATAACATCTTCTAGATAATGCTTTTGTGCCAAAGGTTACAACAAGATCACCAAGTAAACGCACTCCTTTTGAACATATTGAATTACCTTCTACTCATTATAAAATATCAAGATTTAATAGTACAATACCTTATCTTCAAAAACAACATTTATCTCTTGGTTACATTTTGTTTTTGTCCAAGCTATTGTCCCCATAAGCCAAATCCCTTTTACCCAAATGGTTATCAAAAATCAATTTTTTGTCCCATTTAATAAGGGTAGTCCTATAAATTTAGCATAATATGATGGCATTACTATGTCTAACCTAAAACATATCCCTTTATTCTCAATAGAATGGGATAAAACTATTGCTATTGAGCATATCCTAGATGTTACCCATCTATGTTATTTTCATAATGTTACTTAAGATAATGTGGCCATCATAATTCTTGATGCTTCCTTCAAAGGAAAAGGATTGCAATGGTATAAGCATCTTTCTTTGATCTCCATTGCTACTTGGGATGATTTAGGTACAACCATAGTTAGGCAATTTGAAGACAAGTCTGATCATCTATCTTTGGTTGAATAATTAACTACCATAAAAAGGTACCCCCATGAATTCATGTCTAATTTTAACCTCAGATTAAAAAGACATTCACTAGGATCCCTGCATTGGCTAGAAAATCCCTAGATTATGCATTTTTATACTATATTAAATCCCTTAATTGTGATATAAGTGTCATGATACAGTCTATGGGTGGTAATACTTTTCTAAATGCCTATGAAATTGCTATTAGGGAAAAAAATCTTAATAAAATATAGTAATATTACTTCAAGGCCTCTAATGGCCATATTCCTAGAATTAAAACTTTTTCCTCCTCCTCAAGTTCCCCAGATTCCATCTATAGACCTTATAAGTTCTATCTCTAAAATTCCCAGGTGTATCCCCTCCTAATCAATCTAGTGATATTGATGATCTAAAAAACATGTTACAAGATTTTGTAAATGATATTGTTCAACTTAAGAGACAACAATACCAAGGTAGACCTTACCAGCAACAAATCTAGAATACTTATTATTCTTTCAATAACCAAAGATCCCCTTATCAAGGTTTCAAGGACAATAGGAAACCCTATCAAAATCAAGGAGCCAAAACCCAAACTAAGCCATATACAACCCTTGATCCTAGTGTACGTTCTAGTTCAAAATCTATTATTTCTCAAAGTCACTTGATGCAAGATCTAGGTTGGCAATCTTCCAATCCAAATGACACTCAAAATCAAGCCTTGGTATCACAAGATTTTACTATACCACAAATAACACAAGAATATTTCTCTCCTCAAGGTGTTTAGTATCAAGACATGAATATGGTAGTCCAAGGAGAAGCTCAAAAAGTTCTAGGGCAACCTAATGCTATCAATGCTAATTGTAATTTGGATGACCATATTGCATTCAACTAAGTTGGTGAAACTAGCAACACAAATGGTTAAGTGGTAGCTCTGAATAGAGATAAAAGAAGAGTATTTGAGGAAGCTCAAGATGTGAGAAATAATTATAGTATTCCTAATTTTGTTTTCAAGAGTGTTAAGGATTAATTTTTTTTCCCTATAGTATAGAAGACTCAAAATACAAAGACAGTGAAGGTTCCCCAAATGCCTCTAACTAGAAACAATTAGTGACACAAAAGTTGTAACCAAAGGTTAGTGGAGTATATTTTATCAAATGAATAAATAAAATGTTAGTATTATCATGTGGGATTCCCTTTCCATCCTATGGTAAAATGACATGCTTATTCAAGAACTTTTAGATCTTAGGGTATCTAGAGAACTAGCTGAGAAATAGGGAGTTGTCTTGGCCAATTCAGACCAACAAATCAAAAAACATGATTAGAAAATACACAACATGACAAAGGTGGAAAAAAATAATGTAAAATCAAACAAAACCCCTTCATTTTATCTCTATTTTATATTATGTGATTGTTTAGTCCATAATTATATGATAAATAGTGGAACTAGTAGCACTATCATGCCCAAACAAATTACAAACAAGCTTGGTTTTGTATATAAGCCAAATACCAAAGGAGTATTGAAATTATATGGATCACCAATGAATACAATAGGCATAATAAAAGATCTAAAATTGAAATTACATGTTTTCCCCAATGTTGTTATTCAACAAGATGTAGTTGTAGTGGACTTGCCTCCCTATTTTACCATGTGCGTGTCAAGAGATTTTACTTCAAAGATAGGAGGATATTTATCATCTAATTGGAACTATTTAATGTTAAAAAATAGGTACAATACTAATATTATAACATGTTTTAAACCTATTTCAATATTTCATTTATATCCATATATGCCAAGTATGGTGAAAACTAATTGTGTTATATTAAACAAGGTACTAGAAAACAATGAGGTGGAATCTGAATCACCTCTAGATGGACTCCCAGTTATTTTTCTTGATGAATGGGTCTTTTATTTACATGGACATGATCCCTAAAATTTAATTGATTAAGAAGTACTTGGTGTCTATTTTCTTCATGAAAATGATGCACTAATTCCAACATTGATAAAAGATGATCAACGTAATGATGGATTGTGGTAGCTATATTTTGATGGATCTAGGAACAAACCTGGCACTAGAGATGGAATGATTTTAATTTTTCCATCAAATAAAAGGTATTTATCTTTTCTCAAGTTTTATTTTGGTTATTCCAATAATGCTACTAAATATGAAGCACTAGTACATGGTTTGCAATCGGCAAGAAAGATGAAGGTCAAGTTCTTACAAGTCTTTGGAGATAGTGAACTAGTAGTTCACCAAGTAAGAGGACTTAACATATGCAAGAACTGATTACTTCATTTCTATAATAATATAGTATGGGATATCCTTGAATAATTTCAAGCCTTCAATATTTAATCCATATCAATAAATAAGAATAAGCATGCAGACAAGCTGGCTGCTATTGGGTCACAATTTAGTATCCCAGATGACATACAAAGGGAAAATGTTCAATCACACATCAAGGTAGTTATGAGAATTTATTTCCTAGACAACCATAACAATTGGAAAGTATTTCAAGATAAAAATAACATTGTTAGATTCTTACAAGAGGAAGTTGAATTCTCCACAAGGAACCAAGATAAGCGTTTATAGTAGAATGATGACTAGATTATGAAATTAAAGACAAACAAGTTGCCTGAAGGGTTGTTCACCCTTGAAAAAATATTTAGTATAAATGATGAATTAAGAAAATAAAATTTCACTTTATAAACCAAGGAGGAAAAATATACAAATGTAGAGATTACAACTGGTAAGAACTTAAAGATGGGAAAAGTTTGCACATCTTCAAAGAATGAAATTTTTATTAAGTTACATTCATGTTTTGTAGATGTCTTTGCATGGTAGTATAGTGACCTTAAAGAATTTGATCCAAGTCTAGCTCAACATACCATTGAGTTATGAGATGAGACTAAGCCAGTCAGATAGAGGCAAAGGCCAGTTAATCTAAATCTTGAACCTTTGATGAGAGCTAAGCTACATAAACTCATTAATTTAGCTATAATATTTCCAATTAAGTACTCAACTTGGGTGGTAAAAATTGTTCCATTATGGAAGAAGACTGATGAAATAAGGCCATTTGTTGACTTTCATAACTTGAACACAACCTCTCTTAATGACCACTATCCATTTCCATTTATGGAATAAATTTTACAGTGAGTTGCAGGTTCAGAAAGCTTCTTTTTATTGGATGGCTATAGTGGATATAATTAGATTTTGGTCAAAGAAGAAGACCAATTCAAAATATACTTCACCACAAAGTGGGGGACATTTGCATACACAAATATGTCATTTGGTTTATCTAATGCTAGATCCAATTTTCAAAAATCCATGGATGTGGCATTTTAGGGTCTCCTCAACAAGTCTATTCTTGTTTCTTTGGATGATGTAACAATAGTCTCTAATAGTATAAATGAGTATATGATTCATCTCAGACAAGTATTTGAAAGGTGCAGGGAATTTTAAGTGTCTTTGAATCAAAAAAAGTGTGTTTTCTCTATTCATGAAGGTAAGCTTCTTGTACATGTCATTTCAAATAATGCTACAAGCATATACCCTGATAAAACAGAATAAATTATTTCACTTTCATTGCCTAAGTAAAAGAAAGCTTTGCAAAGGTTTTTTGGAAAAATCAATTTTGTAAGGAGATACATCTTAAATTTTGCTAATTTAGCCAAGCCATTAATAGTTATGCTAAATAAGGGTCAGAGTTTTAGTTGGTCCAAAGTAGGAATAAGAAGATTTGAAGAGATAAATAAATCTATATCTAGTGCTCCTACACTCTTGAATCCTGACTTTATAAAATATTTCTTCTTGTACAACTATGCTAACATTGACATAATTTTAGGTATTCTCATGTAGCAGAATAAAGAGACTTTAGAGCAGCTAATAGCTTTCTTTAGTTAAGGCTTGGAAGAATATGAAACAAGTTATTATTTTGTTAAGAAACATGTACTTTTAGTCATAAGGTATCTTTAAAAGTTTAGGTATTTATTTTCCAATAATAAGATACATTTGATGGTTGCACATCCAAGTGTCAACTATTTTATTTTGAACAAAGATATAAATGACAAGAGATTTGGTTGGATAACCAAGGTCATGGAATATGATGTTGATATCAAGGTCACAATGCTAGTTAGAGGCAAAGGACTTTGTGAACATCTAGCCCAATACTTGTAGGAGACTGATGGGATGGTTAATGTGTCAAATGATGAAGAAATTGCAACCAATCAGGCCTTACCTTCTATCTAGTTCTAAGATATGGTATGATATCTACAAGTTGGTATTCATCCTTCTCATTTGACTCCTTAAAAAAGGAGATATTTTATATTGCAGTCAATTCCTTTCCTTCTTGTTGATAATGTATTGTCCAAAAATGATATAAATGGCATACTACTAAGATGCATAAAACTAGGTCAAACACAAAGGTTACTTGAGAAGTTCCATGATGGACATGGTGGAGGACATTATTCAATGAGGATCATATCCCACAACATAATGAGAGGTGAGTATTATTGGCCAAGTTTACTTGGTGATTGTCATGCATGGAATAGGAATGTAGATGATGTGCCATGTTTGTTGGAAAGATGAAGCTTGCATCTTCGCCTCTAACAATTTTTAGTAAATCAACCCTTTGTCCAATGGGGATTGGACTTTAGTGGTCTTATTAATCCCCCTTTAATCTTAGGACAAAATTGGATCCTAACTACCATAGATTATTTTACTAGATGGATAGAGGCAGTAGCATTAATAAATGTCAATGAAACCAATTTTTTAGACTGTTATGAAGGTTTACTCACCAGATTTGGGGTCCCTTCAGCCATAATTGATTATAATTTTATGTCTTTTTTAGGATCTAAGATCAACTAGTGGGTAGTTTGACATAGTGTTTTCCTCAGTACCTCATCAAACTATTATCCATAGGGAAATGACCTTGCTCAATCCACTAACAAGAATTTATTAAAGATCAACAAGAGGACTGTTGAATAAAATTAGGGATCATGGCATATTAAATTGAAATTATCTCTATGGGCTAATAGGATCACCTATAAGAGGTCAATTTCCAATTATCCATACATGCTAGTATATGATAAAGATGCAAGAATGCCTATTTCTCTTAGATTCCCTACTTTGAAATTAATGCATCAACTTGAGATTTTGGAGAATGAGTCAATGGAAATCAGATATGTTGAGCTCATAGAGATAGAAGAGATAAGGCATCAGTCAATGTTTGCTATGAAATCCCATTAAGTAATGAGAAAGAGATCTTTTGACAAAGGAACTTCTTCAAGAGGTTTCCAATAAGGATATTTGGTCCTCAAGTGGGATGAGGACAAAGATAAGCTAGGAAGGCACAAAAAATTTGATTCTCTTTAGAGTAGTCTGTATATAGTCTCTAGTTACAAGTCCCACAATTCTTTCCAACTCACAAGGATGAATGGTGAAGAGCTTCCTATCCCAGTCAATGGGATACACCTTAAGCACTGATATTAACGAAGTTAAGTCCCTATACATAGTTAGTTGTTTTTAATTTTTTATCTAAGTGTTTTCCAACACACTATTTTCCTTTCTATTTTGTCCCAAATAAGTGCTTCTATTTACACAATTGTTTAGTAGTTTAGTCACCTTTATTTTATCAGGTTAGTTTCCCCTTCAAGTTTCTTTCTTTCCCTATTTGTTGGAATTCTTCTGTCTTTGTAAGTCAAAAGGCTATCTTGAAGTTATGTATCTAGTCCATGTATTATCTATTATGAGTCATAAGTCATGTAAATGGTCTAATTTCTCAAACATATCAGGCATGTTACCTAGCCATGTCACCAAAGATGTTGACCAAATTTGGTCTACATACCAAAAATGTGCATAGTCCAAGAGTTCAGTGGAAGAAGCAAGATCATGAATGAAGATTGGTCTAATGATTTAATATGAGCAGGCTTTATGGTGAAACCAAGTAGATCAAAGGTCAGGGATAATTTTCACAAGCATCTAAAAGTCATTCAAGCCTTTAAATATTTAGTAATAGTTCAAGTACAAGTTTAGAAGTGCCTACAGGCTTTCAAAAAAGCCAAGTACAAAAACTTTATTTTGGCTCAAGTATTTACTTGGAAAAATTCTTTCAACTTTCATTGCTAAGCTAAATTATTTCATACCTTTTATTTGGCTAAGTGTTAATTCTTTCAGGATTTTATTTTTTTAAGCTAAATTCTTTTGAGACCTTCTTTTAGCTAAGTGTTGAATTCTTATTGAAAACTTTTCTAAGACAAAGTTTCTAAAGGCATTAATTCTTTTAGACAAAATGTCTGAATCAAAAGATGAAGACATATTTATCTTAGAAGAATTGTTCTGCAATAATTTCCTCAAAGACCTATTTCTTTCAGAGAAATTATCTGCATCAAAAAAAGCTAAGGCTCATTTCTTCTAGAAAAATTGTCTAAACATTTTTATCGAAGGGTCTTTCTACAACAAAGTATCCTAGAAAAAAGTCTTGAAAGGTATTTTTTCAATAAAAGTGTCCCAAAAACCTTTTCCCAAGTGTATTTTCAAATTCTTGAAAGGTCATTTTTAAGGAAATATCCCTAGATAATTTTCTTGAAGGGTTGTCTCTTAGGAAAATGGTCTGAAAGCAAATGCTCGAAGGATCTTTTTATAGAAAAGTGTCCTATAAAATTTTCTTGAAGGGTCATTTCTTGGGAAAAGGTATATTTCAAGGTTTTCAAAGGGTTATTTTTTAAAATATGGTGTCCCAAACAAAAAGTCTATGATGTCCTTGAAAGTGTCAAATTCAAGCAGAGAAGATGGTCATTGGTTTTCGAATATACAGTGATGACCGCACACACATCAAATACATTCACACAGACATCAAAGTTTAAGCCATGGACAATAGCCATTTGTATTAAAATGGGTTCAATATTGATGATTTGCATTCAATCCAAGCAAATATCTAGTGGCACACATCAAGTCAAGAAGTCAATAATATGTTTTCATGGCTATCAAATTTAGGACATGATCATTAACCATTTGGGTTCAAAAGGCCCTTAAATGGTTTAAAGTTGATCAAGATCTAATAGTCCATGGGATCCCTCATACTAACACATGAGATCTAATGATCCATATTGGATTCAAATAGGTCAAAAAGTCCCTAGGTTAAAGCCTTTAAAGGTCTACAAGTTGGATATGATTCAATGTTATAGTATCATCAAGCCAAAATCCAATGGTGCTCATTCACTGACAAAAAGATGGGTCCAAGATAAAAAAATGATCAACATGAGCTCATACATCATAATCTAACAGAGTGTAATAACTGAGAGGAAAATGGGACTAGAGAGATATTTGGTGTGCGTGAGCTCATATATCTTGATCAAACAGTGTGCAATGAAGTCAACATGTTAAAGGGATCTTTTGGGAGGAAATCAAGGACTTGTGTGAATTTGTACAGTAAAGATATAATAGTGTGATTAGACTTAATAATTTAGTAGAATCTATAAGACCAATAAAAATAAAGATAGTTAAATATAATGAAATATGCCGAGTTAGGTTTTGATAGCCAATAAAATAAAGGTGAACTCAAACAGTTTTGATGAAAGTTGACAGGGTAGTTTTTGATTCAAGTATGTAAATGCAAAAGAACCAGAAGGACCAAGCATTGTTAGTAGAGCTCCATATAAGTAAAATAGGTTATTTGGACCTAATACAAAGACCAGTGATTATGGATCAAAGTCAAACAATTTATAAAAAATTTATGAATATTGTCACTATGTGAGGACCAATGATATGAGATTAGTTTTTTGTTTATATAATGGACCCAGGTTTGAGTTGGAATAAATGTAGATGTAAACGTGATCTTAGGGAGATGTGTCTCACTATAATCAGGGTCACTTTTCAATGAGTAGATATAGTTGGCCACCCAAAGTAGATGTGTCATCATTCTACCAATTCCAAGACATGATCCTTGTTAGCAGATCAATTAGATGATATCATGGAGTTCTAAGAAGTCACTAGGTGGATGGATAAGGATAATAAACATTCAATTATTTTTCAAGGCCTTTAAATTTATGCCTTATTGATAAGATCCTAAGTCAACATCCTTGAGAGTGATAATCTATCGAAAGTGGTTGGGCCTTTTCAATGAACAAATATTTCTCTCTTTCCCTTTTCTATAAATACATGCTTTTAAGCCTTGAAATGGATCCCTCTATCCTTCTTGTTGGTATGACTAGACTCTACCAAAATTTGTATTATGACACCTTTTTGTTGCAATTAAGACTAAATTCTATCCTTTTCTAAGCTGGATTGAAGTGTGTTTCCATGAATTCATGTAATGTGGTTAAGTGAATGTATGATCCTTGCTAATGTCTAAGTTTTTCTCACCTTCAGGAAGTGCTTAGTAGTTCTTACAGGTCATTATAAGTGCAATTTACAATTTATTATCTAGATTGAAAGTGAATTTTTCCCTTATCTTACTTATTTGATAATTGATTAATGTTTTTTTCTAAAATATTTATGTGAGATTGATAATATTTGGTCTTGAAAGTGCCTCATAGCATGTATTATGTCAGTCTGAGTGATCAAATCATTGGTGCATCACCTCTTTAACATACTTTATAAGTTATTGTCAAAATATCTATCCTTTTTCCAAGAAAGTGCTAGTTTAGGTTTAGTGTAGGTGATTGATCCATAAGGAAGCCAACCTTCTCCAGAGGTCTGATCCATTATTAGGATACCCACAGCCTAGGATCAGTTTCATGTTAGACTAGATTTGAGTAAGAAAATATGAACAATCCCCTTACTCAGTTAGGGTGAAAATCTAAAAACCCAATAATTATTATGATTAAAATATTTCTTGTTGGCCAAAATACATGCCTTCACCCTTAAGTCATCTTACATGGGTCAAATTTAATCACAAATCTCTTTCAAATAGGCCTAAGTCACCTTTTAGGTCTTATGGAGACCCATTCATCTTTTTGACACTTTTCCAAACATACTAAGAACACAAGATCACTTTAAAATGCATGAAACCATTACACATGACCCCTTTGACATCCTCAAATGATCAAAATTTACAAAACACTCTTCTTATAATGCAAAATTTTCTCAAACAACATTCTATGCACATATTCACCATGAACGAACACACAATCAACTTCTAAATCTTTATTCATACTACATATGATTGTTCAAACATTAAAAATTCACATAGATGATCCTAATAGAGTCTAAAACACTAAGAAATATTTGATTCATTATGAGATATTGAAACAACATTAGAATAATCTCAAATACCTTTCTCGGGTTACTTGCATAACATGCACAAACACAGTCAACTTTGAACCTCAATATCTTCGACTAGACACATAATTAGACCTTCAAATTTATATTTCTAGATACATCTTGATTACTATACAAATTATATTTTTAAAATATGTAAAAATTATACATAGATTGAAATTTATTGGTCAAAACCTATGCATTAGTCTTTCCTTTGTTAAATTAAAATATTTGAATTCAAATGGTCATAGTTAAACCTCAAACACCATTCTATCATATAGAGTCTTCATTGATCAGATTAAACATACACCATCAATATTATTGTTTGAAGATCTACCTTTAACACATCATGTGTTAATTACAAATTTTAAAAATTCAACATGTTGACCTCATCTCATGCACTCTTGAAATATTGACTCAATGTGTACCATCGATCTTTGTGGATTAGTTAGGTCTTTATCTTATAGCACTCATCATTTGAATTTTCTCACAACCCCCATAATAATGACACTTTGAAACCTCACATGAATTATAATAAATTATACTATTAAACATGGGGTACTTCTTACCATCTCACTCAACATGTAACATTAGATCAAAATTGTATAATCACCTACACACTATTGGATCTTAGAAGAAGCTCGATCTTTATCTCTATTAACCAATTAACAGTTTGGCCTATTTGAATTGATACACAGAATATATCTTCACTTTATGATTTCCCATGCACCATTAGATCTTCATTTTGTCTTGATTTTTAACATTGTGTAAAATAGACTAAGTATGGGGACCTTTGTAATCTTTTTTTAAGGTCAACTTTGCACCTTCATATCTTTTGCTTCACTCAAGAACAAGTTATAAAAACTGGACCATATGATCTATTCAAATAGGATAATCCAATCATATAAACATATACTCTTGTAACACTCATTCGTGTGAGATATAAAGACATTAAAATGCCTTCTTAGATTTATCTGTTCACAGCGGCAACTGTGCCAAGAACTATTTGGAAAGACCAACTTTGCACATGCATAACTTTTGTTGCACTTTAGCTCTTGACTTGAAATTTATCAAAAATAAACTAGGAAAAGAAATAAACAAACCCATAGGATCAATTAATTTTAAAATGTTCACATGTGAGATATATTCCACCATTAAAAATCCTACTCACCATTTCTTGCCACATTGTAAATTTGGCTAAGTATGGGAAAATACTATTAATATACCTGAGATCCCAAATTTTCACTTGAATATATTTTATCACACTTTATAATTAAACTTGAGACTTTTTGAATATAAAATAGGGACTAATTTTATCATAACCATATGACCAACTCCCCTAAATCATCCATACATGGTAAAAGTGACGTCAGCAAACTGTCTACTTAGATTTTCAACTACTAGACCCAAAAGGTTTAGATGAAAACTATGGACTACTAGATGAATTACACTCATGTACACAAGTAATAAAATCATTCTTGAATTATAATAATACCCCTTTCACATGATAAAAAATCCATACTCATCCCTAATCATCTCAAACCTTGACAAAACTAAAGATCAACCAAACATCCTTCAAGCATACTAGGACAAGCACATTACACACTTTGTCATTATCACTTAGGATATCAAGGCACTTCATCCAATCACCAAGAAAAATCCATTAAATAATTTATAATTATCTAAAAATATCCCCCTTTGTCATATATGTCAACACCCATGAATATACAACTCACCTTTCTTCTCTCTCTTCAAGCACTCTCACAAAAGAAATTTTCTCCCCCTTTGAAAAAATGACAAAGTGGGCACCAAATAATCCTAAGGAAATAAAAATAATATGAATAATATTAAAAAATATTAGAAAGATATTACAAACTTCCCCTTACCTTGAGCCTACCTCTTCTTTCCTTGACAACTTCCTCTTGCTCTATGCCAACACTCTCTTCAACCAAGCACTGCAAAAAATGAATAAAGAACACATAAAAATAATAAAATATAATTTAAATCACTAATAAACATATAAAATATACTCCCCCTAAGATATATGATCTATTTCACCTCTTGAGCATCTTTAGATCTCCATACACTATGAAGAACCACCATATAGGCTTACTAGCCTTCTCTCTCAAAACACTTATATGACCACCAATAGAAATTCATGCCACTCAATAAATAGGACACATGATATTAATCAACCTGAGAAATCTCCTATAAATACTCATACCTTGATATTTTGGAAAAATTGATAAAAAATCACTCTTCTTCTTTCTAGGTTTGTCTAGACTCTTTGTAACCCTACCTGGAACTTGTAAAGCCCACAAATTTTAGTAGACACATCTTCAAGACATGAAAATTCATATATAGATAAATATCATATTCCCATTTAATCATAAAAATTTAAAATACCTATATCATCCTTTACAACATACTTCATAAATCAACTTGACAATTAGGCCTCCATCTTGACAAAAATAAGAATAATTTGAAAACTACAAACCTTCAAATCTCTATGAAATATTACTTGACAACCCATTTGGCCCAATCAACCTATTAATAATCCTTAGATCTCAACTCATAATTTAGACTAATTTTATAGCAAATCCTAAAACCCTAGAATCTTAAAACAAATAGAGTCAACTGTAGACACCAAAATTACGTCACACACATGTGCGTAACTCTCTGTGTTAAAACCCCTTTTTAACCCATGTTTCAAAAATAAAAAATAACCTTCCTAACCCATACTTTTACCCCTCATACATTTAATTAATTTAAAATACTTAATTAAGTTAATTAAAAACCCTATTTCCACCTTACCTGGCCACCTCACCCTATGACTAATTCTCACCTGATGAGTCACCTCAGGACCTAGTCCCCTCATCCTAACTACCCAAGACTTATTACCACTTCCAAACTAAATTCCTAATCAACTACCTCCTTCCTAACTTCTTATTTTTACTATTTTATAATGGGTGTCACACTTGGCATGAAGAAAAACATAAAAAATGACAAAAATAGTAAGGTTTACTTATTTTAGGGCCACCAACGTCGATCAACCCATGATCAACATTGACAAGATCACCAAAATTGGAAATATAAGCCAAACTCCAACTTGAATTTCAAGTTAGTAGAAATAAATAAAATTCATTCTTACTCACATTCAAGCTTTGGGCATTCTATTTTTGACATCCTAGTTTACAGTCATCTTGCATAAGCTAATCATGATCAACAACTGAGATCTTGAGGACCAATGTCACCCACTTGTTCCCTCTATTTAGGAATTTAGGTTCAGACTCCCTGATAGGGACCATAAATATAGTAATTATCATTTAGTGACCACTTCAGCTAAGTACATCACTTATTTTGTAGGTCTTTCAAATATTTATTCTACTATCACTTTATATCTACTATGCATTATTTTACGCACTTTTGACTGAACCCCCATCAGGGAGTTAAAAAACTTCCTCACATGTTTCCCCTTAACCTAACACATGAAACCTTTGACTAGATCTACCCAAACCATAATATTTCTCTCTCATAACTCTCCCAACCTCCCAGACCTGATCCAAACCATTTCCTAGACCTAAAAAAGCCTTCTGCAAGCTCCCAAACAATTATTGCCCCTACCAATCTCGATGGCCTAACCAACATCAGTCACCTCACTATCGACCTCAGTCACTCCCATATTGATGTCGATGATTGTGGGTTTCCTAACCTCTTCAAAACCTACCGAAACAACTTCTAAAATAGAAATAGAGTACATCACCTGCACCCTATAACTCTTTACTGCATAAAGGTTGTTAATAATGGTAATCTTATCTATCTTTCACTCTCTCTTTACCTCTATTTCAGTTATTTATTATTATTTTGTCTCTCAAAAATGGACTGTCATCTTTAAGGAAGTTTTACACTTCCTAGAACAAGTGCATAGCTTGACAACACACTCATTTAACTACTAGCAAACATCTTGTGGTAGTGTTTTTATTACTTATAGGTAGTCCTCCCCAGACAAAGAGGAGTGCTCACAATGTCTAGATATGGTGTGTAAACTAATCCGAGTTCATTCTAATCACTTATCCCCATCCTTCTTTCTATTTTCCTTTAGATTTAAAATAGACAAAATTTAGTGAAACATTTCTGGAATGCCCGGTGGGACCCTGGAGTTTTCTTTGGGGTCATTCTTGTTTTAAACATTCATATAGGTGCATTTTAGTGAAAACTTCATTTCTTGCACTTCCTCCTTTTTTCCCTTAAAATGAAAAATTCAATATCTTATTTTCTATTTAAAAAGCATTAAACTAAAATTTTCTTTCTTTTCTCTTTTCCTCTGAAAGCAATTTGTCATTTTATTTTACAAGTAATAAAAAAAGAGAATCTCTTCTTTACTTCTTCTTTCATGCACATTAGGATAGTGAAATTAATACTCTATTCCTATTTCATCTCTATTTTCATTCAAATTTAAACATTTTAGATTTGGTTTTAGAACTTACTGCATTTCATAGTTTGCTTATTGCATATTTTGAATAAATTGTAGTGCACCTATGTTACACAACCAAATCACATTCACATAAACAAACATATAAACTAACCTGCAAAAAGGCCCATCAGGATTTTATCACCTAGTAGATCACCTTACCCTACTCAGCTATCCTACTTGGATTTCACCACCAAGGGGAAAGCCCACAACATTCTCTGGCATAGTATAAACTCTAGATAGAAGGTATATTTTGGCTAAGTGGCCTAGTTTGACTCCAGGTTTGTGAAGTGTAGAGAGCAAGCTCCTATAACAATCCACGTACCTAGTCTAACACATATTTCCTCTTGAACACTAAAACTAACCTAAAACTAGCTCTAAATTTCTTTTAAGTCCTTCGATAACCAAATTATCTTCTCATTATCTGATTAAGGCTTAACCCAACACAAGACTAAAAATTAATCTCTAAGACTTAATAGTTTCTGGCTGTATGTTCTTTTTCTGCTTTTTTATTGTCTTCTATATTTTGGAGTTGGTAAGGACATTTTCCTATTGATTCAAAAAATCAATACTATTTCTAATACTCAATTTGTATAACCTATTATCTCAAGTTTTCGGTGTGTTATTCCTTCTTGCACAGACCTTTTACATCCACTATTTTACCTAATTTCAACCTCTAGTTTCTTAAAACATCAAATTTTCCTCTCCTAGGATATCACAGTGACTGACATCAGTTAAACCTACCTATATCGGTAGATTTTACCTACTGACATTGGTTAAACCACCGATGTCAGCAAACTTTTTCTATCGACATCGGTCAAGTGACCAACATTGATGACTATGTAATTTCATCAGCTCAAAACAACAAGCTAAAATATCCCAATTACCCGCACTCAAACTTGGTTTTTCTTTATTCTATTTCAAATATATGGTAGTAAGAATATTTAAACATCCTCTTGCATGGTATTAACATGATCTCAAGCCAAAATTCTTGCTGATTATGTAAGATGAAAACTACTTCCACCTTCCCCTCTCACTTCCAATTCTATCATGGAGCATACTTTAGATACAGAGCATACTCCTAGCCCTAACCAAATTCCCATTGTGCCTAAGGGAGATCAAGATTTTTCTAACTTTCTTGATTGTAATGTGGCAGCCCTTCAGTATTACCTTGCTATGAGCCAAACCATTAATTATTCGGGTGACCCAATCTATGATATGCCAACTTCTCTAATGGAGACAACCTCAATTTTAGTTGCCTCCACTATTTTACCCATGGTTACCCAAACCACCACTTTGACGAGTAATCCAACTATAAACAATGTTCAAAGTGTAGCATCTCTAACTACCTAATCCCACCTAAACCCTGGTGTAACTTCCCTACTTTCACAACTACAACCAGTTCAACCAAGTCACACCCCATTCCATAATTTAGTGGTACCTATTCCATCTACCCTTGTGCCTATAATTACTTTATTTACAACTCACCCTTCATCTAGTCTAACCATGCCAATAATCTAACCTACAATAAAAACAACCAACCAAGGCATAGTCTCCAACCCAATGGGGCAAGCCCTTTTTCTTTTCTCACTCCAGCCTATGACTCATTATCCTTATGTTGCTCCAACACAACCTTAGAAAGCCTTGTCATATGCTCCCTCTGCTTCCTATCAACTTCCTTATAAATTATGAGGTATTCTTCAAACTAATCCCCCTCCAGACCTCATTAAGATGTTGATGGACAAGATGTCTAATCTAGAGACATATATTTTTGGTTCAAAGAATGTGTTATCTTATGATCAGATATGTAATGAACCAATCCATCCTTCTATTCCTATTCACCCTTATCCAAGCCAATGGGAACTCCCTAAATTTACTCATTTTTAGAGTAAAGAGGACCCACAATAGCACTTATGAGCATTTAGAAATGTTTGTTATTTAATAGGGCATTATGATACGTTACTACTTTGCACTTTCCCTATGTCTCTTTCAAGTGTTGCCTTGGATTGGTATAGCTTTATACCTCATCACTCGCTTTTATCGTTTACCCAACTTGCAAAAATTTTCTTGGACCATTTCTCTATTAACATTTCTAAGAAGGTTTCTATAACAAACCTTTATTCTATCAGACAATTTGATGACGAGTCTATTGCAAATTTTGTCACTTATTGGATAAGCTTGATCAATAAACTCTCCTTCTCCTTACCCCAACCTGAGCTTATTGTGATCTTCTCAAGGGCATGTGCTAAGAACATCTCATCCATAGTTTAGGTACAAACTTTCTACACATTTGATGAGGCCTTTACAATGGCATGGAAACTCAAGGTTAATGCTATAGATGAAGGTAAAGTCAACTTGCGCAATAAGAACCCCAATTCTAAATCAAATGAATCCTCCTCTAAAACTTCTCCCTCTAACCAAAAATCTAAAGGTTCCACCAATGTGATGGTCATTAAGTCAGCCTCTCCCACAACCACAAACCAATCAAATTCCTCAACTTTTCAAAATCTGACCAAGCAATTCCAACAATGGTATGAACAAAGATAATACACTCCCATTGGGGAGTCATATACATCCATCTTGGAGAAACTATTGCAACAAGGTGTTATAACCCTTCCTCAGATCAAACCTCCTATACAGTTTGACCCTTCCCATCCTATCCCAACTTAGTACAAGGAAGATGAGTTTTGCAATTACCATCAAGTTAAAGGCCATAATTATAATAACTATAAGACACTCAATAACATTGTTCAAGATATGATTGATAAAGGTGATCTCATCTTGGATAATCCTAATGCAGCCCCTAATCAAAGTATGGATGTGTTCAAACACCCTTTTCCTAACCATTCATTGAATCAAAATATTATTTAGTCCACAACTAACTCAGGTGATCATAATATCCATATGATTAATATGGTCTTTCCTTTACCTTTAGTTTAATATTCTCAATAGGAGACATCCATTTCATCGACTCCTCTCCCACATTCAGTGGAATTTATTTCATCTATTCTTTCTCTTTAGGTAGAAGAGCCTATTTCACCCATTCCACTCCCTCGAGAGGAAGAGCCTCCTTTACCACTCCTTTTGCCACATGAGGAGCTTGTAATACCAATTCCATTTTCACCAATATTACCTATCCTCTTACCACTTGAATACCAAACCCTACCTGTTCCTCAACCACATGTTAAAGGGAACATCATTCTTGTTATACCCTCTTGAAGAACCTTCTTCACCTACTTATCCTCCACATATAGAGAGTATTACTCCACCCACTCCACCTTTGAACTTAGAGGAGTCAGTATTATCTACTCCCATAATAGATGAGAGACCTATTGTGCCTACTCCAATTGTACCACTCTTACCCCTTATTTTCCCTATGGAGGATCATACTTTACCCATGCCTCACCCAGATGTTGAGGGATCCATAATACCTATGATTTACTCTCTTGAGGAACCTTCTTTGCCTACCTCCCCTCTACCTATGACAGACCATGTCTCTTCTCCTGTCTTTGTCAAAGAGGACCCCATTGCAGTTCTTTCTCATATTTGGCCTGAAGTAGTAGAAACCAACAATTTCCCTCTCTCTTAAACACCATAGCCTTTTAAAGACACAACCGTAAGGCCTACATCAACTTCATCTAAACCCTTCTCACATTTGGTGGAAAATCAAGAATTTATTGACTCACAAAGCTAGACCATGCACCATTTTAGGACTTGCTTAAAAATCCTTAACCAACACAATAAATGTCAACCTTTTCCACCAACCCTCTTACTACCATTTACCCTAAGGTCTTTCAAAAAGCTAGAGCTTCTTCACCAAAAGCACCTGAAGTTCAATCATCTATGTCAGAATCCTCACCCTCACAATAATCTAACCCATTAAAGTAGATTAGACCCTTAAGCGTACACCCCATTTCTAATTTAATTCATCCACAAGCGAAATTAGATTTAACTCCTTAATCATAAGTTGGATTTTCATGGCCTAAATTATAGAAAAATGTTAAGTCCCTTAGATCTCATCGATCCCTTCTTCAACCCTTAAATTTACCATCCATTTTGGGACCACACCCCTCTACCTTAGTTGGAATATTGCCTAACCAAGCAAAACAAAAGGTTAAGCTACCTCCACTCCTGCCTTTTCCATCTAGTAGACTTCTCACATCTGACACTACGAAAGTGATAATAAAACACATAACTCTATCATCACCAAACAAAACACCATGTAAATTTACCTTTTTAGCACCAAAACACAAGAAAATGTGCACTCCTATTAGCACAACAAGTGCAAGCCCACTTGTAGGCTTTCAAAGATTTTTCTTACATCAATTATTTTAGTTTTCCATAATAACTCTTCTTCCCATTAAGCCTTATAGTCCTCTTGGAATGAAGCCATCTTGGTTTAATGATACACAAGTGTGTTTATATCATCTTTCACCTGGACATGATACTAAGAGTTGTAAAGCCCTCATAACAGTAATTTAGCAACATTTTGATGTCGACACTCTCTTCAATGATACTCCCATCAACCTTCATATTATTCCACCTTTGGCATCCTTGGTGCCTCCTACTATTCTGGCTAAATTCAAACCTAAAGATGTCATCATAACCCCTTTACCACCTCCTTCACCAACATTTCAAATCAACACAGTTAATGTGGCCACATGGTCACAAAACCAAAAATATAAAGCTAAGGAAAAGGTCACTACTCCTTAGGATCATCCTTTTTCCAAAGACACTCCACCTCCTAATCCTAATATTTCCATCTTGGGTGCTCCTAAAACAACATCTTCATAAATTATTCAAAGTTTAATGGTGAAATAGCTTCACCAAACTCCTGTGAAAATGTCTTTGTATGAGTTAATCCAAAACTCATCCCAACATCATCAAGCTTTTATTAGTGATTTTAAAGTGATTGAGGTACAATCAAATGATCCCCAAACTCTTGTAGCTTTGGTCGGCTCCCTTAATTCTGTCTCCCTGATTTCTTTTAGTGGTTTAAAAATTCCACTTCAACACCCTAAAGATCAAGATTCTGCCCTTTTTATTACTACATATATTGATCAAACTCATGTCAAGAGAGTTATGATCAATGGGGGAGCTAGTATTAATATTATTTCTACCCATGCCTACAAACAACTAGCCCTTCCTGGAAATTGCATGTCTCAAATCGATGTGGTACTCCGCTCCTTTAATGATACTACAGTGACTACGGTGGGTAATATTGTCTTACATATCCATGTAGGTCCCTGAACTTTTCTTGATCTCTTCTATATTGTGGAAGGAGAGTTCTAACATAACATACTACTTGGATGACCTTGGATACATGCTATGTCATGTCTACCCTAAACTTTGCACCTTGTGTCAAGTTTGAACATGATGGATAAGCACATGTTATACCTACTAACCCACCTCTATTTAAAACATGAAACATGACCTATAGTCCCAATGATGTTCTCATCCCATTGAAAACATCATCTTCTCTGCATGATACTTTTGAAGCTTCTACAAGCTCCACTCCTATGGTTACTCAAATACCAATAACATAAATTCTTGACAAGGATCCCATGCAAGAGACCTTTCAACATTTATCACTTAGTGAATATTGTTTATTGATGCTCAACATGTTTTATACTCCACAAGAGTATAAAAGGCTTCACATGCACCCAAATTATGATCCTTGTATTGGGATGGCCATCTCTTATGGGCCCCCTAACCTTCACACCAATTTCACATATGGGGGAAATGATCAAGCTCTCACTGTCAGCAATCCATCTTCTTCGCCACAACTATTTACCTATAACTTCTCTTTCCTGAGTAACCCTAGATTCACTCACACATATCTATATAGGTGTGCCTAGAAAGGATTTGGTTTAGGTCATTATGAACAAGGTGTCCATATGCCTATTTAATATCCTAATAGAAACACCATTGAAAATTCCAAAAAGAGGAATGGAGTGGGATATGACGAACCAACTAAACTCATTAAAACTTCTCATGTAAAAATTATCAAAGAAATAGTCTCTCCTTCTCTACCTTCTTCTCCACCATCACCTATCAAATCAGAGGTATCTATACCTCCTAATTTTTTTTTAATAAATGTCATCTATTTGGGGCCTCTCACCTATTGTCAGGGTAAGCAAACAAGGTCCCTTCCTCTCATTCATCCTGAAATAATTGATGAAAACTCTCCCACTATTAAAACTATCCAATGTCAAGATGATGATACGATTCTCACCTACATGGATTCAGATGATTCCTATATCCAACGATCACTCCCATCCAAAACACAAGCTATGTTAAATGAATCATCCATTGACATTAACTTGCCCTCTCATGTAACCCTCACATCCTCAAGATTGGCCAATCTTTAGATTCCTATGAGCAAGCTAATTATGCCACATTTCCTAATGACCATAGCATAGCCTTTGATTGTTCTTACAATGACATGCCTGGTATTGACCCCTCAATCATCACCCATAACATTGTGACCAATTGAGATCTTAAACCTGTTAAGCAGAAGCTTCGTAAGATGCATCCTCATATTGCTCTCCTTGTTAAAGAAGAGCTCTAATGCCTCCTTTCTTTTAACTTTATCCTACCCATCAACTACCTGCAATGGATTTCCAATATTGTTCCTATGACAAAAGTGACCAGTAAAATCTACATTTGCATCAAATATCATGATTTAAACCTCACTTGTCTAAAAGATGACTTCCCATTGCCAAGTATTGACCAACTTATTGTTCTAAAAGATGGCCATGAGATGGTATCACTTATGGATAGATTCTCTAGATATAATCAAATCCTAGATGCTCTTGAGGATCAACACAAGACAAAATTTATTACCCCATGGGGGACTTTCTATTATCAGGTCATGCCTTTTGGCCTGAAGAACACTGGTGCAACCTACCAACGTACTATGACCTACATTTTTCATAAACTACACAAAATTATGGAAGATTACGTGGATGAATTTCTTGGCAAGTATAAACTTTTCCAGGATCACTTGATAATTCTCAAAATTATATTTTCTCATCTCTTCCAATATAACATTCAACTAAACCCAAAGAAATATGTCTTTGGTGTTCTTTTTGGTAAGCACTTAGGTTTTATCATTTCTCTCCATGGTATCAAGGTCTATCCTACTAAGGCTAGAGTAATACTAGAGATGCCTCCACATAATAATGTCAAACAATTCCACAGCCTACAAGGCAAACTTCAATCAATCCACTGCTTCATCTCCTAGTTGTCAGATCATTGCCAACCCTTTCACCATGTCCTCAAAAATGATGTCTCCTTCAATTGGAATACAGATTGCCAAGAAACTTTTGATTCACTTAAACAATACCTCTTTTCCCCATTGGTTCTTATTCCACCTAAGGAAAATCAAACTTTTTACCTATACCTCTCCGTAACATGCCATTCTCTAGGTGCTATGATTTCACATTGAGATGACCAACATCAAGAGCAAGTGATTTACTACGTAAGCCGTACACTTATTGATTATGAGACCTGATATACCCATACTAAGAACTTTGCCTTTCATTGGTATTTTTTGCCTCTAATCTTTGCCATTATCTCCTAAATCACAAAAATCTATAGTCACCCATATTGATCCCCTCAAATACATGCATTCCAAGCCATATCACAACCAATGTGTAGCTTGGTGGTTCATGCTTCTAATTGAATTTGATTTAGAATTCATTCAACAAAAGTCTATTAAGGGGAAAACAATCACTGATCAGTTAGTCACTTCCCTTTTACCTAACAATCAACCTTCAAACCTTGAATTCCCTAATGAATCCATTGTAATGCTCTCTACCAATGACATCTCTTATCAAATGATGACATTCTTTGATTGATCTAAATGTCAACATGGTGGGGGTGCGAGGGTTATTCTTATTCATCTAGATGATGAGCTTATGCCTTTATCATTTAAATTAGATTTTGAATGCAATAACAATATGGTCGGATATGAGGCTTTGATTCTTGGACTTCAAACAAATCTCTTCTTGGGTATCAAATCCATAACCCTTTTTGGTGATTCTCAACTAGTGGTTAACCAAGTTAATGGTTCCTAACTATGCAAATTTTTTTTTTGCAATGGTATAAACATCATGTAGATACGCTATCGGGATCATTTGACTCTTATCTCTTACAAATTGTTCCTCAATCTACAAACAAGTTTGCTGACACAATGGCTTCACTAGCCTCACACATACCCTCTTCATCCTCCTTTTCAAGAATATATGTCACCATGCATCTATTAATAATACCCTCCTATGTCTTAGCTAACATCCTCTTTTTCAAAAAAGTAATAGCCAACCTACATTACTTATGGTACAAATAACTCATGGATTATCTTTCCTTCTCTATTACCCCTTCTGATCTCTCTAATAATGGGAAATGGGCCTTTATAAAACATGCCACTTATTACACTATATTAGGGGGACTTCTTTACAAGCGAGGTTTTGATGGTCTTCTCCTTAGATGCCTCACTAGTACTGAGACTCCCTTTGCTATTAAGGAAGTCCATGATGGGATATGTGGTGGGAATTTCAATGGTCACATAGTTACCAAGCGTATCCTTTGACTTGGCTATTATTGGCCCACACTTCATGAAGACTATGTTTATTACATTTGGCATTGCATCAAGTGTCAACAACATGCTAACCTTGTTCACACACCTAGTCGTGCATTACAAGTTTCCAAAGACTTTTCGCCCTTATCCCAATGGGGCTTAGATCTAATCAGAGAGATTAACCCTCATTCATCCCTCTGTCATCATTTTATCATTACTACCACTAAATACTTCACTAAGTGGGTCAAGGCCATCCCTCTCATCTACACTAAAGTTAACAATTTTTTTGAATTCATTTACCATCACATCATCTGTCATTTTTGGTGTCCCTCATAAGATTAGAATAGATAATGACAAGTCTTTCAAAAACAAGACTATTCAAAGCCTTTGTGATACATTTGGAATCAAATTAAGCTTCTCATCACCATACTATCCACAAGCTAATGGATAGGCAGAATCTTCTAACAAAACATTGACCAAAATTCTCATGAAGGTAGTCAACAATATGGGCAAGGATTGGCACACACACATTCCTTTTACTTTATGGGCTTACCACACTAGAATTCAAAACCCTACAGGTGCTACACACCTTTTTTATTGGTATATGGGATGGAAGTTATTTTGCCTCTTGAGGTCCAGATTCCCTTTTCTTTGCATTTCTATACAAGACATACTAATGATGACTTTCCACCAGGAACATCTGGCTGAACTTGAATTTCTTGATAAGCATTGTCCTCATAGCCCCTCAACCACCTCCAAATCTATCAAACATGTATTAAACGTGCTTATAAAAAAAACCTTAAAGAGTAACATTTTAATATAAGAGATCTCATCTTAAAATAAAATCAACACATGACGAACATGGAGAAAAGCAAATGGGGTAATTTTGATCCTAATTGGCTTGGACCTTATATCATAACTCATAAGTATGGTTCAGGAACTTATCACTTATCTTCACTTGAAGGAAGGCCAGAACCTGAGCCTTTAAATGCTTTACACTTATGACCATTATTTTGTTAAATAAGCATCACTTTACCTTGTGTTTAACTTGAGCTCATCTCTTAAGCATCCCTATTACATTAATTTTCCTTCCTCTTCACCCTTACTCCTATACACTTAGTTAACTTACAACAGTGGTATGGTTTTGTCCTCGAAGTGGAAAAATCCTAAGCCTCTATAGTCTTATCCATGACTAAAAGCAAAAAAAAAAAAGGATATGTGACAAATTTATAAAGTCTCAAGTCATGCTTTTCAATGTAGACTGCTCCCTTGAGGGATATCCACATAACTTCCATTTGCTACCATCACAAAATATGGAAAAATGCTAAAGATGAAACTAACCAACCAACTATGCATATACCATCACATATATGGGAAAGGCTAATCTAAACTCAACTAACATGATCAACATTAACATACAAAATTAACATAGCATAAAATTAGCATCTAAATAATTATAATCCATATCATCATCATCCATCAAAATAAACACATCTCAACATAACAATAAATGAACATCTCATGTGTGTGTGTGTGTGTGTGTGTGTGTGTTGAGAGAGAGAGAGGAGAGAGAGAGAGAGAGAGGAGAGAGAGAGAGAGAGGAGAGAGAGAGAGAGAGAGGAGAGAGAGAGAGAGAGAGAGAGAGAGAGAGAGAGAGAGAGAGAGAGAGAGAGAGAGAGAGAGAGAGAGAGAGAGAGAGAGAGAGAGAGAGAGAGAGAGAGAGAGAGAGAGAGAGAGAGAGAGAGAGAGATGAGGAGAGAGAAGAGGAGAGAGAGAGAGAGAGAGAGAGAGAGAGAGAGAGAGAGAGAGAGAGAGAGAGAGAGATCAAAATATACATCTCACATCTTCAGTTCATAGGTCGATATACATATAACATAGATAATAAAAAATGGCAAACTCTGAAACTCAAGGTCCTCAAGGATCTCCACGTGCTTGTGAAGAAGCAATATCATCACCACTATCTACTCATTTGCATCTATGTGATCTAGAAGCCATAACATGTGATATAGACCACTCCTGCTCTTTGAACTCTAAATATCTTTGAATCTACATAAACTCTCTAATTTCCCTCTCATAATAGGCAATCTCATCTAGGGTATTCAAATATCTCACCATAGATATAGTCTGTGGAGGTCCCATAACACCTGATAATGGCCCAGCCTATACTAGTCCCTATGGTGGTGGAGGGGAGTAGCTTGGCCTACTACTCTCAAATTATCTCTCTCTACTATCACAATAGTCACCTGACCCTGTAAAACAATAAACTAGCCCTATAGTGCTACAACCTAGCCCTGTAGAGCCCTAATCTAACCCTGTAACATCACCACCTACCACTATAAGGTTAAAACCTATGCTTGGGTTATCTCTTGAGCCTACATTGTTACATCTTGGGCCTATACCACTACATCCCTCTCTCTCACCAACCCATGCAAATATGATGGTGGCCTCCTAACCTCCACCATGAGATGTAACCCTACCCACTAGCTATATAGGCTGCTATGCACCCTGGGTCTCCAACACCTGGCCCTATTGGTAGCCCCTAAAAATATGGCCCATCTATCTTCTGGGGCAATGGTAGGGGTGCCTCTATGTCATCCCTCATATATCTAGGGAAGGCAAGTGGAATATCCTAAACTAGACCAAACTGCCTCCTGACTGTCACAGGTACCATCTCTAACTCATCTCATTTGCCCCTGACCCATATTGAGCTCTATAAACCCACCGAATATTGTTCTTATCCTCTAAAAATTGGTTATGTTAGATAGGATCTCCATAAAATATTAGTAGGTATCAAACCCTTAATCATGCACCTATACCAGGTAATGTCCCAAACCACACCATCCACTCAAGTCTATGTTATGCCCTCTCTCCACCATCTAAAACCAACACTAAAGCTAACTAGGATCGTATTAGGTAAACCCAATGATCATGTCACCATGATGTGATCATACATCCAATAGTGTAGTAAATGGATGATACCTAAACTATATCACTGTTATAACCTCAAACCCCATAGCTCTCTGTTTAACTATGCCAAAAAATAGACCCCCAAAAAAAACAATCTACTGCTCAACCATCTATGCAAGCACACCTGTCAATGCAATCAAAAATCTTCCACCATCTACATCTGATAATGCATACACCATGATCCTAATCATCATCAGGATGCTCAATTGATGCTACTCCTCATTAGCCATATAGAGTGGCTCGTATATGAAACTCATAGAATGATAGGTTACCTCACTAACATTCTCTCCATATAATTTGACCATGTGTATATCATGTTCCTCTTTTGAGCATGCGAAGAGCTCCTCACCCTAGAGTGGTAGCTACAAAATCCTATAAACATCTTTCTAAGTCACTGTCAACTCTTCAATTGGTATATGGTGTTGGAAATATTGTCATTGATGTCAAAGGTTTAGCATTATTGGTGATAAAGGCCCCATTGCATTTAATGTTCTTTGTAATAAATATATCTTGGTTAATATGAGTTAATATTTATTTAATATTAATGAATATATTTTTGGTTTCATATGAGACAAAAGAAGGGCCCATGGAGAAGTCGAAGAGCCACAGGGTAAAGACAAAGAAGGATGGGATGCGTTTTTCCATGAAGAGTCATCTTGGGGAATACCAAGAGTCACCAAGTGAAGACAAAAGAGTAAGGGCACAATTTATCATGAAAGGACACTTTGAGGAATATGAAAAGTCACCAAAGATAAGGACAAAAGTGGGAAGGACGTTTTTGGTCATGAAGGATCACCACATGACTTTTCAAAGGCAAGGATATGAATGGTCATACAAGTCTGGTGCCATTTTCCATGAGGATTGAAGGGTCACAAAGGGGTTGGTGCTCATGTGGGTTGATGCTCATGAATTGTTGCTGAGTTGGTGCTCGGCAAAGGGGTTGGTGCTCTTATGGGTTGGTGCTCATGAAATGTTGTTGGGTTGGTGCTCGGCAAAGGGGTATGGTGCTCTTGCAAGCTTGGCTTGCTAATATTATTTGGGTTTATGCTCATTCATATACTTGAGATTGTTCTCTGTGGTTTTTCCCACATTTGGTTTCCACGTTATATCTGGTGTCTCTCTTTATCTTGTGTGGTGTTTATTATTTGAGTTTTATTACATATCTTGAATGTTTGATTAAGTGGAATTTGGTTAAGGAAAAGATTTATAAGATATATGATATACTAATTCACCCCCCCTCTTAGTATATCCCATGCTTAACAATTGGTATCAGAGCAGGTTCCTTCAGAAAGGGTTTAACAGCTTGAAGGTAGATCAAAGAAAAGCATAAGATGGCCAGGTAGATAAAGAAGGAGAATCAAGAGTTGAAATCTATGGTTGAGGATCTTAAGGAAAAGGTGTGTATCTTGGATTCTAAGTTGGCTATAGAAGTAAAATAAAATAAGATATTTATTCAAGATCTTAAGAATCAGTTAGAGGTTTCAAATTCAATTTTAACATCAAAAGAAGAGTGTAATTAGTTGAAGGTTGAGTTAGGCTATTTAAAGGATAATCATGAGAAGCTTATAATCAAGGTTAAAAAAGGTCATGAAATATTAGTCCAAGGAAAGAAGGATGCAGGTTTTGAGATCTCTACCAATGAGATATGATGCAAAGGTTTCAGCAATCAAGGAGATGAAGAATTTAGCCAAGCTAAAGATGGATGAGCTTCATGGTATTCTCACGGCATATGAGATGCGGATAGAATAAGATAAACCCTCAAAGAGAGAAGCAGCTTTCAAGACATCAAAGAAAGAGAAAGATAAGATTCAAGAATCAAGTGATTGTTCTAGTGATGATGAAGATGAAAATGAAGCACTTTTCATTCACAAGCTGAAAAGAGGAACAAGTAAATATCAAGGAAAATTACCTTTTAAATGTTTTAATTGTGGAAATATTGGACATTTTTCAGCTAGATGCCCAAATAAGGGTAATGATGAGGAAGAAGAAGAAAAGCCTACATACAAGAAGAATTTCAAAGGCAAATCTAAGAAGGGATTCGAGAAGAAGCGCTGGTATTCTAAGGATCCTAGCTCAGTCAAAGATAGTGGAGTCAACGATTCAGAAGAAGAAGAGATTCTATTCATGGCCATACATGAAGGTGATCAAGAAGAAGAAGAGGAGGAAGCTAAAGTGAATATGGAAGGAGAGCTCATTTGTGCCTTAGAAGAGTTAGAAGTTGTTTAGAAGAAGAATTGAAGATTAAAGCGCCAGATCGAGAAAAATGAACAGGAGTCAAAGGAAATGATTGAAGATCTACAAGCACACTTTGAAGAAGCCAAGAAGAATGAAGAAGATTTCACAGCATAGTTGGAAATAGAAAGAAAATAATGTCAAAGGTATGTTATTGAAATTGCCTCTTTAAAAGAAGATATTAAGAAAGCAGTCAGTGATAAAGTAGTTAGTGATTCAAAATTTGAAGATAGCACTAACATGCTGAATAAGATACTAGAAAGTCAAAAAGCATATTCAGATAAGATAGGGATCAGTTTTGAAAAGAAAAAGATCTATGATAAAGCTCTTACACAAGAGGAAACAAAAAGGGGAGAATTGAAGAATACCGAGGACATTCTAAACAGAGAAGGCTAGAGAGAACAAAGCTACAAAAGACAATCAGGTCAGAGATATACAGACATGTCTTATTTTTAGGGCTATTTTTTTATTGTAATGGATATGGTCACAAGAAATTAGAATGTAGAAAAAGAGCTAACAATTTCAGAAATAAGGAGAAATAAATTCAAGTAGAGACAAGCAGAAGCCACAACTCTTTTGCTCCTCTATCAAGCTTTGATGAAGAGACCATAGTATGCTACAAGTGTAAAACTTCAGACACATAGCTCAGTATTGTAGAAGTGTGTTCAATTCAATCAAAAAGGATCAGAGTTTCAAAGCACCATTCATCAAGAATAAGGTTTAGACATGTTCATGGCAGAAGAAACAACATGAAGATTCTATGATGGTTCAGACAGCCCTGCATGTAAGAGGTAAAGATCAGCCATGGTTAATTGATAATAGATGTTTGAGGCATATGACAGGTGATAAAAGTAAGTTCATATCTCTAAAGAAGATCAATGGTGGAATAGTGAGATTAGAGATAAAACCACTGCCAAGATAGCCAAAAAAGGTACTTTGAGTTTGGATTATGGTAGAACTAAGACCAAAAATGTTTTATATGTAAAAGGTCTTAAGCATAATCTGTTGAGTGTTAGTCAAATATGTGATCGAGGATATACATTAAAGTTTCATAAAGAAGGTTGTGATATTAGATGAAAATATTCAAATGAGTTGATTGAAGATGCTCAAAGGAAAGGGAACAATGTGTATGTATTGTCAGATATCCTCTCAAAGACACGATCAAAGGATACATTCAAAGATCGGTGAGAGGAGTTGGGAGTAATTTCTATTACTTCCTACCATTGATGTTCAACATCAAGTGAGGGGGAGCTAAGTGTTAGCTCTAGGTAGGCCCTTTGCCATTGATGTCAAAAGGGGGAGAATAACAGGTATAGGTACAGGTGTAGAAAATAGGTACAGGGAACAGGTATAGGTTGCTACAGTAAGGGGGAGTTACTGTATGTTTTCAGATGACAGTATGTGCAGGTGACAGGATGTGGCAGTTTCAGGATTGAGGTTGCCATCAATGACAAAGGGGGATATTGTTGGAAATATTGTCATTGATGTCAAAGGTTTAACATTATTGGTGATAAAGGCCCCATTGCATTTAATGTTGTTTGTAACAAATATATCTTGGCTAATATGAGTTAATATTTATTTAATATTAATGATTATATTTTTGGTTGCATATGAGATAAAATAAGGGCCCATGGAGAAGTCGAAGAGCCACGGGGTAAAGAAAAAAGAAGGATGGGACACATTTTCCCATGAAGAGTTATCTTGGGGAATACCAAGAGTCACCAAGTGAAGACAAAAGAGTAAGGGCGCAATTTCTCATGAAGGGACACTTTGAGGAATATGAAAAGTCACCAAAGATAAGGACAAAAGTGGGAAGGACATTTTTGGTCATGAAGGGTCACCACATGACTTTTTAAAGGCAAGGATATGAAGGGTCATACAAGTTTGGTGCCATTTTCCATGAGGATTGAAGGGTCACAAAGGGGTTGGTGCTCCTGTGGGTTGGTGCTCTTGTGGGTTGGTGCTCATGAATTGTTGCTGGGTTGGTGTTCAACAAAGGGGTTGGTGCTCCTATGGGTTGGTGCTCATGAATTGTTGTTGGGTTGGTGCTCAGCAAAGGGGTTGAAGCTCCTATGGGTTTGTGCTTATGAATTGTTGTTGGGTTGGTGCTCGGCAAAGGGGTTGGTGCTCATGAATAGTAGTTGGATTAGTGCTCGACAAAGGGGTATGGTGCTCCTTCAAGATTGGCTTGAAAATATTGTTTGGGTTTGTGCTCATTCATATACTTGAGATTGTTCTCCATGGTTTTTCCCACATTGGGTTTCCACGTTATATTTGATGTCTCTCTATCTTGTGTGGTGTTTATTGTTTGAGTTTTATTGGATATCTTGAATGTTTGATTAAGTGGAATTTGGTTAAGGAAAATATTTATAATATATATGATATACTGATTCACCCCCACTCTCAGTATATCCCATGCTTAATAGATGGAAGGTGTTAGTGGTGTGATCCCACCTCTCAATCAATGCTTTCATCAAGGACACATCTTGGGTGACTCACCAATACTGTCACACTCCTCCTAACCCCACAACTACCATATGCTCCCACTCATTTGGAGTGACATCCTTATTCATGCATGTCAACAACCTTAGTAAATGATCTTGTAATGTCAGCTCCATCCTCACTTGCATCCATACACACAACAACTAAAGTCACATAATTTTTAATATACTTAATCACCACCTTTTTTTCTTTCTCTCTGGGAGAACTACATTGGTCTAAATCCCTAAACTAGGCTATGTAGATAGCACTCAATCGACACGAGGTCTTATGAGGTTAGATGGACCATATACCCTAGGATTCACTACCTCTCTCTCTCTCTCTCTCTCTCTCTCTCTCTCTCTCTCTCTCTCTCATCTCTCTCTCTCTCTCTCTCTACCTTGGGCTTCACTATATTTCCTCTCTCTCCACCCTCGGTCTACCTACCTATCAAAACTCTAGGCCTCACAGCATATATCCCTGACCCTTGAAACTATGACCTATATTTTAATCCCTAGACCTCTTGACCTATATCAACTTACCTTTTTACACATTTTCCCTAGCATACATTTTTAGATCTTTTATCTAGGATCTAGGAGAACTACATTAGCCTAAGGCCCTAAACTGGGCTATGTAGGCAATACTCAGTTGACAGAGGGTCTTTTGAGGCTAGTTTGGCCATTAGGCTAGTTGAACATTTCTAACTCCTATTTTTATCTTAAATTTTTTTTAGTATAAATTAAAAGACAAAAAGGGGAAAATGTAGACACCAAAATAATTTCACACACACTTGCATAACTCCTTGTGCTGAAACCCCTTTTTAACCCGTGTTTCAAAAATAACAATTAACCTCACACTTGGCATGAAGAATAATAGAAAAAGGCCAAAAATAGTAAGGTTTACCTATTTTAGGCCATTGACATTGGTCAACCCATGGCTGATGTCGATGGGATCACTGATGTTAGCAATATAAGCCAAACTCCAACCTGAAGTTCATGTCATCAAAAATCAAGAAAATTCAATCTTACTTGCATTCAAGCTCTGGACATTCTATTTTTGAGATCCTAGCTTATAGTCATCTTGCATAAGTCAATCATGATCAATAATTGAGCTCTTGAGGACCAAAAACACCAACTTGTTCTCTCTATTTAGGCATTCAGGTTCAGACTCCCTGATAGGGACCATCAATTTGGAACTTATCATTCAATGACCACTGCAGTTAAGTACATCACTTATTTTGTAGGTCTTTCAAATACTTATTCTACAATCACTTTATATCTACTATGCATTGATTTATGCACTTCTGACCAGACCCTCATGAGGGAGTTACAAAGCTTCCTCACTTGTTTCCCCTTAACCTGACACACCAAACCTCTGACTAGATCTACCCAAACCATAATCTCTCTCTCATTACTCTCCTAAACTCCCAGACCTGATCCAAACCATTTCCTAGACCTAGAAAAGCCTTCTACAAGCTCATAGAAAATTATTGCCCCAACCAACCCTGGTAGCCTAACCGACATCAGTCACCTCACTACCAACCTCAGTAGTATAACCAATATCAGTCACTCCCCTACTGATGTCAGTGACTGTGGTTTCCCTAACTTCTTCAAAACCTACCCAAACAACTTCTAAAATACAAATAGAATACATCACCTACACCCTATCACTCTCTACTACATATAGGTTGTTAATAACAATAATCTTATCTCTCTTTCACTCTCTCCTTACCTCTATTTTAGTTATTTATTATTCTTTTATCTCTCAAAAGTGGACTGTCATCTCTAAAGAAGTTTCACGCTTCCTAGAACAAGTGCATAGCTTGGTAGCTCACTCATTTAACTACTAACAAACATCTTGTGGTAGTGTTTTCCTACTTGTAAGTAGTCATATCCAGCTAAAGAGGAGTGCTCACAATGTCTGGATATGGCATGCAAACCAATCCAGGTTCATTCTAATCACTTATCCCCATCCTTCTTTCTATTTTTCTTTAGACTTAAAATAGATAAAATTTAGTGAAACATCAACAATCTTCCTTCTAGTCAATGCCCACTAGTGAAACTTATTGTACACCTTGTTGGTTGAATATTTTGTCGATCAACGTATTGATAAATAAAATAGGTCTGATCAGCCAAAGTAGGAAGATTGGTCATCCAAATGTGTAGGTTTACCATAGCAAAAGGGGACTAATCTCTCCTCTCATCAAGGGGAGGTTCCATATATATATATATATATATATATATATATATATATATATATACTCAAGGGTAGGACAAACCATCCATCTCTCTTTTTTCAGAGATGATGCATGCAGATCAAAGGAAAAACTCAAGGGAAATGACAGAAAGAACTCCTCTTCTTTCATAAGTACTATTCATCAAACCACAAGAATACTCCTAGTAGTAAATACAAAATATAACTAAAGACGTAACAACTAGTAAATCGAGATGTAGCACAAAGTCTCCACCTAAATTGCCCAAGAGTGAGATACGAAGGACAATGAGGGCACACAGTCATCCCAAGGTCCTTTACACAGAAATGAAAAGAAAACACACTGAAAGGCAATTATGGGGGCACAAAGTCTCTCCACAGTTGACTTCAGGACACCTTATTGACTACTGTCACTAATTTTGCTTATTGAATTAAAGGAACATAAGATATATTAAAGAAAAAGACATAAGAACAATTTCCTCAAAAATAAAGATATCACAGCACAAAGTATGAAAAATCACTTGCTTTCTTATTCCAATAACAAAATATGATCAACAATCTGAGCTCAAAGTCTCAGTAATGCCTTTCAATTTGGGTAGAGTTTCATTCTGATTGTCAAAAAGAGATATATCTACAATAAAAGAGAGTCCCTTATATAGCCTCTTCAAGAAGGACTCAGGAATAGTAACACATCATGTTGCATTGAAATTTGTTAAGGAGATAGGCTAGAATTTAATAAAGGTGTTTACCCATTTGCTTTTATCAATGCAGAGAAACAAGTCATGTTATTGAAAGTTTGCATCTTTCAATGTCCACCTAGTGATCTGATCCTTCTTCATCATTCCTCCTTTTCTGGTTAATTGAATCGGGTCCTAGATTCAATTTGTTGTTCTGTTCCTTCCTTGCTTCCTACTGGTCTTGGACTTAAAGCTTGTGAATGTATTCAGGTCTATAGATTACAAGGATCAACAGTTATTTTATGAGCTTTGAAATTGATGTTTGCGCGCCCGTCACTATGTTTTCAATGGCTAGTTTGTTGTCTTGAATTTGACGTCTCCAGGCACATCACCCCTTGGTCCTTCTTTGGCTTTCCTATTTTGTATCCTCTTGAAGGGAAGGTGACCTTTCAGATTTCTGGTTTTACATCTTCTTGAAGGGAAGGTGACCCTTCAATTTGGCAGCTGAGAGTCCCCCGCAAGGGCACCTGCCCTTCAGGGTCCTTCGACAGCCTGTTATCTTCGGTAGTCTCTCACGGCTTTCCTACGGACTATCTCCATGGGCATTTTCCCCAGGTTTTCTCTACAGACAAATTCCCATAGACCAAAGTCTGTAGACAAATTCCCATAGACAACAAGTCTACAGACAAAAAGTCTGCAGAATTATTCCGATCACTTTGCCTTCAAAAAATCCTTCGGGTTTTCCTCCCGTAGCTACTTTCCTAAATTCCTTCAAACTTTTTGTCTGAAGGAATTCCTTTAGATAAAAAGTCTGAAAGAATTATTTCTTGCCTTAGTCTTTTTTGATTGCCTTAAACAAAAATCTGAAAGAATTACCTTTGTGGCTTCCTTGAAAATGACCCTTCTGAAGGGTGCTTTTATCGACCAAGTGCCCTCCGCAAGGGCACTTGTCCTTCAGGAGGATTCTTTGAACTTTGGCATTTGAACCGCTCCTTTGAACCAAGCTTTGAACCAAGTCGATGATCCTTTCGATTGAACCAACTAAGTGAATTGTTTGATTGAACTAATCGTTGAACCAAGTTTTGGTTCAATGGTTCAAATGAAGCCTTTGAACCAACTGACAAACCATTTGATTGAACCAAAGTGATGAACTGAGTGGATGAACCAAAGCGTTGAATTGAGTAGATGAACCAACTAAGTGAACCAAAGCATTCAACCGCTTGATTGAACCTGCCTTTGAACCATTTGTTTGAACCTGCCTTTGAACTTGTTGAACCTTGAACCCATTGAACCTTTGAACCAAAGTGGTTCAATGGTTCAACGATTCAATGGTTCAAGCCTATTTTACTTAGATGCTTGCCGATGGACATTTTTGATTGAACCAAAGTGCTGAACCAATCCTGAAAATGACTAAGTGTTGGAAAGTGATTCTTTTGATTGAACTCACCTGTAGAAGCCTTTGAACCTGTAGAAATGAACCTGCCTACAAAGTTCGTAGAAATCAAGTCTTTAGAAATCAACCTATAAAGCCCATTGAACTTGGTCTATAGAGTCCATAGATTTAAGCCTGTAGAGTCCGTAGATTCCTGAGAAGTTTGAAAAATGAGGAATTTGAATGCCCAAGACAAATTTTAGAAAGGGAAGAGACAATTTTGGTCTGTACGACCAAAATAGTTTAGGTGTTGTCCCAAAAATGAGTGATATTTTTGGGGGACAAAAGTTGGCTCCAATTGGGGAACTTTTATCAATTGCAAAAAGAATTGAAGGGAGTAGAATCCAAAATCTCCAGTGTCTTCATGTGTACCATTGGGCTACGGAGTCATGCTACCTAGAAATGGAAGGCATCAAAAATGAAAACAAACAAAACAAAAGAGAATTAAAAACTATAGAAATATACATATATACAGATGAAATGATCTGATACTTCAAGAATTGAAGTATTTCAGATGCTACTTCTTGAGAGATAGTGAAAATAGTGCACCATCTTGGTAAACTAGCAAGAAGACATTTTGTCCCCAAAAATGGTGACAGGCGAATGGAGCTCTCCACCAAGAAACTAATTTTTTGCATCTTCCTATTGACTCTTTCTTCTTCTTGCCCCATGGCAGGATGTGGTCTTCAATTTGAAAGCCATAACTCCTTGCTTTCTTGGTGAAGGGTTTCTTTGCCTGATTTTGATTTGCAACAACATGGTCCATTACCATAATTGGTTGTTCTTTTGGTTCAGTCCAGCATATGATTGGATTTTCTATATCAAACTCTTGACAAATTATAAGCTTATCATCTCCTTTGATATGAAGGAGTTTGATTTCTTCATCTTGAGCAATCTTCAATCTGAGAAATAGAGATTCACATCCAGCTGTGTTGTTAGTGTTGCTGACTTGCAAATTGCATGAAGGAAGAATATCTCCTTGAGGAGATATCAACACAATCCCAACTCCATCGTTAGTGGAAAAATTGTTGCCATTGGATTTAAGAATCAAAAAATCATCAAGAGCTAATCTCCTATTAGATTTCTCTTCATTAGAGATAGAAGATCCTTCCTTACTTATACTATGCCCTACCAATTCTCCTGAAGTCTTGTTTGGATCAATTCCTAGATTGTCAGCTATAGGACTTTCATCTGTAGAAACATGAACATCCTCTGTGGTAAAGAAATAATTACCCCTGCCTGAAGACTCAAATAGAATTTGTGTTGTACGGGCTGATGTTTGGGTGACCACATATTTTGCCTCCTTTTAAGGGAGCAATCTCTTCATTACACCTTGGACAGGGATCCTTGCTTCAGACAGGTCCATGCTTAGTTCTCCTCCCACATCCTTGCAAAATTTTTGTCCAAGCAAAATTCCATAAGATGTTGGGACGTCAGCCACCAAGACAGTCATCTTGATTCTCTTGTCTGGACAGGCTACCAATGCAAATTGGGCATCTTTAATTTGCCTCAACAATGGTACTTGCTTATTCTCCATGAAGAAACATCTCCCAAAGGTTTTGGTCAATGTGAGACCTAGAGACTTAGCTACTTTAGCAGGCATGACATTATCAGATGCGCTCGAGTCTATAATACAATTACTCAGCTTGTGACCATTTATTAATAGGGAAACATAGAAAGGTTCTATTTTTCCAGGGGCAGCTGAAGGAGTAAAGACAAGATTATTTGGAATGGGTATGTTCTTTGGGGAATCAGGAATTATTTTCTTAACCTCTTGTCTTACATGGATGGTTTGGTTCTTGACACATTGGACCAACTTATCCAATTGATTAGGATTGGACTGCAAATATTCAAATTCAGATATTTGAATTTTGGTCTTTTTGACATGATCAATTATGTCAAATGGCTGAATTAGACTAGGAATAGAGGAAAGCATTTCAACCTTTTGGGTTTTAAGAGGGATGGGAGGAGGGATGGTTTGCGAGATTGAAGTAGAAGGTGAAGGTGAAATTGATATACTTACATTTTGGGTGATCATTAGATCCTTTGACTGAAAAGGCAGAGTGGTTCCATGCTTAGTAATTGTAATTGCTGGTTGAGGTTGCTCCTCTGTCTTCCCTTTATTAGCTTGCTAGACTAATTGGTTCTTAGACCTAGTAAACACTGCAAATGATCCATCAATAGCTTCTCCTTTGCTTCTAGGTTCATCTTGGTAGTTTAGGAAACTAATGTGGGAGTCACCAGTTGATTCTTCTTGATTGTCTTCAAGGAAATCAACATCATTTTCTTGATTCAATTTAGGCTAGAAAGAGAACTCTGATTCTACTTCAAGATATCCCATTGCTGAATTGGGAGTTTCTAGGGCAAGTTTCCCTTGTGGGGGAGGAAGATGATTTTGTTGCCCTTGATTACTGGCAGTATTGTCCTAATATGACTAATTTGGGAATGTCCTTCTTGGCATATCTCTGTATGAAGGAGCAGAAGACATTCCTTATGCCATTTGTCTTTTCAAGGCTTACAGTTCATTTGCCAGCTTTTGCACCATTGGATCAGTGGTGCATGTAGATGAATATTCAGAAGATGATGAGGATCTATTTCTATTTAGATCTCTTCTTATCTTCCCTGCTAAGATGAGATCATCTTCTACCTTAGTGGCCAAAATTTGAGCTGCAACAAGATCTATTTGACCAACACATCTCAAAAGAAAACTAACTTCAGGTAATTGAGAGTTAATAAAGAAGCATTTGAGATTCTCAACTGTAGGTCAAGAAATTACAAGAATTATGTTCCTCAGTTTGTCAAATTTGGCTATGAAGTCTCTCATTGGTTCATGAGGCTCTTTCTTCATTTGTGTAAGTTGAGCCAAAAGTGCATGTGCATCTTCTATAGGTTTAAATCTGGCTTCAAACTTATCTTTGAGGGTATTCCAATCAGTCACTAACCGAGCCTATAGATGATAAAACCAATCTGTAGCAGCACCTTATAATGTTTCTACAAATAGTCTGATTGCTACATCTTCAAATTCTACTCCAATTACTCCATAGGCTATGATGAAGGCTGCAATGTGTTCATCAGGATGAAATTTCTCATCACCATAGAATTTGGAGAAATTCTTTTTTGAACTACGTGGAAGCTCATGTAGAGGTGGAGTAAGATTGAGAGGAACAAAAGCATTACCCTAGGGGCCTTGAAATGCCATTGTTGAATTATGAAAAGGAGGAATAACAAATCTCAAAGGAGTAATTATTGGCAAAGCTTTATCAACAATAGAAGTAGATACTTCGTTTGGCAATGGAGATCTGACTTTAGTAGGAGAAAATCTCTTAGTTTGTTGGAGACGAGATGGTGAAGGAAACAAATCAAAATCACTTTGTTGTACCCACTCGAATACAAGGTCAACAATACCTTTAGCCCTTTGGCTTTGTGTATACCTTGAATCTGCCAGATTGTGAAACAAAAATAGAAAAGAATTGACCTTGCTTTAGTTTGAAGCTTGAGGATTTAAACTGTGCATTCTTTTCCAACAACTCTAGTTTTGTAGACCAGATAAAATAACGAAGGTGGAGGAAGATGGTAAGGCTATAAATGGATAATGGGTAAGACAAGTAACGGAGTCGCTAGAGTTTATAATGGATAAGGGTTATAATGATAATGGGTAAGACACAGGTGATGTTTCAATCTAAAACTTGAGGTTCCAAATTGCACAAAATTATGTATATCTCCAGTAGAGTCACCAAAAACTGTTGGTTGAATATTTTGTCGATCAATGTATTGATAAACAAAATAGGTCTGATCAGCCAAAGTAGGAAGATTGGTCATCGAAATGTGTAGGTTTACCACATCAAAAGGAGACTAATCTCTCCTCTCATCAAGGGGAGGTTCCCTATATATATATATATAGCATATCCATATATATAAACATAAAATAATACTCAAGGGTAGGACAAACCATCCATCTCTCTTTTTTTAGAGATGATGCATGCGGATCAAAGGAAAAACTCAAGGGAAATGACAGAAAGCATTCCTCTTCTTTTAGAAGTACTATTCAACAAACCACAAGAATACTCCTAGTAGTAAATGAAAAATGTAACCAAGGACGTAGTAACCAACAAATCAAGATGTAGCACAAAGTCTCCACCTAAATTGCCCAAGAGTGAGATATGAAGGACAATGAGGGTACAAAGTCATCCCAAGGTCCTTTACACAGAAATGAAAAGAAAACACACTGAAAGGCAATTATGGGGGCACAAAGTCTCTCCATAGTTGACTTTAGGACACCTTCCTGACTCTTGTCACTAATTCTACTTGTTGAATTAAAGGAACAAAAGATATATTAAGGAAAAAGACATAAGAACAATTTCCTCAAAAACAAAGATATCATAGCACAAAGTCTGAAAAATCACTTGCTTTCTTATTCCAATAACAAAATATGATTAATAATCTAAGCTCAAAGTCTCAGTAATGCCTTTCAATTTGGGCAGAGTTTTGTTCTGATTGTCAAAAAGAGATATATTTACAATAAAAGAGAGTCCCTTATATAGCCTCTTCAAGAAGGACTCGAGAATAGTAACACATCATGTTGCATTGAAATTTGTTAAGGAGACAAGCTGGAATTTAGGGGCATTTACCCATTTGCTTTTATCAATGCAGAGAAACAAGTCACGCTATTTAATGTTTGCATCTTTCAATGTCCACTTGGCGATCTGATCCTTCTTCATCATTCCTCCTTTTTTGGTTAATTGAATCGGGTCCTGGATTCAATTTTCTATTTTGTTCCCTTGCTTCCTGCTGGTCTTGGCCTTAAAGCCTGTGAATGCATTTGGGTTTGTAAATTACAAGGATCAATGGATATTTTATGAGCTTTGAAATTGAAGTTTGTGCGCCCATCACTACGTTTTCAATGACTAGTTCGGTGTCTTGAATTTGACGTCTTCAGGTGCGTCACCACTTGGTCCTTCTTCAACTTTCCTATTTTGCGTCCTCTCGAAGGGAAGGTGACCTTTCAAATTTTTGGTTTTACATCTTCCCAAAGGGAAGGTGACCCTTCAATTTGGCAGCTGAGAGTCCCCCACAAGGGCACCTGCCCTTCGGGGTCCTTCGGCAGCCTTTTATCTTCTGCAGTGTCTCATGGCTTTCCTACGGACTGTCTCTGTGGGAATTTTCCTTGGTATTTCTCTGTGGACAAATTCTTGTGGACAAAAGTCTGCAGACAAATTCCCACAGACAAAAATTCTATAGACATTTCTTGCAGACAAAAAGTCTGTGGAATTGTTTCGATCACTTTGCCTTCAAAAAATCCTTCGGGTTTTCCTCCCACAGCTGCTTTCCCAAATTCCTTTAGACTTTTTGTCTGAAGGAATTCATTTAGACAAAAAGTTTGAAAGAATTTTTTCTTGCCTTAGTCTTTTTTGACTACCTTAAACAAAAATACGAAAGAATTACCTTTGCAGCTTCCTTGAAAATGACCCTTCCGAAGGGTGCTTTTGTTGACCAAGTGCCCTCCGCAAGGGCACTTGTCCTTCGGGAGGCTTATTTGAACTTTTGCATTTGAACCGCTCCTTTGAACTGCTCCTTTGAACCATGCTTTGAACCAAGTTGATGATCCTTTTGATTGAACCAACTGAGTGAACCATTTGATTAAACTAACCGTTGAACCAAGTTATGGTTCAACAGTTCAAACGAAGCCTTTGAACCAACTCATAAACCATTTGATTGAACCAAAGCAATGAACTGAGTGAATGAACCAAAGCATTGAACTGAGTGGATGAACCAACTGAGTGAACCAAAGCATTGAACCACTTGATTGAACCCACCTTTGAACCTGTTGAACCTTGAACCCATTGAACCTTTGAACCAAAGTGGTTCGATGGTTCAATGGTTCAAGCCTTTTTTGCTTAGATGCTTGTCGATGGACATTTTTGATTGAACCAAGGTGCTGAACCAATCCCAAAAATGACCAAGTGTTGGAAAGTGATTCTTTTGATTGAACCCATTTGCAAAAGCCTTTGAACCTGTAGAAATGAACCTGCCTGCAGAGTCCATAGAAATCAAGTCTATAGAAATCAACCTGTAAAGCCCATTGAACTTGGCCTATAGAGTCTGTAGATTTAAGCCTGTAGAGTCTGTAGATTCTTGAGAAGTTTGAAAAATGAGGAATTTGAATGCCCAGGACAAATTTCAAAAAGGGAAGAGACAATTTTGGTTTGTAGGACCAAAATAGTTCAAATGTTGTTCCAAAAATGAGTGATATTTTTGGGGGACAACACACCTGGAGACAACCATTACACACTTCTAGACCAAGTTTTGAGCTTTCACATCTTTTATAACCCATACATTCTATAACCCATTTTAGGACTTGTATACTCTTAAACACAAACTAATAAACCTGAGAGCAAACAAAAATCTCCAATTTGACTTCAACATACCTTTAGACCATAAAACCACCTGAAACATGCTATAATAATGTCAATAGACCTTTATATGTAAAAGATCATCTTTTAAAAATCATAAATCCTCTTTCACCACTTGAAAACCTTCAATTTGACCCTACAAACTAACCATATATAGCTATGACATCATTCTAAAATCACCACAACTCTTCCACTTGAACATACCTAAACCAACTGAAAACACTCATCTCTAGCCTTCTAGAAGCATTTGAAGAACACCATAACAACACTTTATTCTCCACTAAAAGGAGTCTCTTAAGAAGCATAGATAGATAAATATTTTGTATGACAATACTCTAAAATAAAATTAATCTAAGAGTGGCCCACATCTCCTCAGTAACCACTGGAATCCTCTTATAACTAAAATACTTCTTGCTCTTGTTCTCATTTTTCTTAGTCTGAACCATGACAACTAGTTCCTTTTCTATATCACTCTCCTTCTCTTATACGATAGAATTGACAACACATGGAACAATTATAGAATCTTGACATACCTTTTCATTTGAAGAATCAACCTTGCAGTTATGAACCTCATCACTAAGCATTGATAATTGATGTTATTTGCATGAATCTTGCTAAACAATAGCAGGATGTTCACTTGGATCCAAACATACCTCATAACTAGATTCAACCAGTATCTTAGTCTTCTCTTTGAGCTTGGTCTCTTTATCTACAACATGAGTAGACAATGAGAGCTCTTGGCACTCCTTGCATTATCCACCATAGCAAATAGATTACTTGGGCCAACAGACTCATCATGACTCACCTTTGGTTTTCATGAGATAACTTTCCTTTATTATTGTACTCTGGGAGCATGATTGAACTTATTTTGAATTAATGGCCTTTGCTTGCAAAATCTACCAATGTGACCTCTTTATTCACAGTTGTAGCAAACCATACTCCTTGATGGAAACTTAGCTTGTCTTACCTTATTCAAACAATGTTTTTCAAATTGTCCCACCTTATGATAATTGAAGCACTCAAACTTGCTTATAGCTTTTGACTGATTATCCCTATCAAAGTTCCAAGCAAATTAATTTCTAACAGGGCTCTTTCAGTCTCTAGCCCTATGACCAAATTGATTACATATGTAACAATATCCATTCAGACTTGCATACCTCATGGAATTTGACTATCTAATTCAGTTTGTTTTCATTATACCAACACTTCCATTCCTTGTCTGATGATTTGTCTTCAAATTATGAATATATTTATTCACATTAGTCTTCATCTTGTCTTGAGTTGAATTCTCTGGTTCTTCTTTGTATCCAAGACCAGTTCTATCACTAGCATGCTTTTGATTTTTTAGGATATTATCTAGATCACTTGAGATATTTTAAAATCTCACAAATGAATTCACCTTACTAGATGTCTTCTCTAACTTAGATCTCAATGATTAATTTTAAACTACATACCTTGAACTTTCATCTTCTTTCACTTTTAGGCTTGTAGACAAGACTTCCTATTAAAAACTAAGATGCTTGACTATATCTTCATGCTCCTTGATGTGTTCATTTATTGTTGCCTCAACACACTAAATTGTTCCTCATATTATTTGAGTTCATATATCATCTTCTTATTAATCTTCTTCTCAATCTTTAGTTCTTCAAGAGCATTCATGAATTCAGTCTCATAGTCCACCTCATCTTCATCATCATCTGAATCACTCCAAATAGACTCCTTTTGATGTTAGCAACTACTTTTCTAAACCATGAATAGGGATTCATCTTCAACAATACCATCACATTTATGATCATACTCTGAGTCACCGACTTCACTCTCATCTGATGAGTTGCAATCTTCTTTGGTGTAGAGACTCTTCTTGTCCATGAAGTACTTCTTCTTGTTGGCAAACCTTCTAAATCTATTTTTGATTTTATCAAACCTAAATGATATCTTGCTATCATCATGAATTTGATCATTCTCTTCATCATAATCCATCTTATACTTATATGGGTACTTATTAGCAAAATTTCATACCTTTCCATAATTGAAGCATTTGAGGGGTCGTTTACCCTTATATTTACTTGAACCTATTTTCAATTTCTTTGAAATCAAAGCAATTAATTTATCCTCATATATATCAAAAATGTCATCCTCCTTGGGTTTATTACCTTGGAACTTATTATTTGTCTTCATTTTAATCTTAAAAGTTGATTCCTTCTTTGGTGGTATATCATCATTCTTCCTCATCTCATAGGTATTAAGGGTACCATGCAATTGATCCTTCTTCAACTGAGTAAGATCATGAATTTATTCTATAACAAATACTTTTGGATCAAACTTGAGGGATAGAGACATTAATACCTTTTGAAATATAGTATCGTGTTCAAGGTTGTCTCTAACACCTCTGATGATGTTTATAATCTTATCAAATCTCTGAAGAAAAGATGCCACATAATCCTCTTCATTAATCTTTAGACTTTCAAATTGCCTTCTATGAGTCTATAACTTAGCAAGCTTGACCTTTGAATCTCCTTAATAAATGATCTACATTTTGTCCCTTATCTCTTTATCATATTTACAATGGATTACCTTGGTGAACTCAGTCTTTGTAAGACCATAAGTGATGGCATTCATTGCTGTAGAATAATTTTTAAACAACTTCTTGTCTACAACACTAGATGGAGGAGTAGTGGGAGAAACATAACCATCCACAATATAATGCCATACATCAAACCATAGGGACATAATGTATGCTCTCATCCTTGAATTTTGAAAAGAATAATTGGATCTATTAAACATTGATGTTTTCTTAGTAGTGAAACTTCCTTGATGACTACCCATATTATACCTTGGATCACCTTAACGCTATTAAGCCTTTACTAAAGGACCTACTCTAATACCAATTATTAGAGGTACAATCAATGAGAGGGGGTGGGGTGAATTAGTGAGCCAAGATATTTCAATATAAATGCCAAGTATTGATGTGTTATATGCTCAAGGGTTTACTTTATGTGGCCTTCATGAGGTATGCAGGTCAATTTGTGCCTTGTAGGCTTGATCATGCATGGTTGCCTATAGGTTTTTGAGTCCTATGGCTTGTATTCCATGGTATGGAGCTCATTATTATTGGAATATGAATTTTATAAATGTATAGTATGCTAAGAGGTTATATAGAGGTTTTTAAGAGGTGGCTAATGGTCTAAAAGATAGTTTGGCCATTGGTCTAGTTGGCCTAGGTGGGCTTGTGAAGCCTTGTGAAGTGTCAAAGGGTGTTTTCAAGTTGGTTTAGATTATATTTTCATGGGAGATGATTATAGAGGTGTGTCAAAGTTTATTGATCAAGTTATAGGTTAGCAGATGAGAGAGAAAGTTAGAAATGACTCATGTTCTTCAAAGGGTGATCGAATGGTATATTTTGAGTTCGAGAAGAAAGTTCTCCATTCATTAGCTCATGTAGATTTTTCATGGGGAGATGATAATTTTGGAGAGGGTAGATAGGGTTCGTAAGAAGTATCTCCAAGCATTTGTTCATGGGTTAAGGGGTACAACTTTATGAATGATTGTTAAGAAGCTAAGGAGGTTTTTGAGTGTTAAAACCCTAGTCTAAGACTTGATTAAAAAGATCTTGCTTGTTGGTTCCCATTATGATGGTGAAAGGTTAGGATGATGATATGAGGTTTCAGAGGACGTTAAGTTTTTTAGAAAGTATTTTTGGTCTTTTGACAGTGTGTGGGTCCCACAAAAAATGGGTTGTTAACAATATTCTTATTTCGAAGGAAGATTAATGTGAATGAATAGGTAATCTAATGGATGATTGTTGAAGCTCAAGACTTGCCTCAAACATTAATGAAAAGTTTTAGGAATATTCATTTCTTTGTGTCAAAGTTGTAGGTCCTTAAATATGTCTAGTCAATATGAAGGAAATGTTGTCATGAGTGAAAAAGACCAATCAGAGTGAGAAGTGAAATCGGTAGGCCTAATTAGTGAGTAGGTATGGGTATGATATTTTAGAGGTGATGTAGTACCTCTATCCATGAGATTATTATTGTTTATAGTCAATTGGAGATGATTGAATGGTTGACTTATAATTGACCATGATGGTTTTTCTAGTTAAAAGGAACTTATTTTAGATGATTGAGTTTGTTTGTAGGGTATCTAGTTAGATCAAGTGTTTTTTATGGTTAAAGAGTATTGAGGAATATTTAAATTAATTTTGTAGAGATTTTAAAGATTTGAATAATCTTTATTTAGTCAAATATAGTCATACAAGTGGTGTTATGCTTTGTTTGTGAGGTGTTTATGATATGAGCTCATGGTATGGTATAGAAAGCTTGTGAAGATGATCATGGCCAACCTTAGGAGACATAAATAATTATTCCTAAAATATTCTAAAGATATATGGACAACAATGATTAATATTGGTATATATACAAGGTGATTTATGCCTTTTGGGAGTGAGAATCAGGCTAGACAAGTAAGTGTGTGTGTTGATATTTGAAGACCTTGTGCGAAGGTTATTGGGGGTCTTTGTGACCAATGTTTATATCAGATTTAGTAGGGGAAATTTTCATTAGACTCAACATATTTTTTTGATTCTATTGAATATTTTTATTATATTTATGAGTGCATATTTGTATATGAGTGAAATATTTAAGAAAGGGGTTATTGCTTGTGTTAAAGAGATAGCTTGGTGTTGGTGACTAGTGTGGAGTTATAGAATTGGAAAAGAGTGTTATTGTAGGGTTTATCTACTATATTGAGAAGAAATTAGAGTTCAAGGATTGTTCATGTGATATGTGTTGTGTTGGTGCTCAACATCTTAGGCAAGTTGGTGCTTGTCATCTTTAGGAGTTGGTGCTCCTTGTGAAGTGGGTGCTTCACTAAAATCTCTTATTTTCTCCATATTTATAGGATAGTAGTCCATTGTTGTTGTAGGCTTGAGAGTGGGTTTTATAACCCATGAGGGTTTCCCGAATAAACCTTTATGTAATGATTACTTTTATGTTTGCTCTTTGATTCATATTTCTTGCATATTGATGTGATTGGTTAAGTAGCTTGAAGAGTTGGGAATTGAATTACATTATTGTTAAACACTGATTCACCCCCCTCTCAGTGGTTTGTACCTCTATCAGGGTTATCAAATTGATAAGGATTTTCTTGTGATCATTATATTGTCAACCATTTGCATGGGAACCTAGGGAGTTCATGGTAGATGGGAAAGTGTCCTAACTCAAAATTTTAGGCATTAGTTTCTAGATTGAGAAACTATGCTTTATGAATGATCGTTAAGAGTGAAAACTAGTTTAAACCCTATTAGAACCCTAATGAAGACTTGACATTGAAGATGTTGTTCAAAATTATTAAACATAGATCAAATTGATCAAATACAATATTGGATCTTGTAGTGGACTCTCCCAGGTACCTTAATGTTGTATTGGTTAGAGAGAGGAGATAAAAAATGTTGAGTTATAGGTTTATTTCTGAAGAAGTTAATGTAGAAGTCAAAATTTGCATTGGAAATATTAAGAAAATGGATGGAAGAAGAAATTAGAGACTCATGTTTCATGTCCATGAAGGTTTATGGATATTTTATAGTCCTAAAAATTTCTAAAGTGGTCATCCAAGTTATCCAATCGCTAACATGCCTAAAGGTGCAAATAATGAAAATCCCAAGCAACATCAAAAACATGAATTGGAATGTGTTTTCATGATAGATTGATGAAATTTAGTACATGGTGTTATTATTTTTGAATTGAGAGTCCTGTCAATTCTTTGGAAAATCTTGGAAGTTAGTGTAAGAGGTTGAAAGTTTAATGTCAAAATGGCTTGTCTAGTTCAAGCAAGACTATGTGAGATAAGGTTAGGAGATTGGTTTTCAAGACCAATTTTTGATATTAGAGATTATGGTTTTTGTTATTGAGGTTGTTATAAAGATGGTATAGAATTTTTTTAATGCATAATTACTCTTTTAATGTGTATACATAGGTGTTGGAGCTCAAAGTCACCATGACTGGTCTTTGATGAAAAATGACAATTCTTAGTTAGTGAGTTGGAGAAGTGTTATTGAGCACTTATATCTTAAATGGAAGTGTATAATACATATGGAAATATTATTGAGATCATGTAGATTATATATAAGTTTTTTATTTTCATGGTTGTGTGGCTAAATCATGTATTATATTCAGTTGTTCAAGATAGACTTTTTTGTGTGTTTAAAGGCCTAATGTGAATAGATGTAGTGTTTCAAGTGGTGGTTGGACCTAAAAAGTGTCATGGTACTCATAGGATTTTTGATAAGGCATATTTCATTTTTTTATGAGAAGGTTATTCCATGTATATAGGTTTACAGTGTTATAATGGGTCATAAGGTAATGTGTCCTAATGTAGGCCTAATGGAATTAGGTCTCTATGAGACCTAAAAAAGGATTTGATCTATTTGAGTTATGGGAGAACTAATTTAATGATTTATTGTTACTTTTAACATGTGATAAGGCCTATTATGTGTCCAATATAAGTGGTCAAGTGTATGTGGCGAATCAAGAGGTGTATGAGAAAGATGTTTGTATAAATACAAGGTAATTTAGGCTTATTTAGATAAGCTTAGAGGAAGTAAATGAAATTTAAGATTTAATAATAGAAGGAGGTATTATATAAAATTAGATGGGTGTATATAAACTATTATGAATACCTAAAATGAGTTATATGTATGAAAATCAAGGTCATATGACCTAATTAGTCTTGAAGAGACCTAGTTGAGCGAAGAAGCCTAGAAGATAGTTTGAGAGGGTTTAAAAGTGTGAAGAGATAAATAAGGTGATCATCATGTATTCCAAAAGTAACAAGGTGTTTTTAAGGTGATAAAATAAATTAGGTGGCTGAGTTGATGTTAAATCATCTAGGGGCTTGGTGCCTCCTTACAAATGGGTGCTTGCTAAAGCCTATTCAAGTGAGTTCTTGGCTAGTTGGGGTTGGTGCTCCACATGGAGTTAGTACTTCAATAAATTTGGTTTTTGTCTCTAGGAATGTAGGCCATTTATATATATTAGTGGGTTTTCTTCCCCTTGAGAGTTTCCCTTTTATATGATGTGTTCTTGTATTTCATGTTCATATGTATGGTTGGTTGTGCCTTAATTGATCTATATGTTTGTATGAATGGATCATGAATGTTAAGTGGAATTGAATTAATGTTTTGAAGACTGATTCACCCCACTCTATCATTGTGCTTCCAACACTATGTTTTTGTAGGTCCGTGCCTCAGGATCAAGAATCCAAGCCATTCTTGAGCCTTTAGGCATGTGTTTAAAAATAAAAATATAATAACTCCATATGCATAAGTACTACTTATGTAGTAGTACCATGTACATGGATTTACCACATACATGATTTGTCATGAAATGCATTTCAAATGCATTTCACTATCCTATTGTTTTATTATAGTTTTTTTTAATATTAATTATAATTCAAACTTATAAAAATTTGTTGTTTAAGGTATAGTGTATAGGGTTTCGAGTTGTGACTATAAAATGTGATTTGGGCACAATTATACCTAACAACATCAAAAATTGAGCCAATCAATCAATTGGGCCAATACATAATGTGGTTTTCATTGAATTAAGCCATGTGAATGTAATTCTTACTCTAAAGGACGTTAAGTGTGGTTGAATTGATTATTTTAAGGTTGAGGGTTTACAATTTATGATTTAGGGTTTAATATTTAGGGCTTAGGGTATATCAAGTTTAGGTTTTAGGGTATAAGGTCTAATAGTGAAGGCACATGGGCAAAATTAAGATCCTTTAACTTATTTTTGACTATAAAATATGATTTTAGGCTCAATTATCCTTGGGCACGTCATTACAAATTGAGCCAATTACTCAATTGGGGCAATGAGTGATTCTATTAGGGCCAAAATGAGCCCTATGAACATAATCTTACTCTAAATGATGTTAATTGCTGATAAATTGATTGGTTTAGGGTTTAGAGTATAATTACGAAGGAAATTGAGCTACTTGAACCCATTTGTGAGTATAAAAAGGGATTTTGGGAAAAATTAGCCCAAACACCATCACAAATTGAGCCAATAAGTAAATTGGACCAATAAATAATGTGGTTTTAATTTAATTAAGCCATATCAAGGTAATTATTACTCTAAAAGATGTTAAGTGGTGTTATATTTATTATTTAAAGGTTTAAGGCTTATGATTTATGATTAAGGGTTTATGGTTTAGTGTTCAGGGTTTAGGGCTTAGGGTATATCGAGTTTAGGTTTTAGGGTATAAGGTCTAATCATGAAGGCACATGGGTCAAAAAAAACTCCTTCAACCTATTTTTGACTATAGAATATGATTTTGGGCTCAATTAGCCCTGATCATGTAATTACAGATTGAGCCAATTAGTCAATCAGGGCAATGAGTGATTTGATTTGGGCTAAATTGAGCCATATGAACATAATTATTACTATAAATGATGTTAATTAAGGATAAATTAGATAGTTTAGGGTTAAGGGTCCAATCATGAAGGTAATTGAACTACTTGAACCCTTTTTTGAGTATAGAAAGTGATTTTGGGCACAATTAGCCCCAATGCCATCAAAAATTGACCCAATCAACCAATTGGGATGATAAGTAATGTGATTTACATTGAATTGATCCCTATGAACATAATTAAGTGGTGTTAAATATAACGGTTTAAGGTAAATATAGTTTATAATTTAAGGTTTAGGATTGAGGGCTTAAGTATTAGGGTATATAAAGTTTAGGTTTTAGGGTATAAGGTCTAATCGTGAAGGAAATTAGGGCCAAATTCATATCCTTTAACCTATTTATGACTACATAATGTGATTTTGGGCTCAATTGGCCCCCACATCATGATAGATTGATCTATTTAGTTAATTGAGGCAATAAGTGATGTGATTTGGCCAAATTAAGTCACATATGAATGCAATTCTTACTCTAAAATATGTTAATTGAGGTTTAATTGATTGGTTTATGGTTTAGGGTTTAAAATTTAGGGTTTAGGGTGGAAAATTGTGAAGGAAATTGAGTTTCTTGAACCCCATTATGAGTAAAAAAGTGATTTTGGGCATAATTAGCCCTAACACCATCACAAATTGAGCTAATCAGTTAATTGAGCTAATAAGTAATGTGATTTTCATTGAATTGATACCTATGAACATAATTAAGTGAGGTTAAATAAAATCATCTAAGGTAAATATGTTTTGCAATTTAAGGTTTAGGGCTTAAGGCTTAGGGTATATAGGGTTTAGGTTTTAGGATATAAGGTCTAATGGTGAAGGCAATTAGGGCCAAATTCAGCTCCTTTAAGCTATTTATGACTCCAAAATGTGATTTTGGGATCAATTGGCCCCCATGTCATCAAAAATTGAGCCAATTAGTCAATTAAGGTAATGAGTGATGTGATTTGGGCTAAATTAAGCCCCATGAACATAATTCTTAGTCTAAATGATGTTAAACAAGGATAAATTGATTAGTTTAGGGTTTGAAAAATTTAGGGTTTAGGGTCCAATCATGAAGTCAATTGAAGATGATTTCAAATTATTGAACCTATTTTTTACCATAAAATGTGTTTTTGGGTGTGATTATCCCCTATGCCATCACACATAGAGCAAAATAGTCAATTGGGGTTGTTAGTGGTGTAATTTGGACTAAATTGAACACTATGGACCTAATTATTAGTCTAAATGAAGTTAATCAGGGATCAAATGATTTGTTTAGGGTTTTAAGAATTTAAAATTTATGGGTTTTAGGGCTTCAAGTTTAGGGATTAAGGTTTAGTTTTGAGGTTATAAGGTCGAAGAGATCAAGGTTGTACTGTTAAGGGTTTAGATTAGGGATATTTATGCATACATAAAAGACTACATATGTTGTAGGACTATGTATGTAGTTTGGTTAGTGGTAAAATAAATTAAAAAAATAAATAGGTCAACATCATTTTTTAGATCAAGAGTTCTGTCCCATAGGTACTCTGCTTGGTTCTATTATATAAACTAGAACTCTATTTTTTAATTAATTTGATGTATGCCCGCACCCTAAAAATTAAGAAAATTTGGCTACTCATGATTGAATAAAGAGTGCATGTCTATTTTTTAATAATTTGATTATTATCCCCACTTGATACTTCACACCAATCAGGTCTACTTTTTAATAATTAGATTGTTGTCCCCACCCTTAAAAGTTGACAAATTTTTGCAATCATGGGTGATGGATTTCATAATAGAAAAAAGAAGTTAAAGAAAAAAATGCTATAGGAATTACAAGTGCAAAGAGAAAAGTAAAGATAGTGAATGCAAAAACTTGTATCCCTAATGAATTGAATGTCACAAATAATGATGAAACAAACAATGATATTATACTAAATTTTGAAAGTATAATTGACAATTCTGATAGTATACCAAATTATAATGCAAGTCCACATTCAAATTTTACAATTTTTAATTTTGATGATGATAATCGAATGCATGATGATGTAAATTGCATGGAAATACCAATTGGTGAAAGTAACAGTCAAGAAAACACTATGGAAACACCATTGAATGAAGAAATTAGCAATGAAGAAAATAATATGGATACACCAAATCAATAAAATTTACCACTAAGAACTCCTCCTAGGATTTTGAAAAGAAGACCCATGTATTTAATTGAAATTGATGACAATATTTTGAAACCAATTCCTAAAATAATGTCTTGGCACCATATGAGAAGAAACTCTAAAAAAAATTAGGATTGGCACTTTCATAAATTAAATGAAACTCAAAGATGTCAAATTTTTGTTACATTTATGAAAGTGCATAAGATGAGACTTATAATTAACACCTTAGGACTAAGAACATCTAATATCGATGGTGTAAACAAGACAATTATTGAAAATTTTCATAATTCATACCATCAAATAGGTGTGAACAAACACACCAAATATGGCAATGCTACCCAACACATTATTGTAAAATTTATGGTAAGTTATCAAATAAATAATAAATGATTGATTAGACAAACAAGTCAATCATTCCACATAAATATAAAAAAACTAATGAAAGTAATTGGGAGACATATAAGACTTGATATTTTTAATAATAATGACTTGTGGGTGTTTTTTGGTAGACTCCCATGGAAAGATAAGGCTATAGTCGATGACCTAAAATATTTACTTGTAGAATTTTGGAAAGATAACACAAGGGTATTGCCTAATATTAGAGATGTAGTGAAAAGAAGATTTGGTTCTTGTAATCATGAACCACATCCTAAACATTTTTTGGCTATGAATCAAACATAATTATACTCTAAATTTGTTAAAAAATATCCACAAATTTTTATTAGTGAAATATATTTTGAAATGGACAAACCCTTCTATGTGAAAATTAATTACACACACACTATTTTTTGTTGCATGAAACATGTTTAATTTTTTATGCATTATGATAAATTTTCATCATTTTCAATGTAACTTGCATACCGACAACATTTTCTAGGAGTTTGGAGTGGAATCCTCATCAAAACCAGAAAGAGAATTTATTCCATCTATTTTTTGTGAATGATGAGATGGACATTTTTTTATAATAAGGAATGTTCGGATAGAACTTTCAACATCTATGACGGATTGCCAAAATTGAAAAAATGTACCCATGAGTAGAGTACACACAGAATTGGATAAGAATTGGTTGGTTTTAGTTAATATAAATATGTGACATATCAATTAAAATATGGAAAGGAATTTAAAATGTGTGATCTTATTAAAAAGCAAATACCTATTAATAGATTTATGGACAAAATCAGGGAGGAAATTATATATGATTATGAAGACACACACATAGACCTTGATGGATAGATGAACAATTAAAGTTAATTAAGGACTCATTCCCACTTGGTAATACTTTTTTAGTAGTTGACTTTGTAGAGAATTACACATTGAAACCAAAAAGAGAGGTTCAATAACAATACTACCATTCAGTACATATTTCCCTTTTTGTGCATATATTATTCCTGCATTCATCTAACAATATAGAGCATGGTTTAAAAATATTAAGGGAGTACCACTTATATGTCAATGATGATCAAATACATTCTTCAGAGTATGGTTAAGGTTATTTTCAGATGTTTTATGGAAAGTTGAGTGAAAGGAACATTACTTTTATTCAACATTATATTTGGTCAGATTACTATATGTCATAATTTAAGAATGCATGGATGTTCTACTAGTTAATCAAGATGCATGTGACCAATGGTGTATAACATTTTTTCAATTTCACTAAAGTAGGCCATGGAAAAGGGGAGCATGATGGTGCATGAGCATGTGTCAAAATATCACTTGTAAAAGAGGAGTTGAAGTTTGAAGATGTCATTAATTTGATAAATGCACAAAACATAGTTGAATGGTGAAATGAAATTATGGGCCATGGTGCTCAACAAAAGTTCACTAATTTTAGATATTTCTAGTTGATGGAGGATGAAAAATTGGCAAGGTATGAAGATTGTATGATAGTAACATGATTGATTGAGTTACACTTATTTCATAGCTCAAAAGTAGGTTCTTGGATGGTTCATATGAGGCACATGGCATGCTTTAATCTGCATGCACTAACTTTTTTTGGAATGAGTGTGAGTCATAATAATGGGTAGATGAATGGATTCATAAGATTATAGTTCTAATTGGCACTTAATAAGTTCCACCAGTATTAAAATGTATAGAGATGACATCATCATGTGACTTTTACCATGTATCTGATAGTGAAACTAGGTGCAATCTATTTAACATGTGTTTCATGTACTAAATTTGGTAAATATATCAACATATCATGTTCATAAATCATGTTTTGTTTTTCAATACAGGGCATGTTTATGCAGTTATTACAAATGAGGATAATGAGAAGGGGAAAAGATACTACTTATGATGGTGTGTAGAGGAAAATTATAAATTTAATTCTATAGTCATAGATGGGGAAAACATTCACTATCCCATTGGGTCTATGGTAGTTAATGGAGCTTGGCTTCAACATTATCCTATCAAAAATTCAAATGTATGGTTGTTTAAAGACTATGAAGTACATATGAAGATACTCCACTATTCAAATATGGTTCTTGCAACAAATTTTTAGTTGCACAAATGTCAGGGTAGGCCATTAAAAAGGACTCTATGGAAGGTTTGTGAATATGATCATGAAGCAATTATTGGTACTATAAAGATTATAGATGATCCTAGTGGTTCCTTTGATTAAAATCCCAAGGTATGTTGACTTCTCAAATGCAAATGTGTTTAATTTTATCATATTTTATTTATTTATTAGGTATTACATATAAATTTGAATTTAATTTCATATTAAAATATTTTTTATAGGTTAGTGGTGCCAAACTAGCTTCCACCTTCACATGGTTGGCACTATTAGTAGAGAATTCCATATTCTCAAATCTAAGAAAAGATTTTATTTCATGTAGATGATTGACTATTTTACCTTTCAGTTCATGTAGACAATTACACTTTCACATGGTTGGCACCATTATTAAATAATCATTTTGCATCTAGGGATAAGTGGTCTTGAGGCCCGAATGGATTCTTCATCTCCTAACTAGGCATAATTAGATGCCAAGAAAGTTGAATTTTAGGACTAATCACTAAATCCTCTACCATGAGTTTGTTAATGATTTTTAATCTAAGAGTGTAAGGGTGAAATTATAAGACTTAGACATGCACATGATGGTTCTTTTGATTCATGGATATGACTTATGGTTTTTATTTTATGGTTGTCTAAAGTATGCTTAAAAAACACTCATCTTGCCTTATAGGGACAAGTGGTCTTTATGCTAGAATAGGTTCTCCATCTCATAATCAGGAATAATCAGATGCCTAGAATATGATCATAGAGGTTAATCCCTACCCCAACATGGTGTAAATGGAAGTTTTGACCCATGAGCCTCTGGAGATAGAGATATTACACTGTGGCTTTCATCTTGCATCTAAGGACAAGTGGCCTTGAGGTTAGAGTGAGTGCTTTATATCCTAATTGGGCATAATTGAATGCCAGGAATGTGTTATTATAGGTTAATCCTAAAATTTGACATGGTGGTAATGTTAATTTTCACCCATAAGCCAATGAAGATAGAGATCTTGTATTGTGTCTTGCATCTTGCATCTAGGGTCAAGTGGCCTTGACACTAGAATGGCTGATTAATATCCTAAATAGGCATACTCAAATGATATAAATGTGGCCTTAGATGTTAATCCCTACCCTTGACATGGTGGAGATGTCATTTTTCACCCATGAGCTACCAGATATAGAGATATCACACTATGGCTTGCATCTTGAAAACATTTATTGTCAATATTACTTGAGGCCAAAATTATTACAAAAAGAGTATCCGCATTGATTCAGAAGCCATGGTTATGGGAACACATGTAAATTACACATATTGAGGTATTAGAAGTGATGCATTTCAAATCCACAAAGTGGAAATGTCTATTGGAGGCAAATAACTCGTCTCTTAACTATATGAAAGTTACATTTTAGGACTGATCACTGAATCCTCTACCACAAGTACATCAATGATTTAAAATATAAGAGATTCATGGTACAAGTATATGAATTTTATATTCACATGATGGTTCTTTCATTTCATGGAAAAAAATTATAATTTGCTTTTTACGGCTATCCAAAGTTTGCCTAAAAACACTAGTTTTTCCTTGTAGGGACAAATGGTCTTGAGGTCAAAACGGGTGTTCCATCTCCTAATTGAGCATATTCATATGCTAGGAATGTGATCCTAAATGGTAATACCCACCCCCCCACATGGTGGAAATGTCATTTTTCACTCATGAGCCCCTAGTGATAGAGATTTTACACTATGGCTTGTATCTTGCATCTAAGGACAAGTGGCCTTGAGGCTATAATGGGTGCTCTATATCCTAACCGAGCATAATCGAATGATAATACTAGGGTAATATATGTTAATCTACACCCCTAATGTGGTGGTGATGTCATTTTTCACCCAAGATCCTACAAAGATAGATATATTATAATGTGGCTTACATCTTGACAACATTTATTATCAATGTTGCTCAAGGCTAGAATTGTTGCAAAAATGGGTATCCACATGGATTCAGAGGCCATATCTATGGGAATGCATGTAAATTTAAAATCTCAATGTGTTGGCAATGTTGGATTTCAAATAAGAGGTCTTGAAATTGAAAATGTCTATTGGAGGTAAATAACATATCTCTTAACTACATGAAAGTTGCATTTTAAGATTGATCACTAAATCCTTTAACACTAGTTCCTCAATTATTTTCAATCCAATAGATTTAGTGTTAAAGTAAATAAATTCATCATGCATATTATGGTTCTTTAGGCTCATGGATATGACTTACAATTTCAATTTTATGGCTTTTTGAAGTTTTCCTAAAAAACACCACTTTTGCCTTATAGGGACAAGTGGTCTTGAGGCTGGAACAAGTGATCCATCTCTTAATCAGGTGTAAACATATTCCAAGAATTTATTTAGATAGGGTAATCCACACCCTTGACATGGTGGTGATATCAATTTTCACCCATGAGCACTCAGAGATAGAGATATTGCATTGTGGCTTACATCTTGCATCGTGGGACAAGTGGCCTTGAGGCTGGAACAGGTGCTTAATATCCTAATAGCGTGAACTTGGATTCCAATAATATGTTCCTATAGATTAATAACCACCCATAACATGGTGTCTATGTTATTTTTTAGCCATAATCCCCCATAGATAGAGATATTACACTATGGTTTGCATCTTACATCTAAGGACAAGTGGTCTTGAGGTCGAAACTAATGTTCTATATCCTAACCAGGCATACTCATATGCCAATAAAAATCTCCTAGAGGTTAATCAACACCTTAAATGTATTGGTGATGTCATTTTTCACCCATGATCCCCTAGAGATAGATATCTTGCATTGTGGCTTACGGCAACATTTTTGTCAATGTTGCTCAAGTCCATAATTATTTCAAAAAAGGGCATCTTATTGGATTTGGAGGTCATAGATATGGGAACACATGTAAATTTCAAATCCTAAGGTGTTTTAAGTGATGTATTTTTAATCAAAGGTCTCATAGGTGGAAATGTCTATTGGAGGCAAATAACCTATCTCTTAGCTACATAAAAGTTACATTTTAAGACTGATCATTGAATCCTCTACCATGAGTTCCTTGATGATTTAAAATATGAGATATTTAGTTTAAAAGTATAGGACTTAAAAATTCATGCGAAAATTCTTTTGTTTTATGGATATAACTTATAGTTTTCAGTTTACAGTTGTCCAAAGTTTGCCTAAAAACACCAATTTTACCTTATAGGGATAAGTGGCTTTGAGGTTGGAATGGGTGCTTTATCTCCTAATCAGGCATATTAATATTATAATAATGAATTAATATATGTTTATCCCCAGCCTCAACATGGTGGAATTGTCATATTTCACCCATGATCCCCCATAGATAGATATCTTACACTATGGCTTGCATCTTGTATCTAGGGAAATGTCAACTTGAGGCTGAAATAGGTGTTCTATCTCCTAAATAGGTGTAATAAAATGTAAATAATGTGGTAGTAGGATTTAATCAACAATATAAACATGGTGTAGATATAATTTATCAACCACAAGGACCTAAAGACATGGATTATTTTTATTGACAGTCTGCCATGGTAACAGGGTTTTGTGTATGAGGAAACTTGCTTTTCTTTCAACTAAAAGGGATGTGTTGGTTAGATTTGTTCTATTAATATTTTACTAGACTAAATAAAAAGTAATAAAATCAATTTAAGGATAATTTTAACCTGTTTCAAGGTCTAAATAGTTCAAACCTTCAAACAACCTTATTTTGTGCATTCATAGTTATTTGTAGGCACTTAGAAGAATATTCTTTTGTTCAAGAATTAATAGCCTAAAAGTATAAGTATAATATTATATAGGTATAAGTTTAATAATTGGTCTTTAAATTTACCATATAAGGATAATTATAATAGTATATTCATGCCTTATGATAGATCTCATTTGTAGTGAAAACCACCTTTACATTGAAGCATATGCAAAAGCAATTTGTGCCCTTCCTCATTACACTTTATTCACCAAAGGTATTTTAGTTTTTTTTTAGATAACTTCATTTATTGTATCTTAAAAAACATTTTCATGTTGGAAATATGCTCCTCTATCAATGGGTTGATGCTTGCATCAAAACTTGTACCTATTTTTATCCTTGGTGTAACCTCAACAGCTTTGTGTGCATCCAAATATGTCTTCGATGCATGACTCTTCTTAAAGAGGGCCAAGAGTTCTAAAATAAACCACATAATGGCTAACCTTGTCCAAAATATCTATTAGACTATAAACATATTTTTTTAAACACATAAATAGCCCATCACCTTGTCAGTTCTACTTAATGCAACAACACAGACAAAAAATGGAAAATTTTAGAAATTTCTAGAGAAAAGCTAAAAACGCATACTTATAAGATATGATTTATATAATTAATATTCCATAATTAAAATAACATTAAATTTTTTATTGTATTCCATCTATTTAACAAAAAACCAAACCAAACCATAACACAAAAATAGATGTATTTACTTCAAAAAATATACAAGATAGATTTTTAATGCTCAACAAAACTTTAAGGCATTCAATGATGTGAACATGTAATAGAATATGTAATAAATTAAAATAAAATAAAAAACCTGAAATCAATGAGAACATTTATAAAGTGAAATGCCGAATAATATATAATGTATATAATATCCATAAAAGTGTTAAAAAATGCTTTTCCAAACTTGCAACTTATTTAATAGTAATTATTTAATACCACACATTCTTTCCATATGTTTTGACACTTATCTCTAACAAAATATCCATGTAATAAGTTTGGCATATTTAATGTGCAATTTAGTCATAGGTTGAGGTTTTTTTAAGGAAAAATATAATAGTAAATGTGAGAGTGCATTAGGTTGTATGTTGGAATTTATTTATTTAATTATTTTTAAATGTTGAGATTAAGATAAACCCACCTTTAATAATTGGTGTGAAATATAGTCTTAGAAATAGTATGAGGCTCGAGTCTCCCCCTAGCATTCTAAGGATGAAAAGATGAAAAATAATTCTATAGAAATAAAAAGGACCAACTAAAAATAATAGCCAAAAAGAAAAGAGAAATACCACAAGTTGGTTTTGGTTGGACCATGAACTAGCCTTGACTCATAAAAAGGGGGCCCAATTCTCCATCAACCTATTTTGACTAGATTAGGAACCATCCTGGATACAATGGGAGGTTTAGGTATCCAAGGAAATTTAATGAGGTTTCATTGTCCTCTAAAATGGTCCCATCCAAGAACCAAGATATAAATTGGTAAGGGATTCCAAAAGGCATCCACTATAAAAATACTTGAGAAGGAATCCAACTAAGATCCATAAAAATGTCAATTGGAAAAGGATTACTTAATGAATCCAAGAGACCCACCAATTCTAGGCACAATGGGAGGCCCAATTATCCCAAACAAGAAAATCAGAGAAAATAACACAAGTGAAAGTTTGAAATTCATTGATAATGTTGAAATATCCCTCACTCTAGAGGGATTTCCATATTATTTGAACATATATGGAAGCTATAGAAAACCAATAACATGGACTAGATGCCTCCTTGCCATATTCACCAAGCACTTTTTGCATGAAATCTCAAAAAAAGTGTAGACAGACCCAAGAGACTCCATGATGCCAGGCATACATTTCAACCTAAAAATAGATTAAAAAATACACTTAACTAATCTTGAAAATGAAAAAATTAAGATCAACTTGTACATCCATATTAATCCAAAACCCATAGGAACAACCCCTAGAACCTAGATGGAGGTCACTAGATATCCTTGAAGCATCATAGCACCATTTTTGAAACTTCCACTATATCAAGGAAGAAAAAATAACCAAATCAAGATTAACTTTAAAAGGACCCAACCTTATTTTATATCTATGTATCTAAGCTCCATTCAGTAGCAAAAGACCCCCTTGCTATAGGCTCCCATTTCCATGCTTCCTTCCTCAAATCCTTCCCTAATAGAAACTAGAGCTATCATCAAGTATTAAGCAATATTTTGCATCAACTTAGTCAAAATTTATATAAATCTTTGATTCCCATCACTACCGATCAGATAAAGATCCCCTAAATGAGACTCAAGGCATAGCATTATTTCCTTAAGAGTCATCCCCTGAATGTTTTGAATGTTATATACAAATATTATACATAAAATGAATTCAAATCCCTCATAGGTTTATTCTTAAAATTCTTTCTTAGATAGGGCAAACATATTTGGATTTGGTCCTCTCTACTAAGGGCCTAAACTATCAACAGGGTCTTAGGATTTCATAGGGAAGTGAGCTCATCTCAAACCAACTTGATTTATAGGTTTATCTATTTATACCACAAGCTGTAGTCTAACATCCCATGGTCCTAGTAGTTGTATCTTGATAGGGAGATCAAACGAAGAAGTAGCTTGAATGGATCCCACCTCCAAAATATAAAAATACACGAGTCCTCCCACTTGAGAACCAAAACCAATGATACTGATAAAAACATCATTGGCCTTCCAAACTAGAGGCAAACCAACAAAATCTAGAAAGTATAAATCTTTTATGTCACACTCCTAAGGCCGTAAGGGGTGGAAAAATCCATGATCTACAAACCAAGATAATTCTGATAGTTGAAATAATAAAAGTGATCTCTCTCCAATCCCCTCTTCTGAACTAGGGACCCACATAGATATGATTTCTTGACTTAATTTTATTTTGAAATTTAATAAATTGGTTAGATGTGATATGTTGTTAAATCTCTATATAAAAAACTTGATGTGGGTCTAACATTTCAATATTCAATATCTGAAAAGAGGAGGCTTAAGAAGATGAAAATGATCAAGGGGTGGATTTTAAAAATGAATGTATATTTGTTAGAAATGGAGTAAACATAGAGGAGTGGAATGTTAGTAATTAGTTTTTTCCATTAGTGTTTACATTTGGATATTTACCGAGAGGTAAATATCATATTATGTGAGTGAGTTATTCTCACAACTCACGTAGATAGATTAGTTTTTATAATATATTATTTGGTTAAAATATAGCCAGTTGTGATATATTTTTATATGTTATGCATATAGGAGACTGCATAATCATAGGGATTTGGGTGAGATATTAGTGGAGATATATTCTCCATGATTATAGGAATAGTTTCCTATAAAGATGTAATGTCTAGTATGATGAAATATAGAATAAATAAATATTATTGTGTGTTAAATTATTTATCTATATCCTATGTATTCCACTCCATTATTTATATATTAATTTATGCATATTTGAACTAGTCTCATTATCTACTATTAGAGTAGGTGGTTCAAGGTTTGTGCAAAATGGTAGCATAAGAATCATCAGGGGTAGTTTCATGTCTTTGTGTTGTCTCGATTAATGAAGATAATTAATTGTTAATGTTATTTATATATTTGTGAGTATTTATTAAAAATAGATTTACAGTGTGTTGGAGATTCATAAATTTTATCATTTGTATTTGTTGACAATCTGTTCATGGTTAGGCAACAATTTTACTAATACACACTTAGAGACTAATATTTTATATGATAGTTTAGATTAGCATGATAGTTTATCTCCATATGTATGATCAATTTTTTCATTAACAAAATCAGCCTGAGTGAATACATGTGTAGGAGGAGAAACATTAGGTCTCAAAAGTGATTGCAAAGAGACAGACGTTTATACAGGTTTCCAACTACATTATTGGATATCTAGAGAAAAAGAGAACAAACTTAGTTATTACGTAGAAGGTTTTGTGGCATCAGATCTTATAAGACACATGTCCTACTCAAAGAATATATACAATTGTCTCTCATGCCATGCAAATCACTGATTGTAGTGATCTAGTATCTTCTGTATGATTTCACTCCTATTATGGCATCGCCTTAAATTCTTTGTCATAATTTTTACATCTGAAGATAAAACAATTATATCTAGAAATAAAGTCTATTTTATCTTTCCATTGCATGCAAATTCATAAAACTTTCTCCACCCATAGTCATTGCTAGTAATTTTTAAATCAGCTTGGCATATTGATTTATTTTGATGTGCATTGGTATATGGACTAGTTTGCTCTATTTTCATGTAGATTTATTAAACCCACAAATATTGATAGTTTGGTATAATATTAATTAAAGATATCTTTATGCTATGTTGAATTCTCACTATTCACCTTTCACCATGGGTTTCTTCTTGACTCATCTCACTTGGGTTATTAATGCCTATTTTCCCGATTGTTTTTTCCATAGTGTATTATTTTCTTTTACACTTTGTAATAGTTAAAGGTTTTTAGGTCAAGTTAATTTGAGTAATGTCTTTTTTCCATAATCTTAATAGTTTATGTACTAGTATAAACCATAGTCTAGTCAAAATTCAATATCATTTGTCATTATAGTTGAGTCATTTGATGTTATTCGTTGTCTTGTAGTATTAGTCATCAAACGTGTCCAATTGAGTCATTATTTCAAAATTATAGAGTTATTATGATTATTTTTATGTCAAAGGTCTATTTTTTAAAAAATTATAAAATTTTAAAAGTATCATATGTCATAATAGTTATTATTTTTATCATCCTATAGTTAAAAATGGTCATTTTTGTGTCAAGAGTGTTCAAGTCATCAAAAGTATCATTGTTTCTAAATGTCCTTGATATCATTTAGTCATCAAAGTTAAACCCTTTATTGTAATAGATGCATTATCACTTGTACATGATGTCTAAATTATAGGTGGGAATTTCTAATTGATAAATTCATGCATCTAAGCTTCATGACTTTTTTGGCTAAGTAAGCAGATTTACCTATTAGAGGACAAAGAAAATAGAGGATGGAGGTTTTAAAGCCTCTCGTCAGTTGTGATATATTGTTATATGTTACACATATGGGAGATTACGTCATCATAGGGATTTTGGTGAGATATTGGTGGAGATATTTTCTCCATGATTATAGGAATAGTTTCCTATAAAGATGTAATGTCCCATATGATGAAGTATGGAATAAATAAATATTATTTATGTTAAAATATTTCTCTGTATTCTATGTATTTGGCTCCATTATTTATATATTAATTTATACAGATCTGAACTAGTCTCAATATAGAAGCCCATTTAAACATGAATCTTTGTGTCATTTATTTGATTTTTATTTAGATTTAATGTGAGTTGAACCTTTCAAAGGACCCATTTTTATGGCACATGTTTAAGTAAAAATTATTTTGATTGGTATTTCATATTAGTATATTATGTTTTCATTGAAATTAAATTAAGGTATATTATTTTTTGAATGTTATTATTTTAGGATGTATCATAATTATATTATAATATCATGTAATCCTTGTGTTAAGTTCTCAAAGTTTTATTAGGGAATTGTTTTATATATTTTCTAATGATATCATTAATTTTTAAAATATGTGTTTGAAAAAACATATTTTATAATTATTAAATTAGTTTTTCAAATCAATATTAGGGGAAATTTTCAATATCATGAAATCATTAAATTAGTTCTATTTAAACAATTGAACATTTTCCATATGTAGTTATATCATATTTATTTGACAATGTCTTTGCACTTATCGGAGGATGCAAAATGTTGGAGCTTACATAAGGAATGTGAACTATTTCATAAAATATCTTAATGAAATGTGGTCACATCATGTGTAATATACTTAGGATGTGAACTAAATGGATTATATAAATAAAGTCTCCAACATTTGTACCAATGAGTACAAAAGGAACATACCTTAACTAATTGTATAATGAAAAATGGGGGTTCCATGTTTTATTATCTCAAATAATTCAAATTAATAAGACCAGATCAGCGATAAGGTCCTAAAATTTGATTACTCTAAGGAAAAAAAAGATGATTTAAGGTAGGTTAGGGCTAGAGGGTAGGTTGACATTATTCTAAATGGTATATGGGAGAACTCAAAGGCTAGGGAGGGTAATCAGCTCTCTTTTTCTGAAGCTATGAAAAGGTAGCCTAGTACTTTTTTACCTTTCAAATCCACTCCCTCAACCATTTTTAAAGGAGATTCCTTACAAGAAATATTAAAATGGGAGTAATTCATGAGAAAAAATGGATTGATTTCTTATTTTACCAGCCCATGGCCTTTTCTCTCAAATCCAAACAAATGGGTATAATAAAAGTGGAAGCCCTTTTTGGAAGCAAATATGCTTATTCTACCCTATTCTAGAGTTTTTTTTTATTATGTACTTTACACATTTGAAGGATAGGAATGCTTTATTCTATAACTATTGGTTTTGGGATAAGAATTTTCTTGTTATGAAACCATGGTGCTTAGACATTGACCTGCTGAGGGAGTTTTTCAAAGAAAGACCTATTTGGGTAAGGATGCCTCATCTCACTTTCATGTTTTTCATTGAGGAAACCTTGAAATTTATTAGAGATTATTTGGGAATTTGTTTAGTAAAATAAAAATACAAAACTCTTGAATCATGTTACATTTTCCTGTATTCCAGTAAATTTAAATGTTTTTGTAGACCTTCTAGTTTATAGAGATTTGAAAATATATGATAGAACCTAGAAACAATCTCTGTATTATGGGGGGTTATCATTGTAAGGCCATAAATGATTCAATACAAGTCACCTAGCCAAAAATTATTTCATGGATAAGTGAAATAAAAGAGCCTCTTGGTGGAAGGTGTCTTGTTTTGAAATTGAATAAATTGATAGTGACAGTGAATGCAGTGAGGGAGGAAATGAATCTCTTAAGAATATTGAGGAGGGATTGAATTCATAAATACTAGAGGAAGCTCTAAATTCATCCTAAGCTGAGCCTTTTGGAGAGACTTTGAATCATATAGAAGAGAATGAATCTTTACAAGAGGCATTTTCTATAAAACCCCAAAATGATTATTTTGATGTAAGTCAAGGTTTGATGGATATGAATAACTAATAAAAAGTCCCTGATTCTAGAAAATAAGTAGTGTCTAGGGTATCTTTGAATAACTCTTAATCTATTGATTCAGTGGAAGTCATCATTCCCATCTTTCCATATTTAGGGGAGGGTTGTGATTGGACAGTTATAAACAACAAAAATAAATGTATTCACATTGGGGGGGGGGGGGGGGTGGAACCATTGAATATGACCCTCATATCCATGAAGAAAATTATTTGGGATGGTCTTAGTTGTGTGATGTTTAAACCTAAAACCATTAAATATGATGATTCAATTGCAAAAAGTGAGTTGTTTGGGTAAGATATAGATTTTGTTTAATTATAGCCCTACTTTAGGTTTGTAGGTAGATTACATCCTCTTTACAACCTATGTTGATTACTTATAAAAGAGGTGTTTCATTATGTTTTGATTATTTTATCTTTTTCTCTACTGTACAAGGGTGGGCCCCTTTCAAAACCTAACATTTACCATTATCAAAAAAATAAATACAAGTGTAATATGTCACAACTAACTATCAAATAAGAAATTCCTTTAACAATGATGCTCTAAAATAGTTCCAACTAATTAACATATATAGAACACAACTTAACAAATTGTATATTATTTTACATTAGTTTTTATTAATTTGAACTAATAAGATAGAAATTTTAAAATATTAATATTTAAAAATATATGACATAAAATACAAATCTAAATGATAAAGTAGAGTATGATTGTACAATCATAACCTATAATATAAATTGAAATGACCTAAGGGATTATATAAGTATCTTTTTTCTCATTTGTGTTGTTCTATTACTAAATACATGTGAATGAAAGAATTGGAAATAGAGTAAGAACCACTCAAATTAGGATCCTAGGGTATCTGTATATGTTATAAATTTTCATCATCCTCCCCAAGCCTTCATTGATGTAGGCATCTACTTTTTGTAGATTCATCATGTGATGTTGTTCATCATTATTTTGGCACATGTTATTGTGTCTACTTGCCACATGAATATCACTTTCTTATGCAATACTGAGCACTCATAACATGTGAAACTATAAAAAACATGTTAAAATAAGTATGAACCCCTAGTTCCTCTTTTGAAACTAGGTTAAACTATTGAAATTAAGATAAAAGGTGAGTGAAGATGATCTCAACTACTTTTAAATTAATGGTTGGGTGTTGCCTATGTATCCAATACTCTAAGGATGTAAATAATACCACACATAGTTTTTGTAGTTAGGTGTATGCTTGCAATGTTATGCCTTTTATGATTGAAACTTGTAATATAGATTTTGAAACATGAAAATGAAAACTTCAACTTGGTTAGGTGATTTAGATAGGGCCAGGGTGTACTCCTTATGACTAATTTCTTACTTAGGAGGTTTAGGTAATTCCTTCTCTATGTGAAGACGTGTAGAGATGTTTGTTTTATGAGTGTTAGATATGTAAATGAACCTTTGCATAACTTCTCATGCCACTGACATCTAAAATGGGAGAATTATTAAATATAATTTAAATGCATCATAGTTAGATGCATACCAAATTTGTAAGGTGTCTTAGTTTTGACTGACTAATATGAGATGCAAGAATTCTAATTTGATGATTTTGAGAAAGTTTGAGTAATATTTTATGTAGGTAGGACACATACTAGAGAATTATTGTAAATGATTGATAGAAAATTAAGAAGGTTGGGCCTATAGAAACTAAACAAATATGAAAAAAAGGTGTGCAATATTCATACATGTATACGCAATTTGTGTAAGGTGAAGGTATATCATGATTGACATTACCATATTATAATAGTTATATATACCCTAATTGTATTCTAGTCCTGAAATTAATATTAATTATAGATTAAAAGGATAAATATATGTACTTAAGTGTGTATACACACTTTATATTTGGGAGAATGCTCTAAATGTGCATTATTATACATGAAAACATACAATGAAATATGCATCAATAAATTTTCATATGTTAAATGAAATATTGAATGAATTTTATAAATGAAAAATTTGAAATCTGAAGAGAAAGGAAGGAATACACTTTTGATTAAACCGTGTCCCCATTTGAATTGTTGTAGATTATGCTTCCTTATAAAGCATTAAATAATTCTGTGTGACCTTTCCCTAATGCAGAATAACATAGAATGATTCTCTACTAAGGCATGAGACATTGTTCAAACTATGGGTTAGAAAACAACTACCATGAACCTTCATTAAAAAGGAGCAATTATATTCCATTGAACAATGCAAAACCTTAACCACACTAATCATTTAAACAATATTGAACTATAATGTGGAAAAGTGAACCTACAATAGGCTCATGTAGGGTAAATCAACCACTAAAAATAAAGGTCTAGCATGTGCCTATATGTTGAAATGAGATGAATGGAATTGAGATAGGATGTTTATATGATATTGTCATTATTTTATAGATAATAGAGGCTTTCTTATATATTACAAGTTGAAGCAATGGCGAACATATTTTAGGATTGTTATTGCTTTACTCACCATAGTTTGGAACACCATGTTTTAATTAACTAATAATTTATGTGAGACATAGCATATTGTGAAGTTAGTGTACTTTTTACTTACATATTTTTATTTTCATGTCAAATATAGGAAAATGTGAAAACACATATAACAAATAATAAATTCATATATGGGATACCATTAACAACACCATACCTTATGATATTTTTTTTACATGTCAATTACGTATATGTAAAATAATGCTTTGGCTTCAACAAATAATATGTAAATGTTGAAATAATTAAATAAATTTTGAAGATGTATATGATGAACAATTAATTACTGAAATTATTTTTTATCAAAAGGATAACAAATTATGCTTACATCCAATTTGTGGGTTGAGTTTGGGTTTGTAAACACTTATATAGGCAAAAATAATGCTAAAATTCATAGATTGGTACCATACTACTTGAACTTTCAATGCTTGTGATTGTGCACATGAAAAAAAATACAAGCACAATATGGGATCCAGAAAATACTCATAATGTGGGGATCCCTCCCATAAATTAAGGGAACCTTAAAAGTCTTCCATTTTAAATGATTAGGGCTCTCACAATACATAAATTGGAAGGATTAATATTAGAAAAGATAACAATTGACATTGGTAATAGTGAATATAAGAATATGCAAGAATATGAGAAGGGGCATATGTCCATGTGAGAAAAAAGGAACATAAAATATTGTGTTCTTTGTCGTAACTCCCTCTTAATCGATCAATATTATTTTGTGTTCATTTTTATTATTTGCTTTATTCTTTGACATCTCTTAATCATACAAAACAATTGATCAATTTTAAAATGCTGTATATCAAATAGCATATTAAAATATATTATTAATATTTTAACATTTTTCCTTTCCAAACAATTTACAAGACACTTTTATCTATCAATGTTGAGATTACCTCTCTTTGGTGCAGTATATATATATATATATATATATATATATATATATATATATATATATATATATATATATATATATATATTATAAAAGTAAAAAAAAACCACTAATTTAAAAAAAACAAATCATTTTTAACATACTTTTATCCAAATTATTATAATCCACCTATTTATATTATCTCTGATATATTATAATTAGTAAAAATGGTTAACTATTTAACTACTTAAAAAATAAGTTTGACACCTTATGTTCTAAATAAATAAGATAATTTATCTAAGAAAGGTTCACAACATGTGTTTAAAAAATATAATTAAACAAGAAATCGATATGATGCAGGTGATAGTATAACATGAATGAATGGCAGAAACCTCAAATTAAGAGAAGAGAATACCAAGTTCAGGAGTGAAGGGAAGCACTTTTTTGTTTTATTAAACAAACCAAGATTGAAACGAGGGAGAGAGGGAAGAAGGGAGGTGAAAATGTCGATGAGTGGAGTTATTGATAAGAAAATGAGGGAGGAGGAGTACGCTTAAGTGTTAAGAGTACAAGGCAGGGTTGGTGAGGAGATATGCTTCAATTTTCTTGAAGAAAAACATGGACATCTACTTTACCTCTTGGATTTTGGCTTCATTATGAGGAACCCCAAGGAGGGTTCCTCATTTATCTTCCTAAATTTAGATGTTTACGTCCTCATTTATCTTCCTAAATTTAGTGCAAATGGATGCTTTCACATCTTTCCAAGTTGATAAGCTAAGCCTTTGTTCTACCCACCAATGAGTGGTAATGTTCCATAATGTATACACTAGTGTACCCATTCTATCTACTTCTTTGGGGATACATGATTTGAGGTCATAGACATAATATTGCACGATATTACTCAACTCATATCTTTAGATCCCCACAGTTTTACCTTTTATTAGGCTAAACACTCTTTTTCCCTTCTTCTTAATACATATGACCCATCATTTAGAAGCATGATGAATTTGGACCTACTGTATCTTTACTATTTTTGGCACCTTTACATGTTCCAGGTATCATCTCTAACTAGTTATCTCATACGATTCCTCGACCCAATGGTCGTAATCAATGTTAGTGGTGTTCGAGGCAGATTGTTCATCTTCCTAAGAAATAACTTCTTGTTCATTGGGGTTGAGAGTCTCGGTGACTTGCATTGTGATGTTGTATATGTGGTTGATCTCATCCTTGAGGTCCACACTCTCTACATATGGGGGTCCTTGGTCACTTGAGATGGGGATAACTACCCTCTCCTTACCATTTTCAAAATTTATGTAGCGTCTCTTGAAACACATGTATACATTCTTATCATAGTACCATGGCCTTCCCAGAAGTGTTGGATAATTGTCTTATTCTACTAAATTGATTAATTTGAAGTCAACATAAAATTTGAAACCTATGATATCTACATTTGTGTTCTTTATAATTCTGATTGGCTGTGCTCAAGTCTTGTTGGCTATGAAAAGAAAATGAAGGGAAGGCCTCAAGGCTGGCCTACTCATTTTCTCCCATGCTTTCTTGGTCAAGATATTGATCTTGGAGCCTGTGTCCATGATGACCTCACATACAGACCATTCATCAATGGTGACATTCACAAAGAGTTCTTGGTTGTACTCCACATTCTATGTATGCCTAACTTATCATGCCCATTCAATGTATCATGTAGTGACTTCAACTATATTTTATCCCACATGTTCCAAGAGAAAGTTTTTCAATAAGGGAAACATTCCTTCTATCTAGAGGAGGCAAAGTATCTCTATTAATTCCTATATCTCCACCTCTTGTCTATATTTCTTTTTTTGGGAGGCAACAACCTATGCTTCTAGATCTCACACCAATTGGAGATGTACTTGTAGGTTTTGAATTACACTCAAGGCCTACTACAATACATCTTTCTGAAATGATGGGATTGGGTAAGGCAAAAATTTGGGTTTAGTCTAAGATATGCACTTAGCAAGACTCATCTCCCCATATTCTGAATGTAACTCAGGTGTTAGTACAACTAGCAGTTGAGTGGTGAATCCACTATGAGTAGTTTCCTACACCTTGATTGTCTCTATACAGTTCAGTTACACCTTCAAAGTCCACTTATCCGTTTTTGTCTCATGCTTGATAATTCATGTTCCCTTGTCTATGCCAAGACTTCCATGGGTTAACATTTTATATAAGTCTAGTCATTCTTCAACTTTATGTACCTCTCAACAATACCCACACATTGGATGTGTAGGGCATCATGTTAATAGCGTTATGTAGAATGATACTTATAACATGAGAGAGGTGGGAAAATTTCACCACCACATCCTCCCCCTTGCCATTTGGAACTTTATTTTATCCCAAATCCCATATTATATTTCCCATAACCTTCATTTCCTTGGTTAGCTTTCCCTCAAACTACTACAGTGGTCTACCTTGAGCCTCTCTCTATGTTCTCATGCATCTCATTAATCACCCTAAAATTGGTTGTGGTATGAGTATAGGCATCCAAAAATAAAAAATAAATGTTTATGTTGTACTATTTATCACATTATAACAAAGGGTAGTTGTGAACATCATGTTCCTCTCGATAGACATCATAGCTTAGAACCATTGTACGCACATTATTTCATGGGTAGTTATTCATATTATGGCCTTTTGCTTCACAGTCATTGTACCATAATCTACATCAAGAATATTGTGAAAAGAGAGTGGTAAGATTTTAGATATTGGAGGCCATGGATACAATCTACATCTCCATTGAATGGGCTGATCCCATTATCAACACTTCTGACTACCTTGGCTCTGAGCACAACTTCAAGAAGTTCATGAGGGTCTATGAAAGTCTTCATAGAAAGTGATCTTGAAAATGTTACTATTAACCCTCCAATAAACCATTACACATGTTGGGAGGGATGAATGTCATTAGGAAGCTTTGATAGAAGAGTATTGAACCTTGCATCATACATGTGCATGCTTTTAGAGATCCCTTGGGTGACCTCTTTGAGTGTGGTAATACACTGCCTATTCAGACTCTAAAATTTTGAATTTCTTAAGGAATTCTTCTTTTAGGGTGTTTTAATTAACCACAACCTAGTTAGGGTTAAAATTCCAATACCATGTATGGGTATGATCAAGTAGAGTGGCCACCAAATAGGTTGCCTTATGCTCTGATTGGGTTATTCCTTGAATGCACCATTATAATTCACACTTTAGCACATGATCCATGGCATTTCCATGTTGTGGTACTCTGGTAAGTTCATGACCATTTTGTAATATATTTTCTATGGGGGTGTAGCTGGAACCTAAGGCACTTATCCCCCTATCATATGTCTGGGTGGTGATCTTCCAATGCCTCCAATCACCATGTTAGCTGTTGGCCCCATTATTACTACTAATGTCATTGATGTTGATGGCATTGTACTACTTACTTGTGGTGTTTAACCACTTCTTGTGGGATATTTACCAATTTACGTAACTAACATTTACTGATTTGGTATGCTTAAACTCATGTTCTATTATGGCAAGCTAGCATCTAATGGTCTATAGCTAGTTTCACTTACCTCCTTATAGGGAATAATTTGTTCAATCACAAAATTACACTCAAAGTCTGTAAAAATTCTAAAATATATATTGAAAATAGGGTTATTTATCACTCTTGTTCTTTCCTTAGTTAGTGGATATAGTGCATGAGCTTGTTCCATAGGTTCAAAGAAGGTTGGTGCATTCGGTGCATCTTCAGTCACCAGATTCTATAGCAACCCATTGCATTCAACTATTAATCTTGATCTATCACTTCATTATTTATCTCCTTGCAATGCTATATTTCAAGAGATCCTTCCCCATGCCCTTCTCACTCGCTATAGGTTATCTTGGCACTTCTAGGTTTCCAATATTCCATCAGTTTGCATTGTCTTTTGTTATAAGTCTATCTTTTAAGATCTTGGGTGTCAATTTTCTCATCCCCTTCCATTTTTCTTTACCTACACATCCCCTTTTCCACTTCTACATTATTTGATTTAGCCTTCTAGTCCTAAATTTTCAAAGCTATAATCCACAATTAGCTTCTTGAGCTCTATGCCAAACTATTTCATAAATGTGCCTCTTGATTCATGCAAAAATTGATAATTTACTTCCTTAGGGCATGAGTATGTTGAAACTATAAACTCAAGCATGTAACTGTTTAGTAATCCTTACCACCATTTATCTACTACTCTAGTCTAAGTGGCATCTAGGGTCTTAAACCTCCCTAGGCTCTCCTTTCTCCACTCAACACTATTCATAGATTCATACATTGCATATGTAGCCAACCACTGGTACACATGCTCAGGTAGTTTGTAGAAAAAGACCTCATACAGAGCATCATATAGGTTGTTTTGAACCCACTTTCTTGGCCTTTGTCCTCTATAGGTTAGATTCTTAAATGCAAAGCTATCTTCCACCTATTGAAAGTAGTGTTTGATGTTTCAATTGAGATTTAGAGCATCATTCTGTCACACCATTGTAATAATAAAATTCATCATGGGTCCCAACAATAGAATCAAAATTTTGTAGAAAAGTCTTTGTCAAGGGGTTTAAGGTTATCTTAGATAGTTAAGGACTTATTACAACTAGGTACAAACCTAGGATATTTCCATAGCATTCAACATTTACCATTCGAACATGATGACATATTTTCACATAAGGCACAAGCCATATATGATCACTTGAAGTGCAATAGAGAAATAATCGGGGCATGTGTTGGGTTAGTTATGCCATGGTGTGAGACTTATGAGATTTTCTTAATTTGACATAGACTTTGGTAGATTCATTGGTGAAAACATTTTTTGGGTTAAGCCTGATCGTCTATAGGTACCATCCTATTTTATGTCATTCTATAGTATTAGGGGAATAGTTTATTATTTCACTAATCTTGGCTTCATTCAGGCACTTAGAAAGTATAAGGGACTACTCTCACTTCAACTATTCATACTTAAGCTATTACTTCTTAGCAAGGGAACAATTGGTGTATGACCCTTTCTACACTTAGGTTATTCTTATAAGATACGTTAATGTCATTATTTAATATAGTGATGCCATTAATTACTTGGACCAAAACCTCACTTAAACTTAACAGACAAATATTGAATTTATAACATTATAACCATTACAATCATTGTGTATTCTACTATCAATACCAAAGATATGGAAATCATAAATGTTATATGTGCATCAACATTAATCATTTACTAATCAAAGTTTGAACATAATAGAGTATGCGGTTCATGGTGATAAAGTAGAGTAAATGCTTAACTAGAACTATTTAACTACCTAGAGGCTCAAAGGTGGGCTTGGGCATATACACTTGGAGCCTTAATGATGTCCATGCTTTTCCTCATACCAATGGTGGCTATAATGTAGGCAAAGCATGTCTAACTTCAATTGTCTAGAGATTTAGTGCATTCCATTCATGTCATCTTTGCTCATTGGTTCGATCTGATTTTATAGCCTATAAGAACATCTCATACTAGAGTGGAGAGCACATGCAAAGTTCCTTACTTCAGCCTTTGTTGATAACTCATCCATCTCCATCACCTTGCATCCATCACACTATGGTCACCATGTCTCGTCCATCTTGGAAGATGCACCAGGAATCTTGGAAATCGTTAGTTTCCTACCATTTGGCACAAGGTAAGTGCAATTTCCTCTAGCTAGTACCAAGATGCCAAAATAACAATCATTCAAAATGATTGCCTCACATGAAGTGTTTGTCATTTTGGCATGGATCCATACTTAAAAAAATAGGGGCCTAACAAATATGAGAGTTAAGAATTTTGATATGATGATTTAGAGAAAGTTTGAGTAATATTTCATGTAAGTAGGACACAAACTAGAGAATGATTATAAATGATTGATAGAAAATCATGAAGGTTAGGCTTATATAAAATAGATAGATATGAAATAAAGGTGTGTAATGATCAAACATGTATGCACAATTAATATAAGATGAAGGTATATCTCGTTTGACATTACCAAGTGTATAATACTAGATTATAGTGGTTATATATATCTTAATTGTATTTTAGCATTTAAATTAACAATGATTATATAGTAAAAGGATTAAAATATTTACTTAAGCTTTTAAACACACTTTATATTTGGGAGAACACTCTAAATGTGCATTTTTATACATGAAAATGTATAATGAAATATGGATTAATCAATTTTCATATGTTAAATGAATTCTTGAATTAATTTTATAAATGAAAAATTTGAATGAATTTTATAAATGAAAAATTTGAATGAATTTTATAAATGAAAATTTTGAAATTTGAAGAGCAAAGAAGGATTACAGTTTTGATTGAATTGTGTCTCCCTTTGAATTGTTTTATATTATGCTTCCTTATAAAGCATTAGAGAATTTGGGGTGATCTTTCCCAAATAGAGAATAACCCAAAATGATTCTCTACCAAGGCAAGAGCCATGGTTCAAAGTATGGGTTAGAAAACAACTACCATGAACCTTTATTAAAAAGGAGCAATTATATTCCATTGAGAGATGAAAAATATTAAACACACTAATCATTTAACCAATATTAAACTATAACATGGAATGTTAAACCTATAATAGGCTCATTTAGGGTAAATCAACAACTGAAAATAAAGGTCTAGCATGTTCCTATATGTTGAATTGGGATAAATGGAGTTGAGATAGGGATATTTATATAATATTTTAATTATTTTATAGATAATAGAGGCTCTGTTATATATTATGAGTTGGAGCAATGGCAAACATATTTTAGGATTGTCATTGCTTTATTCACCATAGCTTGAAATACCATATTTTAATTAACCAACAATTTATGTGAGGCATAACATATTGTGAAGTTAGTGTAATTTTTATTTACATATTTTTATTTTCACGTCAAATATAGGAAAATGTGTAAATACATGCAATAGTTAATAAATCCCTATATGGAATATCATTAAAAACTGATGTAGAAAAAAAAGACCAACCTTCTGGAGGCCATAACTTTTAACTCGTAACTCTATTTGAGCTCCTCCACACTCTAAAATGATCATATCAAAAAGTTCAATTCTTCCCTTAGTTACTCTTTCTGCTTAGATTTGATTTTAATATTTTTTGGAGGCTAAACATGATCATATGAGGGTCTAAAATTAATGTTTAATGAATTTTTCAAGAATTTTCTATTTTTAGAAACTGTATATTTTTAGAACCGAAAGTCAACTTGAATTGAATATAATTTTCATAGGTTAATTTTAGTATTTAAGTTATTTTGATAAATGTTTAGAGCCACACATGCTTGCATGCAAAACTTACTATAAATAGTGGATGCTAAAAATAGATGTTTTTTTAGATTTTAGATTTTTCAAATTTTTGCATGTCAACTCTAAATTTTGAGTTGAGGATTAATTAAGCATGGTTTTGGTTTGTAGTTATTTCAACCAATCAATACGAATCAATTCTGAGTATTATTTCAAGATCTTGACCTATTGATAATTTTCTTGTTCTTGATAGTTTTTGAGTTCATTATCTAGTACCAGAGAAAGTTTGAGTCTTAGAGGAGAGAAGAATGTTGAGAGGATGAGGAGGTATGGCATAGATGAATCATATTAAACAAGAAATACATAGGCAAGTTCAACAATTAATAAAAATTATCACCAATCAATAGAGAAGACAAGGTGGTGATGAGGAAGACACAGATCATGATGAAGAATTTCAACAAGAAGAAGAACAACAAGAGAGGACACCATCAATGGAAGAAAGGATGGTTCGGTTTTTATAAAAAATAAATGAAGGAATCAATGTTGATGTTCCATATTATAGAGGTAGTTTAAAACTAGAGGAGTTGACATATTGGATGAATAACATAGAAAAGTTCTTCAAGTGGAAGACTATGAGAGAAGATAAGAAGGTAAAATTTTCATGCATGAAATTGAAAGTTCATGTAATGATTTGGTGGGATCACCTACAGAAAGAGAGATAGAAAAAAGGTAAAGAGAATATTAATTCTTGGTAAATATGAAGAAGTTGAGTGAAAAATTTCTTCCTGTGGATTATGCACAAACCTTAGACAAGAGATTTAAGAATTTGAGGTAGAAAGATCATAGTATACCAGAGTATAAAGATAAATTTTATAACCTTTTCATACGAGTGGAGCATGATGAAATAGAAGATTATATTTCTGCAAGATATGCAAATGGTTTGAAATTTTCTATTCAAGATGAATTAAGCATGCATAGAATACTTAACATGGAGGAGGCTTATCAATTAGCTTTGAAGGCAGAAGAAAAACAAAATAGATAAAATTTTAGAAGGACATCTATTGGTATAAAAAGAGATAGATCCACTAAAATAAGGGGATGAGGTGGGTTTAATACCACAATAGGTAGCTTTAATGCCTATAAAGGTGAATCATCACATGGTACATAAAGGCAAGATGATAATAGGCAAGGGTTTCAATATCCACAAAGAGGAAGATGATTTCATAAAGGGAAAGGTTATGGTGGTGTTAGAGGATGGTTTATGAATTAGCATAGATCTTATGTCTATTATAGATGTGAAGAAGAAGGGAATAGAGCATTTGAGTGTCCACACTATCAAGATCAAGAAAGGAGGTAAGAATATTGCCCAAGAGTAATCTAGTTGTGGCTGAAATAGAAGAGAAAAATACTAAAGTTATACTAGCCAATGTTGGAGAGAATCTCATGATGAGAAGAACCATGATCACTCTAAGGAAGGATTAAGTGAAGAATAAAGAAGGTGGTGATGCATGGCTATGATCAAATATTTTTTGAAGAAGATGTACTTCAGGTGGAAAGGTATGCTAAGTAATTATAAATGGTGGTAGTTGTGAAAATATAGTTTCTAAAGAAATGATTGAGAAACTAAATTAGAAATGTGAAAAGCATCTTAATCCTTATCAAATTTCATGGTTTAAGAAAGGGAATGAAGTTAAAATAGATAAAAGGTGCTTAATCAAGTTTTCTAGAGGAAAGAGTTATAATGATGAAATATGGTGTGATGTTACTCCGATGGTTGCATGGCATGTGTTATTAGGGAGATCATAGAAATTTGACAAGAAAGTAGTTCATGATAGAGAAAATAAAACATAATTTTTTAGAAATGTGGTAAAAATGTAGTTTTATTACCTTTTAAGGAGGAAAAGAAGATGGAAAACATGCACTATACTAAAGAACTTGTTCAAGATATGAAGGTAGCAGGTTGTTGTTATGCACTAGTAGAAAAGAATAAAAAATATAAAGTGTGAATACCAAAAAAAGCATCAAGAGTATTGAAAGAATATGCAGATATTATGCCTAATGAGTTATCAGATGGTTTACCACCAAAGAGAGATATTTAGCATCACATTGATTTGATTTCAGGATCAACTCTACCCAATCAAGCAGCTTATAGGATGAGTCTAACAAAATATGCAAAATTAAATAAACAAGTTATTGAATTGCTAAGGAAGAAAGTGATAAGGGAGAGTATGAGTCCATGTGCAACACCAACATTTCTAACTCTAAATAAAGATGGAGGATGAAGAGTGTGTGTGGATAGTAGAGAAATTAATAAAATTAAAATAAAGTATAGGTTTCTTATATCTCATTTAGATGATATGATGGATGTGCTTGTAGGAGCAAAATATTTTACCAAGATTGATCTAAGGAGTGGTTATTATCAGATTCAATTTCATGAAAGATAAGAGTGGAAAATTGCATTCAAGACTAGGGATGGCTTATATGAGTGGATGGTGATGCCATTCAAATTATCTAATGCAACTAACTTATTTATGAGGGTGATGAATACATTGCTAAGAGAATATATTGGTAATTTTGTGATTGTTTATTTTGATGATATTGTGATATTCAATAAGACTAAAAGAGAACACTTACAACATTTGAGAATGGTAATGGATTTATTAAGAAAGGAGAAGTGTGCAAATTTAAAGAAGTGCAAGTTTATGTATAACAATTTGGTAATTTTGGGATTTGTAGTTTCAACAGATGGTGTGAAAATGGATGAAGAAAAGATAAAGGTGATTGTTGAGTGGCCTATTAGAAAAAACATTATAGAGGCAATAAGTTTCCATGGTTTTGCAACATTTTATAGAAAATTTATTAAAAATTTTAGTAGTATTATGGCACCAAAAATAGATTGCATGAGAGGGAAGAAATTTGCATGGAATAGAGAAGCCATAGTTTTAAAATTTTGAAGACTAAGATTACAGAAAAACCAATTTTCACAAAGTGTTTGAGGTTGATTGTGATGCTTCATTTGTGGGAATTAGTGTTGTGCTGAGTCAAGAAAGAAATCCAATAGCATATTTAAATGAGAAATTGAATGAGGTAAGAACAAAGTATTCTAATTATGATTTTGAAATTTATTCAATTATACAAGCATTAAGACATCAGAAGAATTACCCAGTGCCTAAGGAGTTTATCCTATTTACAGACCATGAGACTTTGAAGTATGTCAATACATAAAAGAAGTTGAATAGTAGGCATGCAAAGTAGATTTTTTTCTTGTAGCGGTATACTTTTATGTTGAAACATAAATCAAGAAAATAGAATCAAGTAGTTGATGCATTGAGTAGGAGAGTAGCATCATCAACTACTATGGTGAATGAAGTAATTTGATTTGAAGCTATCAAAGAGTTATATGATACTAATCCATATTTAGGCAAGATAGTTGAATAGTGGAGTCTATTAACAAGTGGGATAGATATTATTCATGACGAGTATCTTATATAAGAATGTTATATTTTCAAAATGAAATAATTATGCATAATAGATTTACATAGTGGTGGTTTGGCTGGACATTTTGGTAAGATGAAGACAATAGCTTTGGTGGAAAAAAGTATTTTTGGCCAAAGATGAAGATAGATGTGACTAAATATGTTTCAAGGTTTAGAATATGTCAAGTGACTAAACGACATGCACAAAATACTAGATTATATATGTCATTACTAGTTCCAAGAGGACCATGGACAGATTTGAGTATGGACTTTGTGTTGGGATTTCCAAACACATAGAGAGGTAAAGATTCTTCTTTTGTTAATATAGATAGATTTTATAAAATGGTTCTTTTCATTGCTTGAAGAAAACTAATGATGCCAATAGGGTTGCAGAATTATTTTTTAGGGATATTGTGAGATTGCATGATGTTTCAAAAACTAGTACTTTAGATAGGGACACAAAAAATTTAAGTCATTTTTGGAGGACTTTGTGGAATAAGATGGGTACTAAGCTACAATTCAGTAGTGAATATCACCCACAAATATATGGACAGATATAAGTTGTGAATAGGAGCTTAATTTTTTTATTGAGATACATAGTGGGAGAGAGGCCAAAGCAATGGGACTTGGCTTTACCACAAGCTGAGTTTGCACATAATAGTTCAGTGAATAGATCAATAGCAAAGTCACTTTTTCAAATTGTTTATGGGTGAAATCCTATGGGTATTTTAGATTTGGTATAATTACCAATTACAGATCTAATTAGTGATGACCTAGAAGCATTTCCAGAGCATATATAATAGTTGCAAAGAGTAAAAAAAAAGTTGCAAGAAAGTAATGAGAAATATTAGGAAACAACAAATGTTAGAAGAAGATCCAAGGTATTTGAAGGAGATTTAGTAATAGTTTACTTGAGGAAAAAAATATTTACAAAAGGTACATACAACGAGTTCAAGTACAAGAAGATCAAACCATGCAAAATTGTGAAGAAAATCAATGATAATGCATATGAGGTGATTTTACCACAATTTTTTGATATATATCCAGTATTTAATGTTTTAGATTTATATGAATTCTATGGAGAAGATGGTGAAGATGATGAACATGAATAAGTAAATTGGGAGCAATAAGTCTCAAAGAAGAAGAAAGAAAAAATAGTGCAAGTTTTGGATATGAAGACATTGAGCACAAGGCAAGGGGATTATAATAGGTATTTGGTGCAGTAGGAAGGATCAACACTTGCATTACATAATGGGAGTCAAAGAATATTGACAAGGAGAAATAGAATCAATATAATCAGGGCAACCTGTAGGAGCTGAGTTGTTTTCAACTAGAGGAGAATGATGTAGAAAAATAGGTCAACCTTCTAGAGGCCAAAACTTTTGACTCATAACTCTGTTTGAGCTCTTTCACGTGCTAAAATGACTGTATATTTTTTTATATTCTTATCTAAGCCACTCTATTGACTTAGATTTGATTTCAATAGTTTTTGGAGGCCAAACATGATCATCTGAGGGTCTGAAATTAACATTTAATGATTTTTGTGAGAATTTTCTATTTTTAAAAATTATACATTTTTAGAACTGAAAGTCAAATTTAATTAAATTTTATTTCATAAAATAATTTTAGTGTTTAGGTTATTTTAAAAAAAAATTAGAACTACGCACACTTGCATGCAAAAGTTACTATAAATAGCAGAGACTAAAAATAGACTTTTTTTTTAGATTTTAGATTTTTAGAATTTTGCATGTTAACTCTAAATTCTGAGTTGAGGCTTATTTAATCATGGTTTGGGTTTGTAATTATTTAAAGAAATCAATACGAATCAATTCTGAATATTGTTTCAAGATCTTGGCCTATTGGTAATTTTTTTGTTCTTGATAGTTTTCAGGTTCATTAAAAATACCACACCTTATGAGAGAATAAGGTTTTAACATGTCACTTATGAATATGTAAAAGAATACTTTGGATTCAACACATAACAAGTAAATATACCAGCTCAATATGGGATCTAGAAAAAACTCATAATGTGGGGATCTCTCCCATAAATTGAGGGAACCTTAAAAGTCTTCCATTTTAAATGATTAGGGCTCTCACAATATATAAATCAGAAGGACTAATATTATAAAAAGTAACAATTGACATTGGTAATATTGAATTTTAGGGATTAAGATTTAATGTAGTATCAATAATATGATCCTTACACTTGACTTTTAGAATTCACCTCCTTTCTCTTTTGATAGATATGCAAGAATATAAGATAAAATAACATAAAAAAGAACATAAAATATTGTGTTCCTTGTCAAAACTCGCTTTTAATTGATTATGAGTATTTCATATTCATTGTCATTATTCACTATATTCCTTGATATCTCTTAACCATTTGAAAAATGGATCAATTCTAAAATGCTCTGTATAAGACAACATATTAAAATATTTTGTTAATATTTTACCACTTTTCTTTTTCAAACTATTTACAAGACACTTTTTTGTCTTTAAATGTTTAGATCGCACCTCTTTAGTGCAATTAGTGGTTATACATATTTTATAGAATTTAAAAAATAAACTGATTTAAAAAAAATAAAAAATCAAAAATCATTTTTAACATATAATTATTATGCTCCATCTATTTATTTTATCTCTGGTATATCAGGATGTTGAATTTTCAATTATATTATATAAAAATGGTTAGCTGTTCAACTACTTACAGATAAGTTTTACACCTTATGTGATAAGAGAATAAGATAATTTATGTGAGAAAGGTTTACACCATGTGTTTAAAAAGATACCACAAAACCAGACATTGATATTACTCGAATGATAGTATAACATGAATGAATGGAAGAAACATCAAATTAAGAGAAGAAAATACAAAGTTCAGGAGTGAAGGGAAACACTCTTTTGTTTTATTAGACAAATCGAAATTGAAACGAGGCAGAGAGGGAAGAAGGGAGTGTGAAAATGTCCATGAGCGGAATTATTGATAAGAAAAGAAAGGAGGAGTACGATAGTGTTAACAGTACAAGGCAGGGTTGGCGAGGAGATATGCTTCGATTTTTTTGAAGAAAAGCATGGACATCTGCTTTAACTCTTGGATTTTGGCTTCGTCGTGAGGAACCCCAGGGAGGGTGTCATAGTGCATTGCACCGCTGCACACGCATCCACCCTCTGGTTTTGGGGTGTATTTGAACTCGTACTGGGCAGAAGCCAATTTATTTCCCAGCATTCCTCCCTCCACGTGGCTGTAACGGTATAAAAACTTTTCCTCGTCAACTTCCTCGATACGCTCCTTTACGAAGCTAAAATCCTTGTTGGCTGCGTTTACAATAATTTCATATCAGGGAAACCTATAATTAAGAGATAATACAATATTAGTAAATATCATGTCAGATCAGATCATACCGGGAGTGAAATTGATTTGCTTGATGCTGCCGACGCCTCCATTGCCCTGGATAAATGTGATGGTAGAGAAAAGCTCTGGTACTTGTTTTGGAAGGAGATTATGGCCATCCTTCACAACTGCATTCCACAGTCTCTTTGCCTCCACTGGAGACTCTGCTTCAGTACTGATGCTTCCAACTACCATCTTATCTAATTTTTACCTTCACCCTTCACTCTTCTCCCTCCTCCTTGTAATGCTGTGTTTCTTGAAAAAGGATGGATGGTATTTATAGAGTTAAAACATAAATATTGTGGGTTGAGTCATTCCTCGCGGGTTGTCATTGGTGATACACATTCCTCGCTTCTTTAGAAAATTCAAAAATCTGACAGAAGAATCGTTTGGCGCATCAAAGTCGTGGTTGCACATTCAAAATAAAAATAAAAACAATACAACGTGGCCGGCAGATAAATCTTGAATCATCTCGAAAGATACCCAGCTCAGCTCAGCTCAGCTCGGCAGTTATAATCAACTATAATTATAATCAACGGTAGAAAATGGGGTTGGCGAGGAGATGTGCCTCAAATCCAATTTTATTTCCTGGATTTTGGCTTCGTCGTGGGGAACACCAGGGAGGCTGCTGTCATGAAAGAACGCAGCGTTGCAGACGCATCGAAAATAACCTCTAGATGGGAATAAACTGTCCACGATCAAATATTAGCAATACTATTGTTTCACTATTTAGATAGTAAATATTGCTGGCTTAAGACTTAAGAGATTTAATTATTTTTTTTCTAAATGGACGGATTGGGATAGTTTGATGGTGAAAAATCAGTTTTTTTTGGACCCTGTTACGTTTGGGGGTCTCTCTACAACCTTCGATCAAAGTGGACAGGTCCAAGGTTAAATGGCATCCGCCTTCTAATCCAGTGATAAAATTAAATTTTGATGGAGCTTGCAGAGGTAATCATGGGATTTTAGGTCTGGGGTGTGTTCTAAGGTCCAATGATGGAAGTCTTATGGTGGCAATAGCAAAGAAAATCCCCCCAGGAACAAATAATATTGCTGAGGCTTGGGCCCTTTTTGACGGTTTGTAGCTAGCAATTGAGAAAGGGCTAAAGGATATTTGGATCAAAGGAGATTCTTTGGTAATCATCAATGCTCTCAAGAAGGGTCCTTTTTCGTGGAAAATTGAGTATGTCATCACCTAGGTTAGATTGCTCCTCAATTTGTTTAACTCGTTCTAGATTTCCCACTGTTATAGGGAAGCCAATGCTGTCACAGATTGACTTGCTAACAAAGCCATCAATCAAGTTGTGCCATAATGGAGTTGAGTGCAAAACAGGGAGGGATTGTTCCTGCAGATGAAGGAATTGTTGGAGAGAGATGCCTCATTTGGGTCATTGGGCTAGTAACATGGTGTCGGGTGGCAAGATGGAAATGACGCTTCATCAACTGATTGCTACAAACTCCCCTAGGTGGCCTAATGGCTCAATTAGTGTTAGACCTTTGTGATGGGATGGATTATTGGATGTTAATTTGAAAGAAGCTCTAATATTTTTTTCTATAGGCTCATGTTGACGATGGTACTTCAGTGTAGATTTTTTACTAGCAAGAGATCTTTGCACTTCATATTGAGCACATGGAGAATTTATGTCACTTAATCTTTTAAAGGCTTCTTGGTTGGTGTCCTTTGATTGCGAAAGGTTTGCCTGTTGGGGAGGCCATTAATTCTCAATGGTTCTTCTCTCAGTTTAAATCATGGGGCGTTGTCATCTCGAGACTCAGCTCTCTCTTTCTCTTGGAATGATGATGCTTTGGGTTGGTAAAGCCTCATAGTCTGATGAGCAGAGGGTGATATATCCCATTAATGGTAATATTGTTTGCCACCTTTCTTCTTTAAAAGGAAAGTATGGTTGACATTAGACATTAAAAGGATTGGTGGCTATTTATATGACCTCTCTAACGCCATCCACAACAACAAGTGGTGTTGGCTTGTCTGCTATTCCCCTAGGTGCTCATTGAGTTTGATGTTTTTGGTGTGTTCGAATGTTTGTGTAGAGCCTATGTACTCTTTTTTTTATGGCTAATCGTGTGTTGTCCAACTATTTTTATGTTTGTTAGTTAGCCTATTAGTGCAGGGTTTTTGATATTTTCACTGTAATATATATATTTTTCTCTTTTAATATATTTGGTCTGAGGGTTTCCCTCTTTTTTTAAAAAAAAAAGTATAGTATTAAGTGTTAGATACTTTTCATTATTGATTCATTAGTAGATTTGAACTACATATAAAATTATTTAAAAAATAAATTTTAGATATCTCTTTTTAAAAAGTAAATATAGATGGATCATATCTTATATTTTAATTATTTTTATATATTTTTAAATTAATATTTTTAATCTGATAGTGTTAAAATATTGGTTTTAAAGGTCCAATAATCTTGAAATTTTTAAGAAGAAACATAAGACCTTAAAATTTGCATGGAATACTTCTACCAATGACAAAATTAAAATAAATTAACAAATATTTAGCATCTTCAAAACATTTAATTATAAAGATTATTTGCAAAGTAAGAATTTATTTTAAAATTATAATGATTATTAAATTATTGGCTCAAAAGTTTTGTACTCTTAACTATTGATTCGTTAATAAATTTGAATTAATTATAAAATTTATGATATAAATTAGTTGTTAAAAAGTTAAAAATCTCTTTTTTAAATATAAATATCAAATGACCATTTTTTTATTACAATTATTTATATATTTTTTATAATATTTTTAAAGTAATAAATAAATTGCAATTAAAAAATTTAAAATAATAAAATTTAAGTTATCAAAAAAATTATAAAAATTATTTTATTTTATATATTTTAAAACATAAAACATTTTATATTTAAATGAATTAATATAAATATAATAAAAAATAATAAGATATATTAATATATTTTTATAAAATACCCACCTCAAAAGTTATTGGTAATATGAATTATAAATATAATTAACAATACCAAATGGCACTGATAATGAGCTGCACCTCAAGTCCTCTTAGCTTTTATTCCTTTTTTTTATTTTTTATTTTTATTTTTTATATTTCAAGAGCATATGTCAAGTAACATGTAAAACTAATTTTTAGATAACAAACATTGATTTAAATTATAGATATCTAAACAATTCACTCTATTAATGTCTTGGAGTGACCATATATGTACACCTCTACTAGCAGTGGACTATAAGATAACATATTTACAGGAAGGTGAGTTTAAGATATCCCCTCCAAATAAATTTGAGCCTAAGAAAAACCCTTTAATAAAAGGAGAATTCAATAAAACCCCTCCATCAATAATTTTGGAAGAGGTATGATAGTAACCAAGCCCTTGAAAACCTCTCCACCATTCATTTTGGTAGAAGAATGAGAGTAAGGAGGCCCCTCAACCAAATGGGGAGGTGTGAGTGTGTTGGTTCTCAATTGTACATCTTGAACTTAGCCTTGCACACTTTAGATAAATAGCAAATGTGGATGGCAAACTTTCTGATATGTTTTTATAGCTAGGGAAGGGTTTAGCACATTTACATAGCTGGAATCTCTTGGAAAACTACTCTTCTTCTTATGTGTGCCAAATAAGAATCCTTCTTTGTAATGATGGCATTGGAACACTCCATATCCATTTTCATTTGAGAAATATTTTTTGGAATAGCCCACCTTGATCTTGTAGACCTACAATATTTCTCCCATGGAGTTGTTCGAACAAGCAAAACATTTGGAAAGATGCAATACTTAGGTTATTTTATGTTTTTCACCTTTGACATTAAATTGATTTTCCATACTTTGATTGTTTCACATTTTGAATTTTAGGGTTGCCGCCAACTTTTTTAATTCATAAGTTCATTACTTTTCATGTTTTTGTCTTATGGAGAACTTCTAGTCCCATTTGCAATTTTGCACTTTCTTTATTTTCGGTAAATCCGTAACTCAGCAGCACATTTAAAACTTGAAAATTGGAAACTTGCATTTTGTAGCTATAGTTCCTTTGAAAAGTTTTCATAGGGAACTGGGAATTCCAAGTGAAAATTACAACTTACAAATTGCAGTTGTAGTTCCCCTCAAAAGTTCCCTCAAGGAACTAGGAACTCCAACTGCAAATTGCAATTGCAATTACCCTAAAATATTCCCTTACAGAATAGGGAACATCAAACATAGTTTGTAATTTGTATAAATGCAAAATTAAAATTGGTTTGGAAACTTTTGATTTGAACTGGGACCTCATGTTTGACCGGTATTGACTAGTGGGTTTGGGATATCCAAGTGCAACTTACAATTCAACAATTTGCAAAAATACAAAATTGCATTCTTCCACGAAATCTCCCTAGAGGTTTATTTGAGTTGACATTTACCACATGATTTGACTGGTGGGATTGGGAGAGTTTATTGCACATTGCAAACTGCATTTTTATGAAGTGCAATTTTCAAGTTGCATCTCCCACCAAAATCTCCCGGGGACTTTGGAGCCTCAAATGCAAGTTTTGAAACTTGCAATTTCTTGACTTTCCACCTAACTCCATTCCAACCTGGTTTAACAAAGGACCTTCTGGAAAAGCTTCTTAGAAGCCAACCCTTTCCTTGTTTAATGCCTCAACACAAAAATCTATACTTTATGCACAATGTATTTGAATCTGAAGCATAGATCCATATTGCCCTGCTTCATTTTCCCATGGTCAGTTGCCAAATCTGGTTCCCTGGCGGAATTATCAGATGCCTGGTCATGCAAACTTTATTCTATCTTCTTTGCCTCCTTTCCATATGCTGAATTTCAATTCTACTTGCAGTTATCCATGCACATTTCTTGTAAGAGAGGTAATATTCCAATATGTCTAACATATGTTGGAACTATGAGTAAATGAGCACCCTATGACCATGATTTTTAAGCTTGACCATCATCTTGTTCAACAAAAACAGATTACAAAAAGCCTCCAAAACCTTCCTATATTCTTAATTATGACATTCTAAGGCACTTATCTCAATCACATCAAAACCTTGCTCATTTGCACAGGGATACAAGACAGTGGATTTTACACATCCAACCGATTCAGTGAGCAATAAAATGTTTATTTTAGACATCTTCCCCATCCTTGTTGAGAGTCTCTTCCTCATCCTGGAAACATCCCCAATTCTCATCTTGAATGCTATTATTATTTTCTTTGGTCTGATCTTTATCAGAATCAAAAACACATCCATGCTTACAGCGTAGCCGCTCATTGAGAAACGTTACTGACTGAGAATATCTACAAACCTCGTTAGAAGTTTCTTGTTGATATTTGTTAGTCCACACGTGGTTCATACCACTACTATTATGGAAATTATATGACAAAAACATTTGTTCAAGGTCTTTTAAATATAACATGTTCCAGGAATCTTTCCCCTTTTGATTGGCTACCATAGCACAATTCAACAACAAATGAATATGCTTCTAGGGTCCTTGGTTCCCTCCCAGCTCCGTGATACTTTTTTCAGGTTCATCCTGTTCATTGGCCATGACATAGTGAAAAGGGAAGCGACCATTGATTAAATATATATTGTGCACAACCATAATAAACCTAGAAATGACCTTTCCTCGCCTCTCCTTTCCTTTCATTTTTGTTAAACTTGTACAAATAGACTCGAAAGGAGGGGAAATATTTGATAGAAATGGGGACAGTAAAGATCTCGAAGGGAATACACATACTAATTCAAATTCAAATGAAAGTGGTGGAAGTGAGCCAGCTCTCATCTGTAGTGTTATTTTCTAAATAAAGAGTAGATGTGTTTCTTTTCCAGCATTAAGACGTGCATTTTCCTCTGCACTGTATCATATTCATTTGTTGATACGCGTTAAACCATTACAATAGCACCTGGTACGTTCATCTTTAGCACCACTTGTCCTGTAAAAAACACATGGCATTATTCACATCCCCCATGGATTTTTTGAAAGTCGTGCCTTATCATTTTGAGGGCGGGTTTCAGAGCTTAGTCTGTAGTTTTCAATTTACAATATTACAAATGTGCACTTTGCATCTCAAATCCCGATCCCCTACTCTTCCTTCATAATTGCATGACGTGTATGGTAGATTTAGGAAGTGTATTGCAAGTTAGCTAAATTGGAAATTGCAAATTGCATTATGGATTTAAATCTCCACTGTGAATCTCTCATGTGGGGCCGCATTTTACCCTTGTAATAGACTTTGGAGGTGGATAGGCAATTTACAAATTGCAAAATTGAAAATTGCTTTTACATGTTGATCTTCCACCCATCTACATCACGTTGGCATCTCCCCACTCCACGCATTTTATACTTGTTACTGTGGGTTTAGGGGATGAGCACATAAATTGCAATTTGCAATTTTAATAAGTGTGTTTTACAACACACTTTCTCCACCAATATCTCCGTGGGATTGGGAGATAGGAATGGAATTTACAAATTGGAGAAATTTTGTTGCTGGTGTTAAAAACTCCGCCAGCCCCCACACGCTTCCCATGCCAAAACAAAACTTAACTTTGTTTCATTTCCTTAACATCTGTCCATGTGGCAAGGCTCTGAGGGACGTAGGCGTCTCATTGCATTATAAGACTTGCTTTATTTTATTCATATGTTGCTTTCCACATGGCAGGCCATGTTTTCTCTAGGCTTATTAAAATAGCGGTGGTGTTGTTTAATATCTCTGTGGATTTTTTTTGAAACCCACAACACATTGACCGGCGGGTATGGGAGATCCAATCACAATTTGCATGTTGTAATCTGGATACTTGCTTTTTACACATTATTTTCTCGCCATGGAACATCCACCAAGGAAGCGATTTCAGGAAGCAATTTACAATTTGCAAATTCCTAAAAGTGTCTATTTGCCTTTGTACCTTAGCTATGCATTCTCGTTGAATTTTCCATCCCAAACACAACATGTATTTGACCTTTGAAACCCTGACAGAACTTTTGACACAATTTGCAAGTTCCAAATCGAACATGCTTCTCCCACCAAGATCCTTGCAAAACTCCACATGGACCCACGTATTAACTCATTTAAAATTTATCTTACTCTTTGACTAAACCTCCATGTGGATTTTCCCTCCATATCGCATTACTTTCTCTAGAAAGACATGCATTTGATGGCTTGAGCTATTGTTATTTTCAACCATCCCATGCTTTTAGCCTTGAATGCTTGGTAGAGGATTTCTAAGTGACCTTGGATGCCTGCTAATATTTAGATAACTTAGAAATCTCTTGTCTTACAGTTTCAACTGCACCTATATTTCTAATACTATTAGATTTATCCTTGTGATCACCGCTATCATCACATTCAATTTCACATTAAATATACACAAACAAGGCTTGTTATTCTTTTCAGCAAATGAAAGCAAGCACTATTCATATATACCTTGAACATCAAGGAAATTATTATGAACATGGCAAGTCTATTACATTGAGTTTTCATAGGGCGAGAATGGGATTTTACTTAGGGTGAACATTTGGAAAGAGGAGTAACAATTAGAAATTCAAGCATCAATATTACAAAACATGTCCAAAAATTACATTGAGCAATTTTGAGCAATAACACTGGATCTCACCCGAAGATGTACACCCCATGATGGTGTGCAAAGAAACCTATAAAATAATACCAGGTGGACACAAAGTCAACACATCAAAATTTGAAATCTGAAGAGAAAGGAAGGAGTACCCTTTTGATTGAACCGTGTCTCCATTTGAATTTTTGTAGATTATGCTTCCTTATAAAGCATTAAATAATTCTGTGTGACCTTTCCCCAATGAAGAATAACATAGAATGATTCTCTACTAAAGCATGAGACATTGTTCAAACTATGGGTTAGAAAACAACTACCATGAACCCTCATTAAAAAGGAGAAATTATATTCCATTGAACAATGCAAAACCTTAACCACACTAATCATTTAAACAATATTGAACTATAATGTGGAAAAGTGAACCTACAATAGGCTCATGTAGGGTAAATCAACCACTAAAAATAAAGGTCTAACATGTGCCTATATGTTGAAATGGGATGAATGGAATTGAGATAGGATGTTTGTATGATATTGTCATTATTTTATAGATAATAGAGGATTTCTTATATATTACAAGTTGAAGCAATGGCAAACATCTTTTAGGATTGTTATTGCTTTACTCACCATAGTTTGGAACACCATGTTTTAATTAACTAATAATTTATGTGAGACATAGCATATTGTGAAGTTAGTGTACTTTTTACTTACATATTTTTGTTTTCGTGTCAAATATAGGAAAATGTGAAAACACATATAACAATTAATAAATTCATATATGGGATACCATTAACAACACCATACCTTATGATATTTGTTTTTAACATGCCAATTATGTATATGTAAAATAATGCTTTGGCTTCAACACATAATAAGTAAATGTTGAAATCATTAAATAAATTTTGAAGATGTATATGATGAACAATTAATTACTGAAATTATTTTTTATCAAAAAGATAACAAATTATGCTTACATCTAATTTGTGGGTTGAGTTTGGGTTTGTCAACACTTTTATAGGCAAAAATAATGCTAGAATTCATAGATTGGTACCATACTACTTGAACTTCCAATGCTTGTGATTGTGCACATGAAAAAACATACAAGCGCAATATGGAATCCATAAAACACTCATAATGTGGGTATCCCTCCCATAAATTGAGGGAACCTTAAAAGTCTTCCATTTTAAATAATTAGAGCTCTCACAATATATAAATTGGAAGGATTGATATTAGAAAAGATAACAATTGACATTGGTAATAGTAAATATAAGAATATGCAAGAATATGAGAAGGGGCATATGTCCATGTGAGAAAAAAGGAACATAAAATATTGTGTTCCTTGTCAGAACTCCCTCTTAATCGATCAAGAGTATTTTGCATTCATTGTTATTATTTACTTTATTCTTTGATATCTCTTAATCATATAGAAAAATTGATCAATTTTAAAATGCTCTATATCAAATAGCATATTAAAATATATTATTAATATTTTATCATTTTTCCTTTCCAAACAATTTACAAGACACTTTTTTAGTCCATCAATGTTTAGATTACCTCTCTTTGGTGCAATTAGAAATATATATATTTTATAGAAGTTAAAAAAACACTAATTAAAAAAAAACAAATCATTTTTAACATATTTTTATCCAAATTATTATAATCCACCTATTTATATTATCTCTGATATATTATAATTAGTAAAAATGGTTAACTATTTAACTACTTAAAAAATAAGTTTGACACCTTATGTTCTAAATAAATAAGATAATTTATCTGAGAAAGGTTCACAGCATGTGTTTAAAAAATATAATAAAACAAGATATCGATATGACTCAGGTGATAGTATAACATGAATGAATGGCAGAAACCTCAAATTAAGAGAAGAAAATACCAAGTTCAGGAGTGAAGGGAAGCACTTTTTTGTTTTATTAGACAAATCGAGATTGAAACGAGGGAGAGAGGGAAGAAGGGAGGGTGAAAATGTCGATGAGCGGAATTATTGATAAGAAAAGAAGGGAGGAGGAGTACGATTAAGTGTTAACAGTACAAGACAGGGTTGGCGAGGAGATATGCTTCGATTTTCTTGAAGCAAAGCATGGACATCTGCTTTAACTCTTGGATTTTGGCTTCGTCGTGAGGAACCCCAGGGAGGGTGTCATAGTGCATTGCACCGCTGCACACGCATCCACCCTCTGGTTTTGGGGTGTATTTGAACTCGTACTGGGCAGAAGCCAATTTATTTCCCAGCATTCCTCCCTCCACGTGGCTGTAACGGTATAAAAACTTTTCCTCGTCAACTTCCTCGATACGCTCCTTTACGAAGCTAAAATCCTTGTTGGCTGAGTTTACAATAATTTCATTCATATCAGGAAAACTTATAATTAAGAGATACAATACTAGTAAATATCACATCAGATCAGATCATACCGGGAGTGAAATTGATTTGCTTGATGCTTCCGACGCCTCCATTGCCTTGGATAAATGTGATGGTCGAGAAAAGCTCCGGTACTTGTTTTGGAAGGAGATTATGACCATCCTTCACAACTGCATTCCACAGTCTCTTTGCCTCCACTAGAGACTCTGCTTCAATACTGATGCTTCCAACCACCATCTTATCTAATTTCTACCTTCTGCTTCAATAGTGTGTCTAATATATCCTTTGTTGATCATTATGCCAGCTCCATCACCTTGTATCCTTTACACTGTGGTTTCCACATCTTGTCCATCCTAGAAGATGCCCCAAGAATCATGAAATCATTAGCTAAATACCAACTGGTGCAATGTAAGCACCGATTCATTCAACTAGATCGAATATGCAAAAAATAGCAATAATTTAAAATGATTCCCTTGTGCCAAAGTGTTCATTATGCTGGTGTGGACCCATAATTCCACAGTCTCTTTGCCTCCACTGGAGACTCTGCTTCAATATTGATGCTTCCAACCACCATCTTATCTAATTTCTACCTTCTGCTTCAATAGTGTGTCTAATATATCCTTTGTTGATCATTATGCTAGCTCCATCACCTTGTATCCTTTACACTGTGGTTTCCACATCTCGTCCATCCTAGAAGATGCCCCAAGAATCATGAAATCATTAGCTACATACCAACTGGTGCAATGTAAGCACCGATTCATTCAACTAGATCGAATATGCAAAAAATAGCAATAATTTAAAATGATTGCCTTGTGCCAAAGTGTTTATCATGCTGGTGTGGACCCATACTTGAAATATGGGCCCAACATTACCCCATACAAAATTAATAGTCCACCCTTAGACTAAGTTTTCAAAGTATTTAACATGTAGAATTGTGGCACACTCTCCTTAATCTTGGTGCTGTAGTCTTCAAATCCCTTGATAGAAAGCTTGATAGATTGAGTGGCACTATATTTTTCTATAGAGGTGGTACTAAGCATGATCACATCAATTTTGTCTCGTTCCTTCTAGAAGGCCTCTAGACTTGCATTAGATTTTGTCTCCCCTCCATCTAAGATTGCTCCTTGATTACAGGCCTTTGTCTACAAGGCACAAAAGAGTGATTCCAAGCTCTGTTCTTGGTCCTTTATCTAGGTGCTCAACACATTTACCTTCCCCATTATTTGCATGCAATTTGACCCACTCATAGAGTACACTTACACCATCAGCGTTTCTTTTTTCTCCTTTTCCTGCTTGAGGTGTGTGTCTATGATTGAAACTTGGTTGGAAAATTTCAAGAATATGGCATTGGCTACATCTAAACCTTCTTTAAGTTTCAATCTTAGCAACAAAATCCTTTTTTAGCATGGTGCAGGGATCCTCTTCTTCTTCTTCTTCTTCTTCTTCTTCTTCTTCTTCTTCTTGCACTGGATCTAGTTTCATCCTTGGGAGAATCTTCTCCACTAGTACATAGATCTTATTAACCTTAGATAGGTTTAGTGTATTGTTTCTAATAAAGAGGGAAGATTCATTTGTCTCTATGCACTCATATAGATATTATAGATTGAACTTCATGGCCTATGCTTCATCTTCAACATCCTTGTATAGTTTTTTCCATTTCTTTGCCCTACCATCATTGATGATATTTTTGCATGCAACTTCTATGGAAATATGAATAAGTGCATTCCCAGATGAGACTGGGTTCATGGCATGAGGTTTGATGATGTAGGAGTCATTCCCTTCTTCAGGTTCTTCTATGCCCATTAAGGCCTTTCCAAATTCCTCAAAGTGAGGATCATTCATGTAGCTATCCAATGTAAACCAAAGTTGTTTTCACATCCTAGCTATGGTGGATTCAAGTGGTATGAATTCAAACACATAGAAGTTTTAATCCATCCACCCCTTCTACACCTTCTCTTGAATGCTCAACTTTGTGCCTTCTTCCTTGATGATAGCTAACTCTATTTTATCTTCATCCTCCTCATTGACAGAAATGATTTCTTTTTCATTTTCCTCTAAGGACTCATATTCTTGTTTTAAAAGGGATTATTCTTCAAACTTTCCCCCTTTGTCTACTTCTTTTTCTTGGGGTTTCTCAATGCTTACCTCTAGGTGTATTCCCTTGATACTAACATCACCTTCTTTTTGTTCCTATTGGGGTTCCTCAACATTCTCCATTTATTTTTTAAGGTGCCAATATCACCTTCTTTTACTATAGATTCACCTTCACTATTTCGGTACACCTATTATGCAACTTTATCTACTTTCCTAATGGTGTTGCTACTCACCTTCTTTTTTTTCTCAACAATTGGTCTTCTGCTTGTAGGAACCTTCTTTATCTTCCTCTTTTTATTGGCCTTCTCTTCCTCGACCTCTGCCTTCTCAATATTTGCCTGACATAGGCCCATTTCCTTCCATGCCTTCCTCTTCGTCTCTAGCACTAGTGCCATCTCAATCTCTTCTTCATTGTGGCCCATTTTCTTCCATCACCTTATCTTCTCCTCATATATTTATGGAGGTTATATGGAGGGTTTTTATTTGAATTAGGTGCTCTTTATCTTCTTAGCTTCTTCAAGTGTGGTGGTTGTACCACTTTAGAGGGCCTTCTGAACATCCTCGACACTAGGCTCCTATCCACTTCTTCTTCTTACATAACGTAGGATTTTGTTCCTTCTTCTTCCTCCATATCTTCCTCACTTCCATGCATAGGGGCCTCTTCCTCCTCCATTTTATCTAGAGTTATCATAGGGAGCACAAAAAGTCCCTTAATTTTTTTCTTTTTTTGCTTCTTAGTAGAGGAAGTAGTTTATGGCATAAAGGTTACGTCCTTCATTAGAGATAGAGGTGTTGCTTATTCGGTGGAGGCAACCCTCATTCTGATACACTCTAATATTTATTCAAGTGTCTCTCCCTACTTTTTTGGGGAGACTTATGCTACTTTTTTGGTGCTAGCTTCCCTTCTTCACTGATCAAGAGTAGGAGATCATCATCTTTTTTAGGGTCAGTGCCATTCTTCCATGGCTTCATTTCATAGAAGAGATTGAATATGCACCCTTTTATGATTACCATTTAGAGGGGATGGAGATCCATTTAATCAAAGTCATCCTCCTCATCTTTTATGTATATTTTATCCTAGGCTCACATAATGGCACCTCAACCTTATCCTTTTTTGGTGCACAACCTTCACCAGGATCTCCAACTGCTACTCATTGGAAATTCTCCTTAGTGTTGTTATGATAAATTTTGTGGAAAATGCATAAGGTAGCTTTAGCCAATTAGACAAATTTCTATCTATGAGAGATAGGTGCATTACATAGAAGTGATGCATGATGTTGAAAATCACAGTGCCTAACATGTGTTGAGGGAGCTCTTTTAGGATTTACCATTCAATCTTGAATGCCTCTATATACTAGTTACACCACCCCAATACTCTAGTCTTGTACTTTTGGGAGAAGCTAGATAGGCAAGCAAACTCTTGATACTTTAGCACTAGGGAGTCCTTATACATCGAAAAGACACAAATATTGTCATCATCACCATTGGGCATGCTAATCTCCTCTATCACTATTACTATTAGCATAGACCCCCACTAAAAGGTATTGTATAACCTATGGCATTTCATCATTTCCTTTACCATCTTCTCAATAATAAATTTTGCAATATTAAACTTGATCCCTTGTGACATGTGATGGGTGATGCAAAAGTAGGTCTTGCTTATGTCGATCCACTGTCTACTAAAGAAAATCTTGGAGCTCATGAGGTGAATTGATTCCCTCATGATGAGGTCTTATATGTATTTGATTGGGAGCATGAATCCTACCTTATAATAACCTAGGAGTTTCATAGCCCTCTCTACCTCTGTATCATCCTAAATCATCTTGTAGATATCCATCCTTGAGCTTTGGAGCCTTATGATCCTACTGATGAGACACGTTGACACTTGCATGCACCTTCCTATGAAGTAAAAGTGATCACCATGAATGTATGAAAACAAGAATTGTACTAATTCCTATGGCTTACCAAAACTCATTAGCTCATACATATGGGTCGTGTTGGTGGTCTCTAGTTTGTCTCAGATGGAGATGTCAAATAGTGTCATTTCTACCTTTGTCTTCTCTCAATTGTCAACCTTGGTTGAGATCTTACACATTGCTTGATGTGTCAAGGTTATATTCCTTCAACCTATATGTATGCACAAATGATACGTAAGTCTCCCCCATTATGACCTCAGGGGGAAGCTACATTTCTCTATACAAAAGCTTTGTGCTTGATTCCAAGTCAACCACCTTAATGCTAACTCTTACCAGCTTTGCCTTTTTCTTCATAGCGGTTGTTTCTTATATCATTCATGCCTTTTGGCATCCTTCTATGCCTATGATAGACCAAATCTTAGATATTTCTTCTCTATTCTAAACTGGCTACTATTGAATCATGGTCTATTGATCTTCTCAAAGTTCTTAATCTTCTTTTGTACTTTAGAGTTATGGGGTCTATGACAGTGACTTAGGCTCATGAGATTCCTTCATCGTTAATGGAAACCTTAGCATCAATCAATATTTTTTCTATCTGGTTTGATTTTAATTATCTCTAAACACCTTATAATCAATTCCAAACTAAATGCAATCTCTATCTAATTTCAATCAATCTTGTTTGGTTTTTATGGGTGCTCAGGTTTTCACTTGACAACATTTTCTATCTTTGATTCTGATTCAGCTTCTATGTTCAGATCTTCTTTTGAATTCAAGCACACACAAGGTTTGTAACCTACTACAATTAGTTATTTTCTCCTTTATACCTTACTTTCAGCTACCTTAATAATTACAGGTGAGTAATGGCATGACAATGCATTTATATCTTAAAATCTTCTAAACCTATGAAATCCATAAAAATATACTGCCACATTTGTATTTCTTATAGATCTTTTTTCCTTTCCCATCACCACATTAACTCTTATTAATAGTGTATTTGGTGAAGTGATTGGTGGTTCAAATGGTCACTTCTTACCTACCATTGGGTGGATTTCAGCTTGTCTTGATGATCTTCCCCCTATGCTTCATTCATCTTGGCATGACCTTCAGCCTTATTATGGTAACTTGGGTGTAATGTTTCACATGCACATTATTTATCCTCTTTGGTCCCATCTCCTCTTCCAACTACACTTCTTCCCTAGTGTGATTCCATTTCTTGGTAAATTTCTTTTCACTTTTCATCTCTTAGCTTGGCCTACCCTACCCAATACAAATTCCTATGCTAGTCCTCCAAAACTTTATTCTCTAGGTTTATCTTGATCTCTTGCACATAAGCATCTTATGTACATCCTTTTTTTTAATATTTTATATAATATCATCCTATGTACCTCCCTTGGTCACTTGGTACTCTCAATTTTCTAAATTTGGTAACTTTGTGTGCCCAGAAACTTATGTGTCTTGCCTCAAACACTTAGAAAGCAACCATGATCAACTCACCTAACTAGAGTTATGTGTGAATGTGCCAGAAGAGTTCTATTATGGTCTTGAAAGCATCTCACTTATCCACTTAACACAAACAACATAAAATATATGGAAAAGTCTGGCTTGTGTCATATATTATTTTGGTCAGCACAACACAACTAAATTATGAATACTAAATTGGTTTCTAATGGTAAAAGAAACATTATATTATCTATAAGGCTTCAATTGGTTTCCATTGAAATTCCTAAGGAGAATTTAACCCATCAATGTGTGCAACTTGCATGTGTGATTCTTCAATATGTTATGGATGACATAAGGGCCCATCCACCTAATCTATAGTTTGCTTGAGTGTTTGAGGTAGTTAGAGTCATATAGAAAAAATAAAACTCCTTAAGTTAGTACCTTGTACTAAATGTGCTTATCATGCTAGAGCTTCTAGTTGACATTCTCCTCTTGCTAGCTCCATCTTGCTTGGGTACGTGTCTTGTCCAAACATTCCAAGTCTTCCAGTTTTGTACTCAAGGACTTTTGGTCATCCAATTAACCAATATGCATGATGCATAATGAGAGAACTAGAAACTACATTAGTAAAATGCCCTCTCTATTAAACACCAAATAGAATGGTGTAGCCTTGTTCAGGTGCTTACTGACACATAGTCATCCCAATTCTTATGACTAACATCACATATATTTTTGAGGCACATTCCCCATATCTTATTAAATAATTTAGCTATTTCATTCACTTAGGGATGATAAGGTGTTGGCTTGAAGTGTATCGCCATATATTTATTTGGTAGGATGTGCACAGTGTTATTGATGAAGTGAATGCCTTTGCCACTATTCAGACTAAGTGGGAACCCATAAATATTGATGATGTTCTCCTAGATGAACCTTGTGGTTATTAGGACTATGCAATATTTGGTTGGCACTACCTCAATCCACTTGGTGAAGTAATCTATGGCTGCTAAAATGTATCATGTGCATGTGCACCTCTTGGTGGGAGTGATCGGCCCAAAAAAATCAATGGCCCATTATTTGAATGGCACCTAGGCAAGAATAAAGATGAGCAACATCTTATCGTGGTGGTTTAGTTTTCCTATGTGTTGGTAGATGCCACATGCTTTGGTGTACTTTTTCACATCCTATGAGAGACTTGGCTACCACAAGCCTGATTATATCACCTTACATGTCATATCATCTATAGTTTAATTGCCTCTTGCAATCCCCTTATGTGCCTCTTGAAAGACCGAGGCCCGTTCATGCTCTAGGACACATCAATGCAAGACCTTGTCATGGGTCAACTTGTGGAGTTCTCCACAAATAAGCTAAAAAGGAGTAGAATGAACTATGAGTTTCTACTTCTATTTAGTTATCATAGTATGGGGCACATACCTAGATGTTAGAAACATGGTGATCTCCACCAAGTCTTCGGGGACACACTAGTTTCTATAGAGTTATGCATCTGGCACATCATCCAAAATAGGTGTTTCTACATCACCAAAGTCAATGCAAGATAAATGGTTTGAGCTTGAGTTTTATTTTCTAAAATTTACTACAATTGAAAACTGGAATTCTTGAAAGAAAACTATCCATCTAAAAATGAGCCCATAGATAATGGGCTTGTTTACTAGGTACTTAAGAACCTTGTGATTAGTGAAGAAGATGAATGGGGTCATAAACAAGTATTGCCTAAATTTTATCCAGGTGTAGACCATGGAAAGTACCTCACACTTAGTTTTAGTGTAGTTTTGCTCTAACTTGGTCGGGTTTTTACTTACGAAAGAAATGGGATGATCCATTTTGCCTTCGCTCAGTTCTACCAGAATAACACCAATCATAGATCTAGATGCATTAACATGGATGTGGAATGGATTCGTCCAGTCAGGAAATTATAGTATTGGTGTGATTTCTATCTTGAGCTTCAGTGTCTCAAATGCATCTTCTTGTGTTGTGCCCCAATAGGACATGCCATCCTTGTGAAAGAGTTCCTCTTGCTACATCATAATCTTTGCATATTTCCTTATGAAGTTTTCATAGTATTTACAATGGCCAAAAAAGGTATGAAAATATTCTTTCATCAATGGGGTCTAGATTTGAATGATGATGGTGATCTTTGATGGATCAATGAGAATACTATCCTTGAAGATGAGGTGCTCAAGCAAAGTGTCAAATGGTTTCATGAAGATGAACTTATTGAGATTCAAGGATATCTACAACAACCTGTCACCTCTCAAACATTAGGTACAAGTTATCATAATTGTCCTTCACTAATCCATACATAGTTCAATCATCTAAGTACACTTGGAAGAAATTGTGAATGACATCCTTAAACATAGTGACCACCACTCAAGAGAATACGACTGGCATATTCTTGAGTCCAAAGAGAATAAAATTATATGAAAAACAAACCCATTCTATCATAAAGGTAGTTTTGGGCTTATCCTCCTCTTCAATCTAGACTTGATGGTATCTAGAGAAGCCATCAGTGAGGGTGTATATTTCACAAACTATGATGTCATCTAAGACTTTATCAGTGAAAAGAGTCAGGAATGGGTCAGTTATGTAATTGATATTCAATAATCTATAATCAATGCAAATATAGATGTACCCATCCTTCTTGATACTAATAACCATGGGGATAACATATTTATATTATTGCATAGGGTAGATTACGTCTCTAGCTATCATACCATCAACCTCAGTGTTGATTTTGGCATGAAGATTGGGGTTCATCTTGTAAGGTTGCTTCTTAAAAATTCATACACCATCAACTAAATTTATTCTCATATTCCCAAGGGATGGGTGTGTGCCCTTCATATCATGGTTATTATGAGGGAACAAGTCTTAAAACTCCTTTAGGAGATCTACAATGCATGCTAGCTCTATGTCAGTCCAATAAGAACATGGAGTAACAATATTTTTCCCCTTCTAAACTAATATCCACCTTTATCATTTTTAACAATGCATGGTAGGGCTCATTCTTCTCCTGATGTGAATCCTCAACTTTCCTATGACCCTAAATTATTTCTATGTGAAGGTGGGCAGGGTCTTCTTCCTCTATAACACTATCCTCAACGTAGTGCACTAGCTTTTGTTTGCCTATCAAAAGTATCCAGTTGCATGCCTTCCATATTTCATCATCCTCTTCACTAGAGTCACTATTGAGGGTTTCATCTTCAAAGAATGTCAAGCTCACCAACCCTTTTTGCAAACATGTCTTTCAAACATTCCTTGATTATAGTGTCCTCAAACATTGGCCTTCAAATTAATTGTAGTGGCAAGATCAACTCTAGGTTTCGTGAACAAAAAGAGAAGGTGTGCACGAACCTCTATTTAAGAGCATCCAAATTAGTTGTCTCACAACACATCTCATTGAAAACATACCATGCCTACACTGATGTTTATAATATTCTATAGAAGGCATGTACCCATAGGTTCCTTAGGGTATTCTCATCGTACATAGTCCATATTTTTTAATCATAAAAACACATGTGTTATAGGATCATAATTTATAGAGTATGTTGAGATGTTTAGGTCCTCATATATCTTCCTAAATTTAGTGCAAATGTATGCTTTCACATCTTGCCAAGTTGACGAGCTAGGCCTTTGTTCTACCCCCACTGAGTGGTAATGTTCTATAATGTATACACTAGTGCACCAATTCTATCTACTTCTTTGGGGATGCATGATTTGAGGTCATGGACATAATCTTTCACTAGATTACTCAACTCATATCTTGAGAGCCCCAAAATTTTACCTTTAATTAGGCAAAACACTCTTTTTCCCTTCTTCTTAATGCATAGGACCCATCATTTAGAAGCATGATCAATTTGGACGTACCCTATCTTTACTGGTTTTGGCACCTTTACATGTTCCAGGTATCATCTCTGACTAGTTATCTCATATGATTCCTTGACCCAATGGTCATAATCAATGTTAGTGGTGTTCGACGCTGATTGTTCATCTTCCCAAGAAATCACTTCTTGGTCATTGGGGTTGAGAGTCTCAGTGACTTGCATTGTGATGTTGTATATGTGGTTGATATCATCCTTGAGGTCTACACTCTCTACATAGGGGGATCATTGGTCACTTGAGATGGGGATAACTACCCTCTCCTTACCATTTTCAAAAGTTATGTAATGCCTCTTGAAACACATGTATACATTCTTATCATAGTACCATGGCCCTCCCAAAAGTGTTGGATAATTGTCTTATTCTGCTAACTTGATTAATTTGAAGTCAGCATAAAATTTGAAACCCATGATATCTAAAATTTTTCTCTTTAAGATTTTTATTGGCGATGCTCAAGTCTTGTTGGCCATGAAAATAAAATGAAGGGAAGGCCTCAAGGCTGGCCTACTCATTTTCTCCCATGCATTCTTGGTCAAGATATTGATCTTGGTGTCTATGTCCGTGAGGACCTCACATATAGACCATCCATGAATGTTGACATTCATAAAGATTTCTTGGTTGTACTCCACATTCTGTGTATGCCTAACTTATCATGCCCACTTTGTGTATCATGCAGTGACTTCAACTAGATTTTATCCCACATGTTCCAAGAGAAACTTTTCCAATAAGGGGAACATTCATTCTATCTAGAGGAGGCAAAGTATCTCTATTAATTCTTGTATCTCCACATATTGTCTATCTTTCTTCTTTTGGGAGGCAACAACCTATGCTTCTAGATCTCACACCAATTGGAGATGTACTTGTAGGTTTTGAATTACACTCATGGCCTACTACAATACATCTTTCTGGAATGATGGGATTGGGTAAGGCACAACTTTGGGTTTAGTTTGAGATATGCACTTAGTAGGACTCTTCTCCCCATATTCTAAATGTAACTCATGTGTTAGTACAACTAACAGTTGAGTGGTGAATCCACTATGAGTAGTTTGCTACACCTTGATTGTCTCTATGCAGTTCAGTTGCACCTTCAAAGTCCACTTATACATTTTTTGCTCATGCTTGATAATTTATGTGACCTTGTCTATGCCAAGACTTCCATGGGTTAACATTTCATAAAAGTCTAGTCATTCTTCAACTTTATGGGCGTTTCAACAATACCCACACATTGGATGTGTAGGGCATCATGTTAATAGCGTTATGTAGAGTGACACTTATAACATGAGATAGGTGGGAACATTTAACCACCACATCCTCCCCCTTTCCATTTGGAACTTTATTTTATCCCAAATCCCTTATTATATTTCCCATAATGTTCATTTCCTTGGTTAGCTTTCCCTCAAACTACTACAGTGTCTGCCTGGAGCCTCTCTCTATATTCTTATGCATCTCATCAATCAAACTAAAATTGGTTGTGGTATGAGTATAGGCATCCCACATTAAAAAATATATGTTTATGTAGTACTAGCTAGCACATTATAACAAAGTGTAGTTGTGAACATCATGTTCCTCTCGATAGACTTCATAGCTTAAAACCAATATATGCACATTCTTTCAAGGGTAGTTATTCATATTATGGCCTTTTGCTTCATAGTCATTGTACCATAATTTGCATCAAGCATATTTTGAAAAGAGAGTGGTAAGATTTTAGATATTGGAGGCCATGGATACAATCTGCATCTCCATTGAATGGGCTGATCCCAGTATCAACACTTCTGAATACCTTGGCTCTGAGTGCAACTTCAATAAGTTCATGAGGGTCTGTGAAAGTCTTCATAGAAAGTTCTCTTCAAAATTTTACTATTAACCCTCCAATAAACCATTGCACATGTTGGGAGGGATGAATGCCATAAGGAAGCTTTGATAGAAGAGTCTTGAACCTTGCATCATACAGGTGCATGCTTTTAGAGATCCCTTGGGTGATCTCTTTGAGTGTGGCAATACATTGCTATTCAGACTCTAAAATTTTGAATTCCTTAAGGAATTCTTCTTTTATGGTGTTGTAATTAACCAAAACCTAGTTAGGGTTAAAATTATTATACCATGTATGGGTATGATCAAGTAGAGTGGTCACCAAATAGGTTGCCTTATGCTTTGATTGGCTTATTCCCTGAGTGCACCACTATAATTCACACTTTAGCACATGCTCCATGGCATTTCCATGTTGTGGTACTCTGGTAAGTGCTTGACAATTTTGTAATATATTTTCTATGGGGGTGTAGCTGGAAAATAAGGCACTTATCCCCCTATCATCTATTTGGGTGGTGATCTTCCAATGCCTCCAATCACTAGGTTAGCTACTGGCCCCATTATTACTACTAGTGTCATTGATGTTGATGGCACTGTACTACTTACTTGTGGTGTTGAACCACTTCCTGTGGGCTATTTACCAATTTACGTAGCTAACATTTGCTGATTTGGTATGCTTACACTCATGTTCTATTATGGAAAGCTAACATCTAATGGTCTATAGCTAGTTTCACTTACCTCCTTGTAGGGAATAATTTGTTCAATCACAAAATTACACTCCAAGTCTGTAAAACTTATACAATCTATATTGAAAATAGGGTTAGTTATCACTCTTGTTCTTTCCTTAGTTAGGGGATATAGTGCATGAGCTTGTGCCATAGGTTCAAAGAAGGTTGTTGTATTCGATGCATCTTCAGTCACCAAATTCTATAAGAACCCATTGCATTCTACAACCATCAACTATTAAGCTTCACCTATCACTTCATTATTTATCTCCTTGCAATGCTATATTTCAAGAGATCCTTTCCTATGCCCTTCTCACTCGCTACAGGTTATCTTGGCACTTCTAGGTTTCAAATCATCCATCAGTTTGCATTATCTTTTGTTATTAGTCTATCTTTTAAGATCTTGGGTGTCAATTTTCTCATCTCCTTCCATTGTTCTTTACCTACACCTCCCCTTTTCCACTTCTACATTATTCATACATAAAAGAGATTTAGCCTTTTAGTCCTAAATTTTCAAAGCTATAATCCACAATTAGCTTCTTGAGCTCTATGCCAAACTATTTCATAATGTTCCTCTTGATTCATGAAAAAATTGATAATCTACTTCCTTAGGGCATGAGTATGTTGAAACTACAAACTCAAGCATGTAATTGTTTAGTAATCCTTACCACCATTTATCTACTGCTCTAGTCTAAGTGGCATCTAGGGTCTTAAACCTCCCTAGGCTCTCCTTTCTCCACTCAACACTATTCATAGATTCATACGTTGCATATGTAGCCAACCATTGGTACACATGCTCAGGTAGTTTGTAGAAAAAGACCTCATACAAAGCATCATACAGTGTTTTGAACCCACTTTCTTGGCCTTTGTCCTCTATAGGTTAGATTCTTAAATGCAAAGCTATCTTCCACCTATTGAAAGCAGTGCTTGATGTTTCAATTGAGATTTATAGCATCATTCTGTCACACCATTATAGTAATAAAATTCATCATGGGTCCCAAAAATAGAATCAAAATGTTGTAGAAAAGTCTTTGTCAAGGGGTTTAAGGCTATCTTAGTTAGTTAAGGACTTATTACAACTACGTACAAACCTAGGATATTCCCATAGCACTCAACATTTACCATTAGACCGTGATGACATAATTTCACATAAGGCACAAGCCTTATATGATCACCTAAAGTGCAATAGAGAAAGATTCGGGGCATGTGTTGGGTTAGTTATGCCATGGTGTGAGACTTTACTTATGGGATTTTATTAATTTGACATAGACTTTGGTAGATTCATTGGTGCAAATTTTTTTTGGGTTAAGCCTAATGGTCTATAGGTACCAACCTATTTTAGGTGGTTGTATAGTATTAAGGGCATAGTTTATTATTTCACTAATCTTGGCTTCATTCAGGCACTTAGAAAGTATAAGGGACTACTCTCACTTCAACAATTCATACTTAAGCTATTACTTCTTAGCAAGGGAACACTTGGTGTATGAACCTTTCTACACTTACGTTATTCGTATATGATACATTAATGTCATTATTTAACATAGGGATGCCATTAATGACTTGGACCAAAACCTCACTTACACTTAACATACAAATATTGAATTTATAACATTATAACCATTACAATCATTGTGTATTCTACTATCAATACCAAAGATATGGAAACCATAAATGTTATATGTGCATCAACATTCATCATTTACTAATCAAATTTTGAACATAATAGAGTATGCGGTTCATGGTGATAAAGTAGAGTAAATGCTTAACTACAACTATTTAACTACCTAGAGGCTCATAGGTGGGCTTGGGCATATACACTTGGAGCCTTAATGATGTCCATGCTTTTACTCATAACAATGGTGGCTATAATGTAGGCAAAACATGTCTAACTTCAATTCTCTAGAGATCTAGTTCATTCCATTCATGTTATCTTTTCTCATTGGTTCGCTATCATTTTATAGCCTATAAGAACATCTCATACTAGGGTGGAAAGCACATGCAAAGTTCCTTACTTCAGCCTTTGTTGATAACTCATCCATCTCCATCACCTTGCATCCATCACACTATGGTCACCATGTCTCGTCCATCTTGGAAGATGCACCAGGAATCTTGGAAATCATTAGTTGCCTGCCATTTGGCACAAGGTAAGTGCTATTTCCTCTAGCTAGTACCAAGATGCCAAAATAACAATCATTCAAAATGATTGCCTCACATGAAGTGTTTGTTATTTTGGCATGGATCCATACTTAAAAAAATAGGGGCCTAACAAATATGAGAGTTAAGAATTTTGATATGAAGATTTAGAGAAAGTTTGAGTAATATTTTGTGTAAATAGGACACAAACTAGAGAATTACTGTAAATGATTGATAGAAAATCATGAAGGTCAGGCCTATATAAACTAGATAGATATGAAATAATGGTGTGTAATGATCAAACATGTATACAAAATTCATATAAGATGAAGGTATATCTCGTTTGACATTACCAAATGTATATTACTAGATTATAGTGGTTATATGTATCTTAATTGTATTTTAGTATTTAAATTAATAATGATTATTTAGTCAAAGGATAAAAATATTTAGTTAAGCTTGTAAATACACTTTATATTTGGGAGAACACTCTAAATGTGCATTTTTATACATGAAAATGTACAATGAAATATGGATTAATCAATTTTCATATGTTAACTTAATTCTTGAATTAATTTTATAAATGAAAAATTTGAATGAAGTTTATAAATGAAAATTTTGAAATTTGAAGAGCAAAGAAGGAATATAGTTTTGATTGAATTGTGTCTCCCTTTGAATTGTTTTATATTATGCTTCCTTATAAAGCATTAGAGAATTTGGGATGATCTTTCCTGAATGGAGAATAACCCAAAATGATTCTCTACCAAGGCAAGAGCCATGGTTCAAAGTATGGGTTAGAAAACAACTACCATGAACCTTTATTAAAAAGGAGCAATTATATTCCATTGAGTGATGCAAAATATTAAACACACTAATCATTTAACCAATATTAAACTATAATATGGAATGTTAAACCTATAATAGGCCCATGTAGGGTAAATCAACCGCTGAAAATAAAGGTCTAGCATGTGCCTATATGTTGAATTGGGATGAATGGAGTTGAGATAGGGATGTTTGTATGATATTTTAATTATTTTATAGATAATAGAGGCACTATTATATATTATGAGTTGGAGCAATGGAAAACATATTTTAGAATTTTCATTGCTTTATTCACCATAGCTTGAAATACCATATTTTAATAAACCAACAATTTATGTGAGCCATAACATATTGTGAAGTTAGTGTATTTTTTTATTTACATATTTTTATTTTCATGTCAAATATAGGAAAATGTGTAAATACATGCATTAGTTAATAAATCCCTATATGGAATATCATTAAAAACTGATGTAGAAAAAAAGGCCAACCTTTTGGATGCCATAACTTTTAACTCGTAACTCCGTTTGAGCTCCTCCACACTCCAAAACGATCATATCAAAAAGTTCAATTCTTCGCTTAGTTACTCTATCTACTTAGATTTGATTTTAATATTTTTTGGAGGCTAAACATGATCATATGAGGGTCTAAAATTAATGTTTAATGAATTTTTCAAGAATTTTCTATTTTTAGAAACTGTATATTTTTAGAACCAAAATTCAAATTCAATTTAATTTATTTCCATATGTTAATTTTAGTATTTACATTATTTTGAAAAATTTTTAGAGCCACACATGCTTGCATGCAAAACTTACTATAAATAGTAGCTGCTAAAAATATTTTTTTTTTAAGATTTTAAATTTTTCAAATTTTTGCATGTCAACTCTAAATTTTGTGTTGAGGATTAATTAAGCTTGGTTTGGGTTTGTAATTATTTCAACCAATCAATATGAATCAATATGAATATTTTTTTTTGTTCTTGATAGTTTTTGAGTTAATTATCTAGTACCATAGAAAGTTTGAGTCTTAGAGGAGAGAAGAATGGTGAGAGGATGAGGAGGTATGGCATAGATGAATCATATTATACAAGAACTACATATGCAAGTTCAACAATTAACAATATTGATCACCAATCAATAGAGAAGACAAGGTGGTGATGAGGAAGACATAGATCATGATGAAGAAGTTCAAGAAGAAGAAGAAGAACAACAAGAGAGGACACCATTGATGGATGAGAGGATGGTTCAGTCTTTAAAAAAAAGAAATGAAGGGATCAATGCTGATGTTCCATATTATGGAGGTAGTTTAAAACTAGAGGAGTTGATAGATTGGATGAATAACATAGAAAAGTTCTTTAAGTGGAAGACTATGAGAGAAGAAAAGAAGGTAAAGTTTGCATGCATGAAATTGAAAGTTCATGTAATGATTTGGTGGGATCACCTATAGAAAGAGAGATAAAAAATGTAAAGAGAATATTGATTCATGGAAAAGATGGAGAAGAAGTTGAGTAAAAAATTTCTTCTTATGGATTATGCACAAACCTTAGACAATATTTTAGAATTTGAGGTAGAAAGATCACAGTATACAAGAGTATAAAGATGAATTTTATAAGCTTTTTCATAGGAGTGGAGCATGATGAAATATAAGAGTATATTCCTACAACATATGCAAATGGTTTGAAATTTTCTATTCAATTTTAATTAAGTATGCATATAATACTTAACATGGAGGAGGCTTCAATTAACTTTGAAGGTAGAAGAAAAACAAAATAGATAAAATTTTAGAAGGACATCTATTGGTCTAAAAAGAGATAGATCCAATCCAATAAGGGGATGAGGTGGGTTTAATACCACAATAGGTAGCTTTAATGCCAATAAAGGTGAATCATCACATGGTACAGAAAGGCAAGATGATAATAGGCAAGGGTTTCAATATCCAAAAAGAGGAAGAGGATTTCATAAAGGGCAGGGTTATGGTGGTGTTAGAGGATGGTTTATGAATCAACACAGATCTTATGTCTATTATAGATGTGGATAATAAGGGCATAGAGCATTTGAGTGTCCACACTATTAAGATCAACAAAGGAGGTAAGAAGATTGCCTAAGAGTAAATCTAGTTGTGCCTGAAATAGAAGAGCAAAATACTAATGTTTTACTAGATGATGTTGGAGAGAATCTCATGATGAGAAGAACCATGATCACTTTAATGAAGGATCAAGTGAAGAATAAATTAGGTGGTGGTGCATGGCTATGATCAAATATTTTTTGAAGAAGATGTACTTCAAGTGGACAGGTATGCAAAGTAATTATAGATGGTGGTAGTTGTGAAAATATAGTTTCTAAATAAATGATTGAGAAACTAAATTGGTAATGTGAAAAGCATCTTAATCCTTATCATATTTTATGGTTTAAGAAAGGGAATGAAGTTATAATAGATAAAAGGTGCTTAATCAAGTTATAATGATGAAATATGGTGTGATGTTACTCTGATGGATGCATGGCATGTGTTATTGGGAATATCATAGAAATTTGACAAGAAATTAGTTCATGATAGAGCAAATAAAATATACATTTTTTAGAAAGGTGGTACAAAGGTAGTTTTGTTACCTTTTAAAGAGGAAGAGAAGATGGAAAACATGCACTGTACCAAAGATCTTATTCAAAATATGAAGGTAGCAGGCTGTTGTTATGCACTAGTAGAAAAGAATGAAAAAATATAAAGTGTGAATACCAAAAGAAGCATCAAGAGTATTGAAAGAATATGCAGATATTATGCCTCATGAGTTATCAGATGGTTTACCACCAAAGAGAGATATTCAACATCACATTGATTTGATTCTAGGATCAACTCTACCCAATCAAGCAACTTATAGGATGAGTCTAACAAAGCATGCAAAATTAAATAAACAAGTTATTGAATTGCTAAGGAAGAAAGTGATAAGGGAGAGTATGAGTCCATGTGCAACACCAACATTGTTAACTCCAAATAAAGACAGCGGATGAAGAATGTGTGTGGATAGTAGAGAAATTAATAAAATTAAAATAAATTATAGGTTTCCTATATCTCATTTAGATGATATGATGGATGTGCTTGTAGGAGTAAAATATTTTACCAAAATTGATCTAAGGAGTGGTTATTATCATATTCAATTTCATGAAAGATATGAGTGGAAAGTTGCATTCAAGACTAGGGATAGCTTATATGAGTGGATGGTGATGCCATTCAAATTATATAATGCAAGTAATGTATTTATGAGGGTGATGAATATAGTGCTACAAGAATATATTGGTAGGTTTGTGATTGTTTATTTTGATGATATTGTGATATTCAGTAAGACTAAAGAAGAACACTTACAACATTTGAGAATAGTAATGGATTTATAAAGAAAGGATAAGTATGCAAATTTAAATAAGTGCAGGTTTATGTAGAATAATTTTATATTTTTGGGATTTGTAGTTTCAAAAGATGGTGTGAAAATGGATGAAGAAAAGATAAATGTGATTGTTGAGTGGCCTATTAGAAAAAACATTACAGAGGCAATAAGTTTCCATGGTTTTGCAACATTTTATAGAAAATTTATTCAAATTTTTAGTAGTATTATGGCACCAATAATAGATTGCATGAGAGGGAAGAAATTTGCATGGAATAGAGAAGTAACAATTTTAAAATTTTGAAGAATAAGATTATAGAAAAACTAATTTTCACAAAGTGTTTGAGGTTGATTGTGATACTTCATTTGTGGGAATTAGTGCTGTGATGAGTCAAGAAAGAAATCCAATATCATATTTTAATGAGAAATTGAATGAGGTAATAGCAAATTATTCTACTTATGGTTTTGAAATTTATTCAATTATACAAGCATTAAGACATTAGAGGAACTACCTAGTGCCTAAGGAGTTTATTCTATTTACAGACCATGAGACTTTGAAGTATGTGAATACATAAAAGAAGTTGAATAGTAGGCATGCAAAGTAGATTTCTTTCTTGTAGGGGTATACTTTTATGTTGAAACATAAATCAAGAAAATAGAATCAAGTAGTTGATGCATTGAGCAGGAGAGTAGCATCATTAACTACTATGGTGAATGAAGTAATTTGATTTGAAGCTATCAAAGAGTTATATGATACTAATCCATATTTAGGCAAGGTAGTTGAATAGTGGAGTCTATTAACAAGTGGGATAGATATTATTTATGATGAGTATCTTATATAAGAAGGTTATATTTTCAAAATGAAATAATTATGCATTCCAATTGGGTCTCTACAAGACAACATAATAATAGATTTACATAGTGGATGTTTGGCTGGACATTTTGGTAAGATGAAGACACTAGCTTTGGTGGAAAAAAGTATTTTTGGCCAAAGATGAAGATAGATGTGACTAAATATGTTTCAAGGTTTAGAATATGTCAGGTGACTAAAAGACATGCACAAAATACTAGATTATATATGCCATTACCAGTTCCAAGAGGACCATGGACATATTTGAGTATGGACTTTGTGTTGGGATTTTCAAACACATAGAGAGGTAAAGATTCTATTTTTGTTAATATAGATAGATTTTATAAAATGGTTCTTTTCATTGCTTGAAGAAAACTAATGATGCCAATAGGGTTGCAGAATTATTTTTTATGGATATTGTGAGATTGCACGATGTTTCAAAAATTAGTACTTCAGATAGGGACACAAAAATTTTAAGTCATTTTTGGAGGACTTTGTGGAATAAGATGGGTAATAAGCTATAATTCAGTAGTGAATATCACCCACAAATAGATGGACAGATATAAGTTGTGAATAGGAGCTTAATTTTTTTATTGAGATACATAGTGGGAGAAAAGCCAAAGCAATGGGACTTGGGTTTACCACAAGCTGAGTTTGCATATAACAGTTCAGTGAATAGATCAATAGGAAAGTCACCTTTTCAAATTGTTTATGGGTGAAATCCTATGGGTATTTTATATTTGGTATAATTACCAATTACAGATCTAATTAGTGATGACCTAGAAGCATTTCTAGAGCATACATAATAGTTGCAAAGAGTAAAAAAAAGTTGCAAAAAAGTAATGAGAAATATAAGGAAACAAAAAATGTTAGAAGAAGATCCAAGGTATTTGAAGGAGAGTTGGTAATAATTTACTTGAAGAAAAACATATTTACAAAAGATACATACAACAAGTTGAAGTACAATAAGATCAAACCATGCAAAATTGTGAAGAAAATCAATGATAACGCATATGAGATGATTTTACCACAAAATTTTGATATATCTCTAGTATTTAATGTTTTAGATTTATATGAATTCTATGGAGAAGAAGGTGAAGATGATGAATATGAATAAGTAAATTGGGAGCAGTAAGTTTCAAAGAAGAAGAAAGAAAAAATAGTGCAAGTTTTGGATATGAAGACATTGAGCACAAGGCAAGGGGATTGTAACAAGTATTTGGTACAGTAGGAAGGATCAACACTTGCATTATATAATGGGAGTCAAAGAAAATTGACAAGGAAAAATAGAATCAATATAATCAGGGCAACTTGCAGGAGCTGAGTTACTTTCAAGTAGAGGAGAATGATGTAGAAAAATATGTCAACCTTCAGGAGGCCATAACTTTTGACTCATAACTCTGTTTGAGCTCTTTCACATGCTAAAATGACTTTATAATTTTTTTTAATTATTATCTAATCCACTTTATCCACTTATATTTGATTTCAATAATTTTTGGTGGCCAAACATGATCATCTAAGGGCTTGAAATTAACGTTTAATGATTTTTTTGAGAATTTTTTATTTTTAAAAATTATATATTTTTAGAACCAAAAGTCAAATTTAGTTAAATTTTATTCCATAGAATAATTTCAGTATTTGGGTTATCTTAAAAAAAAATTAGAGCTGCGCGCGCTTGCATGCAAAATTTACTATAAATAGCAGAGACTAAAAATAGACCTTTTTTTTAGATTTTAAATTTTTAGAATTTTTGCACGTTAACTCTAAATTCTGAGTTGAGGCTTATTTAAGTATGGTTTGGGTTTTTAATTATTTCAAGCAATCAATACGAATCAATTCTGAATATTATTTCAAGATCTTGGCCTATTGGTAATTTTTTTGTTCTTGATAGTTTTCAGGGTCATTAAAAATACCACACCTTATGAGAGAATAAATTTTTAACATGTCACTTATATGAATATGTAAAAGAATACTTTGGCTTCAACACATAACAAGTAAATATACCAGCTCAATATGGGATCTAGAAAAACCTCATAATGTGGGGATCTCTCCCATAAATTGAGGGAACCTTAAAAGTCTTCCATTTTAAATGATTAGGGCTCTCACAATATATAAATCAAAACGATTAATATTATAAAAAGTAACAATTGACATTGGTAATATTGAATGTTAGAGCTTAAGATTTAACGTAGTATCAATAATATGATCCTTACACTTGACTTTTAGAATTCACCTCCTTTCTCTTTTGATAGATATGCAAGAATATAAGATGGGACATATGTCCATGTCAAGAAAAAAGAACATAAAATATTGTTTTCCTTGTCAAAACTCCCTTTTAATTGATCATGAATATTTCATATTCATTGTCATTATTCACTATATTCCTTGATATCTCTTAACCATTTGAAAAATGGATCAATTCTAGAATGCTCTGTATAAGACAATATATTAAAATATTTTGTTAATATTTTACCACTTTTCTTTTTCAAACTATTTACAAAACACTTGTTTGTCTTTAAATGTTTAGATCGCACCTCTTTAGTGCAATTAGTGGTTATACATATTTTATAGAATTTAAAAAATAAACTGATTAAAAAAAAATAAAAAATAAAAAATAAAAAATAAAAAATAAAAAATCATTTTTAACATATAATTATTATGCTCCATCTATTTATTTTATCTCTGGTATATCAGGATGTTGATTTTTCAATTATATTATATAAAAATGGTTAGCTGTTCAACTACTTACAGATAAGTTTTACACCTTATGTTCTAAATAAATAAGATAATTTATGTGAGAAAGGTTTACACCATGTGTTTAAAAAGATACAACAAAACCAGACATTGATATTACTCGAATGATAGTATAACATGAATGAATGGAAGAAACATCAAATTAAGAGAAGAAAATACAAAGTTGAGGAGTGAAGGGAAACACTCTTTTGTTTTATTAGACAAATCGAAATTGAAACGAGGCAGAGAGGGAAGAAGGGAGTGTGAAAATGTCCATGAGCGGAATTATTGATAAGAAAAGAAAGGAGGAGGAGTACGATAGTGTTAACAGTACAAGGCAGGGTTGGCGAGGAGATATGCTTCGATTTTCTTGAAGAAAAGCATGGACATCTGCTTTAACTCTTGGATTTTGGCTTCGTCGTGAGGAACCCCAGGGAGGGTGTCATAGTGCATTGCACCGCTGCACACGCATCCACCCTCTGGTTTTGGGGTGTATTTGAACTCGTACTGGGCAGAAGCCAATTTATTTCCCAGCATTCCTCCCTCCACGTGGCTGTAACGGTATAAAAACGTTTCCTCGTCAACTTCCTCGATACGCTCCTTTACGAAGCTAAAATCCTTGTTGGCTGCGTTTGCAATAATTTCATATCAGGGAAACTTATAATTAAGAGATAATACAATATTAGTAAATATCATGTCAGATCAGATCATACCGGGAGTGAAATTGATTTGCTTGATGCTGCCGACGCCTCCATTGCCCTGGATAAATGCGATGGTAGAGAAAAGCTCTGGTACTTGTTTTGGAAGGAGATTATGGCCATCCTTCACAACTGCATTCCACAGTCTCTTTGCCTCCACTGGAGACTCTGCTTCAATATTGATTCTTCCAACTACCATCTTATCTAATTTTTACCTTACCCTTCACCCTTCACTCTTCTCCCTCCTCCTTGTAATGCTGTGTTTCTTGAAAAAGGATGGATGGTATTTATAGAGTTAAAACATAAATATTGTGGGTTGAGTCATTCCTCGCGGGTTGTCATTGGTTATACACATTCCTTGCTTCTTTAGAAAATTCAAAATCTGACAAGAATCGTTTGGCGCATCAAAGTCGTGGTTGCACATTCAAAATAAAAATAAAAACAATACAACGTGGCCGGCAGATAAATCTTGAATCATCTCGAAAGATACCCATCTCAGCTCAGCTCAGCTCAGCTCAGCTCAGCTCGGCAGTTATAATCAACGGTAGAAAATGGGGTTGACGAGGAGATGTGCCTCAAATCCAATTTTATTTCCTTGATTTTGGCTTCGTCGTGGGGAACACCAGGGAGGCTGCTGTCATGAAAGAACGCAGCGTTGCAGACTCATCGAAAATAACCTCTAGATGGGAATAAACTGTCCACGATCAAATATTAGCAATACTATTGTTTCACTATTTAGATAGTAAATATTGCTGGCTTAAGAGTTAAGAGATTTAATTTAATTTAATTTAATTTAATTTAATTTTTTTTTTCCTAAATGGACGGATTGGGATAGTTTGATGGTGAAAAATCGGTTTTTTTGGGACCCTGTTACGTTTGGGGGTCTCTCTACAACCTTCGATCAAAGTGGACAGGTCCAAGGTTAAATGGCAACTGCCTTTTAATCCAATGATAAAATTAAATTTTGATGGAGCTTGTAGAGGTAATCCTTGGATTTTAGGTTTAGGGTGTGTTCTAAGGTCCAATGATGGAAGTCTTATGGCGGCAATAGCAAAGAAAATCCCCCCAGGAACAAATAATACTGTTGATGCTTGGGCCGTTTTTCACAGTTTGTAGCTAGCAATTGAGAAAGGGCTAAAGGATATTTGGATCAAAGGAGATTCTTTGGTAATCATCAATGCTCTCAAGAAGGGTCTTTCTTTTTCATGGAAAATTGAGTATGTCATCACTTAGGCTAGATTGCTCCTCAATTTGTTTAACTCGTTCCAAATTTCCCACTGTTATAGGGAAGCCAATGCTGTCACAGATTGACTTGATAACAAAGCCATCGATCAAGTTGTGCCACAATGGAGTTGGGTGAAAAACAGAGAGGGATTGTTCCTGTAGATGAAGGAACTATTGGAGAGAGATTCCTCGTTTGGGTCGTTGGGCTAGTAACATGGTGCCGGGTGGCTAGATGGAAATGACGCTTCATCAGCGGATTACTACAAACTCCCCTAGGAGGCCTAACAGCTTAGATAGTGTTAGCCCTTTGTGATGGGATGGATTATTGGACGTTAATTTGGAGGAAGCTCTAATATTTTTTCTATAGGCTTTTGCTGACGATGGTACTTCAGTGTAGATTTTTTTCCAGCAAGAGATCTTGGCGCTTCATATTGAGCACATGGAGAATTTATGTCACATAATCTTTTAAAGGCTTCTTGGTTGGTATCCTTTGATTGCGAAGGGTTTGCCTGCTGGGGAGGGCATTAATTCTCAATGGTTCTTCTCTCAGTTTAAATCATGGGGTGTTGTCATCTCGAGACTCAACTCTCTCTTTCTCTTGGAATGATTATGCTTTGGGTTGGTAAAGCCTCATAGTCTGATGTGCAGAGGGTGATCTATCCCATTAATGGTAATATTGTTTGCCACCTTTCTTCTTTAAAAGGCAAGTATGGTTGACATTAGACATTTAAAGGATTGGTGGCTATTTATATGACCTCTCTAACCCCATCCACAACAACAAGTGGTGTTGTCTCATCTGGTATTCTCCTAGGTGCTCGTTGAATCTTGACTTGTGGTTTGATGTTTTTGGTGTGTTCGAATGTTTGTGTAGAGCCTATGTACTCTTTTTTTAATGGCTAATCGTGTGTTGTCTAGCTATTTTTATGTCTGTTAGTTAGCCTATTAGTGCAGGGTTTTTGATATTTTCACTACAATATATATATTTTTCTCTTTTAATATATCTGGTTTGAGGGTTTCCCTCTTTTTTTAAAAAAAAAAAAAGTATAGTATTAAGTGTTAGATACTTTTCATTATTGATTCATTAGTATATTTGAACTACATATAAAATTATTTAAAAAATAAATTTTAGATATCTCTTTTTAAAAAGTAAATATAGATGGATCATATCTTATATTTTAATTACTTTTATATATTTTTAAATTAATATTTTTAATCTGACAGAGTTAAAATATTGGTTTTAAAGGTCAAATAATCTTTAAATTTTTAGGAAGAAAAATAAGACCTTAAAATTTGCATGGAATACTTCTACCAATGACAAAATTAAAATAAATTAACAAACATTTAGCATCTTCAAAACATTTAATTGTAAACATTATTTGCAAAGTAAGAATTTATTTTAGAATTATAATGATTATTAAATTATTGGCTCAAAAGTTTTGTACTCTTAACTATTGATTTGTTAATAAATTTGAATTAATTATAAAATTTATGATATAAATTAGTTGTTAAAAAGTTAAAAATCTCTTTTTAAATATAAATATCAAATGACCATTTTTTATTATAATTATTTATATATATTTTATAATATTTTTAAAGTAATAAATAAATTATAATTAAAAAATTTAAAATAATAAAAATTATTTTATCAAAAAAATTATTTTATTTTATATATTTTAAAACATAAAACATTTCATATTTAAATGAATTAATATAAATATAGTAAAAAATAATAAGATATATTAATATATTTTTATAAAATACCCACCTCAAAAGTTATTGGTAATATCAATTATAAATATAATTAACAATACCAAATGGCACTGATAATGAGCTACACCTCAAGTCCTCTTAGCTTTTATTCCTTTTTTTTATTTTTTATTTTTTATTTTTATATTTCTAGAGCATATGTCAAGTAACATGTAAAACTAATTTTTAGATAACAAACATTGATTTAAATTATAGAAATATAAACAATTCACTCTATTAATGTCTTGGAGTGACCATATATGCAAACCTCTACTAGCAAAGGACTGTAAGATAACATATTTACAGGAAGGTGGGTTTAAGATATCCCCTCCAAATAAATCTGAGCCTAAGAAAACCCCTTTAATAAAATGAGAATTCAACAAAACCCCTCCACCAATAATTTTGGAAGAGGTATGAGAGTAACCAAGCCCTTGAAAACCTCTCCACTATTCATTTTGGAAGAAGAATGAGAGTAAGGAGGCCCCTGAACCAGATGGGGAGGCATGAGTGTGTTGGTTCCCAATTGTACATCTTGAACTTATCCTTGCACACTTAACCTGTTGATATGTTGTTATAGCTAGGGAAGGGTTTAGCACATTTGGATAGGTGGAATCTCTTGGAAAACTACTCTTCTTCTTATGCATGCAAAATAACAATCCTTCTTTGTAATGATTGCATTGGAACACTCCATATCCATTTTCATTTGAGAAATATTTTTTGGAATAGCCCACCTTGATTTTGTAGACCTACAATATTTCTCCCATGGAGTTGTTCGAAAAAGAAAAACATTTGGAAAGATTTAATACTTAGGTCATTTTATGTTTTTCACCTTTGGACATTAACTTGCCTTTCCATGCTTTGATTTTTTCACATTTTGAATTTTAGGGTTGCCGCCAACTTTTTTAATTCATAAGTTCATTACTTTTCATGTTTTTGTCTTATGGAGAACTTCTAGTCCCATTTGCAATTTTGCACTTTCTTTATTTTTAGTAAATCCATAACTCAGTAGCACATTTAAAACTTTAAAATTGGCAACTTACATTTTTTAGTTATAGTTCCCTTGAAAATATTTTATAGGGAACTGGGAACTCCAAGTGCAAATTACAACTTACAAATTGCAGTTTTAGTTCCCCTCAAAAGTTCCCTCAAGAAACTAGGAACTCCAACTGCAAATTGCAACTTGCAAATTGCAATTGTAGTTACCCTCAAATATTCCCTTACGGAATAGGGAACATCAAACACAATTTGTAATTTGCATAAATGCAAAATTAAAATTGGTTTGGAAACTTTTGATTTGAACTAGGACCTTATGTTTGACCAGTCTTGACTGGTGGGTTTGGGATATCCAAGTGCAACTTACAATTTGGACATTTACAAATATACAAAATTGCATTCTTCCATGAAATCTCCCTAGAGGTCTATTTGAGTTGACATTTACCACATGATTTGACTGGTGGGATTGGAAGAGTTGATTGGACATTGCAAATTGTATTTTTATGAAGTTCAATTTTCAAGTTACATTTCCCACCAAAATCTCCCAGGGACTTTGAAGCCTCAAATGCAAGTTTTGAAACTTGCAATTTCTTGACTTTCCACCTAACTCCATTCCAACCTGGTTTAACAGAGCACCTTTTGGAAAAGCTTCTCAGAACCCAACCCTTTCCTTGTTTAATGCCTCAACACAAAATCCTATACTTTATGCACAATGTATTTGAATCTGAAGCATAGATCCATATTGCCCTACTTCATTTTCCCATGGTTAGTTGCCAAATCTAGTCCCTTGGCTGAATTATCAGATGCCTGGTCATGCAAACTTTCTTTCATCTTCTTTGCCTCCTTTCCATATGCTGAATTTCAATTCTACTTGCAGTTATCCATGTACATTTCTTGTAAGAGAGGTAATATTCCAATATGTCTAACATATGTTGGAACTATGAGTAAATGAGCACCCTATGACCATGATTTTTAAGCTTGACCATCATCTTGTTCAAGAAAAATAGCTTACAAAAAGCCTCCAAAACCTTCCTATATTCTTAATTATGACATTCTAAGGCATTTATCTCAATCACATCAAAACCTGCTCATTTGCATAGGGATACAAGATAGTGGATTTTACACATCCAACCGATTCAGTGAGCAATAAAATGTTTATTTTAGACATCTTCCCCATGCTTGTTGAGAGTCTCTTCCTCATCCTAGAAACATCCCCAATTCTCATCTTGAATGCTATTGTTATTTTCTTTGGTTTGATCTTTATCAGAATAAAAAACACATCCATGCTTACAGCGTAGCCACTCATTGAGAAACGTTACTGACTGAGAATTTCTACAAACCTCGTTAGAAGGGTCTTGTTGATATTTGTTAGTCCACACGTGGTTCAAACCGCTACTATGATGGAAATTATATGACATAAACATTTGTTCAAGGTCTTTTAAATATAACATGTTCCAGGAATCTTTACAAATTGACTTTGGAGGTGGATAAGCAATTTACAAATTGCAATATTGAAAATTGATTTTACATGTTGATCTTCCACCCATCTACATCACGTTGGCATCTCCCCCCTCCATGCATTTTATACTTGTTACTGTGGGTTTAAGGGATGAACACATAAATTATAATTTGCAATTTTAATAAGTGTGTTTTACAACACACTTTCCCCACCAATATCTCCGTGGGTTTGGGAGATAGGAATGGAATTTACAAATTGGAGAAATTTTTTGCTGGTGTTAAAAACTCCACCAGCCCCCACACGCTTCCCATGGCAAAACAAAAATTTTATTTTTTTCATTTCCTTAACATCTGTCCATGTGGCAAGGCTTTGAGGGACGTAGGATCTCATTGCATTATAAGACTTGCTTTATTTTATTCATATGTTGCTTTCCACATGGCAGGCCATGTTTTCTCTAGGCTTATTAAAATAGTGGTGGTGTTGTTTAATATCTCTATGGATTTTTTTTGAAACCCACAACACATTGACCCGCGGGTATGGGAGATCCAATCATAATTTGCATGCTGTAATCTGGATACTTGCTTTTTACACATTATTTTCTCGCCATGCAACATCCACCAAGGAAGCGATTTCATGAAGCAATTTACAATTTGCAAATTCCTAAAATTGTCTATTTGCCTTTGTACCTTAGCTATGCATTCTCGTTGAATTTTCCATCCCAAACACAACATGTATTTGACCTTTGAAACCCCAATAGAACTTTTGACACAATTTGCAAGTTCCAAATCGAACATGCTTCTCCCACCAAGATCCCTGCGAAACTCCACATGGACCCATGTATTAGCTCATTTAAAATTTATCTTATTCTTTGACTAAACCTCCATGTGGATTTTCCCTCCATATCGCATTACTTTCTCTAGAAAGACACACATTTGATGGCTTGAGCTATTGTTATTTTCAACCATCCCATGCTTACAGCCTTGAATGCTTGGTAGAGGATTTATAAGTGACCTTGGATGCCTGCTAATATTTAGATAACTTATAAATCTGTTGTCTTATAGTTTCAACAACACCTATATTTGTAATACTATTAGATTTACCCTTGTGATCACCGCTATCATCACATTCAATTTCACATTAAATATACACAAACAAGGCTTGTTATTATTTTCAGCAAATGAAAGCAAACACTATTCATATATACCTTGAACATCAAGGAAATTATTATGAACATGGAAAGTCTATTACATTGAGTTTTCACAGGGCAAGAATGGGATTTTACTCAGGGTGAACATTTGGAAAGAGGAGTAACAATTAGAAATTGAAGCATCAATATTACAAAAAAGGTCTGAAAATTACACTAAGCAATTTTGAGCAATAACACTGGATCTCACCTGAAGATATACACCCTCTGATGGTGTGCAAAGAACCCTATAAAATAATACTAGGTGGACACAAAGTCAACACATCAAAATTTGAAATTTGAAGAGAAAGGAAGGAATACACTTTTGATTGAACCGTGTCTCCATTTGAATTGTTGTAGAATATGCTTCCTTTTAAAGCATTAAATAATTCTGTGTGACCTTTCCCCAATGAAAAATAACATAGAATGATTTTCTACTAAAGCATGAGACATTGTTCAAACTATGGGTTAGAAAACAACTACCATGAACCCTCATTAAAAAGGAGCAATTATATTCCATTGAAAAATGCAAAACCTTAACCACACTAATCATTTAAACAATATTGAACTGTAATGTGGAAAAGTGAACCTACAATAGGCTCATGTAGGGTAAATCAACCACTAAAAATAAAGGTCTAGCATGTGCCTATATGTTGAAAGGGGATGAATGGAATTGAGATAGGATGTTTGTATGATATTGTCATTATTTTATAGATAATAGAGGCTTTCTTATATAGTACAAGTTGAAGCAATGGAAAACATCTTTTAGGATTGTTATTGCTTTACTCACCATAGTTTGGAACACCATGTTTTAATTAACTAATAATTTATGTGAGACATAGCATATTGTGAAGTTAGTGTACTTATTACTTACCTATTTTTGTTTTCATGTCAAATATAGGAAAATGTTAAAACACATATAACAGTTAATAAATTCATATATGGGATACCATTAACAACACCATACCTTATTATATTTGTTTTTAACATGCCAATTATGTATATGTAAAATAATGCTTTGGCTTCAACACATAATAAGTAAATGTTTAACTCATTAAATAAATTTTGAAGATGTATATGATGAACAATTAATTACTGAAATTGTTTTTTATCAAAAAGATAACAAATAATGCTAGAATTCATAGAGTGGTACCATACTACTTGAACTTTCAATGCTTGTGATTGTGCACATGAAAAAACATACAAGCACAATATGGGATCCATAAAACACTCATAATGTGGGTATCCCTCCCATAAATTGAGGGAACCATAAAAGTCTTCCATTTTAAATGATTAGGGCTCTCACAATACATAAATTGGAAGGATTAATATTAGAAAAGATAACAATTGACATTGGTAATAGTGAATATAAGAATATGCAACAACATGAGAAGGGGCATATGTCCATGTGAGAGAAAAGGAACATAAAATATTGTGTTCCTTGTCAGAACTCCCTCTTAATCGATCAAGAGTATTTTGCGTTCATTGTTATTATTTACTTTATTCTTTGATATCTCTTAATCATATAGAAAAATTGATCAATTTTAAAATGCTCTATATCAAATAGCATATTAAAATATATTATTAATATTTTATCATTTTTCCTTTCCAAGACACTTTTTTAATCCATCAATGTTTAGATTACCTCTCTTTGGTGCAATTAGTAAATATATACATTTTATAGAAGTAAAAAAAACACTAATTTTAAAAAAACAAATCATTTTAAACATATTTTTATCCAAATTATTATAATCCACCTATTTATATTATCTCTGATATATTATAATTAGTAAAAATGGTTAACTATTTAACTACTTAAAAAATAAGTTTGACACCTTATGTTCTAAATAAATAAGATAATTTATCTGAGAAAGGTTCACAGCATGTGTTTAAAAAATATAATAAAAACAGATATCGATATGACGCAGGTGATAGTATAACATGAATGAATGGCAGAAACCTCAAATTAAGAGAAGAGAATACCAAGTTCAGGAGTGAGGGGAAGCACTTTTTTGTTTTATTAGACAAATCGAGATTCAAACGAGGGAGAGAGGGAAGAAGGGAGGGTGAAAATGTCGATGAGCGGAATTATTGATAAGAAAAGAAGGGAGGAGGAGTACGATTAAGTGTTAACAGTACAAGGCAGGGTTGGCGAGGAGATATGCTTCGATTTTCTTGAAGAAAAGCTTGGACATTTGCTTTAACTCTTGGATTTTGGCTTCGTCGTGAGGAACCCCAGGGAGCGTGTCATAGTGCATTGCACCGCTGCAGACGCATCCACCCTCTGGTTTTGGGGTGTATTGGGCAGAAGCCAATTTATTTCCCAGCATTCCTCCCTCCACGTGGCTGTAACGGTATAAAAACTTTTCCTCGTCAAATTCCTCGATACGCTCCTTTACGAAGCTAAAATCCTTGTTGGCTGAGTTTACAATAATTTCATTCATATCAGGAAAACTTATAATTAAGAGATACAATACTAGTAAATATCATATCAGATCAGATCATACCGGGAGTGAAATTGATTTGCTTGATGCTTCCGACGCCTCCATTGCCTTGGATAAATGTGATGGTCGAGAAAAGCTCTGGTACTTGTTTTGGAATGAGATTATGGCCATCCTTCACAACTGCATTCCACAGTCTCGTTGCCTCCACTGGAGACTCTGCTTCAATGCTGATGCTTCCACTCTTCCCCCTTCTTCTTGTAATGCTGTGTTTCTTGAAAAAGGATGGATGGTATCTATAGAGTTAAAACATAAATATTGTGGGTTGAGTCATTCCTCGCGGGTTGTTTTTGGTGATACACATTCCTCGCTTCTTTAGAAAATTCAAAATCTGACAGAAGAATCGTTTGGCGCATCAAAGTCGTGGTTGCACATTCAAAATAAAAATAAAAACAATACAACGTGGCCGGCAGACAAATCTTGAATCCTTTCGAAAGATACCCAGCCCAGCTCAGCTCAGCTCAGCAGTTAGGAAGAATAACTATAATTATAATCAACGTCACAAAATGGGCTTGGCGAGGAGAAGTGCCTCAAATCCAATTTTGGCTTCGTCGTGGGGAGCACCAGGGAGGCTGCTGTCATGAAAGAATGCAGCGTTGCAGACGCATCGAAAATAACCTCAGAAATGGGTATAAACTGTCCACGATCAAATATTAGCAATATTATTGTTTCACTATTTAGAGACTAGATATTGCTGGCTTAAGAGTAAAATATTTTTCATTATTGATTCATTAATAGATTTGAACTACATATAAAATTCTATAAAAAATAAATTTAAAATATTTTTTTTAAAAAATAAATACAGATTGATCATATTTTTTATTTAAAATTTTCATATATATATTTTTAAATTAATAATTTTTTTATTTGATAAAATTAAAGCACTGGTTTTAAATTTTGAGAAGAAAGATACGACCTTAAAGTTTGCATGGGATGTTTTTACCAATAAAATAATCATGTAGCATTCTCGAAACTTCCACACGTCTTCCTCAATGCTAAGGCTATATAAATTTCGATCCACTCCGTCTTGTCTTCCACGTACTTCAAGAGAAGGGTATATAAATTTCAATACAATTTAAGGGCTGAGATTTATCGTTTGAATATTCCTTTAATTTCGCCCTTGAGATAAGTATTTCAACCTCTAATACTGCATCACTAGAATTAGATTGCTGAGAGGCTTCTGAAATCGCGTCCAGAGCACATTGGGTTGTATGTTATTACAAACATGTAGTATATCATATAATATCACGTTTAAGCTTGACATTACTGAACATACAGTAATAGATTTAATCTTTGGTCGAATTCATCATTTTAATATAAATGGTGAATTTTAACATTTTAAATTAATATTTTCTATACTTTGAGTATAATGAAGTATTTCATAAACATAATTATCTTTCATACTCATTATTTGTGAAAGAGAAAATTGCATAAAATTTAATAATAATATATTTGAAGGGTTTATATAGATTTTCAAGTTATATAATTATTTTGATGTATTATAAAGATGTAATTATAGACATAAAAATGTGTTTTTGTATTTTTTAATTATTAAATTAGATGATTTAATATTATTTGTGTACTTTTAACTATTTATTCAATATTGTGTATTATTAATATTTTTTGCAAGTCTTATTATATTTTTCTTTTTTATGTTTTTATATTTATCTTTTTTTCTATATATTTTCAACTATATTTAAAATTATGTTTGAAAATTTCAGAAAAAGTTGAATAAAGGTGACTCAAAAGGTAACATTGGCTCTGATTGGGGACTGCATTCTATGGCAAAATACAGAGAACTTATAAACTCTGGTTACGCATAAAATGAAACATAGAGATGGAAGAAAAGAAGCGAGACAAACCAAAAATGGGAAAATAAAACACAACACGTGACAACAAAGGAAAGGCTATGTACAAAATAGGAGACACCTAGTTCACATGCGATACAACTTAAGGTCATGTCCATTATAAGACAAGGGTAAAACAATTCCATCCAGATATTCCAATTTAAAAGAATTAGGACCTTGTACATGATGAATTTTGAAAGGCCCTTTCCAAAGTGAATCAAATTTGCCATGTGCTCCTTTAGGTTCTCTCCTTCTATCCTATAACATTACTTCATCTCCCTCCATGAATTTTCTAGGTCTAGTTATCTGATTAAAAATCTTCTTGACCTTGGCTTAGTGAGCAGTAATTTGATCAATCAAGTCATCCCTTTCCTCCTCAATTTTAGTTAAGTACATAACTCTTTTCTCCAAGGAATCTTGAAAATATTGATCTTCAATTACATTTTGTAATTTAGCCAAAGATAATTCCAAAAGTTAATGATAACTATGCTCCTATCCCATAAACTAGTTCAAAAGGTGCCGTTTCTATTACTCTTTTATTTTATTTTATTTTTATATAGAAGAATTGGTAGCGTTCATCCCTCCTTTCCTTGGTAAACATGATCTGAAATGAGGGACTTTTGGTGGCTCAAGCTGGGTCTCCTCTTGATAAATACCAATAACTTTACTAATCCACCCAACTCTTAAAACTATTTTTTCTCATTATTACCTCTTAAAAATTTAATGTCATAATCTATAATAATTAATTATACTAAAAATATAAATTAAAATTAAAACATCATAAAAATGAGCAAATACTATTTGCAGAGTAAGAATTTATTTTAGAATTATAACAATTGTTGGCTCAAACATTTTGTACTCTTAACAAGTGATTCATTAATAAATTTAAATTAATTATAGAATTTATGATATAAATTAATTGTCAAAAATTAAAACATCTCCTTTTTTAAATATAAATATCAAATAACCATTTTTTTAATAATTATTTCTATATATTATTTATAATATTTTTTAATTAATAAATAAATTGTAATTAAAAAAATTAAATCAATAAAAATTAATTTATCGAAAAAATTTAAAAAATATTTTATTTTATATATATTCAAAATATAAAATAATTAATGTTTAATATTTAAATAAATAAATATTAAGATAATAAACAAATGAAAAAATATTAATATATTTCTATTAAATACCCACCTCAAAAGTTATTGCTTGAATAAATTATAAATATAATTAACAATACCAAATGGAGTTGATAATGAGTTGTGCCTCAAGTCCTTTTGGATTTTATTCATTTTTTTTAATTTATATTTGTTATGTAACTAATATGCAATAATCTATAATCAATGCAAATATAGATGTAACCATCCTTCTTGATACTGATAACCATGGGGATAACATATTTATATTATTGCATAGGGTAGATTATGTCTCTAGCTATCATACCATGAACCTCAATTTTGATTTTGGCATGAAGATTGGGGTTCATCTTGTAAGGTTGCTTCTTAAAAAGTCATACACCATCAACTAAATTTATTCTCATATTCCCAAGGGATGGGTGTGTGCCCTTCATATCATGGCTATTATGAGGGAACAAGTCTTAAAACTCCTTTAGGATATCTACAATGCATGCTAGCTCTATGTCAGTCCAATAAGAACATGGAGGAACAATATTTTTTCCCCTTCTAAACTAATATCCACCTTTATCATTTTTAACAATGCATGGTAGGGCTCATTCTTCTCCTGATGTGAATCCTCAACTTTCCTACGACCCTAAATTATTTCTATGTGAAGGTGGGCAGGGTCTTCTTCCTCTAGAACACTATCCTCAAGTTAGTGCACTAGCTTTTGTTTCCCTATCAAAAGTAACCAGTTGCATGCCTTCCATATTTCATCATCCTCTTCACTAGAGTCACTATTGAGGGTTTGATCTTCAAAGAATGTCAAGATCACCAACCCTTTTTCCAAACATGTCTTTCAAACATTCATTGATTATAGTGTCCTCAAACATTGCCCTTCAAATTAATTGTAGTGGCAAGATCAACTCTAGGTTTTGTGAACAAAAAGAGAAGGTGCGCACAAACCTCTATTTAAGAGCATCCAAATTAGTTGTCTCACAACACATCTCATTGAAAACATACCATGCCTACATTGATGTTTCTAATATTCTATAGAAGGCATGTACCCATAGGTTCCTTAGGGTATTCTCATCATACATAGTCCATATTTTTTTTATCATAAACACACATGTGTTATAGGATCATAATTTATAGAGTATGTTGAGATGTTTAGGTCCTCATTTATCTTCCTAAATTTAGTGCAAATGGATGCTTTCACATCTTGCCATGTTGACAAGCTAGGCCTTTGTTCTACCCCCAATGAGTGGTAATGTTCTATAATGTATACACTAGTGCACCCATTCTATCTACTTCTTTGGGGATGCATGATTTGAGGTCATAGACATAATCTGGCACTAGATTAATCAACTCATATCTTGAGATCCCCACAATTTTACCTTTTGTTAGGAAAAAACACTATTTTCCCCTTCTTCTTAATGCATAGGACCCATCATTTAGAAGCACGATCAATTTGGACCTACCCTATCTTTACTGGTTTTGGCACCTTTACATGTTCCAAGTATCATCTCTGACTAGTTATCTCATATGATTCCTTGACCCAATGGTCATAATCAATGTTAGTGGTGTTCGACGCTGATTGTTCATCTTCCCAAGAAATCACTTCTTGGTCAATGGGGTTGAGAGTCTCGATGACTTGCATTGTGATGTTGTATATGTGGTTGATATCATCCTTGAGGTCTACACTCTCTACATAGGGGGATCCTTGGTCACTTGAGATGGGAATAACTACCCTCTCCTTACCATTTTCAAAAGTTATGTAATGCCTCTTGAAACACATGTATACATTCTTATCATAGTACCATGGCCCTCCCAAAAGTGTTGGATAATTGTCTTATTCTGCTAACTTGATTAATTTGAAGTCAGCATAAAATTTGAAACCCATGATATCTAAATTTATTCTCTTTATAATTTTGATTGGCTATGCTCAAGTCTTGTTGGCCATGAAAAGAAAATGAAGGGAAGGCCTCAAGGGTGGCCTACTCATTTTCTCCCATGCATTCTTGGTCAAGATATTGATCTTGGTGCTTGTGTCCATGAGGACCTCACATATAGACCATCCATGAATGTTGAAATTCACAAAGATTTCTTGGTTTTACTCCACATTCTATATATGCCTAACTTATCATGCCCACTCCGTGTATCATGCAGTGACTTCAACTAGATTTTATCCCACATGTTCCAAGAGAAAGTTTTCCAATAAGGGGAACATTCATTCTATGTAGAGGAGGCAAACTATCTCTATTAATGCTTGTATCTCCACATCTTGTCTATCTTTCTTATTTTGGGAGGAAACAACCTATGCTTCTAGATCTCACACCAATTGGAGATGTACTTGTAGGTTTTGAATTACACTCATGGCCTACTACAATACATCTTTATGGAATGATGGGATTGGGTAAGACACAACTTTGGGTTTAGTTTGAGATATGCACTTAGTAGAACTCTTCTCCCCATATTCTAAATGTAACTCAGGTGTTAGTACAACTGACGGTTGAGTGGTGAATCCACTATGAGTAGTTTTCTACACCTTGATTGTCTGTATGCAGTTCAGTTGCACCTTCAAAGTCCACTTAACCATTTTTGGCTCATGCTTGATAATTTATGTGCCCTTGTCTATGCCAAGACTTCCATGGGTTAACATTTTATACAAGTCTAGTCATTCTTTAACTTTATGGGGGTTTCAACAATACCCACACATTGGATGTGTAGGGCATCATGTTAATAGCGTTATTTAGAGTGACACTTATAACATGAGCGAGGTGGGAACCTTTAACCACCACATCCTCCTCCTTTCCATTTGGAACTTTATTTTATCCCAAATCCCTTATTATATTTCTCATAACGTTCATTTCCTTGGTTAGCTTTCCCTCAAGCTACTACAGTGGTCTGCCTTGAGCCTCTCTCTATATTCTTATGTATCTCATCAATCAAACTAAAATTGGTTGTGGTATGAGTATAGGCATCCCACAATAAAAAATATATGTTTATGTTGTACTAGCTAACACATTATAACAAAGGGTAGTTGGGAACATCATGTTCCTCTCGATAGACTTCATAGCTTAGAACCAATATACACACATTCTTTCAAGGGTAGTTATTCATATTATGGCCTTTTGCTTCATAGTCATTGTACCATAATCTGCATCAAGCATATTGTGAAAATTGAGTGGTAAGATTTTATATATTGGAGGCCATGGATACAATCTGCATCTCCATTGAATGGGCTGATCCCAGTATCAACACTTCTGACTACCTTGGCTCTGAGCGCAACTTCAATAAGTTCATGAGGGTCTGTGAAAGTCTTCATAGAAAGTGCTCTTAAAATTTTTACTATTAACCCTCCAATAAACCATTACACATGTTGGGAGGGATGAATGCCATAAGGAAGCTTTGATAGAAGAGTCTTGAACCTTGCATCATACAGGTGCATGCTTTTAGAGATCCCTTGGGTGATCTCTTTGAGTGTGGCAATACACTGCTATTTAGACTCTAAAATTTTGAATTCCTTAAGGAATTCTTCTTTTAGGGTGTTGTAATTAACCAAAACCTAATTAGGGTTAAAATTATTATACCATGTATGGGTATGATCAAGTAGAGTGGGCACCAAATAGGTTGCCTTATGCTTTGATTGGCTTATTCCCTGAGTGCACCACTATAATTCACACTTTAGCACATGCTCCATGGCATTTCCATGTTGTGGTACTCTAGTAAGTGCATGACAATTTTGTAATATATTTTCTATGGGGGTATAGCTGGAAAATAAGGCACTTATCCCTCTATCATCTATTTGGGTGGTGATCTTCCAATGCCTCCAATCACTAGGTTAGCTACTGGCCCCATTATTACTACTAGTGTCATTGATGTTGATGGCACTATACTACTTACTTGTGGTGTTGAACCACTTCCTATGGGCTATTTACCAATTTACGTAGCTAACATTTGCTGATTTATTATGCTTACACTCATGTTCTATTATGGAAAGCTAACATCTAATGGTCTATAGCTAGTTTCACTTATCTCCTTGTAGGGAATAATTTGTTCAATCACAAAATTACACTCCAAGTCTGTAAAACTTCTAAAATCTATATTGAAAATAGGGTTAGTTATCACTCTTGTTCATTCCTTAGTTAGAGGATATAGTGCATGAGCTTGTGCCATAGGTTCAAAGAAGATTGTTGTATTCGATGCATCTTCAGTCACCAAATTCTATAAGAACCCATTGCACTCTACACCCATCAACTATTAAGCTTGACCTATCACTTCGTTATTTATCTCCTTGCAATGTTATATTTCAAGAGATCCTTTCCTATGCCCTTCTCACTCGCTACAAGTTATCTTGGCACTTCTAGGTTTCAAATCGTCCATCAGTTTGCATTATCTTTTGTTATAAGTCTATCTTTTAAGATCTTGGGTGTCAATTTTCTCATCTCCTTCCATTTTTCTTTACCTACACCTCCCCTTTTCCACTTCTACATTATTCATACATAAAAGAGATTTAGCCTTTTAGACCTAAATTTTCAAAGCTATAATCCACAATTACCTTCTTGAGCTCTATGCCAAACTATTTCATAAATGTGCCTCTTGATTCATGCAAAAATCGATAATCTACTTCCTTAGGGCATGAGTATGTTGAAACTACAAACTGAAGCATGTAATTGTTTAGAAATCCTCACCACCATTTATCTACTGCTCTAGTCTAAGTGGCATCTAGGGTCTTAAACCTCCCTAGGCTCTCCTTTCTCCACTCAACACTATTCATAGATTCATACGTTGAATATGTAGCCAACCACTGGTACACATGCTCAAGTAGTTTGCAGAAAAAGACCTCATACAGAGCATCATACAATGTTTTCAACCCACTTTCTTGGCCTTTGTACTCTATAGGTTAGATTCTTAAATGCAAAGCTATCTTCCACCTATTGAAAGCAGTGATTGATGTTTCAATTGAGATTTAGAGCATCATTCTGTCACACCATTGTAATAATAAAATTCATCATGGGTCCCAAAAATAGAATCAAAATGTTGTAGAAAAGTCTTTGTCAAGGGGTTTAAGGTTATCTTAGTTAGTTAAGGACTTATTACAACTACGCACAAACCTAGGATCTTCCCATAGCACTCAACATTTACCATTCGACTGTGATGACATAATTTCACATAAGGCACAAGCCTTATATGATCACCTAAAGTGCAATAGAGAAAGAATCGGGGCATGTGTTGGGTTAGTTATGCCATGGTGTGAGACTTTCCTTATGGGATTTTCTTAATTTGACATAGACTTTGGTAGATTCATTGGTGCAAACATTTTTTGGGTTAAGCCTAATGGTCTATAGGTACCAACCTATTTTAGGTGGTTCTATAGTATTAAGGGCATAGTTTATTATTTCACTAATCTTGGCTTCATTCAAGCACTTAGAAAGTATAAGGGACTACTCTCACTTCAGCTATTCATACTTAAGCTAGTAATTCTTACGAAGGGAACACTTGGTGTATGAACCTTTGTACACTTAGGTTATTCATATATGACACGTTAATGTCATTATTTAACACAGGGATGCCATTAACGACTTGGACCAAAACCTCACTTACACTTAACATACAAATATTGAATTTATAAAATTATAACCATTACAATCATTGTGTATTCTACTATCAATACCAAAGATATGGAAACCAGATATTATATATGTGCATCAACATTCATCATTTACTAATCAAAGTTTGAACATAATAGAGTATGCGGTTCATGGTGATAAAGTAGAGTAAATGCTTAACTAGAACTATTTAACTACCTAGAGGCTCATAGGTTGGCTTGGGCATATACACTTGGAGCCTTAATGATGTCCATGCTTTTACTTATAACAATGGTGGCTATAATGTAGGCAAAACATGTCTAACTTCAATTGTCTAGAGATTTAGTGCATTCCATTCATGTCATCTTTCCTCATTGGTTCGATCTCATTTTATAGCCTACAAGAACATCTCATACTAGGGTGGAAAGCACATGCAAAGTTCCTTACTTTAGCCTTTGTTGATAACTCATGCATCTCCATCACCTTGCATCCATCACACTATGGTCACCATGTCTCGTCCATCTTGGAAGATGCACCAGGAATCTTGGAAATCATTAGTTGCCTGCCATTTGGCACAAGGTAAGTGCTATTTCCTCTAGCTAGTACCAAGATGCCAAAATAACAATCATTCAAAATGATTGCCTCACGTGAAGTGTTTGTCATTTTGGCATGGATCCATACTTAAAAAAATAGGGGCCTAACAAATATGAGAGTTAAGAATTTTGATATGATGATTTAGATAAAGTTTGAGTAATATTTTATGTAAATAGGACACAAACTAGAGAATTATTGTAAATGATTGATAGAAAATCGTGAAGGTCAGGCCTATATAAACTAGATAGATATGAAATAATGGTGTGTAATGATCAAACATGTATACACAATTCATATAAGATGAAGGTATATCTCGTTTGACATTACCAAATGTATATTACTAGATTATAGTGGTTATATATATCTTAATTGTATTTTAGTATTTAAATTAATAATGATTATTTAGTAAAAGGATAAAAATATTTACTTAAGCTTGTAAACACACTTTATATTTGGGAGAACACTCTAAATGTGCATTTTTATACATGAAAATGTACAATGAAATATGGATTAATCAATTTTCATATGTTAAATTAATTCTTGAATTAATTTTATTAATGAAAAATTTGAATGAAGTTTATAAATGAAAATTTTGAAATTTGAAGAGCAAAGAAGGAATACAGTTTTGACTGAATTGTGTCTCCCTTTGAATTGTTTTATATTATGCTTCCTTATAAAGCATTAGAGAATTTGGGATGATCTTTCCTGAATGGAGAATAAACCAAAATGATTCTCTACCAAGGCAAGAGCCATTGTTCAAAGTATGGGTTAGAAAACAACTACCATGAACCTTTATTAAAAAGGAGCAATTATATTCCATTGAGTGATGCAAAATATTAAACACACTAATCATTTAACCAATATTAAACTATAATATGGAATGTTAAACCTATAATAGGCCCATGTAGGTTAAATCAACCACTGAAAATAAAGGTCTAGCATGTGCCTATATTTTGAATTGGGATGAATGGAGTTGAGATAGGGATGTTTGTATGATATTTTAATTATTTTATAGATAATAGAGGCTCTGTTATATATTATGAGTTGGAGCAATGGAAAACATATTTTAGAATTGTCATTGCTTTATTCACCATAGCTTGAAATACCATATTTTAATAAACCAACAATTTATGTGAGCCATAACATATTGTGAAGTTAGTGTATTTTTTTATTTACATATTTTCATTTTCATGTAAAATATAGGAAAATGTGTAAATACATGCATTAGTTAATAAATCCCTATATGGAATATCATTAAAAACTGATGAAGAAAAAAAGGCCAACCTTTTGGAGGCCATAACTTTTAACTCGTAACTCCGTTTGAGCTCCTCGACACTCCAAAATGATCATATCAAAAAGTTTAATTCTTCGCTTAGTTACTCTATCTGCTTAGATTTGATTTTAATATTTTTGGGAGGCTAAACATGATCATATGAGGGTCTAAAATTAATGTTTAATGATTTTTGAAAGAATTTTCTATTTTTAGAAATTGTATATTTTTAGAACCAAAATTCAACTTCAATTGAATTTATTTCCATAGGTTAATTTTAGTATTTATGTTATTTTGAGAAATTTTTAGAGCCACACATGATTGCATGCAAAACTTACTATAAATAGTGGCTGCTAAATATATATATATTTTTAGATTTTAGATTTTTTAAATTTTTGCATGTCAACTCTAAATTTTGAGTTGAGGATTAATTAAGCATGGTTTAGGTTTATAATTATTTCAACCAATCAATATGAATCAATATGAATAATTTTTTTTTGTTCTTGATAGTTTTTGAGTTAATTATCTAGTACCAGAGAAAGTTTGAGTCTTAGAGGAGAGAAGAATGGTGAGAGGATGAGGAGGTATGGCATAGATGAATCATATTATGCAAGAACTACATAGGCAAGTTCAACAATTAACAATATTTATCACCAATCAATAGAGAAGACAAGGTGGTGATGAGGAAGACATAGATCATGATGAAGAAGTTCAACAAGAATAAGAACAACAAGAGAGGACACCATCAATGGATAAGAGGATGGTTAAATATTTAGAAAAAAGAAATGAACGGATCAATGTTGATGTTCCATATTATGGAGGTAGTTTAAAACTAGATGAGTTGATAGATTGGATGAATAGCATAGAAAAGTTCTTCAAGTGGAAGACTATGAGAGAAGACAAGAAGGTAAATTTTACATGCATGAAATTGAAAGTTCATGTAATGATTTGGTGGGATCACCTATAGAAAGAGAGATAAAAAAAGGTAAATAGAATATTAATTCATGGAAAAGATGGAGAAGAAGCCTAGTAAAAAATTTCTTCCTATGGATTATGCACAAACCTTAGACAAAATATTTTAGAATTTGAGGTAGAAAGATCACAGTATACAAGAGTATAAAGATGAATTTTATAAGCTTTTTCATAGGAGTGGAGCATGATGAAATAGAAGAGTATATTCTTGCAAGATATGCAAATGGTTTGAAATTTTCTATTCAAGTTGAATTAAGTATGCATATAATACTTAACATAGAGGAGGCTTATCAATTAACTTTGAAGGCAGAAGAAAAACAAAATAAATAAAATTTTAGAAGGACATCTATTGGTCTAAAAAGAGATAGATCCAATCCAATAAGGTGATGAGGTGGGTTTAATACCACAATAGGTAGCTTTAATGCCAATAAAGGTGAATCATCACATGGTACAAAAGGCAAGATGATAATAGGCAAGTGTTTCAATATCCACAAAGAGGAAGAGGATTTCATAAAGGGCAAGGTTATGGTGGTGTTAGAGGATGGTTTATGAATCAATGCAAATCTTATGTCTATTATAGATGTGGAGAATAAGGGCATAGAGCATTTGAGTGTCCACACTATTAAGATCAAGAAAGGAGATAAGAAGATTGCTTAAGAGTAAATCTAGTTGTGGTTGAAATAGAAGAGCAAAATACTAAAGTTATACTAGATGATGTTGGAGAGAATCTCATGATGAGAAGAACCATGATCACTTTAATGAAGGATCAAGTGAAGAATAAAGAAGGTGGTGATGCATGGCTATGATCAAATATTTTTTGAAGAAGATGTACTTCAAGTGGACAGGTATGCAAAGTAATTATAGATGGTGGTAGTTGTGAAAATATTGTTTCTAAAGAAATGATTGAGAAACTAAATTGGTAATGTGAAAAGCATCTTAATCCTTATCAGATTTTAGGGTTTAAGAAAGGGAATGAAGTTATAATAGATAAAAGGTGCTTAATCAAGTTATAATGATTAAATATGGTGTGATGTTACTCTGATGGATGCATGACATGTGTTATTGAGAATATCATAAAAATATGACAAGAAATTAGTTCATGATAGAGCAAATAAAACATACATTTTTTAGAAAGGTGGTACAAAGGTAGTTTTGTTACCTTTTAAAGAGGAAGAGAAGATGGAAATCATGCACTGTACCAAATAACTTATTCAAAATATGAAGGTAGCAGGTTGTTGTTATGCACTAGTAGAAAAGAATGAAAAAATATAAAGTGTGAATACCAAAAGAAGCATCAAGAGTATTGAAAGAATATGCAGATATTATGCGTCATGAGTTATCAGATGGTTTACCACCAAAGAGAGATATTCAACATCACATTGATTTGATTCTAGAATCAACTCTACCCAATCAAGCAGCTTATAGGATGAGTCTAACAGAGCATGCAAACTTAAATAAACAAGTTATTGAATTGCTAAGGAAGAAAGTGATAAGAGAGAGTATGAGTCCATGTGCAAAACCAACATTGCTAACTCCAAATAAAGATGGTGGATGAAGAATGTGTGTGGATAGTAGAGAAATTAATAAAATTAAAATAAATGATAGGTTTCCTATATCTCATTTAGATGATATGATGGATGTGATTATAAGAGTAAAATATTTTACCAAAATTAATCTAAGGAGTGGTTATTATCAGATTCAATTTCATGAAGGATATGAGTGAAAAATTGCATTCAAGACTAGGGATGACTTATATGAGTGGATGGTGATCCCATTCAAATTATATAATGCAACTAACGTATTTATAAGGTTGATGAATATAGTGCTACGAGAATATATTGGTAGGTTTGTGATTGTTTATTTTGATGATATTGTGATATTTAGTAAGACTAAAGAAGAACACTTACAACATTTGAGAATGGTAATGGATTTATTAAGAAAGGATAAGTATGCAAATCTAAAGAAGTGCAGGTTTATGTAGAATAATTTTGTATTTTTGGGATTTGTAGTTTCAAAAGACATTGCGAAAATGGATGAAGAAAAGATAAATGTGATTGTTGAGTGGCCTATTAGAAAAAAATATTACAAAGGCAATAAGTTTCCATGGTTTTGCAACATTTTATAGAAAATTTATTAAAAATTTTAGTAGTATTATGGCACCAATAATAGATTGCATGAGAGGGAAGAAATTTGCATGGAATAGAGAGGCCATAATTTTAAAATTTTGAAGAATAAGATTACAGAAAAACTAATTTTCACAAAGTGCTTGAGGTTGATTGTGATACTTCATTTGTGGGAATTAGTGCTGTGATGAGTCAAGAAAGAAATCCAATATCATATTTTAATGAGAAATTGAATGAGGTAATAACAAATTATTCTACTTATGGTGTTGAAATTTATTCAATTATACAAGCATTAAGACATCAGAAGAATTACCTAGTGCATAAGGAGTTTATTCTATTTACAGACCATGAGACTTTGAAGTATGTGAATACATAAAAGAAGTTGAATAGTAGGCATGCAAAGTAGATTTCTTTCTTGTAGGGGTATACTTTTATGTTGAAACATAAATCAAGAAAATAAAATCAGGTAGTTGATGCATTGAGTATGAGAGTAGCATTATTAACTACTATGGTGAATGAAGTAATTTGATTTGAAACTATCAAAGAATTATATGATACTAATCCATATTTAGGCAAGATAGTTGAATAGTGGAGTCCATTAACAAGTGGGATAGATATTATTCATGATGAATATTTTATACAAGAAAGTTATATTTTTAAAATGAAATAATTATGCATTCCAATTGGGTCTCTACAAGACAACATAATAATAGATTTACATAGTGGTGGTTTGGCTGGACATTTTGGTAAGATGAAGATAATAGCTTTGGTGGAAATTTTTTTTTTGGCCAAAGATGAAGAGGGATGTGACTAGATATATTTCACGGTTTAGAATATGTCAGGTGACTAAAGGACAAAAAAAAACTAGATTATATATGCCATTACCAGTTCCAAGAGGACCATGGACAGATTTGAGTATGGACTTTGTGTTGGGATTGCCAAACACATAGAGAGGTAAAGATTATATTTTTGTTATTATAGATAGATTTTATAAAATGGTTCTTTTCATTGCTTGGAGAAAACTAATGATGCCACTAGGGTTGCAGAATTATTTTTTATGGATATTGTGAGATTGCATGGTGTTTCAAAAAATAGTACTTTAGATAAGGACACAAAAATTTTAAGAGGACTTTGTGGAAGAAGATGGGTACTAAGCTACAATTCAGTAGTGAATATCACCCACAAATAGATGGATAGATAGAAGTTGTGAATAGGAGCTTAAATTTTTTATTGAGATACATAGTGGAAGAAAAGCCAAAGCAATGGGACTTGGGTTTACCACAAGCTGAGTTTGCATATAACAGTTCAGTGAATAGATCGATAGGAAAGTCAATTTTTCAAATTGTTTATGGGTGAAATCCTATGGGTATTTTAGATTCGGTATAATTACCAATTACAGATCTAATTAGTGATGACCTAGAAGCATTTCTAGAGCATATATAATAGTTTCAAAGAGTAAAAAAGAGTTTCAAAAAAGTAATGAGAAATATAAGGAAACAAAAAATGTTAGAAGAAGATCCAAGGTATTTGAAGGAGAGTTGGTAATAGTTTACTTGAGAAAAAAAATATTTACAAAAGATACATACAACAAGTTGAAGTACAAGAAGATCAAACCATGCAAAATTGTGAAGAAAATCAATGATAATGCATATGAGGTGATTTTACCACAAAATTTTGATATATCTCTAGTATTTAATGTTTTAGATTTATATGAATTCTATGGAGAAGAAGGTGAAGATGATGAATATGAATAAGTAAATTGGGAGCAGTAAGTTTCAAAGAAGAAGAAAGAAAAAAAAGTGCAAGTTTTGGATATGAAGACATTGAGCACAAGGCAAGGGGATTATAACTAGTATTTGGTACAGTAGGAAGGATCAACACTTGAATTATATAATGGGAGTCAAAGAAAATTGACAAGGAAAAATAGAATCAATATAATCAGGGCAACTTGCAGGAGCTGAGTTACTTTCAACTAGAGGAGAATGATGTAGAAAAATAGGTCAACCTTCTAGAGGCCATAACTTTTGACTCATAACTCTATTTGAGCTCTTTCACATGCTAAAATGACCGTATAATTTTTTTTATTCTTATCTAATCCACTTATATTTGATTTCAATAATTTTTGGAGGCCAAACATGATCATCTAAGGGTTTGAAATTAATGTTTAATAATTTTTTTGAGAATTTTCTATTTTTAAAAATTATATATTTTTAGAACCGAAAGTCAAATTTAGTTAAATTTTATTCCATAGAATAATTTCAGTATTTGGGTTATTTTAAAAAAATTTAGAGTTGCGCGCGCTTGCATGCAAAAGTTACTATAAATAGCAGAGACTAAAAATAGACCTTTTTTTTAGATTTTAAATTTTTAGAATTTTTGCATGTTAACTCTAAATTCTGAGTTGAGGCTTATTTAAGTATGGTTTGGTTTTGTAATTATTTCAAGCAATCAATACGAATCAATTCTGAATATTATTTCAAGATCTTGGCCTATTGGTAATTTTTTTGTTCTTGATAGTTTTCAGGTTCATTAAAAATACCACACCTTATGAGAGAATAAATTTTTATCATGTCACTTATATGAATATGTAAAAGAATACTTTGGCTTCAACACATAACAAGTAAATATACCAGCTCAATATGGGATCTACAAGAAACTCATAATGTGGGGATCTCCCCCATAAATTGAGGGAACCTTAAAAGTCTTCCATTTTAAATGATTAGGGCTCTCACAATATATAAATCAAAAGGACTAATATTATAAAAAGTAACAATTGACATTGGTAATATTGAATGTTAGAGGTTAAGATTTAACGTAGTATCAATAATGTGATCCTTACACTTGACTTTTAGAATTCACCTCCTTTCTTTTTTGATAGATATGCAAGAATATAAGATGGGACATATGTCCATGTCAAGAAAAAAGAACATAAAATATTGTGTTCCTTGTCAAAACTCCCTTTTAATTGATCATGAATATTTCATATTCATTGTCATTATTCACTATATTCCTTGATATCTCTTAACCATTTGCAAAATGGATCAATTCTGGAATGCTCTGTATAAGACAATATATTAAAATATTTTGTTAATGTTTTACCACTTTTCTTTTTCAAACTATTTACAAAACACTTGTTTGTCTTTAAATGTTTAGATCGCACCTCTCTAGTGCAATTAGTGGTTATACATATTTTATATAATTTAAAAAATAAATTGATTTATAAAAGATAAAAAATAAAAAATCATTTTTAACATATAATTATTATGCTCCATCTATTTATTTTATCTCTGGTATATCAGGATGTTGAATTTTCAATTATATTATATAAAAATGGTTAGCTGTTCAACTACTTACAGATAAGTTTTACACCTTATGTTCTAAATAAATAAGATAATTTATGTGAGAAAGGTTTACACCATGTGTTTAAAAAGATTCAACAAAACCAGACATTGATATTACTCGAATGATAGTATAACATGAATGAATGGAAGAAACATCAAATTAAGAGAAGAAAATACCAAGTTGAGGAGTGAAGGGAAACACTCTTTTGTTTTATTAGACAAATCGAAATTGAAACGAGGCAGAGAGGGAAGAAGGGAGTGTGAAAATGTCCATGAGCGGAATTATTGATAAGAAAAGAAAGGAGGAGGAGTACGATAGTGTTAACAGTACAAGGCAGGGTTGGCGAGGAGATATGCTTCGATTTTCTTGAAGAAAAGCATGGACATCTGCTTTAACTCTTGGATTTTGGCTTCGTCGTGAGGAACCCCAGGGAGGGTGTCATAGTGCATTGCACCGCTGCACACGCATCCACCCTCTGGTTTTGGGGTGTATTTGAACTCGTACTGGGCAGAAGCCAATTTATTTCCCAGCATTCCTCCCTCCACGTGGCTGTAACGGTATAAAAGCTTTTCCTCGTCAACTTCCTCGATACGCTCCTTTACGAAGCTAAAATCCTTGTTGGCTGCGTTTGCAATAATTTCATATCAGGGAAGCTTATAATTAAGAGATAATACAATATTAGTAAATATCATGTCATATCAGATCATACCGGGAGTGAAATTGATTTGCTTGATGCTGCCGACGCCTCCATTGCCCTGGATAAATGCGATGGTAGAGAAAAGCTCTGGTACTTGTTTTGGAAGGGGATTATGGCCATCCTTCACAACTGCATTCCACAGTCTCTTTGCCTCCACTGGAGACTCTGCTTCAATATTGATGCTTCCAACTACCATCTTATCTAATTTTTACCTTACCCTTCACCCTTCACTCTTCTCCCTCCTCCTTGTAATGCTGTGTTTCTTGAAAAAGGATGGATGGTATTTATAGAGTTAAAACATAAATATTGTGGGTTGAGTCATTCCTCGCGGGTTGTCATTGGTGATACACATTCCTCGCTTCTTTAGAAAATTCAAAATCTGACAGAAGAATCGTTTGGCGCATCAAAGTCGTGGTTGCACATTCAAAATAAAAACAAAAACAATACAACGTGGCCGGCAGACAAATCTTGAATCATCTCGAAAGATACCCAGCCCAGCTCAGCTCAGCAGTTAGGAAGAATAACTATAATTATAATCAACGGTACAAAATGGGCTTGGCGAGGAGAAGTGCCTCAAATCCAATTTTGGCTTCGTCGTGGGGAACACCAGGGAGGCTGCTGTCATGAAAGAATGCAGCGTTGCAGACGCATCGAAAATAACCTCAGAAATGGGAATAAACTGTCCACGATCAAATATTAGCAATATTATTGTTTCACTATTTAGAGACTAGTTATTGCTGGCTTAAGAGTTAGATATTTTTCATTATTGATTCATTAATAGATTTGAAGTACATATAAAATTTTATAAAAAATAAATTTAAAATATTTAAAAAAAAAAATAAATACAGATTGATCATATTTTTTATTTAAAATTTTCATATATATATTTTTAAATTAATAAATTTTTTATTTGATAAAATTAAAGCACTGATTTTAAATTAAAGTTTGCATGGAATGTTTTTACCAATAAAATAATCATGTAGCATTCTCGAAACTTCCACACGCCTTCCTCAATGCTAAGGCCCTTCCGAGCAAAAAGTCATACTAGAAAACTTTATTCTACCTTTTTACACTTCGATCAACTCCGTCTTGTCTTCCACGTACTTCAAGAGAAGGGTATATAAATTTCAATACAATTTAAGGGCTGAGATTTATCGTTTGAATATTCCTTTAATTTCGCCCTTGAGATAAGTATTTCAACCTCTAATACTGCATCACTAGAATTAGATTGCTGAGAGGCTTCTGAAATCGCGTCCAGAGCACATTGGGTTGTATGTTATTATAAACATGTAGTATATCATATAATATCACGTTTAAGCTTGACATTACTGAACATACAGTAATAGATTTAATCTTTGGTCGAACTCATCATTTTAATATAAATGGAGAATTTTAACATTTTAAATTAATATTTTCTATACTTTGAGTATAATGAAGTATTTCATAAACATAATTATCTTTCATACTCATTATTTGTGAAAGAGAAAATTGCATAAAATTTAATAATAATATATTTGAAGGGTTTATATAGATTTTCAAGTTATATAACTATTTTGATGTATTATAAAGATGTAATTATAGACACAAAAATGTGTTTTTGTATTTTTTAATTATTAAATTAGATGATTTAATATTATTTGTGTACTTTTGACTATTTATTCAATATTATGTATTATTAATATTTTTTGCAAGTTTTATTATATTTTTCTTTTTTATGTTTTTATATTTCTCTTTTTCTCTATATATTTTCAACTATATTTAAAATTATGTTTGAAAATTTCAGAAAAAGTTGAATAAAGGTGACTCAAAAGGTAACATTGGCTCTGACTGGGGACTGCATTCTATGGCAAAATATAGAGAACTTATAAACTCTGGTTACACATAAACTGAAACATAGAGATGGAAGAAAAGAAGCGAGACAAACCAAAAATGGGAAAATAAGACACAACACGTGACAACAAAGGAAAGGCTATGTACAAAATATGAGACACCTATTTCACAAGTGATACAACTTAAGATCCTATCCATTATAAGACAGGGGTAAAACAATTCCATCTAGATATTCCAATTTAAAAGAATTTGGACCCAATATGTGATGAATTTATAAAGGCCCTTTCCAAAGTGAATCAAATTTGCCATGTGCTCCTTTAGGTTCTCTCCTTCTATCCCATAACAATACTTCATCTCCCTCCATGAATTTTCTAGGTCTAGTTATCAAATCAAAAATCTTCTTGACCCTGGCTTAGTGAGCAGTAATTTGATCAATCAAGTCATCCCTTTCCTCCTCAATCTTAGTTAAGTACATAACTCTTTTCTCCAAGGAATCTTGAAAATATTGATCTTCAATTACATTTTGTAATTTAGCCAAAGATAATTCCAGAGGTAATGATAACTATGCTCCTATCCCATAAACTAGTTCAAAAGGTGCCATTTCTATTACTCTTTTATTTTATTTTATTGTTATATAGAAGAATTAGTAGCGTTCATCCCTCCTTTCCTTGGTAAACATGATCTGAAATGAGGGACTTTTGCTGGCTCAAGCTGGGTCTCCTCTTGATAAATACCAATAACTTTACTAATCCACCCAACTCTTAAAACTATTTTTTCTCATTATTACCTCTTAAAAATTTAATGCCATAATCTATAATAATTAATTATACTAAAAATATAAATTAAAATTAAAACATCATAAAAATGAACAAATACTATTTGCAAAGTAAGAATTTATTTTAGAATTATAACAATTGTTGGCTCAAACGTTTTGTACTCTTAACAAGTGATTCATTAACAAATTTAAATTAATTATAGAATTTATGATATAAATTAATCATCAAAAAGTAAAACATCTCTTTTTTTAAATATAAATATCAAATAACAATTTTTTTAATAATTATTTCTATATATTATTTATAATATTTTTTAATTAATAAATAAATTTTAATTAAAAAAATTAAATTAATAAAAATTAAGTTATCGAAAAAATTTAAAAAATATTTTATTTTATATATATTTAAAATATAAAATAATTAATGTTTAATATTTAAATAAATAAATATTAAAATAATAAACAAATGAAAAATATTAATATATTTTTATTAAATACCCACCTCAAAAGTTATTGCTAGAATAAATTATAAATATAATTAACAATACCAAATGGAGTTGATAATGAGTTGTGCCTCAAGTCCTTCTGGATTTTATTCATTTTTTTTTAATTTATATTTTTTATATTTCAAGAGCATATGGCAAGTAACGTGTTAAACTAATTTTTCAAGACAACAAACATTGAATTAAATTATAAAAATCTAAATAATTTATTTTATTGATGTTTTGGAGTGAGCATATATGCACACCTCTACTAGTAGTGGATTATAAAATAACATATTTATAGGAAGGTAAATGCAAGATATCTTTTTAGGGGAGGCATGAGTGTAAAAGAGCTTGAACAACATTACATAGGTTCAAGCATTATGGATTTTTTCAGGATGATGGATGATTCTTTTGTGGGTGTTTAAGTTAGTTTTACACTTGAACAATATTACATAGGTTCAAGCATTATGGATTGTTTCAGGATGATGGATGATTTTTTTGGGTGTTTAAACAACTATTTCATATTTGTTGTTTTTTTAATTTTGTTATTGATAAGGGCATTTCATGTAAATTTTAAATTTTCATTTTTATTTTCAAAATTTTCAAGGTTATAAGAGATTTAAAAGTAGTGATTTAACATACACACACAAAAACACACACACACACACACACACACACAAGAATAAAAAAATGTGATCAACCTTTATTTATTTTTTAAAAAGAGATTTAAAAAAAAATAACAAATTTTTAAATAATTTTATATGTATTTCAAATATGTTAATGAATCAATAACAAAAAGTATCTAACTCTTAAGTTAACAATTTTTACTCTCTAAATAGTATATCCACCTCCTTTAGTGTTTTAATTCTTATTTATAATTTTATCATGATTAATTACTATAGGTAATGACAATACACTCTAAGAGGTAATAAAGAGAAAAAATAAAAAAATAGGGACCACATGATCTTTGTGAACCCTAATTACTTAGGGGCACCATTAAAACTCTAAAATTACCTTCCAAAAATTATTTTAAATGTAATTAAAAATATATAGAAAAAAAGAGAAATGTAGAGAAATAAGAAAATGAATTATGACAAATAGTTTTAAAAAAATGAAATAGTCAAGATATACATAAATAAAATTAAATAATCTAATTTAAAAACTAATAAATGTTTAGAGGTCATTTTTAAATGGCTATAACATCTTATATAAATAAGGAGAATTTTATTTTGATCACCTGAGCTTTTATGGAGAAAGTCTTTCATAATTTGATTCATAATTTTGAACACCTAAGATAGACATTGAAGCACCGAGCAAAAATAAACTGGGGGATCACTTAGAGCATAATTAATGAGAGTTAGACATCTTACAAAAAAATCCACTTGCCTTTCCAAGAAAACTTGTGAGACCAAAAATAACCAATCATATTATTACATAGAGAACTGTTACCTTGAGTAGCAAAGAGAGGTAGTGCAAGGTACTTGTTAGGTAACTTGCCAATTTTGAAGCCAAAAAACCCAGACATTTATCGCTAAAGGTGGGCATAATAGTGGATTAAATACATATATAAAATGGACTAGTTAAAAGCTTTTTCTTAAATATATAAAATGGATTTTAACACTTAAGCCTCCCTAACCAAATCTTGGCCACATAGGAAAGTGTCATATTCCAAAGAGAACTATTATTCCATTTCATAAGAATGGGCATTCATCCCGAAATTCATAATAATGTTGTTAACTTTTGCCATCTCAACTTCAACCCTAGATTTTTGTTTACAATTGTTATTGAATCTGATTGCATTCCACTATTTAAGACATTGTTTAATGAATTGAATCTTCTTTCACATTTTGAAAATCAAGGATCCAAACCTAACTAATTGATTGTTCCACTATACCTTGATCAAAGTTGGAAGCATTAGGCATCAAAGCCATATGAGATCAACACTTCCACTACAATGTGATCCCAACCTAAAAATGGAAAAATTGAGCTTTTTGAAGATTCATTTTAAAAAAACCAATCTGATAGGATAATAAAATAATCCAACCTCTCTACTATAATAATATCACCCAATATTTTATTGAACCTAGTGTAATTCCCTAACTTGGGATATAAATCAAGAAGATCATTGATCTCAACAAAGTTACATAAATCCAAATGAGTCTTATGAGTCAACACCAAGCCCCCTTTCTTTTCATTAGTAGAAAGAAGAGAATTGAAAACACTCCAACAACTTTCTCCCCTAAAAAATGAGCCACCATGATAGAAAAATCCTTATAGATAAACTTATAGAGACACAACATGGATGAACCATAAACATTTAACAAAAGATATTTTAAATTAGAGATGTTGCTAACCACTCATTAGAGTTTCCAATTCAGACCAGCCCTAATGCAAGTCACATGGACCAAAAATGGATAACACATCATGCTTAAGCCCACATAAGCACCCACTACTCCATAAAACTACCTTCCAAGAGATTTATGCATAATTTAAAAAAACTATCTACCTTAGATAAATTCAACTTGGAAACATAAATTAAAATCATATTAGGCTTAATCTCACCACATACACACTTCACTAAACACTTATTATTAGGTTAATTCAAGACCCTAACATTCTAGCAAAGAAGCTTCATTTCCATGAAAAGAGTAATTCCAAACCCCATAAACCAAACTCAAAAAATTAATCCAATCTATCCTACTTGTCAAATAACTCTTCAACTAACACATGATCTTAAAATATTTCCCACCCTATATTTTGGATGATCCCCAATTAGGTTGATAAATATCACTTTGGGATAGGTGATCCTCAACACTTCTCAAGAGTTCAGTGCTTCCTCTGACTGAGATTCATCATCATCAACTAGGACCTCATCTTCTTCGACCCCAATAGGTTCCTTATTGATGGGCTAATCCATTAAAGAGGAGGGTTGAGAAATTAATTTCTATAGAGAAGCCTTTTCAATGAAGGAATTTATAGCCAAAGATTGATTAGAAATGAAATCACAACTCTTGACCACGGAAGTTGAAGAAAACTCCTCCCATTTTCCCAAAGAGGCTAGTAAAGTCTCTATTTTAACAAATTTCAAAACATAATCTGGGGCAGATACCTTGTTTGCCTACTTCAAGTTTGAACAATACATCTTATTATTCTTATGAACAAAGTAGGGATTTTACTTAAACTTATACTTCCATTATTTTTTCATGGTGACCAATTTGGATAAGAGAATCTACTTTAGAGCTTTACATTATTTTATCATTTGCTCGAGCCTCCTAAATAGGAAGTATCTGAAGGGAATTTTATCAATGTCAAAACACTGCTTCCAAATACCACTTTGATTTCTAATGTGAATGATTTCAGTAATTTACATGTCCAAATCCATAGAAACCTTAATTCAGGTGAAGGAAGCCATTACCCCTTCTTTGTGACTAGATCTATTTCAATAAAACCCCCCAAATATTTCCCAAAGCTAAAAGATAATCCGTATCCCAATATTCCATCATAATAAAAAAAAATTCCAATCCAAACTAGGAAACACCCAATATTATCAAATTGAGTTTCAAAATTAGGCATCCATCATTGAATCCATAAGCCCACACCTCCCAAAGATGATTAGGGTGGGTTTAAAATATTAGCCCTACTTTCCAAGTTAGGGAAAATAGCCTGAAAAAAAACTTTAGAAAGGAAATTAATATTAATATATAGGCACCAATTTTTGTCAACCCAAGTCTCCATTTCTATGATGGTAAAACACTTTCTCATACATTTGATGATGAGGGCTCACTCCTCTAAAATAGAGAAATTATGGTAAAATAATGATCTCCTTCATCAGGCTGATGCATAGGTCATCTTGAGAGATAAAGGGAAGGAGAAGATGTTGACCATCTACCCCATTTATACTATCACTCTACTTCCCTCCTAATGGGATGCATTAGACACCCATATCCACAAACGATACTCCTACATCGATCCCTCCTAACTTGCTTCTTCCCTTCCCTCATGCACCCTAGTGTGTTTACCTATTGAGTAGCTAGAAGCTCCCTTTACTACATTGAATCCCAACCACTTGCTAGCAACTTTGATTTCCACCTCAATATTTATTTGCATTTCATTTCCCTTATCATGAACCCTTCCAAACTAAAAGGTGTGCAAGCTTGCTTGCTGCTTTTTTCACAGGATCAGTCATTCCATAAACTTGGGAACATTTATAGTTATTTTATTGTCTTCTGTACATTTTCATTTTCTTTTTTTAATTTGAATAGCACAAGACATGTCAATTACATGTAAAATTTCTTCAAGGCAACAATGTTTGTCTTAATTTATCCAAATATCAAGATTTTGTTTTATCTAACTGCCAACTTCATTTTATTTAACTACCATCTTATTGGTCTAATTAGTGAATTTAATGCCATATTTAATGATTTAGATGTATTGATTAGGTTTTGAAGAGAGATTATTAACTTTACATATTTATTTTACTAATCTATTTGGATATGAATTAGTAATTTTTTATATTTCATTACATTTGAGATGATTAATAATATTTTAGTAAAAATAGTTTATTTATTGTAATATGATTACTAAACAATTAACTAATATTATATTATTATATGTAAATATAATAACTTATACTTTTAAACATATTTTCATAATATTTATATAAAATAATTTTTTGATATTTATTTGTAAATTAGTTAATACATGAATACAAATTTATACCACATTTTATATATAAAAATTATTTAAACTTATTACATTGATAGGTGTTCTTACAATAACATTCAAGGGGGAAGGTGGCTAGGAGATGTAACAAGGAATGAGAATGTTAGCATTTAATTATTTGAAAGTTAACAATATGAAATAAAAATATAAAACAATTTAATTATTTGGAAGCTAAATTTATAAAATAAAAACTCAAAAGACATGATGTTTAAAAAAATAATATATAATTATAAATCAAATCAAACCAAAGAAACAAACACAACCACACATAGAGAAAAGAACGAGAAGGAGAGAAAAGTGATACCCAAGAAACTAAACACAACCAAAATCAATGAAGATAGTGAGGTAGAGGAAAATGATACAAATAAGTAAACATCTTTAAAATGAAATCTATTTGGAAATAAAACGCTAATTTCATAAAGAATTTAATTTAAAATTGGTAAAATATGGATAATTAGAAAATCAAGTCCTGTTATATATGTTATGGATATAGTTCTATATTTGTATCAGTTTACCTAAAGATGTTATCTAGCTCAGGTCATGTTTGTGGTGCATATGACTGTTTTACATACGTTTATTAAAACTGGTGCAAATACTAGCATTATTATAATCATTAGTGATTTTTTTTTTTGGGGTTGATTATTCAATATTTTTGTTCTATTATTCACAATTAATGTTGGATAAATATAACCAACACTGAGCTATTAAAAGAGTTGTAAGATAGGAAACCTTTTTCCAGCCTCTGCAGCAGTTGTATTTGTCTTGCTCATTTTAAAATAAAATGTAAACCAAAGTTTACCCCAGCCAGCATACATATCACATAACCTCAGAAGATTAGCATACATATCAAATTTTAAATAATGATGATATATTGTATGTCATGATTGTGAAACACAAAAAAAAAATTAAAAAATATAGAACTATGTCGATTATTTCCATATATTCATCATAAGTTTTATCAAAGTTTCTACCAATTTATAGTAAATTTAATCATTAATGTAAAAATTTGTAAAAAAAATGTTAGAAAATAATTAATCCTTATATTAATTTATGAATATTTTAATGTGTATTATTATGAAAATAATAATTTACTATTAGATATATTTGATTAGATTATATTATTCTGTTGTGATATTATTATGAGTTACAACAGCATTATGATTATAGATTATTTACTAGATTGTATTATTCATAGGGATATAGTTCAGATATTGATGGAAAGATGATTTCCGTGATTATAGAAATGATCTTTCTATAAAGATGTAATATCCCAAATGAATATGTAATAGGGAAATATTTTATAATGTGAAGAAGTATATTATTATTTATATGTTCAACTTCATTATTTATTTGTATTTTTCTTTTATGGAGATCTAAACCAGACTCATTACTTAGTGTTTGAGTGGGTCATTCAAAGTATGTGGGAAACGGTAGAATAAGAATCATCAGGGGCAGTCTTATGTCTTTGTGTTGTCCGGATTAATGGAGAGGATTAATTTGTTAATGTTCTTTGTAGTTTTACAAGTATTTATTAGAGATCGATTTATAGTGTGCTGGAGATTCATAGATTTTATCATTTGTATTTGGTGACAATCAGTTCATGGTTATGCGGTAGTTTTATGCACAGGCTTGCTGAGAATTGTGGAGATCTCATTTAAAAGAATTTAGAGATTAATAATTTTTTTTATGACAGTTTAGATTAGCATGCTCATCATCATGTGTTTGGAGTTTCTATTTTCAATGCCTTATTTCCTGTTACTTTTGAGAGCTCGTTTATGCATCCTCTTATGTATATGCATTTATAGAACAAGCCTATAATTGACAATAAATAAGACATAAAAAGTCTTAAAATGTGCAGCAGAGCATATCTGATCTCATCGACCTTTGTCCAAGTTCACTTGTGCAAGTCTGATCAGTCTTTTATTGCTTGAAGCTTCTTACTACATTCAAAGTCATCCATTGTGCATCACCATATGTTGGAGACTATTGTTTAATTAATTTTGAAGCCTACATGCTGCGCAATTTATCAGGGTTCACATTTTGTGGCTGTATCGATGCACCGATCAAACTCATTGGAACCTATTTGCGTTTAATCAAAATACATCGTATTTGACATTGTTGACCCACGCTCAGACGGTATCCTCTTCAATTTTAGTCTTGTTTCTGGTATGGTTATATTTTTTTGGTCAGTTATCAATACAAAGAAAATAGGTACGAAGCATGCAATCAAGGTAGTGAGTAATCAAGTGAAAGAGGTCGTAGCTATAAATTTCATAGAGCATATAATATACTAATCAAAGTGTCTCATTTAGCTTGTGTGTAGCCCTGTCAAATGCCATTCTTTGAGGTCTAATTTCTAATCTTTTTTGGACACATCAAATAGGATGAAGGCATCATATGAACCTACACAAAAGTTTTTTAACACAAGGATATTTGCATTGATATCATAAACATAAGCAGTTGTCGATAAGAAGCGTGAGATCTAATGTAATGGTGAGAAAGTAGAAAAAGAAAATTAGAAATTTTTATTCACACAAAGAAATTGTGTATATGTTTGGATTCTCTGCAGCTTCAATGTGTTGTTCAAATACCATTTAAAATAGACTTCCCAAATTCATATCAATTTTATGTTCATGTAGTTTGTGTTAAGCTCAACATGGTTTGTTTGTTTAGATTGCATGTTGACATCGGGAAAATTCTTAATTAATTAATTATAGGTTTTTAAATCATTTTATAAGTTTTGAATAGTCCATTTTAGCTTTACTTAGTTTTGAGTATTCTTTTATGGTCATAATTAGTTTTTGTTTTGTCATAGTGTCTAGCAAAGAGGAGTCTTATTATTATGAGTTTAGTCAATTAGCATTTAAGTTTTGGTTTTATAAAATGGATTTTATAAATGTAAGTGTCATTGAGTGCAATTTTTAGGTTATCAAAAAAAGAATACAGAGTCATTAATTGTTTGTCATTATATTGTCAAAATCAAAATCAATTATTTGTACAAGGATGCATTATCACTTGTATGCGATGTCCCGAGTCAAATGTCAAATATGTCAATCTTATGGGGGGACTCTATTCCATTACAAATAACATGTATTTGATATTCATCGATTGAGTAAGTAGCTTCCCTTGTTGGAGGTTAGAGGACACTAGAGGATGAACACATTTTATGCCTCTCACTAGCCACTAATGAAGGGGTGCTTATCCTATAGTGATGTATACATTTTTTAATTTTAGCATTTTTTTGTATTTGTGATAAATAAGAGGTGTATTTCATATTTTTCCACATAGTGTATTGCATAAAAAAAGGTGTTTAGGAGATATAGGAGTGAAATTTGAATAGATGCTTCTTGCTTGTAAGTTCTCACACTATATAGGTTAATGTGGTTCCCTTAATGAATGGTTGATGTTAGATGCACATGTTCAAAGTTCCCATACTGATTTTATTGATGTGTTATCGATAATGATTGGTTGATGAGAGGTTGATTTTTTCCCTCTCTACTTTCATTAAGTCTTGTGAAACATAAATTACCATGTAAGACCTGGGGGGAATGTTATGAAATAATTAGTCCTCAGATTAGTTGTTGAATATTATAATGTGTATTATTACAAAAGTAATAACTCACTATTAGATATATTTGGTTATATTATATTATTTAGTTGTGATACTGTTATGAGTTACAATAATATTATGATTATAGATTATTTACTAAATTGTGTATTCATAGGGATATAGTTGAGATATTGATGGATAGATTATCTCCATGATTATAGGAATAAATTTTATATAAAGATATAATGTCCTAAATGAATATGTAATAGATAAATATTTTATAGTGTGCATAAGTATATTATTAATTTTTTGTTCAGCTTGATTATTTATTTGTGTTTATTTTAGGAAGATCTAAACCAGACTTATAAAAAAAGAACATTGATAAAACGTTGATGATGTCTTATATGTTGTGATAAAACTATGGAAAATCTATATCTCTTTATATCCTCTTATTCATTAAAACAAACTCATGAGGTGGGACATATTTGCATGTCTAAGATTGCTGATATAATATAGTTTTTTTAATATTTGTAAATATTTTATTTATTTGTTAATGTTATGGTTTTTAAGATACTTAAATTGTCATATATGTTATTAAATTTTAATTATTTATCAATATTTTGTATAACCTCTTTTATATATGTAGATGGACTAATTATAGTTTTTGAGCAATAATATTGATAGACAACCTTTTACTATGCCTATTTATGTTTTCATAACACATACATTTCAAAGGCTTTAGTTTTAATTGTTAGAAAAACATGATATATATTACATTGTTTAGCGTAATGATCTATTATTCTATGTTAATAATAGTGGTTAGGTATTATGGTTCTATAATTACTATTCAATTATGAACAATTTCTCTCTCTTTATATATATTCTATTGTTCAATAAGAGATATCAAAGCATTCTACATTATTTTACTTCATTGGTATCAGAATAGTCTATTGAAGAGGCACCATGAAGTGCTAAAGCTGAGTGAAGCCTGATGTGTAGCACAATAGAGAGAGATGTGAAAGTCTAAAGCCTATGACTGTAGGAGACATCAAGCATTTATGCTCCTTATAAAGGAAGGTAGTCAGAAACCATAGAGGAAGACATTAGAGCCATTTGAATCCTAAGACGCATAGTAGAAGTCTAATCGTTTCCCCTAGCCATGAGATTTAAGTGATGCCTAAAGACTGCAATGACTGTAGAAGCGATAGAGGTTGAAAAAAATAGTCCATTGAATCATCTATAGAATTGAGAGAGAGGCAAGCAACGTGGGAAGCTGATTGAGTGAATAAAATCTATCATTGATTGTTCAAAATGTTTCCAAGGTTGAACAATGTGAACTACTAGAAGAAGAGCATGGAAAAGAATGATACAATTTCATATGGTTTAAGATTATTTTTAAAGGACATAGCCTACCATCTGGGTGACTCAGCCTATAATCCTTGAATCAAGACAAGTGAGCAATCAAGCATCGACATAGAAAATAAAGAAGGCAGTGTTTGAACAAGGTATATATTTCTATTTTTGAAACATTAAATATTACATTGTTTGCTTTATAGATCTACATTTCAAGATAGAAATTCAAATTCTTGTAGAGAAATATTTTTATTTAAATTTTCATACATGGAAGGTTAAAATATAAATGCAATTGATGCATAAAAATTTGTGGGGAATCGTAAATGGAGATGAGAAACAACCCACTGATGAAATAAAATTATTGGAGTGGAAAATAAGAGATGACAAAGTGGAAGCTATTATTGGTCTTTTGCTTTCTGATTCTAAGTTACATCATTGGATTTAGAAAAATCATCCAAGGAAATTTGGAATACACTCAACACTTTGTTTAGTGCAAAAGCGGTAGATGCCCAATTTTCATTGAAATTTTAGTTATATAGATTCAAAATGGATGATGGAATTACTATGTCCAACCATGTAAATAATATAACATATCTTATTAGGCAACTTGCTAAGGTAAAAACTAATGTTGAAGATCAAGATGCAAAAGCTATTATATTGAATAGTCTACAATCCAAATATAGTAATATTATATTTACTCTTAGCCAAATACCATCACAATCTCTTGATGATATGATTGAAGCACTACTAGTAGAAGACAAAAGGATACCTGTAGAAGATGAAGATATTTCACAACTCTAGAATGGACTATATTCTCAAAACTCTGATAAAAAAATTCAATACTGACAAAAGGGAGCTAAAATGTCAGTACTACAGGAATAAAGGTCATATAGCATGGGACTGTTATGTTTGAGCAAAAGATGTTCTCAAAGGGAAACTCAAGAATAGTGAAGATAATATTACTCAAGTAGAACATCCACCAGATACAGATGAAAGTGAAGAGTCAGGTGATGAGGTAGCCTTCACTTCAACTCTCATGTTGTGAAACATGTAGCAATACTCAGCTAGAGGTTGGAGGATACATGGAAGCTAGAGGACAACTAGCATCCTCTCATGATTCATCTATGATGGGGTCGCACCATTGCTATGGTGACAAATTTTGGTGTGTTTGTTTTATGTTTTGTAGTTTATTTTTCAATAAATTAATGAGCATTATTTTATAATTTGGTACCTCTTGAAAAATAATGTTGTAGGGAGCAAAAGCACTAAAGTAGCTCTTGGTTCTTGGAAAATGGTTTACGGTAATCTGAGAAACCATTGAAGTGCGATAGAAATCTCCTGAAATCCTCTAGGTTCATGGTCAACCTGCAGTAAAAAAACATATGAGTTTATGGTAATCCTCATAATCTGATAAAACCATAAAAGGTCTTAGTAGAGAGAAGTGTTCTTATCACTTCTAGGTTTTTGGTGATCAAATAAGGAAAAACTGAGGTGTCACCAAAACCTTGAAGCCATAAAGATGGCATGCCACATCAAAAAGTGAGTAGGCTACACAGAGAGTGTAAATCTTTTTACAGTGTTTATAATAAAGGGGGGACCACTATTAGGAAAAATTATGTTTGTAGAAATAATGTAATAAAGGGGGGAATGTTGGAAAAACCTGATATATATTACATTATTAAACATAATGATCTATTATGCTAGGTTAGTAATAGTGGTTAGGTATTATAGTTCTATAACTATTATTTAGTTATAAACCATTTCTCTCTATATATATTCATTCTACTATTCAATCAGAGATATCAAAGTATTTTGCATTATTTTACTTCACTAATAGTTAAAATTTTATAATATGTAGGGAATATGGCTCGACCAAAAGTACATTTTCAAAATGAATAACATAAAAATGAATAGTAAAAATAAAGGAGAGAATAACAAAGGGAATATGCTCGAGAATACCAAAGATAAAAATGATAAGTACCAATGACATATGAAATAAAAATGCAATGACGTACAAAAACTAGAGCCGATTTTTTAGTTGAATAACTAGAAGCATAAATGAGACTACATTGAGCACAAACATATCAATAATACCAATTAAAATTTTGAAGAATATTACAAAGATCAATGCATGTAGATCAAATTATTGATGCAGAAAGAGAATAACTATGACAACATAATCATAATGCAATACAAAGACATTGTCTCACGAATTATAATGTTGATGTTGACCATGATGAAAACACTATAATAGATAGGGAATTAGGTCATATAATGGATTTCATCGAAAGTGCTATTAGGTTTTTTTGTGAAAATGAAAGTGGTATAGAGAGAGTACCAGAAAGCCTAGTGGAAATTTTGATAGATGTATTGGAATTCAATTATACTAACATACCTAATGATATTCCAAGGCATATGAAAAATCAGACAGATGCATTATAATTCAAATTTTATAACATATTTAATGATAATCCAACGCATATACAAAATCAAATAAAAGTAACCACTATTCGAAGAAGTAATAATAAGAATATAGTTAAAACTCGTGAACCACTAGAAGAGAGAAGTCTGATTTAAATTTAAGGGTCTCAAACAAATCAACAGGAAAAATAACCTAATCAAAACATTTTTTTTATTGACTTTAAGACTTTACAATTATTATTTGAATGCGAGTTGGAAAATTTACTTCACCACATATGTGTTATATATTTCAAGAATTTTATCCTATAATGAATATTTGTTGATCTCTAAAAGGGCTTGTTTGTAGTAAATGTCGATAAGAGAAAGGCCTCCATTATTTTTATGAAGCTAAACAAATATATTTTGTGCCCATAGACACTTGAATTGCCAAATTTGACTCAAGTGGAAGAGATGTTGATCCCATGTGTAAATATAATTCTTCAAGTAACTCATGCATTAGGAAGGAAATACAAATGAAAAGGACATATCATTATTTTACATAGTAAGTTAAATAAATTAAAAAAATTATAAAACATCACAATTTATATCTTTTGATTATCGTAGTATGAAGAAAATAAACATGTGGAAGTACTTAAAACTTTACTATGAATAAACAACGAGTATATAATGCAATTAAACACAAGATTGAACATGATGAAACAACACTAAAATATGAATATTGCTGAAACAACACTAAAATATATTCCATGCAATAAGTCTACAAATGTTTAAGAAAAACTAAACTTTGGGAACATGGAATTTAATACAGATTTCAATGAATATATTGTTCTAGGTCCATTAATTGAGATAGACAAAGAAAATATTATAGTTCAAATGTCATTTATGGCCAGAAAACCAACCAATTCTCCAAGACAAATGGAAGTGATTCAAACTTGGGTAAAAAATCCAAACACAGATCCTAGTGAACTAGTAGATTATCCATAGATAGGCACATCTCCATTAAATGAATACATAAACAAAAGGTTTATTAGACATGGATTTCCAAAGTCTACTCCCTAATGGAAGGTGTGATTGGTTAGAACATGAATAAAACATGTACCTTTACATGAATATGTGAAACATCTCATTTGACAGTGAGATAATCATTTTATCACACACCCATGGTTTAGGTATCTTACTATGAATAGGATAATGTTATATTGAGTACAAAATTCATTACTAGTATTTTTAGAGAAAAGCCTTCAAAAATTACCCATTATAATTGATGAATTATGTGATCACATGGATGATATGCCAGAATATCATCTTTTTGATTAGTTAATGTGATATGAAACAACACTAAGAGGCACACATTCCTATTGGGCAAAGTGTTATGTAGAGTTAATCAACCTATTGCATCAAATTATAATATAAACCATCTTATTTACATTAAGTGTGATAGATATGTAATGGGCAGACCTCCTTGTGCTGATGTCAGGAACTCCACCTACGGATCCACATTAAGAATAAATATGGCAAGGACAAAACATAATTGACCACCCTAATATAGTTGCTTATTATATCCAAATTCAAAATATACTGTTATCTAAAGATATACTAAAATATGTTTGATGTATATGAATGGAAAAATAGAGGGTCTCCACATGCACATGGTTTTTTATGGTTGGATAGAGCCCCAAATATGGACACCTTAGGTTGGAAAATTAAAAATCAAGTTAAATTTGCCAAAAAATATTTTGATGGAATTATACATGTTTGGAATCCTCAGAGAGATGGACATAAAATAAACATATAGGTAAAAAATGATTAATAATTTACTTATATTATATAAAAAGTAAGTATTATAAATCTATATATTAATTTGATTTCATGTGTGACACAGGGAGTGCATATTTTAAACTCACATCCATGTTTAAGGAAAACGGTAAATATTAATCAAATATATTTAGATCAAGACTATGAATAATTGATTAATTGCATGGATCACCATACCATGTGTAAATATGGGGATTGCCTACGTAAAAAAAAAGGAAAAAAAAGTTTGCAAGTAAAAAACATAACTATAAAAATGTATTAAGTGTTTGTTTGTACATGAATAATAACATGAAATTATCTTTGATGCATGTATAATTCCCCTTGGCCTTTCCATTTTGATGGATTTAAACTAAATGTAGATGCAGAGAAAGGAGATAAACAATATGAGCTAAACAGAAATGATGGCTATGTGAATACTCATAATCTTTGTGTTGTAATTATGGCATGCAAATGTAGATTGATAATCGGTACTCTCAAAACATGTTGTAATCTATATTTCAAATTATGTTACAAAAGTAGATAAAAGTTTAGAAACATATCAACAAATGTTGATGTGACTTGTAAATGTTGAAGATCTAAAAGCTCCTTTCACACAATTATGTAGATGATTATTAATTGAAATAATTGTTGAAATAGATATAGGTGCAATGGAAACATGTCACATGTTTTTGGAATGTCCTTTCATGGAGTGTAGTAGAGTATTTGTATCATTTAATGTTGGGCATATAAATTTTAAATTGTTATTAAAATGGGATGATAAAAATGAAAAAAAAGGAAAATCAATAATTCATGAGAAAATTGAAAGACCTCACTCAATGGAACATGTACCGATCATTGAAGTTGCAAGATCTCATATGTATAGTCAAACAATTAAAAGAGGTGAAAAGTGGAAACCATGAAAATAGTGTGATATTTTGAGGGTATCGCCAAGGTTTTATAGCATCCCTAAATAAGATAGTTGGAAATTTGTGGATTTTTGTTGGTCAAAGTTACTATTGTAGAAACCATTTTGTAAAATTGAAATAGACATTAGCCTTGATGAGGATACAATAAAATATAATTGGGATCAATTTTAATATAATCCTTTTCATATAGATCAAATTATTGAAACAAATAATGTCATTCAATAAGAAACAAAGGATGAAAATGATGAAATTATCTAACAAAATATAACTAAACATGAGTGTGAGATCATATCAAGTCTACACTAAAAATAATTTATACATGTTTTTGAGATTGATATGTTGGGTCGAAGAGATATTGATAGTTAGGAAAATTGGGATGTAGATAATCTAAGTGAAGAGAAAATGAAGGGACCTCTTAAATTTAAAAGCATGGAAAATGAAAATGACTTAATTTCTATGGAAGAAATGGAGTCTGATTTTTGTTATGAAAACCTAAGTGATAAACATAAATTAGCATTTTATGTAATCATAAAACATTATCATTAAGGACAACCTACATCTTTGTTGCATCTAATGTGTCAAGGAACTACAAGAATAGGGAAATATTATCTTATTTGAAGCATTAAACTAGATCTTCTAGAGTTATCACAACCACAACATTTCCCACTATTACTACTTGTTCCAACTAGAGTTGCAACATTTAACATTGGTGTATCAACATTACATACAACCTTGCTAATGAATATTTAAGAAATTGAAAAATTATAAGGAATAAGATTAAAAAGATTTGAAGAAGAAATTAAAAAAATTTAGATATATTTTGATTGATGAAATGAGTTTTATATGACAAAAGATGATGGAAATTATAGATTCTCAACTATGCCAAACATTTTTAAAAAGTTGATATGTTCTTTAGTGGAAGGTCTATGATTTTTGTATCAGAGTTGTTGCCAGAATCTAGATAATGTGAATGCAATGGAGACGTGATCACACAAAATGAAGCAAGTACACACCACAGAGATGCTAAAGCAATTTGAAATTATACAAGAAGATAAATTGCACAAGACAAAATAGGAGAAAACTCAATATCTGATTAACATGAAATGGCCAAAGTGAAGAATACATATAGGAGAGCACATAAGTAACTCCTCCACAAAAGGTGGCTAAGGCACCCCAAGAATAGATTGTAACTCCTCCATGAATGGTGGTGACAAGGTGCTAAGAATAGAGAAGTAACTCCCATCAAGGGAGTTACTTATGACATTCTTATGACACCTATGACACATCTATGACACACATCTCCACATAAGCTAGCCTATCCCACAAATGTAGGAAAACTCCATGTATGCACAAAAAAACAATTTCCCTAATTAAAAAATAGGGAAAAATAAAAACCTACACTAATAGCCCCCCATAAGCACAGCTTAGGCGGGCATTGTGGAAATATAAGATGGGTCCCGGCAACTAGGCCTGATGAGGTACCCATGTACAAATGCAATCTCCCATAAGATAGAGAAAAGGAGAAAACCCGTAGGAAAAAAATCTCGCCCCCCAAAAGAGAGACATAAAATAAATGAAGAAGCTAAAAGGCCCCCCTGAAGATGATGCTGCTACAGATGTAGACCGCACCCCAAGAAGAGCTCGTAGATGAAAGAACTTGCTCTCGGTGAAAGGTTTGGTGAAGATGTCTGCAACCTGCTCCGAAGATTGGAAAAATACAATGTCAATGACCTGAATATGAATAAGCTCTCGAATGAAATGCATGTGAATCTCTATGTGCTTGGTCCACTGGTGCTGAACTGGATTCCTACAAATTTGAATGGTACTCTGGTTGTCACAATAAATGATGGTGGGCTGCCTGATAGGAATGCCAAACTCAAAAAGAATCTCCTAAAGCCAAATAGCCTCAGTAGCTGCATTAACAGCTCCCCTGTGCTCTACCTCTATAGATGATATAGCAATAGCATTTTGCTTCTTACTAGACCAACTGATAGGACCAAAACATAGAGATAAATTGTAACCAAAAGTGGACTTGTGAGTCTGTGAATCGCTAGCCCAGTCTGAATCTATATATCCAACCAAGTCAACCTCTATGCCAAATCTATAATGAAACCTATATCTCTGTGAACCCTATATGTAATGCAAGATCCTCTTAGCTACTTTCCAATGCAACTCATGAGGTTCCTGCATGAATCTAGAGACAAGTCCCATTGTATATGATATGTCAAGCCTGGTGTGAGTTAATTAGATGAGACTACCAACAAGTTGTCGATACCGAGTGGCATCAACCAATAGTGAAGAACAATCAGCCTCAAGCTTGACTCCTGATAGAAAGGGATTCAGAGATGGATTGCAATCAACCATGTGAAATCGAGCCAATAAGTCAAGAGCATACTTATGCTGTGTAAGAGAAATCCCTAAATATAACTATGAGATCTCGATGCCAAAGAAGTAGTGCAACAAACCCAAGTCTATCATGTCAAATCTATCCTGAAGAGATGCCTTCACCACTGCAATAGCTGATGAAGAACTCCCGATGATAAAAATTTCATCAACATATAGAATCAAAATCAGGGGCGAAACATCCTGCCCCAAGAAGTAGACATTGGTTTCAAAATGGCACCTAGTGAAACCCGCTGTGAGAAGGAAGGAATCCATCTTGGCGTACCATGCTTGAGGGGCCTGTTTGAGGCCATAGATAGATTTCCTAAGTCTGCATACTAAGGAAGAATCCTAAACAAATCCTGGCGATTGCTCCATGTAGATCTCCTCCTCTAGGTCTCTGTGAAGAAAGACACTCTTCACATCCATCTGATGCACATCCCAACCATGTGCTATAGCAATAGTCAAGGTGAGTCGGATAGAAGTCATCTTTGCTACCTATGAGAAAACCTTGGTGAGCAATCACACCTTGTACTTATTAACTGACCCATCTGCTACAAACTTGGTCTGATATATCCACCTACATCGAACCATCTTTCTTCCCTTAGGAAGTAAAGTCAAATCCAAAGTGTGATTTTTGATTAAGGAAGAATATTCTTCCTCCATAGCACTATCCCACTCAGGTACCCCTGATGCCTCTCAAAAAGTCTGTGGATCTGAAATTGAAGCAAAGAAGGGATGTGGATCTCTTTGAAAATCCCCCCTAGTACGTCTATCATCTGCGGGATATCCTGCCCAAGTGCCAGCACTCTCAAGTATCTGTTTGGCCCAAAGTGGCCCAAAAGTGGGCGAGTCAAGTGTTAACTCCTCATCCTTTGACTGACTAGAGGTGGATGACACTGCATCACTATCCTCGCTATCTAAACTCAAAGAAGAAGAAGATGTCTCTGGCTCAAGAACCTACTATGGCTGATCTGAATCTGATGAGGAATCATCATCAAGAAGTAGATCCGATGAGGGAGAAGAAGTGTCAAGTGTTGAGTCTCTAGGACTCTCTTGAAAATGGACACTTCTCTCGATGAACAACTCATGAGTGACTAGATCTAGAAGATGATACCCTTTAATACCATATGGATATCCTACAAAGATGTAAGGCTTGGACTGATTATCCATAGCTTTGCATTTCTTCTTTGGAATGCAGGCCATGGCTGGGGATTCAAAAACCCTAAGGTGATCAACATCAGGTTTCTTTTTATGCCAAGCTTCAAAGGGTGTTATCCCTTTCAAAGCTTTGTGAGGAACCCTGTTTTGAATGTAGCAAGCAAAATTGATGGCTTCGACCGAGTACTGTGGTGCTAAGGATTTGGAGTGAATCATACAACTACTCATCTCTTTCAAGAACTTATTTTTGCATTTTGCAACCCCATTCTGTGAAGGACTGTAAGTGACTGTGCACTGCAAATCAATCCCCTCTATGGTGCAAAATTGCTCAAACCTGATGCTGACATACTCCCCTCCATTATCAGTTTGAAGAACCTTGATGGATTTCTCACTCTCTTTCTCAACAAGAGCCTTGAAGTCTAGAAAATTTTCAAACACTTTAGACTTTTGTTTGAGAAAATATATCCAAGTGTACCTAGAGAAATCATCAATGAAAGTGAGGATGTACTTGGCCCTTGTGAAAGATGGTTTGGGAATGGGTCCCGATACATCACTGTGGACTAACTCCAAAGGTTGTGAGGCCCTCCATGCTTTGCCTTTCTCAAATTTTGCTTCAGGATGCTTCCCAAGGGAGCACCCCTCACAAAGTCCCTTTGAGAATTGGACATGAGGCAAGCCAATGACCATGTCATGTTTACAAAGTTGCTCAAGGTAGCGGTAGTTAAGGTGGCCAAACCACTCATGCCATTATTTGATAACTCCATCTAAATGAGTTAGCAGTGCTATTGGAGAAGAATATGGTACAAAATGTGAGAAGGTGTATAACCTTGCTTGATGATCTAACCTACCCACTGCCACTGTAGTATCACTATGTAATTCCCTGATAGCCACTGAATCTGGTGAAAACTCAACTCTCATGCCCTGACCAATGTGAGTGATTTGGTACATTGATAGGAGATTGGTTGAAAGAGAAGGAAAACTTAGAACATTATTGAATGTTCCTCCTTTCATTTCAGCTGACCCTCTCCTTGCAACAGAAATAGATTTGTCATCACCCAAACTAATTGAAGTCATGCTACAAGGCTCTAAAGATAAAAACTCAACTAGTGAAGAGCCCATGTGGTGAGAAGCACCCGAATCAATGACCCATGATGTTGTAGAAGCTGTAGTTGCTACAGGGGCCTTGCCCTTTTCTTTCTCCTTAACCTTGACTTTTGCCTTAGTAGAATCTTGGGTAGATGAATTCTGCTTGATGGACTCAGGAACACTATGTTGTGCTTCTCTAGAAGATGAGTTAGGGGATCTATTTGTTTCTTCATGCAGTTGTGTTCATCATGCCATGTATTTTTACAATAGGCACACTTAACCTTCTCCTTCTTAGGTTTAGCATTGGAGGAGGAGGACTCAGGGTTATTTTTGGCAGGATTGTTGTTTTCTTTCTTCATCTCTTGGTCCTTGTTCTTTTTCTTCTTCTCTTTTGTTAAAGTCTTATCCTTACCATTTCCACCTATCAAAGCTTGGGGTTGAGTAGAATTCATTGTGCCCATTTTAATTAGCTTATCTTTCTCCCTAGTCAAGTCGGCAATGAATGAATCCAAAGAAGGAATTTTCCATGTAGTGCCAAGGGCACTTTTTGTGGCATGGAAAGTGGAGACAAAGACTGAATAGCTTGGACCTAACTTTGTGAGAATAGAAAGGATGAGTTGATCATCTTTCTTTTTTATCCCGCATTCTTTCAATTTCAATATAAGGGCCTTAAACTTAGTGAAAAAGCCCTGTAGGGTGTCAAAGTTGCTAAGACTTAGACTTATGAGTTCATTTTCGAGCTCATGACCTCTCATCTCATTAAGCTTCCCGAATAAATTTTCCAGGGTGTCCCATATTTATTTGGGAGTCTTAGAGTTTTCTAAATGGAAGAGAAGTTCTAGAGACATAGATAAGATAAATAATCCATAGGCTTCATCACTACGATTGTACCACTTGACCTTTTCAGCATCACTGCTGGGTTCTACTTCAGTACCCATGGTGATCCTATACAACCCTTTGCTTCTAAGAATGATTGACATTTTAACCTTCCATTCATGATATTTGAAGGGTTTTAGGGATTTATGTTGAAAATAATCTATTTTAAATTGAATTTAGGTGAAGTTGTGTTGATTACAAGTTGTGAAATTATGCAGAAAGGAGAATGAAAGCAAAGATTTGCAAGTTGTGAAAAGCAATCACCCCCCCCCCCCGAAATGTTGAGCCCCCCCTAAATATGAAAGTGCATGCTCAAAATATATTGGGCTTAACTAAGAATGCATCTTAGATCAATCAGTGCAAGACTTAAGCAAACAGGACGTCGGACTCAGTTGAAAATGCGTCCCGAGAGACCCAAAATTTAGGCACTTTATAAAATAGTGCATTTTTAAAAAATAACAAGCCTATGCATGGAGAATTGAATTACAAATACTTTTGTAAAAAATGGCACCCAAATCTGAGCTATCATTTGCAAGATATTAAAAGTTTAATTTTCCCATAAACTAGTGTTTTTGCAAAAAAAACACTAAAACGTTAAAAAAATGCCTGTTTTGAGAGAGAAAGTGGCCTTCCAACCACTCATTGGATTTAACACAGAGTGAGGAATTTAAAGGAGGTCTTTGTGAGGGGGAATTAGCCTCCTGCCAACCTAGGCCTCACCCTTTGTCTTCGTAGGTTGAAGATACAAGTATTTAAAAACTTCTAAATTGCTCTTTTCAAAAATGTTTTCAACTTACTTGTTTTCTAGCGTACTAAATGACACTGTAAGTGATTAAAGTAAAAAAATATTTAAAAAAGCAATTACCAATGCCCATTTCAAGTCACCACATGGGACTCCAAACAAGAAGAGGGTGCTATTTTCAAGAAAAATAGTAGGTGTGGCAGAATATTCTCACCAAAAATAAGGGCACACTTCTAGTTTCTAAATAGCAAAAAAAATGTAGGCAGTGGCGCACCAGTTTACCTTGTAGCTATTCTAAAAAGGCACAGTTCTGATTTCTTATTTGCAATCACAGTTGAAACAGAGATGGCATGGACAAACATGAGAGAAGACCCATGCAAGTAGCTCACAACAGAGGTGGCGCATAGGTCAGGGGTATGAAGAAGCTTGCAACAAGGGTGGCCCCTATAGCTTACAACAAAGGTGGTGCCTGTAGCTATTGGTGAAGAAGCTCGTAGTAAAGGTGGCACTTGTAGCTCACAACAAAGTCAACGCCCTGCAACTTGCAACAAAGTCAGCCCCTCTAATGTCCAATAAGCAGAACCAAATGGCAGAGATCTATCTTTTTCCTGTAGAATGACCAAAAAAAATTCCACTGCCTTGCTGAAGCCACAATAGATCTAAACAAGATGTCTTGGCAAATTCTAACTCAGAAGTAATTTTTTGAACAATTTTATGTATGGATTTGCATGATTTTTCAAAAAACTCTACCAAAACTCTCAAATGCAACAGAGTTAAACAAAAAAACTACTAAGGAAGAAAAGTAAGAATTTCAGAATAAACTAATAGCATAACCAGACACACGATTACTAGAGTGGCTCTGATACCATATAAAAGTTGTTGCTAGAATCTAGATAATGAAAATGCAATGAAGACGTGATCACATAAAATGAAGCAAATGCACACCACATAGCTGCTAAAGCAATTTGAAATTCTACAAGAAGATAAATTGCACAAGACAAAATAGGAGAAAACTCAATATCTGATTAACATGAGATGGCCAAAGTGAAGAATACATATAGGAGAGCACGTAAGTAACTCCTCCACAAAAGGTGGCCAAGGCACCCCAAGAATACATTGTAACTCCTCCATGAAAGGTGGTGACAAGGTGCTAAAAATAGAGAAGTAACTCCCATCAAGGGAGTTACTTATGACACCTATGACACATCTATGACACACATCTCGACATAAGCTAGCCTATCCCACAAATGTAGGAAAACTCCATGTATGCACAAAAAAATAATTTCCCTAATTAAAAAATAGGGAAAAATAAAAGCCTACACTAATATTTGTTGGGAGTTTGGGATAATTGACTCTAGTATTAATCAAACCTCCACATCCAAGTACAAAGAAAGAAAATTCACAATGGAAAAACTTTAGAACCCTTTTTACACTTGATAAGGTTTTTTGAAAATAAAGTCAAGCTAAAGAATTACAAAGGTTTTGGGAACTTTTAAAAAATTTAAGATATGCCAATCCAACAATTGAAGATTGTAAATTGTTGATGAAGAGATAGGATGTTACACTCGTAACAATTGAAAATCATCATTTTAATGAACACATTCATTTCTTTATAACAAATGAAAATGTACATCAACATAATAAAAGAAAATTGTATACATTGAATCAACCCATTGCTTGAAGCATTGCAATTATAGGACAAAGCAATAATTTTATAGGATTGGATAATGAATAGTTTTAAGTTGAGTTATTTATTTTTATTGGTGCAAGGGTAATGTTGAATACAAACTTATGGACAAAACCAAATCTATCAATGGTGTACTTGGATATGTTTAGACCATTGTATACAAACCAAGGATGGCTCCCGCTGAACCACCTACATATGTAATGGTACAATTAACTTACTATACATGGATTCCTTTTGTTGATGAAACTCAAACTAATTTTATAATCACCATTATATAAAGGGGTCATGTGTGTCAGTTACCTTCAAAATTGGCATGGGGATTCACAATCCATAAATCATATGGCTTAACACTTGACAAAGCCATAGTTAATAGAGGAGTTATAAAAAGAAAAGGGTTGACATTTTTATTATATCATGTGTCAAGTCACTACATGGATTAAAGATTGTACCACGTTTCACATATGACAAGTTTGAGAGATTGAAGAATGGAAACGGAGTCTAGAGAAAAGAAAAAAGGAAGAACAAAGGCTTCAATTTTTTGAGGATTTCATGTATATAGATTGAATATCATAAACTTATTGTTATATTTATTACATATATGATAAATGTGTTACTTACTCTATATTTCCAATTTTAACATCAAATGTACACAATTTGAATATAATAAACTTGCTCTCTCTCTCTCTATACATACATATATACATATATACATATATACATACATATATATACATATATACATATATATACATATATACACACACACACACACACACACACACACACACATATACATATACATATACATATACATATAGATACACATATATATACACATATATATACACATATATATACATATATATATATATATATATATATATATATATATATATATATATATATACATATATATATATATATATATATATATATATATATATGTATATGTATATGTATATGTATATGTATATGTATATGTATATGTATATATATATGTATATACATATATATATATATATATATATATATATATATATATATATATATATATATATATATATATATACATACATATACACACACACACACACACACACACACACACACACACATATATATATACATACACACACACACACACACACACACACACACACACACACACACATACATATATATATGTATGTATGTTTGTGTGTGTGGGGGGCACTCTATTTTACATTTTGGTATTGCATCAAATAATTACATTAAATCTAACTTTTATGGACAATAAAGAATTACATTTACCTTATATGGTAACAAGTGATACTAACATACATATCTAAGATGAATCTATATAATATGCACCAATAGATATCATTCTCAAGGCACTAATGTCATAATTAAATACGAATAGGTGCCTCAAGAATGATATATATTGGTGTATTTTACATAGATTTATCTAAGATATATATGCTATTTATGATAATATGTATTCAAATATATGTATGTTAGAGACATAAAATCAAATAGATAAAATAAAATGACTATACTAGTTAGTCTAAATTTTAACTTTTTCAATATAATTTGTATTACAATTTAAATAAAATTAACTTTTAGGTCCTATGCAATGTGAATGTTTTTATATATATTTTATACTATATTTATAATTTTAAAAAAATGGCACACCTTCTTTTATTTTAGAAGTTGACTTAACATACGGGAGTAGAAGTTCATTTTAAAGAGAATGTGCCCACATTAATTATAATCACCATGTATTAACAATTGAAAATATGTAAATATTTATTATAATTTAAATATATGTTTTTTGTATTTACATCTCAACATAAACCTTTGTGTTGTTTATTTGATTTTTTCAATAGTTTTTATGTAATGTGGAACTCTTGTAAGAGTCCATTTTGATTTGGTGGGAATTATTTTTATGATATATTTTTAAGTGATAATAATTTTGATTGAGATTTCATTTTGGCATATCACCTAGTAATTAAATAAGAGTATATTATGTTTATAATATTATTAATTTAGGGTGTATTATAATTGGATTATAATATCATGTTATCATCGTATTGATTTTTCAAAATTTTACTCCAAAATCTTTTTATATATTCTCTAATCATTGAATTACTTATTTATATTAGTTTTGTAAATAATTAGAAACATATATTTTTAATATCATGTAATGATTGAATTAGTTTATAGTTAAAAAATTAAATATTTTCTACATATAATTATATTGTATTTAATTGATAATATTTTGGGATTAATTCGAAGATGTGAAATATTGAAGCGTAAATAAAGAATGTAAACTATTTTGTAAAATATCTTAATGAATGGTCATATTCAATATCATGAATATAATATGTAAGCTAAATAGATTATATAAAAATAATCTCTAACATTTTGTAGTAATAAATACCAAATGAATATACCTTGATAAATTACTTTATTGAAAGGGGGGGTTATTATCTCAAACTATTCCAACTAATAAATAAAAGTTGAATATTTGATATGGCCAAAGGCTTATGTCAATTACAAAATGCTTTTCGAAACAGAGGATCCATGTAAGAAGTTTGAAATATTTAATATACAACTTATTCATAGGCTAAGATATTTTTAAGGAAAAATATAATATTAAATGTGAGAGCACATTGCATTGTATGTTGGAGATTATTTATTTATATATTTTTAAATGTTTAGATTAAGATAAACCCACCCTTGAAAGATGGTGTGTAATCTATTCCCGGACACAATAGGAGGTCTGGGTCTCCCTCTAACATTCCAAAGATGAAAGGATAAAAAATAACTATAGGGAATTAAAAAGAACCAACCCAAAATAACATTTAGAAATAAAAGATCAACAACACAAGCTAGTTTTGGCTAGACCAGGAACCATCTTGGACATGTAGAAAGGAGGCCTAGTTCTTCATCAACTAATTTTGATTAGATCACGAACCATCATGGACACAATGGTAAGTCTAGGTCTAAAAGGAAATTTAAGGAGGCTTTATTATCCCCTAATATTATCCCATCTAGGAACTAATATACAAATTGATAAGGAATTCCACAAGGAATACATTTAACAAACTAGATATCGAATCCACTAGGGATTATGAAAAAATCCATTTGGAAAAGGATTCCTTAATGAATCTAAGAAAATAACTAAGGAAGGATTCATCAGGAAGTTCATATCAATTCTAGACACAATGGGAGGCCTAGGTCTCCCAAATAATAAAACATGAAAAACCAAAGAGACTAAAAGTTTGAAATTGTTTGATAATGTTGAAAGAGACCTCTCTCTAGAGTGCTTTCCCTAAAATATTGAACATAGATGGAAGCCAAATAAATTTGATAACATGCACTAGATCCCTCCTTACCATCTTCATGAAGTTCTTCTTGCATGAAATCTACTCAAAAGAGTAGATCTTTCAAAAGGATTCATTCATGATAGGCATCCCTCTCAGTCTAAAAATAGGGGGAAAACCTCACTTAAATTAATCTTGAAGAAGATAAAATTGAGATCAATTAGGACATCCATATTAATCGATAACCTAGACATAGGTCACTAGATATCCTTGAAGCATCATAGAACCATTTTTGAAACTTGCATTGAGTAAAGGAAGAAAAATAAAACAAATAAGGATTACCAAAAGAAGAGTTTAGAAGACCCAACATTCCTTTAGATCTATAGATTTGGGCTCAATTCAATAGCACAATACCCCCATTCCTAGAGGCTCCCATTTCCATGCTTCCTTTTTCAAATCCTTACTTACAAGAAACTAGAACTATCATCGAGTATTGAACACTATTTTTCATCATCTTAGTCACCTTTTATATGGATCTATGGTTTCCATCATTACATATTAGATCAAGATCCCCCAAGTGAGACTCAATTTAGAGCATGATTTCCTTAAGACTCAATCCCCAAACATTGAGAATGTTAAATACAAATCTTATACATAAAATTAATTCAAACCCCTCATAGGGTTCCTATTAAAATAATTTCTCATCTAGGGAAAGCATATCCATATCTAGGCTTCTCCACTAAGGATCTGAACTAATAATAAGATCTTTAGACTTCATAGAGAAGTGAAACCATCCAAAACCAACCCAAGTTATAGGTTTCTCTATATGAAACACACAATGTAATCTAAGATCACAAGCTCCCAAAAATCATATACTAATAGCGAAATCAAACAAAGAAGTAACTTGAATGGAGACAAACTCCAAAATAGAAAAATAAATGAGTCCTCCCACCTAAGAACTAAAACTACCGATACTACCAAAAAATTTATTAGCCTTACAAACTAAAGGGAACCCAAGATGGGCTTGCATCACCAAAAATTGAAACATGTAAATCCTTTATGTCACTCTTGAGGTCATAAGGGTGTAAATAACCCTTATCTACCAATTGAGATACATCTGACAATTGAAGAAACCAAATTGATATATCTCCAATCCCCTCTTTTGAATGGAGAACCCACATATGATTTTTTGACTTAATTTTATTTTGAAATTTTAATGAATTGGTTACATGTGTTATGTTGGTAAATATCTACATAAAGAACTTGATGTAGGTCTAAAATTTTACTGTGCAACATCTTCATAGAGGAGGCTTAGGAATATGAAAATGATTGAGTAGTGGATTTGAAAAATGAATGTATATTTTTTATAAATGGAGTCAACATAGAAGAGTAGAATCCTATTTATAAAATGATGATTTATGTCATTTATTTGATTTTTATTTAGATTTTATGGGAGTTGAATCCTTTAAAGGAGCCATTTGTTTATTTTTTATTTTTTTGATGAAATATATTTATATATTAACTAAATATAAATATATAAATGATTCAAAAAAAAATATAGGCGGTATGAAAGCATGCCACATCACACTAGGCAGAGCCTAGGAGCAAAATCACAAGTATCATAAACTAGGCAGAGCCAGAAACAAGTCACAAAGTCATTAAAAAAGATATTTTTTAAGCAGCAACAATAATACTAGAAGGTGGAGGATCCATATCACCAATACCCTAGCCTGAGCATGGCAAGTCATTACCATCTAAAATAGGCTCCTAACCAGTAGCTTGGGTAGTGTCTATGTCATCACATTCTACTTTTGTTTGAGTGGGAGATATGGCCAAATAAATCTTGGGAACTTATTTAACAAATCCATTTGGCCTCCAAGTGGTGCCACTAAGCATCTGGGTGTGGATGAGGAGGAGGAACACCCTAGCTATCCTATCCAATAGGGGAGTGAGGTGGTGGTTTCCACCCTCTTTACTTCCCAGGAGGGGAAACATGCTAGTACAGGGTGTTGCTATGAGAGCATCACTAAGAATGGCTAAGATAATGCCCACTAGAAGGTGACCAAGGTAATCTATCATCCAATTTGGGATCCCTATGAAGAGAAGGTAGAAACAAACCCATAATACATGAAGCATCTCCCCAATATGAGAGGAGATCCTAAAGATACCTAAGCTCCATGGCCACTTTATGGGCTTGGACTTGAATCTATAGGAGAACATTAGAGATAATAGAAGATTTGTGTAAAGTAGAAACATTATAGTTCATAGATGCATGATTAAATAAAGAATTATTTCTTTCTTTCCATATCTAGAAGAGAATATCCACTCTAAAAGTATGTCAGGCTTGCGTGTATTTGAAGGGCATCATGGGTTTGTATCCTAGGAGGATATGCTACTAACTAAATAATTTGAGATGGAAAGTCATGAGAGGATCATAGATCCAAATCTAGATCCTTTGAGCTTTGGAACATAACTATAAGAGATGTGGAAGCATCTCAAGGTGGTCATAGAAGGGGAAAGCAGGTAGGTGGATTCTAATGTGGAGAAGTCTTCTGCTAATAGGTAATCCTTGGTGCAGTATACACCAAGAAAAATGAGTAATCTTGGGTTCCACACAAGGCCCCCAAACAATTTTAAATCAAAAGCCCCACATTTTAACAGATGATTGTATCCCTCAATGAGTATTGGGTTTGTCAAACATGTGAAAATGGGGAGTGAACCATGCATAGCCAAGCTGAGTGGTGTAATTACAAAAAGGGTTCTTGACATACTATTTCCAATCCTTCCACCATGATTTAGTGGAATGGAATGAGATTTTTTGGAGCATGGAAGTTGGGACAACATTGGGGATCTCTTGATAGGATTCTTGGTCTGCATTAACTAGCCTGATTTTAGCTTTCACCTCTTCCTAGGATAGCCAAGAGCAAGAGCACATACAGAAGATATCTTAGACTATATGAATTCCTCTATGGTAGAGATTGAGAGTGTTGACCCAAGGGACCTCTACCAAGGGCATCACATTGTGAGAGAAAATAGGTGACCAACAAAGAGAATGGGAGTTAGCAGAGAGCCTAGTTTGAAAATTAGATCCATTCCAAAGAAGCCATGGTTTAATATTTTCCTAGGCTTTCCATATGCTTTTGGACACAAAAAACCCTATGATTTGGATAGGAAACTAAATGAGGAATAATTTGGGGAAACTAATCCCTTTACATGCCTTCTTACCCTTGGGCAAGTTTGAGGATATACATTGTCTAAATAACACCTTCCAATCTTCTTGGCCCTCAATGGCCTACACAATCCATTTGGCACATAACGAAGTTCCTTACCAGGATTTATTGATGAGCCCCACCCCTCCAATATCATGTGTGAGGCAAAAATATTCCCAACCCACCCTATGGAATCCTTTAACATATAAGGAATTGGCCCAAAGGAAATATCTGATCAACTTCTCCAACTTCAGGTAAGATTTTTTGGAAGGCACCCAACAAGATGAGTAGTATACATAGGTGGACGTAAGAATTTTTAAGAAAATTTACAATTTACCTACTAACAAAAGAGAATTGGTCACCCAAAATTCTAACTTATTAACAACTTTGTTAGCAACATATTACCACAATAAAGGTGGCGAGGCATCAAAAACAAAGGGGATACCAAGAAATTTAAATATATCATCATGTTGGATGCACTTCCAACTAAAATTAGTAGCCCTTGCTAGCAAAGGGAGGTAAGATTATCTGTAGAAATGAGTTTTATACCATTAGATGTTAGAGCTAGAGGCTAGGTAGAAGATGTCAAGACATTTCAAGGCATTGTCCACATTAATTTCATCCTTAATGAGAGTAAGAAAGGATTCATTTGTAAAGTGATCATTCAGTAGTTACATATCTTCATGTGGGTTCATGACATCAGGAGGGATATAAATTACATTAATGAGGCTCATATCTTGGGCATTACTAAAAATATATCCAAAACCCTCAGCAACAAGCACATAAAGGGCAGGAGCCAAAAGGCACCCTTGATGAATAGAATATAATAAGCCAAATTACTTAGAGGTAACTCCATTAATGGAGAGGACAACCGAGGCTTTTGAGAAAAACATCTAAATGGTTTGGATGAATATGGGCCTATATCCAAGCGCCCAAAGCATGGAAAGAATGAATGTCCATTCGATGTGATCATAGGATTTTTAAAAATCAATTTTGATGAACATGGCCTATTGCTTAGACCATTTGGTCCAAACTATGTCTTCCCAAATGCCAATGATGTTAAAAAAATATATAAGCTTTTAATTGAGCCCATTTATTTTGCACACATAACGAGAGGCAACATATTACGTAGATGGATTGCTAAATCTTTGGCAATGATCTTATAAGAAACATTTAGGAGGGTGATGGACCACCAGTCTTAGATAAACTCAAGATCTCCCTACTTAGGTCAAAGAATCCATTTTATTTGATCAGATGTATTTTTATGTCACATGTTTAAGTAATGATTATTTTGATTGAGATTTCATTTTGGTATATTATGTTTTTTATTGAAATTAAATTAAGGTTTATTATTTTTTGAATTTTATTATTTTAGGGTGTATCATAGTTATATTATAATATAATGTAATCCTTTTTTTTATTTCTCAAAATTTTATTAGGGAATTGTTTTATATATTTTCTAACAATCTCATTACTTTTTCAAATATATGTTAGGAAAAAACACATTTTGTAATTATTAAATTATTTTCTAAATCATTATTAGGGGAAATTTTTAATATCTTGAAATCATTAAATTAGTTAAAAATGAACAATTGAATTATTTACATAAGTAGTTATATCATATATGTTTGATAACATCTTTTCACTTATCGAAGGATGCAAAATATTAGATCCTACATAAGGAATGTGAACTATTTCATAAAATGACTGTATGAAATATTGTCACATTGAGTGTAATGAATTTAGGATGTGAGCTAAATGGATTATATAAATAAAAAATCCAACATTTTGTAATGATGAATACCAAAGGAACATACCTTAACCAATTTTACAATGAAAAAATAGCAGTTTCATGTTTAATTATCTCAAATTATTCCAACTAATAAGATCAGACCAGTGATCAGGTCATAAAATTTGTTTACTCTAAGGTGGGAAAAGAGGATGCAGGTTAGGATGGGCCTATAGGGTAGGCCAACATTAGTATAAATGGTCAATGGGGGAATTCAAAGGTTGGGGAGGCTAATCAACTCTCCTTTGATAAATCTATACAATGGCAACCATGTATCATTTTACCTACCAAATTCAATCCCTCAACCATTTTTTAAGGTGAACCTTTGTAGCACATCCTAAATACAAATAAATTCATGACAAATCATGGATTGATTTCCTATTTAATGAGCCTATGGACTTTTCTCTCAGATCCAAACAAATGGTGGTAAAAAGTGGAAGCCCTTTTTTGAAAGGTAATATGTGTATTCTACCATATGCCAAGGGTTTATTTATTATTTATTTTATGCATTTAAAAGATAAGAATGTTATATTCCAAAACTGTTGGTTTTGGGATAGGAGTTTTCTTATTATGAAATCATGGCACTTGGATATTGACCCCTTGAGGGAGGTTCTCAATGAAAGATGTATTTGTGTAAGGATGCCTCATCTCCATTTCAATTTTTTCTTTGAGGAAAGACTAAAATTTATTGGATATTCCTCGAGTGAATTTTTATTGTTAAATAAAAATACAATATTCTTGAGTCATGTTACATTTGTTTGTATCCTAGTAAATACAGATTTGAAAATCCATGATAGAACATAGAAACAAACTATAAATTATGAGGTTATATCATTTTGATGTCATAAATAATTCAATAAAAACCTAGCCACAGATTGTGGCATGATTAAGCAAAGTAAGTGATCCCCCGGTCGAAGGAATCTCATTCTAAGACTAAATAAATTAACAGTGACAATGAATGTAGTGAGGACATAAGTGAAGTTATTGAGAATATTTAATAGGGATTGAATTTATAAACAGTAAAGGAAGATCTAAATTCATCCCAAGTTAATCCTTTTAGAGAACCTTAAAATCATATTGAGGAGAATGAAGATTTACCAGAGGCATTTTCTACAAAACCCAATATTTATTATTTTGATGCAAGTGATGGTTTGAAGGATATAAATAACCATCAACAAGTCCCTTATTCTAGTGAATAAGTAGTGGCTAGGGTATCTTTGAATAACTCTCATCCTAATGATTCATTGGAATTTGTCATTCCCATATTTCTAGATTTATGAGAGGGTTATGATTGGATAGTTGTAAACAAAAAAGAGAAAGGTATTCACAAGAGATAGGTGGAACCTTTGAATATGACCCCTAGATCCAAAAATAAAAAGATTTGGGAGGGTCTTAATTGTGATATGTTTAAATATTAAACCATCAAATTTGACCCTTCAATCCCAAAAAATGAATTGTTTGGTAAGGATATATATTTTGTTTAATTGTATCCCTATCGTAGGTCTACATCTAGCTTACATCGTATTTGAACACTATGTTGGTTATCGTTAGAAGAGATGTTTCATTATGCTTTGATTATTTTATCTTTTTCTTTGTTGTACAAGGTTGGGCCCCTTTGAAAACCCAACCTTTACCATAATGATAAAAATAAATACAATTGTAATAATATGCCACAACTAAATATAGAATAATAAATTACCTTAAAAATGATGCTCTAAAAATATTCCAACCAATGAAAATCTATAGGACATAACCTAATAAATCATATACTATTTTATGTTAGTTATAATCATAGGATATAACTCTTATCCTATTGATTCATTGGAAGTCATCATTCCAATATTTCCATATCTAGGGGAGGGTTGGGATTGGATAGTTATAAAAAAATAAAAAGAAATGTATTTACAAGAGGGAGGTGAAACCTTTGAATATGACCCTCAGATCCACCAAGAAAATTATTTGGTAGGGTCTCAATTGGGTGATGTTTAAACCTAAAACCATTAAATTTGACTTAATAATAAAAAGTGAATTATTTGGGTGGGATATTGATTTTGTTTAATTTTATCCATACTGTAGGTCTATAGATAGCTTACATCCTCTATGTATCCTATGTTGGTTACCACTATAAGAGGTGTTAAATTATGCTTTTATCATTTTATCTTTTTATGTATTGTACAAGGGTATGCCCATTTTAAAAACCAACATTTACCATTATCAAAAAAATAAATACAATTGTAATATATTACATCTAAATATAGAATAAGAAATTCTTTTAACAATGGTGCTCTAACATAGTTCCAAATGATGAACATCTATATAAGATAACCTAACAAATTGTGTACTATTTTATTTTAGTTTTTTCTAATTTGATCCGATAAGATATAACTTTTAAACTATTTACATTTTAAAATATATGACATAAAATAAAAATATAAATGCTAAAGTGAAGTATGATTGTACAGTCACGACCTATTATAAATTTAAATTACCTAAGGGATTACAATAATTATCATGTTTCTCATTTATGTAGGTCTAATAATATATACATGTGAATGAAAGAAGTGGAAATAGACTAAGAACCGCTCAGATTAGGATCCTAGGGTATCTATAAATGCTATAAATCTTCTTCATCCCTTAGATGCCTTCATTTTATGTAGGATTATAATATTTATATACTAATCATGTGATGGTATTCTTTATTATTTTTTCATGGGCTATTGTGACTATTTACAAAATGAAAACTAGTTTCCTATGAAATACAAAACACTTAGAATGTGTGAAAATATAGAAAACATGATAAAAATAAGTTTGAACCCCTAGTTCTTCTTCTCACATTATGTTAACCTATTGAAATTGGGATAAGATGTGGGTTGAGATGATATCAAACACTCCTAAATTAATGGTTGGGTATTGCCTATGTTTCCAATACTCTAAGGATGGAGATAAAACCATAGATAGTTTACGTAGCTAGGTTTATGTTTGCAATGGTATGCCATTTATGATTGAAACTTGTAATATAGGTTTTGAAAATTGAAAATGAAAACTTGACTTTGATATGTGATTTATAATGTGTTAGGCTCTACTCCTTGTGACTAATTTTTTACCTCAGAGATTTAGGAAATTTCTTCTCTATGTGAATATGTGTAGAGATGTTTCTTTCATGAGTGCTAGATATGTAAATGAGATTTTTCATAAATTCTTTTGCCACTAACATACAAAACATATGGGATGATTAGTAAAGATAATTTAAATTTTAAAAGTGAATTTTTATTGGCACTAAGATAGGTCCATCATAGTTAGATGCATACATAATTTTTAACGTTTATATGTTATGACTGACTAATATTATTGTAGAAAAGTTCTTGTCAGGGGGTGCAAGGTTGTCGTAGTTAATTTTGGACTCATTATAACTAGGCACAAACATGGGATATTCCTATAGTGCTCAAAATTTAACACTCGTCTACACCAACATCAATTAACATAAGGCACAGGGCTTATGTGCTCACCCAAAGTGAAGTAGAGAAATAACTAGGGCATGTGTTGGGCTAGTTATGCCATGACATGATACTTTACATATGGGACTAGGTCAGTTTGACATAAACTTTGGTAGATTCATTAGAGTAGGCCTTTTTTGGGCTAATCCTAATGGTCTAGAGGTGTAAACCTATTTTAGGTGGTTCTAAAGTCTTAAGGGCATAGTTCATTGTTTCACTAAGCTTGGCTTCATTTAGGTGCTTAGAAGGTTTAAGGGACTACTCTCACTTCAAATATTCATACTTAGGCTAGTGCTTATTATCAAGGGAACACTTGGAACATGACTATTTTTACACTTAGGCTATTCTTGTAAGATACACTAATGTTATTAATTAACATAGGGATGCCATTAATGACCTAAAACAAAAGCTTGATTAAACTTAACATAAAGATATTGAATTTATAATAATATAACCATTACAATAATTGTGCACTATACTATCACTACCAAATATATGTAAAACAGAAACAATGTATGTGAAGAAACATTCATCATTTACTAATCAAAGTTTGAATAGAATAAAGTATATAGTTTATGGCAATAAAGTAGAGTAAATTCTTAACTATAAATATTTAACATCCTATAGACTTATAGGTAGGCTTGGGCATATACACTTGGAGCCTTAATGGCATCCATGTTATTCCTCATACTAATGGCAGCTATAATGTAGGTAGATCAAGTCTAACTTCAATTCTCTAGAACTTTGTTGCATTCCATTCGCATCATCTTTTCTCATTAATTCGATATTGTTTTATATCCTATATGAACATCTCATGCCGGGGTTGAGAGTGCACACAAAATTCCTTAATATATACTTTGTTGATCATTCTACTATCTCCATCACCTTGTATCCTTTACACTTTGGTTTCCACATCTAGTCCATCATAGAAGATGCCCCAAGAATGATGAAATCATTAGCTGCATACCAACTCGTGCAAGGTAAGCACCGATTCATTTAACTAGATCAAATATGCAAAAATAGAAATAATTTAAAATGATTGTCACGTGCCAAAGTGTTTATTATGCTAGTATGGACCCATACTTAATGAAATAGGGGCCCAACATTACCCCATAAAAAATTAATAGTCCACCTTCAGACTAAGTTTTCAAAGTATTTAACATATAGAACTGAGGCACACTCTCCTTAATCTTGGTGTTGTAGTCTTCAAATCCCTTGATAGAAAGCTTGATATATTGAGTGGCACTATATTTTTCTATAGAGTCGGTACTAAGAATGAGCACATCAATTTTGTCTAGTTCCTTCTAGAAGGCCTCTAGACTTGCATTAGCTTTTGTCTCCCCTCCATCTAAGATTGTTCCTTGATTACGAGCCTTTTTCTACAAGGAAAAAAAGAGTGATTCCAAGTTCTATTCTTGGTCTTTTATCTAGGTGCTCAACACATTTACCTTCCCCATTATTTGCATGCAATTTAACCCATGCATAGAGTACACTTACACCATCAGCTTTTCTTTTTTCTCCTTTTCCTACTTGAGGTGTGTGTCTATGACCAAAAATTGTTTGGAAAATCTCAATAATATGGAATTGGCTACATCTAAACCTTATTTAAGATTCAATCTTAGAAATAAACTCCTTTTTTAGCATGGTGCAGGGATCCTCTTCTTCTTCTTGCACTGGATCTGGTTTCATCCTTGGGAGAATCTTCTCCACTAGTACATAGATCTTATTAACCTTAGATAGGCTTAGTGTATTATTTCTAATAAAGTGGGAAGATTCATTTGTATCTATTCACTCATATAGATATTATAGCTTGAACTTCATAGCCTATGCTTCATCTTCAACATCCTTGTACTGTTTTTTTCATTTCTTTGCCCTACCATCATTGATGATATTTATGCATGCAACTTCTTTGGAAATATGAATAAGTGCATTCCCAAATGAGACTGGGTTCATGGCATGAGGTTTGATGATGTAAGAGTCATTCCCTTCTTCAGGTTCTTCTATGCCCATTATGGCCTTTCCAAATTCCTCAAAGTGAGGATCATTCATGTAGCTATCCAATGTAAACCAAAGTTGTTTTCACATCCTAGCTATGGTGGATTCAAGTGGTATGAAGTCAAACATATAGAAGTTTTAATCTATCCACCCCTTTATGCACCTTCTCTTGAATGCTCAACTTTGTGCCTTCTTCCTTGATGATAGCCAACTCTATTTTATCTTCATACTCCTCATTGACACAAATGATTTCTTTTACATTTTCCTTTAAGGACTCATATTCTTGTTTTTAAAGGGATTATTCTTCAAACTTTCCCCCTTTGTCCAATTCTTTTTCTTGGGGTTTCTCAATGCTTACCTCTAGGTGTATTCCCTTGATACTAACATGACCTTATTTTTGTTCTTATTGGGATTCCTCAACATTCTCCATTTATTTTTTAAAGTGCCAATATCACCTTCTTTTACTTCAGATTCCCCTTCACTATTTTGGCACACCTATTATGCAACTTTAACTACTTTCTTAATGGGGTTGCTAGTCACCTTATTTTCTTTCTCAACAATTGGTCCTATGCTTGTAGGAACCTTATTTATCTTCCTCTTTTTATTGGCCTTCTCTTCCCCGACCTCTGCCTTCTCAATATATGCCTGACATAGGCCCATTTCATTCCATGCCTTCCTCTTCCTCTCTAGCACCAATGCCATCTCAATCTCTTCCTCATTGTGGCCCATTTTCTTCCATCACCTTCTCTTCTCCTCATATATTTATGGAGGTTATATGGAGGGTTTTTATTTGAATTAGGTGCTCTTTATAGTCTTAGCTTCTTCAAGTGTGGTGGTTGTACCACTTTAGAGGGCCTTCTAAACATCCTCGACACTAGGCTCCTATCCACTTCTTCTTACATAATGTAGGATTTTGTTCCTTCTTCTTTGTCCATATCTTCCTCCCTTCCATGCATAGGGGCCTCTTCCTCGTCCATTTTATCTAGAGTTATTATAGGGAGTACAAAAAGTCCCTTATTTTTTTTTATTTTTTTGCTTCTTACTAAAGGAAGTAGTTTATGGCATGAAGGTTACGTGCTTCTTTAGAGATAGAGTTGTTGTTTATTCAGTGGAGGCAACCCTCAATCTAATACACTCTAATATTTATTCAAGTGTCTCTCCCTATTTTTTTGGGGAGACTTATGCTACATTTTTGGTGCTGGCTTCCCTTTTTCACTGATCAAGAGTAGGAGATAATCATATTTTTTAGGGTTAGTGCCATTCTTCCATGGCTTCATTTCATAAAAGAGATTGAATAATGATTACCATTTAGAGGGGATGGAGATCCATTTAATCAAAGTCATCCTCATATTTTATATATTTTTTCTCCTAGGCTCACATAATGGCACCTCAACCTTATCCTTTTTTGGTCCACAGCCTTCATTAGGATCTCCAACTGCTACTCATTGGAAATTCTCCTTAGTGTTGTTATGAGAAATTTTGTGGAAAATGCCTAAGGTAGCTTAAGCTGATTAGATAGGTTCATTACATAGAAGTGATGCATGATGTTGAAGGTCACTGTGCCTAACATGTGTTGAGGGAGCTCCTTTAGGATGTACCATTCAATCTTGAATGCCTCTATATACTGGTTACACTACCCTAATACTCTAGTCTTTTACTTTTAGGAGAAGCTAGATAGGCAAGTATACTATTGATACTTTAGCACTAAAGAGTCCTTATATGTCGAGAAGACCAAATATTGTCATCATCACCATTGGGCATGCCAATCTCCTCTATCACTATTAGTATTAGCATAGACCCCCATCGAAAGGTCTTGTATAACCTGTGGCATTCCATCATTTCCTTTATTATCTTCTCAACAATAAATTTTGCAATATTAAACATGATCCCTTGTGGCATGTGATGGGTGATGCACAAGTAGGTCTTGCTTATGTCTATCCACTGTCTACTCAGGAAAATCTTAGAACTTATGAGGTGAATTGATGCCCTCATGATGAGGACTTATATGTATTTGATTGGGAGCGTGAATCCTACCTTATAATAACCTAAGAGTTTCATAACCCTCTCTACCTTTGTATCATCCTAAATTATCTTGTAGATATCCATCCCTGAGCTTTGGAGCCTTATGATCCTACTGATGAGACATGTTGATATTTACATGCACCTTCCTATGAAGTAAAAGTGATCATGATGAATGTATGAGAACAAGAATTGTATGAATTCCTATGGCTTACCAAAACTCATTACCTCATACATTTGGGTCATGTTGGTGGTCTCTAGCTTGTCTCAGATGGAGATGTGAAATAGTGTCATTTCTACCTTCATCTTCTCTCATTTGTCAACCTTTCAATCTTGGTTGAGATCTTACACATTGCTTGATGTGTCAAGGTTATATTACTTTAACCTACATGTATGCACAAATTATACGTAAGTCTCCCCTATTATGACCTCAGGGGGATGATACATTTCTCTATACAAAAGCTTTGTGCTTGATTCTAGGTCAACCACCTTAATGCTAACTCCTACCAGCTTTGCTTTTTTCTTCATAGCGGTTGTTTATTATATCATTCATGCCTTTTGGCATCCTTCTATGCCTATGACAGACCAAATCTTATATATTTCTTCCCTATTCTAAACTAGCTACTATTGAATCATGGTCTATTGATCTTCTCAATGTTCTTAATCTTCTTTTGTACTTTAGAGTTATGGGGTCTATTACAATGACATAGGCTCATGAGATTCCTTCATCGTTAATGGAAACCTTAGCATCACTCAGTATTTTTTCTATCTGGTTTGATTGTAATTATCTCTACACACCTTCTTCTCAATTCCAAACTAAATGCAATCTGTATCTAATTTCAATCAATCTTGTTTGGTTTTTATGGGTGCTCAGGTTTTCACTTGACAACATTTTCTATCTTTAATTTTGATTCAACTTCTATGTTCAGATCTTCCTTTGAATTCAAACACACACAAGGCTTGTAACCTACTACAACTAGTTTTTTTCTCCTTTATACCTTACTTTCAGCTACCTTAATAATTACAGGTGAGTAATGGCATGACAATGCATTGATATCTTAAAATCTTTTAAACCTATGAAATCCATAAAAATACACTGCCACATTTGTATTTCTTATAAATTTTTGTGCCTTTTCCATCACCACATTAACTTATATTAATAGTGTATTTGGTGAAGTGATTGGTGGTTCAATTTGCCACTTCTTACCTACCATTGGGTGGATTTCAGCTTGTCTTGATGATCTTCCTCTTGTGCTTCATTCATCTTGGCATGACTTTCACCCTTATTATGGTAACTTGGGTGTAATGTTTCACATGCACATTATTTATCCTCTTTGGTCCCATATCCTCTTCCAAATACACTTCTTCCCTCGTGTGATTCCATTTCATGGTAAATTTCTTTTCACTTTTCATCTCATAGCTTGGCCTACCCTGCCCAATACAAATTCCTAGGCTAGTCCTCCAAAACATTATTCTCTAGGTTTATCTTGATCTATTACACATAAGCATATTATGTACATCCTTTTTTTATCTTTTATATACTATCATCCTATGTACCTCCCTTGGTCACTTGGTACTCTCAATTTTCTAAATTTTGTAACTTTGTGTGCCCAGAAACTTATGTGTCTGGCCTCAAAAACATAGAAAGCAACCATGATCAACTCACATAACTAGAGTTATGTGTGAATGTGCTAGAAGAGTTTTATTATTAGCTTGAAAGCATCTCACTTATCCACTTAACACAAGAAACATAAAATATATGGAAAATTTTGGCTTGTGCCATATATTATTTTGGTCAGCACAACACAACTAAATTATGACTACGAAATTGGTTTCTAATTGTGCAAGAAACATTCTATTATCTATAAGTCTTCAATTGGTTTCCATTGAAATTCCTAGGGAGAATTTATCCCATCAATGTGTGCATCTTGCATGTGTGAGTCTTTAATATGCTATGGATGACATAAGGGCCCATCCACCTAATCATTAGTTTACTTGAGTTTTTGAGGTAGTTGGAGTCATATAGAAAAACTAACACTCCTTAAGTTAGTACCTTGTACTAAATGTGCTTATCATGCTAGAGCTTCTAGTTGACCTTCTCTACTTGTTAGCTCCATCTTGATTGGGTATGTGTCTTGTCCAAACATTATAAGTCTTCCAATTGTGTACTCAAGGACTTTTGGTCATCCAATTAACCAATATGCATGATGAATAATGAGAGAACTAGAAACTCCATTAGTAAAATTCCCTCTCTATTAAACACCAAATAGAATGGTGTATCCTTTTTCAGGTGCTTAGTGACACATAGTCATCCCAATTCTTATGACTAACATCACATATATTTGTGAGGCACATTCCCCATATCTTATTAAATACTTTAGCTATTTAATTTACTTAGGGATGATAAGGTGTTGGCTTGAAGTGTACCACCATATATTTATTTGGTAGGATGTGCATAGTGTTATTGATGAAGTGAATGCCTCTGTCACTATTAACACTAAGTGGGAACCCATAAAAATTGATGATGTTCTCCTAGATGAACCTTGTGGTTATGAGGACTATGCAATCCTTGGTTGGCACTACCTCAATCCACTTGTGAAGTAATCTATGGCTGCTAAAATGTATCATGTGCATGTGCACCTCTTGGTGGGAGTGATCGGCCCAAAAGAATCAATGGCCCATTATTTGAATGACACGTAGGCAAGAATAGGGATGAGCAACATCTTATCATGGTGGTTTAGTTTTCCTATGTGTTGGTAGATGCCACATGCTTTGGTGTACTTTTTCATATCCTAGGAGAGACTTGGCTACCACAAGCCTAATTATATCACCTTACATGCCATATCATCTATAGTTTAATGGCCTCTTGCAATCTCCTCATGTGCCTCTTACAAGATTGAGGCCCGTTCATGCTCTAGGAAACACTAGTGCAAGACCTTGTCATGGGTCAACTTGTGTAGTTCTCCACAAATAAGCTAAAAAGGAGTAGAATGAACTATGATTTTCTACTTCTATTTAGTTATCATAGTATGGGGCACATACCTACATGTTAGAAACATGGTGATCTCCACCAAGTCTTTAGGGACACACTAGATTCTATAGAGTTATGCATCTGGCACATCATCCTCAATAGGTGTTGCTACATCACCAAAGTCAATGCAAGATAAATGGTTTGGGCTTGAGTTTTATTTTCTAAAATTTACTACAATTGAAAACTATAATTCTTGAAATAAAACTATCCATCTACAAATGAGCCCATACATAATGGGCTTGTTTACTAGGTACTTAAGAACCTTGTTATTAGTGAAGAAGATGAATGGGGTCATAAATAAGTATTGCCTAATTTTTTTCTAGGTGTAGACCATGGAAAGTACCTCACACTTAGTTGTAGTGAATTCCTGCTCTGACTTGGTCAAGTTTTTACTTATGAAATAAATGGGATGATCCATTTTGCCTTCGCTCAGTTGTGCCAGAATAACACCAATCATATATCTAGATACATTGACATGGATGTGGAATGGATTCATCTAGTCAATAAATTATAGTATTGGTGTGATTTCTAGCTTGAGCTTTAGTGTCTCAAATGCATCTTCTTGTGTTGTGCCCCATAAGACAGGCCATCCTTCTGCAAGAGTTCCTCTTGCTACATCATAATATTTGCATAGTTCCTTATGAACTTTTCACAGTATTTACAATGGCCAAAATAGGTATGAAAATATTTTTTCATCAATGGGGGTCTTAGATTTGAATGATGATGGTGATCTTTGATGGATCAATGAGAATACCATCCTTGAAGATGAGGTGCTCAAGCAAAGTGTCAAATGGTTTCATGAAGATGCACTTATTGAGATTTAAGGATATCTAAAACTACTGGAAACTCTCAAACATTAGGTGCAAGTTATCATAATGGTCCTTCACTAATCCATACATAGTTCAATCATCTAAGTACACTTGGAAGAAATTGTGAATGACATCCTTAAATATAGTGATCACCACTCAAGAGAATACGACTGGCATATTCCTGAGTCCAAAGAGAATCAAATTATATGAAAAACAAACCCATTCTATCGTAAAGGTAGTTTTGGGCTTATCCTCCTCTTCAATCTGGACTTGATGGTATCTAGAGAATCCATCAATGAAAGTGTATATTTCACAAACTATGATGCCATTCAAGACTTTGTCAGTGGAATGGGTCGGTTACGTAATTTATATTCAATAATCTATAACCAATGCAAATCTAGATGTACCCATCCTTATTGATACTGATAAGCATGGGGACAACATATTTATATTATTGCATAGGGTAGATTATGTCTCTAGCTATCATACCATTAACCTCAGTTTTGATTTTGGCATGAAGATTGGGGTTCATCTTGTAAGGTTGCTTCTTAAAAAGTCATACACCATCAACTAAATTTATTCTCATATTCCCAAGGGATGGGTGTGTTCCCTTCATATCATGGTTATTATGAGGGAACAAGTCTTAGAGATCCTTTAGGATATCTACAATGCATGTTAGCTCTATGTTAGTCCAATAAGAACATGGAGTAGCAATCTCTTTTCCCCTTCTAAACTAATATCCACCTTTATCATTTTTAACAATGCATGGTAGGGCTCATTCTTCTCTTGATGTGAATCCTTAACTTTCCTACTACCCTTAATTATTTCTATATGAAGGTGGGTAGGGTCTTCTTCCTCTAGAACACTATCCTCAAATTAGTGCACTATCTTTTGTTTGCCTATCAAAAGTGTCTAGTTGCATGCCTTCCATATTTCATCATCCTCTTCACTAGAGTCACTGTTGAGGGTTTTATCTTCAAATTATGTTAGGATCACCAACCCTTTTTACCAAACATGTCTTTTAGACATTCCTTCAAGATTATAGTGTCCTCAAACACTGCCCTTCGAATTACTTGTAGTGGCAAGATCAACTCTAGGTTTTGTGAACAAAAAGAGAAGGTGTGCACAAACCTCTATTTAAGAGCATCCAAAGTAGTTGTCTCACAACACATCTCAATGAAAACATACCATGCCTACACTGATGTTTCTAATATTCTATAGAAGGCATGTACCCATAGGTTCCTTAGGGTATTCTCATCGTACATAGTCCATGTTATTTTATCATAAACACACATGTGTTATAGGATCAGAGTTTATAGATTATTTTGAGATGTTAGGTCCTCATTTCTCTTCCTAAATTTAGTGCAAATGGATGATTTCACATCTTGCCAGGTTGACAAGCTAGGCCTTTATTCTACCCACCAATGAGTGGTAATGTTTCATAATGTATACACTAGTGCACCCATTCTATCTACTTATTTGGGGATGCATGATTTGAGGTTATAGAAAAAATCTTTCACTAGATTACTCAACTCATATCTTGAGAGCCCCATAGTTTTACGTTTTATTAGGCAAAACACTCTATTTCCATTCTTCTTAATGCATAGGACCCATCATTTAGAAGCATGATAAATTTGGACCTACCCTATCTTTACTAGTTTTGGCACCTTTACATGTTCCAGGTATCATCTCTGACTAGTTATTTCATATGATTCCTTGACCCAATGGTCATAATCAATGTTAGTGGTGTTTGAGGCTGATTGTTCATCTTCCCAAGAAATCACTTCTTGGTCATTGGGGTTGAGAGTCTCAGTGACTTGCATTGTGAAGTTGTATATGTCATTGATCTCATTCTTGAGGTCTATACTCTCTACATAGGGGGGTCCTTGGTCACTTGAGATGGGGATAACTACCCTCTCCTTACCATTTTCAAAAGTTATGTAATGCCTCTTGAAACACATGTATACATTCTTATCATAGTACCATGGACTTCCCAAAAGTGTTGGATAATTATCTTGTTTTGCTAACTTGATTAATTTCATGTCAGCATAAAATTTGAAACCCATGATATCTAAATTAGTGCTCTTTAGAATTCTGATTGGCTATGCTCATGTCTTGTTGGCCATGAAAATAAAATGAAGGGAAGGCCCCAAGGCTAGCCTACTCATTTTCTCCCATGCATTCTTGGTCAAGATATTGATCTCGCTACCTATGTCCATGAGGACCTCACATATAGAACATCCATCAATGGTGACATTCACAAAGAGTTCTTAGTTGTACTCCACATTTTGTGTATGCCTAACTTATCATGCCCACTCCATGTATCATGTAGTGACTTCAACTACATTTTATCCCACATGTTCCAAGAGAAAGTTTTCCAATAAGGGAAACATTCATTCTATCTAGAGGAGGCAAAGTATCTCTATTAATTATTTCATCTCCACTTCTTTTCTATCTTTCTTCTTTTGGGAGGCAACAACCTATGCTTCTAGATCTCACACCAATTGGAGATGTACTTTTAGGTTTTGAATTAAACTCATGGCCTACTACAATACATCTTTATAGAATGATGGGATTGGGTAAGCCACAACTTTGGGTTTAGTTTGAGATATGCACTTAGTAGGACTCTTCTCCCTATATTCTAAATGTAACTCAAGTGTTAGTACAATTGACATTTGAGTTGTGAATCCACTATGAGTAGTTTCCTACACCTTCAAAGTCCACTTATCCATTTTTGGCTCATGCTTGATAATTTATGAGCCCTTGTCTATGCCAAGACTTCAATGGGTTAATATTTTACACAAATCTAGTCATTCTTCAACTTTATGGGCGTCTCAACAATACCCACACATTGGATGTGTAGGGCATCATGTTAATAGCGTTATGTAGAATGACACTTATAACATGAGCGAGGTGGGAAACTTTAACCACCACATCCTCCCCTTGACATTTTGAACTTTATTTTATCCCAAATCCCATATTATATTTCCAATAACCTTCATTTCCTTGGTTATCTTTCCCTCAAACTACTACAGTGGTCTACTTTGCGCCTCTCTCTATATTCTCATGCATCTCATCAATCAAACTAAAATTAGTTGTGGTATGAGTATAGAAATCCCACAATAAAAAATATATGTTTATGTTGTACTAGCTAGCGAATTATAACAAAGGGTAGTTGTGAACATCATGTTCCTCTCGATAGACTTCATAGCTTAGAACCAATGTATGCACATTCTTTGAAGGGTAGTTATTCATATTATGGCCTTTTGCTTCACAGTCATTTTACCATAATCTGCATCAAGCATATTGTGAAAAGAGAGTGGTAAGATTTTAGATATTGGAGGCCATGGGTACAATCTACATCTCCATTTAATGGGCTGATCCCAGTATCAACACTTCTGACTACCTCGGCTCTGAGCGGAGCTTCAATAAGTTCATGAGGGTCTGTGAAAGTCTTCATAGAAAGTGCTCTTAAAAATGTTACTATTAAGCCTCCAATAAACCATTACACATGTTGGGAGGCATGAATGTCATAAGGAAGCTTTTATAGAAGAGTATTGAACCTTGCATCATACATGTGCATGCTTTTAGAGATCCCTTGGGTGACCTCTTTGAGTGTGGCAATACACTACTATTCAGACTCTAAAATTTTGAATTCCTTAAGGAATTCTTCTTTTATGGTGTTGTAATTAACCAAAACCTAGTTAGGGTTAAAATTATTATACCATGTATGGGTATGATCAAGTAGAGTGGTCACCAAATAGGTTGCCTTATGCTTTGATTGGCTTATTCCCTGAGTGCAACACTATAATTCACACTTTAGCACATGCTCCATGGCATTTCCATGTTGTGGTATTCTGGTAAGTGCATGACAATTTTGTAATATATTTTATATGGGGGTGTAGTTGGAACCTAATGCACTTAGCCCTCTATCATCTATCTAGGTGGTGATCTTCCAATGCCTCCAATCACTAGGATAGCTATTGGCCCCATTATTACTACTAGTGTCATTAATTTGATGGCACTGTACTACTTACTTGTGGTGTTGAACCACTTCCTATGGGCTATTTACCATTTTATGTAGCTAATATTTTCTGATTTGGTATGCTTACACTCATGTTCTATTATGGCAAGATAGCATCTAATGGTCTATAGCTAATTTGCCTTACCTCCTTGTAGGGAACAATTTGTTCAATCACAAAATTACACTCCAATTTTGTAAAACTTCTAAAATTTATATTGAAAATAGGGTTAGTTATCACTCTTTTTCTTTCCTTAGTTAGGGGATATAGTTCATGAACTTGTGCCATAGGTTCAAATAAGGTTGGTGCATTTGATGCATCTTTAGTCACCAAATTCTATAGGAACCCATTGCATTCTACACCCATCAACTATTAATCTTGACTTATCACTTCATTATTTATCTCCTTGCAATGCTATATTTCAAGAGATCCTTCCCTATGCCCTTCTCACTCGCTACAGGTTATCTTGGCACTTCTAGGTTTCAAATCTTCCATCAGTTAGCTTTGTCTTTTGTTATAAGTCTATCTTTTAAGATCTTGGGTGTCAATTTTCTCATCCCCTTCCGTTGTTCTTTACCTACACATCCCCTTTTCCACTTCTACATTATTCATACATAAAAGAGATTTAGCCTTCTAGTCCTAAATTTTCAAAGCTATAATCCATAATTAGCTTCTTGAGCTCTGTGCCAAACTATTTCATAAATGTGCCTCTTGATTCATGCAAAAATTGATACTCTACTTCCTTAGGGCATGAGTATGTTGAAACTAAAAACTCAAGCATGTAACTATTTAGTACTCCTTACCACCATTTTTCTACTATTCTAGTCTAAGTGGCATCTAGGGTCTTAAACCTCCCTAGGCTCTCCTTTGTCCACTCAACACTATTCATAGATTCATACGTTGCATATGCAGCCAACCAACAGTACACATGCTCAGGTAGTTTTCAGAAAAAGACCTCATATAGAGCATCATACAGGTTGTTTTGAACCCACTTTCTTGGCCTTTGTCCTCTATTGGTTATATTCTTAAATGCAAAGCTATCTTTCACCTATTGAAAGCAGTGCTTGATGTTTCAATTGAGATTTAGAGCATCATTCTGTCACACCATTGTAATAATAAAATAATCAAAATGTTGTAGAGAAGTCTTTGTCAAGGGGTTTAAGGTTATCTTAGGTAGTTAAGGACTTATTACAACTAGGTACAAACCTAGGATATTCCCATAGTGCTCAACATTTACCACTCGACCGTGATGACATAATTTCACATAAGGCATAAGCCTTATATGATCACCTAAAGTGCAATAGAGAAAGAATCGGGGCATGTGTTGGGTTAGTTATGCCATGGTGTGAGACTTTACTTATGGTATTTTTTTAATTTGACATAGACTTTGGTAGATTCATTAGTGCAAACAATTTTTGGGTTAAGCCTGATGGTCTATAGGTACCAACCTATTTTAGGTGGTTCTATAGTATTAAGGGCATAGTTTATTATTTCACTAATCTTGGTTTCATTCAGGCACTTAGAAAGTATACGGGACTACTCTCACATCAGCTATTCATAATTAAGCTAGTACATCTTATCAAGGGAACACTTGGTGTATGACCCTTTCTACACTTAGGTTATTTGTATAAGATACGTTGTTATTATTATTTAAAATAGGGATGCCATTAATGACTTCGACCAAAACCTCACTTAAACTTAACATACAAATATTTAATTTATAACATTATAACCATTACAATCATTATGTATTCTACTATCAATACCAAAGATATGGAAACCATAAATGTTATATGTGCATCAACCTTCATCATTTAGTAATCAAAGTTTGAACATAATAGAGTATACGGTTCATGGTGATAAAGTAGAGTAAATGCTTAACTAGAACTATTTAACTACCTAGAGGCTCATAGGTGTGCTTGGGCATATACACTTGGAGCCTTAATGATGTCCATGCTTTTCCTCATACCAATGGTGCCTATAATATAGATAAAGCATGTCTAACTTCAATTCTATAGAGATTCAATCCATTCCATTCATGTCATCTTTGCTCATTAGTTCAATCCCATTTTATAGCCTATAAGAACATCTCATGCTAGGGTGGAGAGCACATGCAAAGTTCCTTACTTCAGCCTTTGTTGATAACTCATCCATATCCATCACCTTGCATCCATCACACTATGGTCACCATGTCTCATCCATCTTGGAAATCATTAGCTACTTGCCATTTGGCACAAGGTAAGTGTTATTTCCTCTAGCTAGTACCAAGATGCCAAAATAATAATCATTCAAAATGATTTCCTCACATGAAGTGTTTGTTATTTTGGCATGGATCCATACTTAAAAAAATAGGGGCCTAACAAATATGAGAGTTAAGAATTTTGATATGATGATTTAGAGAAAGTTTGAGTAATATTTTATGTAAGTAGGACACAAACTAGAGAATTATTGTAAATGATTAATAGAAAATCATGAAGGTCAGGCCAATATCAACTAGATAGATATGAAATAAAGGTGTGTAATGATCAAGCATGTATACACAATTCATATAATATGAAGGTATATCTTGTTTGACATTACCAAATGTATAATACTAGATTGATATATATATATATATATATATATATATATATATATATATATATATATATATATATATATCTTAATTGTATTTTAGTATTTAAATTAATAATGATTATATAGTAAAAGGATAAAAATATTTACTTAAGCTTGTAAACACACTTTATATTTGGGAGAACACTCTAAATGTGCATTTTTATACATGAAAATGTATAATGAAATATGGATTAATCAATTTTCATATGTTAAATGAATTCTTGAATTAATTTTATAAATGAAAAATTTGAATGAATTCTATAAATGAAAATTTTGAAATTTGAAGAGCAAAGAAGGAATACAATTTTCACTGAATTATGTCTCCATTTGAATTGTTTTATATTATGCTTCCTTATAAAGAATTAGAGAATTTGGGGTGATCTTTCATGAATGGAGAATAACCAAAAACGATTCTCTACCAAGGCAAGAGCCATTGTTCAACGTATGGGTTAGAAAACAACTACCATGAACCTTTATTAAAAAGGAGCAATTATATTCCATTGAGCGATGCAAAATATGAAACACACTAATCATTTAACCAAAATTAAACTATAATATGGAATGTTAAACCTATAATAGGCCCATGTAGGGTAAATCAACTGCTAAAAATAAAGGTCTAGCATGTGCCTATATGTTGAATTGGGATGAATGGAGTTGAGATAGGGATGTTTGTATGATATTTTAATTATTTTATAGATAATAGAGGCTCTATTATATATTATGAGTTGGATCAATGACAAACATATTTTAGGATTGTCATTGCTTTATTCACCATAGCTTGAAATACCATATTTTAATTAACCAAAAATTTATGTGAGGAATAACATATTGTGAAGTTAGTGTAATTTTTATTTACATATTTTTATTTTCATGTCAAATATAGGAAAATGTGTAAATGCATGCATTAGTTAATAAATCCCTATATGGAATATCATTAAAAACTGATGTAGAAAAAAAGGCCAACCTTCTGGAGGCCATAACTTTTAACTCGTAACTCCGTTTGAGCTCCTCCACACTCTAAAACGATCATATCAGAAAGTTCAATTCTTCCCTTAGTTACTCTATCAACTTAGATTTGATTTTAATATTTTTTGGAGGCTAAACATGATCTAATGTTTAATGAATTTCTCAAGAATTTCCTATTTTTAGAAACTGTGTATTTTTAGAAATGAAGGTCAAACTCAATTGAATTTATTTCAATAGATTAATTTTAGTAGTTATGTTATTTTGAGAAATTTTTAGAGCCACACATGCTTGCATGCAAAACTTACTATAAATAATGGCTACTAAAAATAGATGTTTTCTAGATTTTAGATTTTTCAAATTTTTGCATGTCAACTCTAAATTTTGAGTTGAGGATTAATTAAGCATGGTTTGGGTTTGTATTTATTTCAACCAATCAATATGAGTCAATATGAATATTTTTTTTTGTTTTTGATAGTTTTTTAGTTCATTATCTAGTACCAGAGAAAGTTTGAGTCTTAGAGGAGAGAATAATGGAGAGAGGATGAGGAGGTATGGAATAGGTGAATCATATTATACAAGAACTACATAGGCAAGTTAAAAAATTAACAAAAGTTATCAACAATAAACAAAGGAGACAAGGTGGTGATGATGAAGACATAGATCATGATGAAGAAGTTCAACAAGAAGAAGAACAACACGAGAGGACACCATCGATGGATGAGAGGATGGTTCAGTCTTTAGAAAAAAGAAATGAAGGAATCAATTTTGATGTTCCATATTATGGAGGTAGTTTAAAACTAGAGGAGTTGATAGATTCGATGAATAGCATAGAAAAGTTCTTCAAGTGGAAGACTGTGAGAGAAGACAAGAAGGTAAAGTTTGCATGCATGGAATTGAAAGTTCATGTAATGATTTGGTGGGATCACCTATAGAAAGAGAGATAGAAAAAAGGTAAAGAGAATATTAATTCATGGAAAAGATGGAGAAATAGTCGAGTATAAAATGTATTCCTATGGATTATGCACAAACCTTAGACAAAAAATTTTAAAATTTGAGGTAGAAAGATCACAGTATACAAGAGTATAAAGATTAATTTTATAAGCTTTTCATATGAGTGGAGCATGATGAAATAGAAGAGTATATTTCTGCAAGATGTGCAAATGGTTTGAAATTTTCTATTCAAGATGAATTAAGCATGTATATAATACTTAACATGGAGGAGGTTTATCAATTAGCTTTGAAGGAAGAAGAAAAATAAAATAGATAAAATTTCAGAAGGATATCTATTGGTCTAAAAAGAGATAAATCCACTCAAATAAGGGGATGAGGTGGGTTTAATACCATAACAGGTAGCAAAAATGCCAATAAAGGTGAATCATCACATGGTACAGAAAGGCAAGATGATAATAGGCAAGGGTTTCAATATCCACAAAGAGGAAGAGAATTTCATAAAGGGCAAGTTTATGGTGGTGTTAGAGGATGGTTTATGAATCAACATAGATATTACGTCTATTATAGATGTGGTGAATAAGGGCATAGAGAATTTGAGTGTCCACACTATTAAGATCAAGAAAGGAGGTAAGAAGATTGCCCAAGAGTAAATCTAGTTGTGGTTGAAATAGAAGAGCAAAATACTAAAGTTATACTAGCTGATGTTGGAGAGAATCTCATGCTGAGAAGAACAATGATCACTCTAAAGAATGATCAAGTGAAGAATAAAGAATGTGGTGATGCATGGCTGTGATCAAATATTTTTTGAAGAAGATGTACTTCAGGTGGAAAGGTATGCAAAGTAATTATAGATGGTGGTAGTTGTGAAAATATAGTTTTTAAAGAAATGATTGAGAAACTAAATTGGCAATGTGAAAAACATCTTAATTCTTATCATATTTCATGGTTTAAGAAAGGGAATGAAGTTATAATAGATAAAAGGTGCTTAATCAAGTTATAATGATAAAATATGGTGTGATGTTACTCTGATGGATGCATGGCATGTGTTATTGGGGATATCATAGAAATTTGATAACAAAGTAGTTCATGATAGAGAAAATAAAACATAATTTTTTTAGAAAGGAGGTACAAAGGTAGTTTTGTTACCTTTTAAAGAGGAAGAGAAGATGGAAATCATGCACTGTACTAAAGAACTTATTCAAGATATGAAGGTAGCAGGTTGTTGTTATGCACTAGTAGAAAAGAATGAAAAAATATAAAGTGTGAATACCAAAAGAAGCATCAAGAGTATTGAAAGAATATGCAGATATTATGCCTAATGAGTTATCAGATGGTTTACCACCAAAGAGAGATATTCAACATCACATTGATTTGATTCTAGGATCAACTCTACCCAATCAAGCAGATTTTAGGATGAGTCTAACAGAACATGCAAAATTAAATAAACAATTTATTGAATTGCTAAGGAAGAAAGTGATAAGGGAGAGTATGAGTCCATGTGCAACACCAACATTTCCAACTCCAAATAAAGATGGAGGATGAATAATGTGTGTGGATAGTAAACAAATTAATAAAACTAAAATAAATTATAGTTTTGCTATATCTCATTTAGATGATATGATGGATGTGCTTGTAGGAGTAAAATATTTTACCAAGATTGATCTAAGGAGTGGTTATTATCATATTCAATTTCATGAAAGATATGAGTGGAAAATTGCATTCAAGACTAAGGATGGATTATATGAGTGGATGGTGATGCCATTCAAATTATCTAATGCAACTAACATATTTATGAGGGTGATGAATACAGTACTACGAGAATATATTGGTAGGTTTGTGATTTTTTATTTTGATGATATTGTGATATTCAGTAAGACTAAAGAAGAACACTTACAACATTTGAGAATGGTAATGGATTTATTAAGAAAGGATAAGTATGCAAATTTAAAGAAGTGCAGGTTTATGTAGAACAATTTGGTATTTTTGGGATTTGTAGTTTCAATAGATGGTGTGAAAATGGATGAAGAAAAGATAAAGGTGATTGTTGAGTGGCCTATTAGAAAAAGACATTACAGAGGCAATAAGTTTCCATGGTTTAGGAACTTTTTATAGAAAAATTATTTAAAATTTTACTAGTATTATGGCACCAATAACAGATTGTATGAGAGGGAAGAAATTTGCATGGAATAGAGAAGCCACAATTTTAAAATTTTGAAGAATAAGATTATAAAAAAAAACCAATCTTCACAAAGTGCTTGAGGTTGATTTTGATACTTCATTTGTGAGAATTAGTGCTGTGCTGAGTCAAGAAAGAAATCCAATATCATATTTCAATGAGAAATTGAATGAGGTAATAAAAAATTATTCTACTTATGATGTTTAAATTTATTCAGTTATACATGCAATAAGACATCAGAGGAATTACCTAGTGCCTAAGGAGTTTATCCTATTTATATCCCATTAGACTTTGAAGTATGTGAATACATAAAATAAGTTGAATAATAGGCATGCAAAGTATATTTCTTTCTTGTAGGGGTATACTTTTATGTTGAAACATAAATCAAGAAATTAGAATTAGGTAGTTGATGCATTGAGCATGAGAGTAGCATTATTAACTACTATGGTGAATGAAGTAATTTGATTTGAAGCTATCAAAGAATTATATGATACTAATCCATATTTAGGCAAGATAGTTGAATAGTGGAGTCCATTAACAAGTGGGATAGATATTATTCATGATGAGTATCTTATACAAGAAGGTTATATTTTAAAAATTAAATAATTATGCATTCTAATTGGGTCTCTACAAGACAACATAATAATAGATTTACATAGTGGTGGTTTGGCTGGACATTTTGGTAAGATGAAGACAATAGCTTTGGTGGAAAAAAAGTATTTTTGGCCAAAGATGAAGAGAGATGTGACTAGATATATTTCAAGGTTTATAATATGTCAAGTGACTAAAAGACATGCACAAAATACTAGATTCTATATGCCATTACCAGTTCCAAGAGGACCATGGACAGATTTGAGTATGGACTTTGTGTTGGGATTGCCAAACACATAGAGAGGTAAAGATTCTATTTTTGTTATTACAGATAGATTTTATAAAATGGTTCTTTTCATTGCTTGAAGAAAACAAATGATGCCACCAGGGTTGCAGAATTATTTTTTATGGATATTGTGAGATTGCATGGTGTTTCAAAAACTAGTACTTCAGATAGGGACACAAAAATTTCAAGTCATTTTTGGAGGACTTTGTGGAAGAAGATGGGTACTAAGATACAATTCAGTAGTGAATATCACCCACAAATAGATGGATAGATAGAAGTTGTGAATAGAAGCTCAAAAAATTTATTGAGATACATAGTGGGAGAGAAGCCAAAGCAATGGGACTTGGGTTTACCACAAGCTGAGTTTGCATATAACAGTTTAGTGAATAGATCAATAGGAAAGTCACATTTTCAAATTTTTATGGGTGAAATCCTATGGGTATTTTAAATTTGGTATAATCACCAATTACAAATCTAATTAGTGATCACCTAGAAGCATTTCTAGAGCATATATAATAGTTGTAAAGAGTAAAAAAAAGTAATGAGAAATATAAGGAAACAACAAATGTTAGAAGCAGATCCAAGGTATTTGAAGGAGAGTTGGTAGTAGTTTACTTGAGGAAAAAAATATTTATAAAAGGTACATACAACAAGTTGAAGTACAAGAAGATCAAACCATGCAAAATTGTGAAGAAAATCAATGATAACGCATATGAGGTGATTTTATCACAAAATTTTGATATATCTCCAGTATTTAATGTTTTAGATTTATATGAATTCTATGGAGAAGATGGTTAATATGATGAATATGAATAAGTAAATTGGGAGCAGTAAGTTTCAAAGAAGAAAAAAGAAAAAATAGTGTAAGTTTTGGATATGAAGACATTGAGCACAAGGCAAGGGGATTATAACAGGTATTTGGTACAGTAGGAAGGATCAACACTTGTATTACAGAATGGGAGTCAAAGAATATTGATAAGGAAAAATAGAATAAATATAATCAGGGCAACTTGCAGGGGCTGAGTTATTTTCAACTAGAGGAGAATGATGTAGAAAAATAGGTCAACCTTCTGGAGGCCATAACTTTTGACTCATAACTCTGTTTGAGCTCTTTCACTTGCTAAAATGACTGTATAATTTTTTTTTATTCTTATCTAAGCCACTATATCCACTTAGATTTGATTTCAATAATTTTTGGACGCCAAACATGATCATCTGAGGGTTTGAAATTAATGTTCAATGATATTTTTGAGAATTTTCTATTTTTAAAAATTATATATTTTTAGAACCGAAAGTCAAATTTAGTTAAATTTTATTCCATAGAATAATTTCAGTATTTAGGTTATTTAAAAAAAATTTAGAGCTGCGCGTGCTTGCATGCAAGAATTACTATAAATAGCAGAGACTAAAAATAGATTTTTTTTTTAGATTTTAGATTTTTAGAATTTTTGCATGTTAACTCTAAATTCTGAGTTGAGACTTATTTAAGCATGGTTTGGGTTTGTAATTATTTCAATCAATCAATACAAATCAATTCTGAATATTGTTTCAAGATCTTGGCATATTGGTAATTTTTTTGTTCTTGATAGTTTTCAGGTTCATTAAAAATACCACACCTTATGGGAGAATAATTTTTTAACATATCACTTATGAATATGTAAAAGAATAATTTGGCTTCAACACATAACAAGTAAATATACCAGCTCAATATGGGATCTAGTAAAAAAACTCATAATGTGGGGATCTCTCCCATAAATTGAGGGAACCTTAAAAGTCTTCCATTTTAAATGATTAGGGCTCTCACAATATATAAATCAGAAGGACTAATATCATAAAAAGTAACAGTTGACATTGGTAATATTGAATGTTAGGGCTTAAGATTTAACACAGTATCAATAATATGATCCTTACACTTGACTTTAAGAATTCACCTCCTTTCTCTTTTGATAGATATGCAAGAATATAAGATGGGACATATGTCCATGTCAAGAAAAAAGAACATAAAAGATTGTGTTCCTTGTCAAAACTCCCTTTAAATTGATCATGAGTATTTCATATTCATTGTCATTACTCACTATATTCCTTGATATCTCTTAACCATTTGAAAAATGGATCAATTCTAGAATGCTCTGTATAAGACAACATATTAAAATATTTTGTTAATATTTTACCACTTTTCTTTTTCAAACTTTTTACACGACACTTTTTTGTCTTTAAATGTTTAGATCACACCTTTTTAGTGCAATTAGTGGTTATACATATTTTATATAATTTAAAAAATAAACTAATTAAAAAAAATAAAAAATAAAAAATCATATTTAACATATAATTATTATGCTCCACCTATTTATTTTATCTCTGGTATATCAGGATGTTGAATTTTCAATTATATTATATAAAAATGGTTAGCTGTTCAACTACTTAGAGATAAGTTTTACACCTTATGTTCTAAGTGAATAAGATAATTTATGTGAGAAAGGTTTACACCATTTGTTTAAAAAGATAGAACAAAACCAGACGTTGATATTACTGGAATGATAGTATAACATGAATGAATGGAAGAAAAATCAAATTAAGAGAAGAAAATACCAAGTTCAGGAGTGAAGGGAAGCACTCTTTTGTTTTATTAGACAAATCGAAATTGAAACGAGGCAGAGAGGGAAGAAGGGAGTGTGAAAATGTCCACAACTGCATTCCACAGTCTCTTTGCCTCCACTGGAGACTCTGCTTCAATACTGATGCTTCCAACTACCATCTGATCTAATTTTTACCTTCACCCTTCACTCTTCTCCCTCCTCCTTGTAATGATGTGTTTCTTGAAAATGGATGATATTTATAGAGTTAAAACATAAATATTGTGGGTTGAGTCATTCCTCGCGGGTTGTCATTGGTGATACACATTCCTCGCTTCTTTAGAAATTTCAAAATCTGACAGAAGAATCGTTTGGCGCATCAAAGTCGTGGTTGCACATTCAAAATAAAAATAAAAACAATACAACGTGGCTGGCAGATAAATCTTGAATCATCTCGAAAGATACCCAGCTCAGCTCAGCTCAGCTCAGCTCGGCAGTTATAATCAACTATAATTATAATCAACGGTAGAAAATGGGGTTGGCGAGGAGATGTGCCTCAAATCCAATTTTATTTCCTGGATTTTGGCTTCGTCGTGGGGAACACCAGGGAGGCTGCTGTCATGAAAGAACGCAGCGTTGCAGACGCATCGAAAATAACCTCTAGATGGGAATAAACTGTCCACGATCAAATATTAGCAATACTATTGTTTCACTATTTAGATAGTAAATATTGCTGGCTTAAGAGTTAAGAGATTTATTTAATTAATTTTTTTCTAAATGGACGGATTGGGATAGTTTGATGATGAAAAATCGGTTTTTTGGGGACCCTGTGACGTTTGGGGGTCTCTCTACAACCTTCGATCAAAGTGGACAGGTCCAAGGTTAAATGGCAACCACCTTCTAATCCAGTGATAAAATTAAATTTTGATGGAGCTTGTAGAGGTAATCTTAGGATTTTAGGTTTAGGGTGTGTTCTAAGGTCGAATGATGGAAGTCTTATGGCGGCAATAGAAAAGAAAATCCCCCTAGGAACAAATAATACCACTGAGGCTTGGGCCCTTTTTCACAATTTGTAGCTAGCAATTGAGAAAGGGCTAAAGGATATTTCGATAGAAGGAGATTCTTTGGTAATCATCAATGCTCTCAAGAAGGGTCTTTCTTTTTCATGGAAAATTGATTATGTCATCACCCAGGCTAGATTGCTCCTCAATTTGTTTAACTCGTTCCAGATTTCCCATTGTTATAGGGAAGCCAATGCTGTCACAGATTGACTTGCTAACAAACACATCGATCAAGTTGTGCCACAATGGAGTTGGGTGCAAAATAGGGAGGGATTGTTCCTATAGATGAAGGAACTATTGGAGAGAGATGCCTCGTTTGGGTCGTTGGGCTAGTAACATGGTGCCTGGTGGCTAGGTGGAAATGACGCTTCATCAGCTGATTGCTACAAACTCCCCTAGGAGACCTAATGGCTCAGTTAGTGTTAGCCCTTTGTAATGGGATGGATTATTGGACGTTAATTTGGAGGAATCTCTAATATTTTTTCTATAGGCTTATGCTGACGATGGTACTTTAGTGTAGATTTTTTTCCAGTAAGAGATCTTGGTGCCTCATATTGAGCACATGGAGAATTTATGTCACCTAATCTTTTAAAGGCTTCTTGGTTGGTGTCCTTTGATTGCGAAGGGTTTGCCTATTGGGGAGGCCATTAATTCTCAATGGTTCTTCTCTCAGTTTAAATCATGGGGTGTTGTCATCTCGAGACTCATCTCTCTCTTTCTCTTGGAATGATGATGCTTTGGGTTGGTAAAGCCTCATAGTCCGATGAGCAGAAGGTGATCTATCCCATTAATGGTAATATTGTTTGCCACATTTCTTCTTTAAAAGGCAAGTATGGTTGACATTAGACATTTAAAGGATTGGTGGCTATTTATATGACCTCTCTAACCCCATCCACAACAACAAGTGGTGTTGTCTCGTCTGCTATTCCCCTAGGTGCTCGTTGAATCTTGAATTGTGGTTTAATGTTTTTGGTGTGTTTGAATGTTTGTGTAGAGCCTATGTACTCTTTTTTTTATGGCTAATCATGTGTTGTCTAGCTATTTTTATGTCCGTTAGTTAGCCTATTAATGTAGGGTTTTTGATATTTTCATTGCAATATATATATTTTTTTCTCTTTTAATATATCTGGTTTGAGGGTTTCCCTCTTTTTTATTAAAAAAAAAAAAAAAAGTATAGTATTAAGTGTTAGATACTTTTCATTATTGATTCATTAGTAGATTTGAACTACATATAAAATTATTTAAAAAATAAATTTTAGATGTCTCTTTTTAAAAAGTAAATATAGATGGATCATATCTTATGTTTTAATTATTTATATATATTTTTAAATTAATGTTTTTAATCTGACAAAGTTAAAATATTGGTTTTAAAGGTCCAATAATCTTGAAAATTTTAATAAGAAAAATAAGACCTTAATATTTGCATGGAATACTTCTACCAATGACAAAATTAAAATAAATTAACAAACATTTGGCATCTTCAAAACATTTAATTGTAAACATTATTTGAAAAATAAGAATTTATTTTAGAATTATAATGATTATTAAATTATTGGCTCAAAAGTTTTGTATTCTTAACTATTGATTCGTTAATAAATTTAAATTAATTATAAAATTCATGATATAAATTAGTTGTTAAAAAGTTAAAAATCTCTTTTCTAAATATAAATATCAAAGGACCATTTTTTTATTATAATTATTTATATATTATTTATAATATTTTTAAATTAATAAATAAATTGTAATTAAAAAATTTAAAATAATAAAAATTAAGTTATCAAAAAAATTATAAAAAATATTTTATTTTATATATTTTAAAACATAAAACATTTCATATTTAAATGAATTAATATAAAAATAGTTAAAAAGAAGAAGATATATTAATATATTTTTATAAAATACCCACCTTAAAAGTTATTGCTAATATGAATTATAAATATCATTAACAATACCAAATGGTGCTGATAATGAGCTGCACCTCAAGTCCTCTTAGCTTTTATTCATTTTTTTTTTAAAGTTTTGATTTTTGATTTTTATATTTCAAGAGCATATGTCAAGTAACATGTTAAACTAATTTTTGGATAACAAACATTGATTTAAATTATAGAAATATAAACAATTCACTCTATTAATGTCTTGGAGTGAGCATATATGCACACCTCTACTAGCAGCGGACTGTAAGATAACATATTTATAGGAAGGTGAGTTTTAGATATCCCCTCCAAATAAATTTGAGCCTAAGAAAACCCCTTTAATAAAAGAAGAATTCAATAAGCCCCCTCCACCACTCATTTTGGAAGAGGTATGAGAGTAACCAAGCCCTTGAAAACCTCTCCACCATTCATTTTGGAAGAAGAATGAGAGTAAGGAGGCCCCTCAACATGATGGGGAGGCGTGAGTGTGTTGGTTCCCAATTGTACATCTTTCACTTAGCCTTGCAGACTTTAAATAAATGTTAAATGTGGATGGCAAACCTGCTGATATGTCGTTATAGCTAGGGAAGGGTTTAACACATTTGCATGGCTAGAATCTCTTGGAAAACTACTCTTCTTCTTATGCATCCCAAATAAAAACCCTTCTTTGGAATGAACACTACATATCCATTTTCATTTGAGAAATATTCTTTGGAATAGCCCACCTTGATCTTGTAGACCTACAATATTTCTCCCACGGATTTGTTCGAACAAGCAAAACATTTGGAAAGATGTAATACTTAGGTTATTTTACTTTTTTCACCTTTGGACTTTCACTTGCTTTTCCATACTTTGCATTTTTCACATTTTGAATTTTAGTGTTGATGCCAACTTTTTTAATTTAGAAGTTCATTAATTTTCATGTTTTTGTCTTATGGATAACTTCTAGTCCCATTTGCAATTTTGCACTTTCTTTATTTTCGATAAATCTATAACTAAGTAACACATTTAATACTTGAAAATTGGCAACTTGCATTTTGCAGTTATAGTTCTCTTGAAAAAAATTCATAGGGAACTGGGAACTCCAAGTGCAAATTACAACTTACAAATTGTAGTTGTAGTTCCCCTCAAAAGTTCCCTCAAGGAACTAGGAACTCCAACTGCAAATTGCAATTGCAGTTACCCTCAAATATTCCCTTACAGAATAGGGAACATCAAACACAATTCGTAATTTGCATAAATGCAAAATTAAAATTGGTTTGGAAACTTTTGATTTGAACTAGGACCTCATGTTTGACCGGTATTGACTGGCGGGTTTGGGATATCCAAGTGGAACTTACAATTTGCACATTTGCAAATATGCAAAATTGCATTCTTCCATGAAATCTCCCTAGAGGTCCATTTGAGTTGACATTTACCACATGATTTGACTCGTGGGATTGGGAGAGTTGATTGCACATTGAAAATTGCATTTTTATGAAGTGCAATTTTCAAGTTGCATCTCCCACCAAAATCTTTTGTGGATTTTGGAGCTTCAAATGCAAGTTTTGAAACTTGCAATTTCTTGACTTTCCACCTAACTCCGTTCCAACCTGGTTTAGCATAGCACCTTTTGGAAAATCTTCTCAGAAGCCAACCCTTTCCTTGTTTAATGCCTCAACACAAAAACCTATACTTTATGCACAATGTATTTGAATCTGAAGCATAGATCCATATTTCCCTGCTTTATTTTCCCATGGTCAGTTGCAAAATCTGGTTTCCTCGCTGAATTATCAGATGCCTGGTCATGCAAAATTTCTTCCATCTTCTTTGCCTCCTTTCCATATGCTGAATTTCAATTCTGCTTGCAGTTATCCATGTACATTTCTTGTAAGATAGGTAATATTCCAATATATCTAACATATGTTGGAACTATGAGTAAATGAGCACCCTATGACCATGATTTTTAAGCTTGACCATCATCTTATTCAACAAAAAATAGCTTACAAAAAGCCTCCAAAACCTTCCTATATTCTTAATTATGACATTCTAAGGCATTTATCTCAATCACATCAAAACCTTGCTCATTTACACAGGGATACAAGGCAGTGGATTTTACACATCCAACTAATTCAGTGAGCAATAAAATGTTTTTTTTAGACATCTTCCCCATCCTTTTTAAGAGTCTCTTCTTCATCCTGGAAACATCCCCAATTCTCATCTTGAATGCTATTGTTATTTTCTTTGGTCTGATCTTTATCAGAATAAAAAACACATCCATGCTTATAGCATAGCCACTCATTGAGAAACATTACTGATTGAGAATTTCTGCAAACCTCATTATAAGTTTCTTGTTGATATTTTTTAGTCCACACATGGTTCATACAAATGCTATGATGTAAATTATATGAGATAAACATTTGTTCAATGTCTTTTAAATATAACATGTTCCAGGAATCTTTCCCCTTTTGATTGGCTACCATATCACAATTCAACAACAAATGAATATGCTTCTATGGTCCTTGGTTCCCTCCCAGCTCAGTGATACTTTTTTCAGGTTCATCCTCTTCGTTGGCCATGACATAGTGATAAGGGAAGCCACCATTGATTAAATATATATTGTGCACAACCATAATAAACCTAGAAATAACCTTTTCTCACCTCTCCTTTCCTTTCATTTTTGTTAAACTTGTACAAATAGACTTGAAAGGAGGGGAAATATTTGATAGAAATGGGGACACTAAAGATCTCAAAGGGAATACACATACTAATTCAAATTCAAATGGAAGTGGTGGAAGTGAGCCAGCTCTCATCTATAGTGTTATTTTCTAAATAAAGAGTAGATGTGTTTCTTTTCTAGAATTAAGACATGCATTTTCCTCTACACTGTATCATATTCCTTTGTTGATACACGTTAAACAATTACAATAGCACCTGGTACGTTCATCTTTAGCACCACTTGTCCTGTAGAAAACACATGGCATTATTCACATCCCCCATGGATTTTTTGAAAGTCATGCCTTATCATTTTGAGGGTGGGTTTCAGAGCTTAGTTTGTAGTTTTCAATTTACAATATTATAAATGTGTACTTTGCATCTCAAATCCTGATCCCCTTCTCTTCCTTCATAATTGCATGACATGTACTGTCTATGGGACCAAGTGTTAAGATCATTAGAAATTCTTCATATTCCTTTTGAGGTCATCTCGCCTCCTATGAATCTTTACCAACAGCCAAGCCATGTTGTGTAGCCTCTCCTCCTCAAATAATTCACTAAAACTGCCCACATTCATGCTTTTATACTACTACATACAGATATCTTTGTATGCATCGCACTCCCTGATGAAGTGTCATTCAGTTTCAACCACTCTATCACTGTAGAAAATGTAAGTCCTATCTTCCCATCTTTCCTTGGAAACCATCCATCTTCTAGTTTCATACCTCTACATCACGTTGAAAATTGAAAATTGATTTAACATGTTGATCTTCCACCCATCTACATCATGTTGGCACATAAATTGCACATATACTTATTAGTGTGGGTTTAGGGGATGTCCAGATAAATTGCAATTTGTAATTTTAATAAGTGTGTTTTACAACACACTTTCCCCACCAATATCTCTGTGGGATTGGGAGATAGGAATGGAATTTACAAATTGGAGAAATTTGTTGCTGGTGTTAAAAACTCTGTCAGCCCCCACACGCTTCCCATGAAAAAACAAAACTTAACTTTGTTTCATTTCCTTAACATCTGTCCATGTGGCAAGGGTTTGAGGGACGTAGGCATCTCATTGCATTATAAGACTTGCTTTATTTTATTCATATGTTGCTTTTCACATGGTAGGCCATGTTTTCTGTAGGCTTATTAAAATAGTGGTAGAGTTGTTTAATATCTATGTGGATTCTTTTTGAAACCCAAAACACATTGATTGGCGGGTATGGGAGATCCAACCACAATTTGCATGTTGTAATCTGGATACTTGATTTTTACACATTATTTTCTCACCATGGAACATCCACCAATGAAGTGATTTCATGAAGAATTTTACAATTTGAAAATTTCCAAACTTGTCTATTTGCCTTTGCACCTTAGCTATGCATTCTCATTGAATTTTCCATCCCAAACACAACATGTATTTGACCTTTGAAACCTTGACAGAACTTTTGACACAATTTGCAAGTTCCAAATCGAACATGCTTCTCCCACCAAGATCTCTTTGAAACTCCACATGGACCCATGTATTAACTCATTTAAAATTTATCTTATTCTTTGACTAACCCTCCATGTGGATTTTCCCTCCATATCTCATTACTTTCTCTAGAAAGACACACATTTGATGGCTTGAACTATTGTTATTTTCAACCATCCCATGCTTGTAGCCCTGAATGCTTGGTAGAGGATTTCTAAGTGACCTTGGATGCCTGCTAATATTTAGATAACTTAGAAATCTCTTGTCTTATAGTTTCAACTGCACCTATATTTATAATACTATTAGATTTATCCTTGTGATCACTGCTATCATGCACATTCAATTTCACATTAAATATACACAAACAAGGCTTGTTATTATTTTCAGCAAATGAAAGCAAGCACTATTCATTTATACCTTGAACATCAAGGAAATTATTATGAACATGATAAGTCTATTACATTGAGTTTTCATAGGGCAAGAATGGAATTTTACTCAGGGTGAACATTTGGAAAGAGGAGTAACAATTAGAAATTCAAGCATCAATATTACAAAACAGGTCTGAAAATTACACTGAGCAATTTTGAGTAATAACACTGGATCTTGCCCGAAGATGTACACCCCCTAATGGTGTGTAAATAACCCTATAAAATAATACTAGGTGACAATGCATGGGGACACAAAGTCAACACATCAAAATTTGAACTCTGAAGAGAAAGGAAGGAATACACTTTTGATTGAACCGTATCTCCATTTGAATTGTTGTAGATTATGCTTCCTTATAAAGCATTAAATAATTCTATGTGACCTTTCCCCAACAAAGAATAACATAGAATGATTCTCTACTAAGGCATGAAACATTGTTCAAACTATGGGTTAGAAAATAACTACCATGAACCCTCATTAAAAGGAGCAATTATATTCCATTGAACAATGCAAAACCTTAACCACACTAATCATTTAAACAATATTGAACTATAATGTGGAAAAGTGAACCTACAATAGGCTCATGTAGGGTAAATCAACCACTAAAAATAAAGGTCTAGCATGTGCCTATATGTTGAAATGGGATGAATGGAATTGAGATAGGATGTTTGTATGATATTTTCATTATTTTATAGATAATAGAGGCTTTCTTATATATTACATGTTGAAGCAATGGCGAACATCTTTTAGGATTGTTATTTCTTTACTTACCATAGTTTGGAACACCATGTTTTAATTAACTAATAATTTATGTGAGACAACATAGTGTGAAGTTAGTGTAATTTTTACTTACATATTTTTATTTTCATGTAAAATATAGGAAAATGTGAAAACACATATAACAATTAATAAATTCATATATGGGATACCATTAATAACACCATACCTTATGATATTTGTTTTTAACATGTCAATTATGTATATATAAAATAATGCTTTGGCTTCAACACATAATAAGTAAATGTTGAAATCATTAAATAAATTTTGAAGATGTATATGATGAACAATTAATTACTGAAATTATTTTTTATCAAAAAGATAACAAATTATGCTTACATCCAATTTGTGGGTTGAGTTTGGGTTTGTCAACACTTCTATAGGCAAAAATAATGCTACAATTCATAGATTGGTACCATACTACTTAAACTTTCAATGCTTGTGATTGTGCACATGAAAAAACATACAAGCACAATATGGGATCCATAAAACACTCATAATGTGGGGATCCCTCCCATAAATTGAGGGAACCTTAAAAGTCTTACATTTTAAATGATTAGGGCTCTCACAATACATAAATTGGAAGGATTAATATTAGAAAAGATAACAATTGACATTGGTAATAGTGCATATAAGAATATGCAAGAATATGAGAAGGGGCATATGTCCATGTGAGAAAAAAGGAACATAAAATATTGTGTTCCTTGTTAGAACTCCCTCTTAATCGATCAAGAGTATTTTGCGTTCATTTTTATTATTTACTTTATTCTTTGATATCTCTTAATCATACATAAAAATTGATCAATTTTAAAATGCTCTATATCAAATAGAATATTAAAATATATTATTAATATTTTATCATTTTTCCTTTCCAAACAATTTACAAAATACTTTTTTAATCTATCAATGTTTAGATTACCTCTCTTTGGTGCAATTAGAAAATATATATCTATATATTTTGTAGAAGTAAAAAAAAACACTAATTTAAAAAAAACAAATCATTTTTAACATATTTTTATCCAAATTATTATAATCCACCTATTTATATTATCTCTGATATATTATAATTAGTAAAAATGGTTAACTATTTAACTACTCAAAAAATAAGTTTGACACCTTATGTTCTAAATAAATAAGATAATTTATCTGACAAAGGTTCACAGCATGTGTTTAAAAAATATAATAAAACAAGATATCGATATGACGCAGGTGATAGTATAACATGAATGAATGGCAGAAACCTCAAATTAAGAGAAGAGAATACCAAGTTCAGGAGTGAAGGGAAGCACTTTTTTGTTTTATTAGACAAATCGAGAATGAAACGAGGGAGAGAGGGAAGAAGGGAGGGTGAAAATGTCGATGAGCGGAATTATTGATAAGAAAAGAAGGGAGGAGGAGTACGATTAAGTGTTAACAGTACAAGGCAGGGTTGGCGAGGAGATATGCTTCGATTTTCTTGAAGAAAAGCTTGGACATCTGCTTTAACTCTTGGATTTTGGCTTCGTCGTAAGGAACCCCAGGGAGGGTGTCATAGTGCACTGCACCGCTGCACACGCATCCACCCTCTGGTTTTGGGGTGTATTTGAACTCGTACTGGGCAGAAGCCAATTTATTTCCCAGCATTCCTCCCTCCACGTGGCTGTAACGGTATAAAAACTTTTCCTCGTCAACTTCCTCGATACGCTCCTTTACGAAGCTAAAATCCTTGTTGGCTTAGTTTACAATAATTTCATTCATATCAGGAAAACTTATAATTAAGAGATACAATACTAGTAAATATCATATCAGATCAGATCATACCGGGAGTGAAATTGATTTGCTTGATGCTTCCGACGCCTCCATTGCCTTGGATAAATGTGATGGTCGAGAAAAGCTCTGGTACTTGTTTTGGAAGGAGATTATGGCCATCCTTCACAAATGCATGCCACAGTCTATTTGCCTCCACTGGAGACTCTGCTTCAATACTGATGCTTCCAACCACCATCTTATCTAATTTCTACCTTCAGTCTTCCCCCTCCTCCTTGTAATGCTGTGTTTCTTGAAAAAGAATGGATGGTATTTATAGAGTTAAAACATAAATATTGTGGGTTGAGTCATTCCTCGCGGGTTGTTATTGGTGATACACATTCCTCGCTTCTTTAGAAAATTCAAAATCTGACAGAAGAATCGTTTGGCGAATCAAAGTCGTGGTTGCACATTCAAAATAAAAATAAAAACAATATAACGTGGCCGGCAAACAAATCTTGAATCATCTCGAAAGATACCCAGCCCAGCTCAGCTCAGCTCAGCTCAGCAGAGCAGTTAGGAAGAATATAATTATAATCAACGGTACAAAATGGGCTTGGCGAGGAGAAGTGCCTCAAATCCAATTTTGGCTTCGTCGTGGGGAACACCAGGGAGGCTGCTGTCATGAAAGAATGCAGCGTTGCAGACGCATCGAAAATAACCTCAGAAATGGGAATGAACTGTCCACGATCAAATATTAGCAATATTATTGTTTCACTATTTATAGACTAGATATTGCTGGCTTAAGAGTTAGATATTTTTCGTTATTGATTCATTAATAGATTTGAACTACATATAAAATTATATAAAAAATTAATACAGATTGATCATATTTATTATTTAAAATTTTCATATATATATTTTTAAATTAATAATTGTTTTATTTGATAAAATTAAAGCACTGGTTTTAAATTTTGAGAAGAAAGATACGACCTTAAAGTTTGCATGGAATGTTTTTACCAATAAAATAATCATGTAGCATTCTCGAAACTTCCGCACGCCTTCCTCAATGCTAAGGCCCTTCCGAGCAAAAAGTCATACTAGAAAACTTTATTCTACCTTTTTACACTCCGATCCACTCCCTCGTCTTCCACGTACTTCAAGAGAAGGGTATATAAATTTCAATACAATTTAAGGGATGAGATTTATCGTTCGAATATTCCTTTAATTTCGCCCTTGAGATAAGTATTTCAACCTCTAATACTGCATCACTACAATTAGATTGCTGAGAGGCTTCTGAAATCGCGTCCAGAGCACAGTGGGTTGTATGTTATTACAAACATGTAGTATATCATATAGTATCACGTTTAAGCTTGACATTACTGAACATACAGTAATAGATTTAATCTTTGGTCGAATTCATCATTTTAATATAAATGGAGAATTATTCAATATTTTTGTTCTATTATTCACAATTAATGTTGGATAAATATAACCAACACTGAGCTATTAAAAGAGTTGTAAGATAGGAAACCTTTTTCCAGCCTCTGCAGTTGTATTTGTCTTGCTCATTTTAAAATAAAATGTAAACCAAAGTTTACCCCAGCCAGCATACATATCACATAACCTCAGAATATTAGCATACATATCAAATTTTAAATAATGATGATATATTGTATGTCATGATTGTAAAACACAAAAAAAATTAAAAAATATAGAACTATGTCCATTATTTCCATATATTCATCATAAGTTTTATCAAAGTTTCTACCAATTTATGGTAAATTTGATCTATAATGTAAAATTTTAAAAAAAAAAATGTTAGAAAATAATTAGTCTTTATATTAATTTATGAATATTTTAATGTGTATTATTAAGAAAATAATAATTCACTATTAAATATATTTGGTTAGATTATATTATTGGGTTGTGATATTATTATGAGTTACAACAGCATTATGATTATAGATTATTTACTAGATTGTATTATTCATAGGGATATAGTTCAGATATTGATGGAAAGATGATCTCCGTGATTATAGGAATGATGTTTCTATAAAGATGTAATGTCCCAAATGAATATGTAATAGGGAAATATTTTATAATGTGAAGAATTATATTATTATTTATATGTTCAACTTCATTATTTATTTGTATGTTTCTTTTATGAAAATCTAAACCAGACTCATTATCTAGTGTCAGAGGGGGTCTTTCAAAGTATGTGTAAAATGGTAGAATAAGAATCATCGCGAGCAGTCTCATGTCTTTGTGTTGTCCCGATTAATGGAGAGGATTATTTGTTAATGTTCTTTGTAGTTTTACAAGTATTTATTAGAGATAGATTTATAGTGTGCTGGAGATTCATAGATTTTATCATTTGTATTTGGTGACAATCAGTTCATGGTTATGCGGTAGTTTTATGCACAGGCTTGCTGAGAGTTGTGGAGATCTCATTTAAAAGAATTTAGAGATTAATAAAATTTTTTATGACAGTTTAGATTAGCATGATCATCATCATGTGTTTGGAGTTTCTATTTTCAATGCCTTATTTCTTGTTACTTTTGAGAGCTCGTTTATGCATCCTCTTATGTATATGCATTTATAGAACAAGCCTATAATTGACAATAAATAAGACATAAAAAGTCTTAAAATGTGAAGCAGAGCATATCTGATCTCATCGACCTTTGTCCAACTTCACTTGTGCAAGTCTGATCAGTCTTTTATTGCTTGAAGCTTCTTACTACATTCAAAGTCATCCATTGTGCATCACCATATGTTGGAGACTATTGTTTAATTAATTTTGAAGCCTACATGTTGCGCAATTTATCAGGGCTCACATTTTGTGGTTGTATCGATGCACCGATCAAATTCATTGGAACCTATTTGCGTTTAATCAAAATACATTGTGTTTGACATTGTTGACCCACGCTCAGACGGTATCCTCTTCAATTTTAGTCTTGTTTCTGGTATGGTTCTATTTTTTTGGTCAATTATCATTACAAAGCAAATAGGTACGAGGCATGCAATCAAGGTAGTGAATAATCAAGTGAAAGAGGTCGTAGCTATAAATTTCATAGAGCATATAATATACTAATCAAAGGGTCTCATTTAGCTTGTGTGTAGCCCTGTCACATGCCATTCTTTGAGGTCTAATTTCTAATCTTGTTTGGACACATCAAATAGGACGAAGGCATCATATGAACCTACACAAAGGTTTTTTAACACAAGGATATTTGCATTGATATCATAAGCATAAGCAGTTGTCGATAAGAAGCGTGAGATCTAATGTAATGGTGAGAAAGTAGAAAAAGAAAATTAGAAATTTTTATTCACACAAAGAAATTGTGTATATGTTTGGATTCTCTTCAGCTTCAATGTGTTGTTCAAATACCATTTAAAATAGACTTCCCAACTTCATATCAATTTTATGTTCATGTAGTTTGTGTCAAGCTCAACATGGTTTGTTTGTTTAGATTGCATGTTGACTTCGGGAAAATTATTAATTAATTATAGGTTTTTAAATCATTTTATAAGTTTTGAATAGTCCATTTTAGATTTACTTAGTTTTGAGTATTCTTTTATGGTTATAATTAGTTTTTGTTTTGTCATAAGATATGACGTAGTGTCTAGTAAAGAGGAGTCTTATTATTATGAGTTTAGTCAATTAGCATTTAAGTTTTGGTTTTATAAAATGGATTTTATAAATGTGTCATTGAGTGTCAATTTTTAGGTTATCAAAAGAAGAATACAAAGTCATTAATTGTTTGTCATCATAGTGTCAAAATCAAAATTAATTATTTGTACAAGGATGCATTATCACTTGTATGCGATGTTCTGAATGTCAAATATGTCAATTTTATGGGGAGACTCTATTCCAATAAAAATAACATGTATTTGATATTCATCGATTGAGTAAGTAGCTTTCCTTGTTGGAGGTTAGAGGACACTAGAGGATGGAGGCTTTTTATGCCTCTCACTAGCCACTAATGAAGGGGTGCTTATTCTATAGTGGTGTATACATTTTTTAATTTTAGCACTTTTTTGTATGTATGACAATTAAGAGGTGTATTTCCTATTTTCCCACATAGTGTATTGCGTAAAAAAATGTGTTTAGGAGATACATGAGTGAAATTTGAATAGATGCCTCTTGCTTGTAAGTTCCCACACTATATAGGTTATTGTGGTTCCCTCAATGAATGGTTGATGTCAGATGCACATGTTCAATGTTCCCATACTGATTTTATTGATGTGTTATCGATAATGAATGTTGATAAGAGGTTAATTTTTTCCCTCTCTACTTTCATTAAGTCATGTGAAACATAAATTACTATGTAAGACCTATGGGGAATGTTAGGAAAAAATTAGTCCTCACATTAATTTTTGAATATTGTAATGTGTATTATTATAAATGTAATAACTCACTATTAGATATATTTAGTTATATTATATTATTCAGTTGTGGTACTGTTATGAGTTACAATAATATTATGATTATAGATTATTTGTTAAATTGTGTATTCATAGGGATATAGTTGAGGTATTGATAGATAGATTATCTCCATGATTATAGGAATGAATTTTATATAAAGATGTAGTGTCCTAAATGAATATGTAATAGACAAATATTTTATAGTGTGAATAAGTATATTATTATTTTTGTGTTCATCTTCATTATTTATTTTTGTTTATTTTAGGAAGATCTAAACCAGACTTGTTAAAAAAAAATATTGATAAAACTTTGATGATGTCTTATATGTTGTGATAAAGCTATGGAAAATCTATATCTCTTTATATCCTCTTATTCATTAAAACAAACTCATGAGGTGGGACATATTTGCATGTCTAAGATTGTTGATATAATATAGTTTTTTAAATATTTGTAAATATTTTATTTATTTGTTAATGTTAAGGTTTTTAAGATACTTAAATTGTCATATATGTTATTAAATTTTAATTATTTATCAATCTTTTGTATAACCTCTTTTATATATGTAGATGGACTAATTATAGTTGTTGAGCAATAATATTGATAGACAACCTTTTACTATGTCTATTTATGTTTTCATAACACATATATTTCAAAGGCTTAGGTTTTAATTATTGGAAAAACATGATATATATTACATTGTTTAGCGTAATGACCTATTATGCTAGGTTAATAATAGTGGTTAGGTATTATGGTTCTATAATTACTATTCAATTATGAACAATTTCTCTATATATATATATATATTTATTCTATTGTTCAATCAGAGATATCAAATAATTATACATTATACTTCATTGGTATCAGAGCAATCTATTGAAGAGGCACCATGAAGTGCTAAATCTGAGTGAAGCCTGATGTGTAGCACAATAGAGAGAGATGTGAAAGTCTGAAGCCTATGACTATAGGAGACATCAAGCATTTATGATCCTTATAAAGGAAGGTAGTCAAAAACCATAGAGGAAGACATTAGATCCATTTGAAGCCTAAGACACATAGCAGAAGTCTAATCGGTTCCCCTAGCCATGAGATTTGAGTGATGCCTAAAGACTACAATGACTATAGAAGTTATAGAGGTTGAAAAAAAATAGTCCATTGAATCATCTATAGAATTGAGAGAGAGGCAACCAACGTGGGAAGCTGATTGAGTGAAAAAAATCTATCATTGATTGTTCGAGATGTTTCCAAGGTTGAACAACGTGAACTAATAAAAGAAGAGCATGGAAAAGAATGATACAATTTCATATGGTTTGAGATTATTTTTAAAGGACATAGCCTACCATCTGGGTGACTCAGCCTATAATCCTTGAATCAAGATAAGTGAGCAATCAAGCATCGAAATAGAAAAGAAAGAAGGTAGTGTTTGAACAAGGTATATATTTCTATTTTTGAAACATTAAATATTACATTGTTTGATTTATAGATCTACATTTCAAGATAGAAATTCAAATTCCTGTAGAGAAATATTTTGCCTTAAATTTTCATACATGGAAGGTTAAAATACAAATGCAATTGATGCATAAAAATTTGTGGGGAATCATAAATGGAGATGAGAAACAACCCAATGATGCAATAAAATTATTGGAGTGGAAAACAAGAGATGACAAAGTGGAAGCTATTATTTGTCTTTTGCTTTTCGATTCTAAGTTACATCATGTGGATTTAGAAAAATCATCCAAGGAAATTTGGAATACACTCAACACTTTGTTTGGTGCAAAAGAGGTAAATGCCCAATTTTCATTGAAATTGTAGTTATATAGATTCAAAATGGATGATGGAATTACTATGTCTAACCATATAAACAATATAACATATCTTATTAGGCAACTTGCTAAGGTAAAAACTAATGTCGAAGATCAAGATACAAAAGCTATTATATTGAATAGTCTACCATCCAAATATAGTAATATTGTATTTACTCTTAGCCAAATACCATCACAATCTCTCATTGATATGATTGAAGCACTACTAGTAGAAGACAAAAGGATACCTATAGAAGATAAAGATATTTCAAAACTCGAGAATGCATTATATTCTCAAAACTCTGATAAAAAATTCAATATTGACAAAAGGGAGGTAAAATGTCAGTATTGCAAGAATAAAGGTCATATAGCATGAGATTTTTATGTTTGAGCAAAATATGTTCTCAAAGGGAAACTCAAGCATAGTGAAGATAATATTACTCAAGTAGAACATCCAAAAGATATAGATGAAAGTGAAGAGTCAGGTGATGAGGTAGCCTTTAGTTCAACTCTCATGTTTTTTAGTTTATTTTTCAATAAATTAATGAGCATTATTTTCCAATTTGGTACCTCTTGAAAAAGAATGTTGTAGGGAGAAAAAGCACTAAAGTAGCTCTTGGTTCTTGGAAAATGGTTTGTGGTAATATGAGAAATCACTGAAGTGTAGTATAAATCTCTTCAAACCCTCCAGGTTCATGGTCAACCTGCAGTAAAAAAACATATGGGTTTATGGTAATCCTCATAATTTGATAAAACCACAAAAGGTATTATTAGAGAGAAGTGTTCATATCACTTCCAGGTTTTTGGTAATCTTACAAGAAAAAATTGAGGTGTCACCAAAACCTTGAAGCCATAAAGATGGCATGCCACATCAAAAAGTGAGCAAGCTACGCAGAGTGTGTAAATCTTTTTACAGTGTTTATAATAAAGGGGGGACCACTATTAGGAAAAATTATGTTTGTAGAAATAATGTAATACAGGGGGGAATGTTGGAAAAACCTAATATATATATATATATATATATATATATATATATATATATATATATATATATATATATATATATATATATATATATATATATATTACATTATTAAATGTAATGATCTATTATGTTAGGTTAGTAATAGTGGTTAGGTATTACAGTTCTATATCTATTATTTAGTTATAAACCAATTCTCTCTATATATATTCATTCTACTATTCAGTCAGAAATATCAAAGTATTCTACATTATTTTACATCACTAATAGTTAAAATTTTATAATATGTAAGGAATAATGGCTCGACCAAAATTGCATTTTAGAAATGAATAATAAAAATAACGGAGAGAATAACAAAGGGAATATGCTCGAGAATCCCAAAGATAAAAATGATAAGTACCAATGACATATGAAATAAAAATGCAATGACGTATAAAAACTAGAGCTGATTTTTTAGTTGAATAACTAGAAACACAAATGAGACTACATTGAGCACAAACATATCAATAATACCAATTAAAATTTTGAAGAATATTACAAATATCAATGCATGTACATCAAATGATTGATGTAGAAAGAGAATAACTATGACAACATAATTATAATGCAATACAAAGACATTGTCTCACGAATTATAATGTTGATGTTGACCATGATGAAAACACTATAATAGATAGGGAATTGGGTCATATAATGGATTTAATCAAAATTCCTATTAGGTTTGTTTGTGAAAATGAAAGTGGTATAGAGATATTACCAGAAATCCTAGTGGAAATTTTGATAGATGTATTGGAATTCAATTATACTAACATACCTAATGATATTCCAAGGCATATGCAAAATCAGACAGATGCATTATAATTCAAATTTTGTAACATATTTAATGATAAGCCAACGCATATACAAAATCAAATAAAAGTAATCACTATTTGAAGAAGTAATAATAAGAATATAGTTAAAACTTGTGAACCACCAGAAGAGACAAGTCCGATTGAAATTTAAGGGTCCCAAATAAATCAACAGGAAAAAGAACCTAATCAAAACAAAAATGTTTTTATTGACTTTAAGACTTTACAATTATTATTTTAATGTGAGTTGGAAAATTTACTTCACCACATATGTGTTATATATTTCAAGAATGTTATCCTATAATGAATATTTGTTGATCTCTAGAAGGGCTTGTTTGTAGTAAATGTCGATAAGAGAAAGGCATCCATTATTTTTATGAAGCTCAAAAAATATATTTTGTGCCCATAGACACTTGAATTGCCAAATTTGACTCAAGTGGAAGAGATGTTGATCCCACGTGTAAATCTAATTCTCCAAGTAACTCATGCATTAGGAGGGAAATACAAATGAAAAGGGCATATCATTGTTTTACATAATAAGTCAAATAAATTTAAAAAATTATACAACATCATATTTTAGATCTTTTGATTATCATTATACGAAGAAAATAAAAATGTGAAACTACTTAAAACTTTACTATGAATAAACAACGAGTATATAATGCACTTAAAGACAAGATTGAGCATGATAAGTTTTATCTAAATGTGAATATTGATGAAATGACACTAAAATATATTCCATGCAATAGGTCTAAAAATGTTTAAGAAAAACTAACCTTGCGAAACATGGAATTTAATACAGATTTCAATGAATATAGTGTTCTAGGTCAATTAATTAAGATAGAAAAAGAAAATATTATAGTTCAAATGTCATTTATGGAAAAAAAACCTACCAATTCTCCAAGACAAATGGAAGTGATTCAAACTTGGGTAAAAAATCCAAACACAGATCCTAGTGAACTAATAGATTATCCATAGATTGGCACATCTCTATTGAATGAATACATAAAAAAAAAGGTTTATTAGACATGCATTTCCCAAGTCTATTCCCTAATGGAAGGTGTGATTGGCTAGAACATGAATAAAACATGTGCATTTACATGAATATGTGAAACATCTCATTTGACAGTGAGATAATCATTTTGTCACACACCCATGGTTTAGGTATCTTACCATGAATAGGATAATGTTAAATTGAGTACAAAATTCATTAGTAGTATTTGTAAAGAAAAGCCTTCAATAATTACCCATTATAATTGATGAATTATGTGATCACACGGATGATATGCTAGAATCTCATCTTTTTGATTAGTTAATGCGATATGAAACAACACTTAGAGGCACACATTCCTATTGGGAAAAGTGTTATGTAGAGCTAATCAACCTATTGCATCAAATTATAATACAAACCATCTTATTTACATTAAGTGTGATATATATGTAATGGCTAGACCTCCTTGTGTTGATGTTAGGAACTCCACCTACGGATCCACATTAAGAACAAATATGGCAAGGATAAAACATAATTAACCACCCTAATATAGTTGCTTATTATATCGACATTCAACATATAGTGTTATGAAAAGAGATACTAAAATATTTTTGGTGTATATATGAATGGAAACATAGAGTGTCTCCACATGCACATGGTATTTTATGGTTGGATAGAGCCCCAAATATGGACACCTTAGGTTGGAAAATTGAAAATCAAGTTAAATTTGCCAAAAAATATTTTGATGGAATTATACATGTATGGAATCCTCAGAGAGATGGACATAAAATAAAAATATAGGTAAAAAATGATTAATAATTTACTTATATTATATAAAAAGTAACTATTATAAATCTATATATTAATTTGATTTCATGTGTGACACAGGGAGTGCATATTTTAAACTCACATCCATGTTTAAAGAACATGGTAAATATTAATCAAATATATTTAGATCAAGACTATGAAAAATTGATTAATTGCATGGATCATCATACCATGTGTGAATATGGGGATTGCCTACGTAAAAAAAAGGAAAAAAATTTGCAATTAAAAAACATAACTATAAAAATTATTAAGTGTTTGTTTGTACATGAATAATAACATGAAATTATCTTTGATGCATGTATAATTCCCCTTGGCCTTTCCATCCTGATGGATTTAAACTAAATGTAGATGTAGAGAAAGGAGATAAACAATATGAGCCAAACAGAAATGATGGCTGTGTGAATACTCATAATCTTTATGTTGTAATTGTGGCATGCAAATGTAGATTAATAATCGGTACTCTCAAAACATGTTGTTGTAATCTATATTTCAAATTATGTTACAAAAGTAGATAAAAGTTTAGAAACATATCAACAAATGTTCATGTGACTTGTAAATGTTGAAGACCTAAAAGGTCCTTTTATACAATTATGTAGATGATTATTAATTGTAATAATTGTTGAAATAGATATAGGTGCAATGGAAACATGTCACATGTTTTTGGAATGTCCTTCGATGGAGTGTAGTAGAGTATTTGTATCATTTAATGCTGGGCATATAATTTTTAAACTATTATTAAAATGGGATGATGAAAATGAAAAAAAAAGGAAAATCAATAATTGATGAGAAAATTGAAAGACCTCACTCAATGGAACATGTACCAATCATTGAAGTTGCAAGATCTCATATGTATAGTCTAAAAATTAAAAGAGGTGAAAAGTGGAAACCATGAAAATAGTGTGATATTTTGAGGGTATGGCCAAGGTTTTATAGCATCCCTAAATAAGATAGTTGGAAATTTGTGGATTTTTGTTGGTCAAAGTTACTATTGTAGAAACCATTTTGTGAAATTGAAATAGACATTAGCCTTGATGAGGATACAATAAAATATAATTGGGATCAATTTTAATATAATCCTTTTCATATAGATCAGATTATTGACACAAATTATGTCATTCAATAAGAAACAGAGGATGAAAATGATGAAATTATCTAACAAAATATAACTAAACATGAGTGTGAGATCATATCAATTCTACGCTAAAAATAGTTTATACATGTTTTTGAGATTGATATGTTGGGTCAAAGAGATATTGATAGTTAGGAAAATTGGGATGCAGATAATCTAGGTGAAGAGAAAATGAAGGGACCTCTTAAATTTAAAAGCATGGAAAATGAAAATGACTTAATTTCTATGGAAGAAATGGAGTCTGATTTTTGTTATGAAAACCTAAGTGATAAACATAAATTAACATTTTATGTAATCATAAAACATTATCATTAAGGACAAACTACATCTTTGTTGCATCTAATGTGTCAAGGAACTACAAGAACAGGGAAATCTTATCTTATTTGAAGCATTAAACTAGATCTTCTAGAGTTATCATAACCACAACGTTGCCCACTATTACTACTTGTTCCAACTAGAGTTGCAACATTTAACATTGGTGTATCAACAATACATACAACCTTGCTAATGAATATTTAAGAAATTGAAAAATTATAAGGAATAAGATTAAAAAGATTTCAAGAAGAATTTAAAAAAATTTAGATATATTTTAATTGATGAAATGAGTTTTATATGACAAAAGATGCTGGAAATTATAGATTCTCAACTATGCCAAACATTTAAAAAAAAGTTGATATGTTCTTTAGTGGAAGGTCTATGATTTTTGTTGGGGGTTTGGGATAATTGACTCTAGTATTAATTAAACCTCCACATCCAAGTACAAAGAAATCAAATGCTCAATGGAAAATATTTAGAACCCTTGTTACACTTGATAAGGTTTTTCGACAATAAAGTCAAACTAAAGAATTACAAAGGTTTTTGGAACTTTAAAAAAATTTAAGATATGCCAATCCAACAATTGAAGATTGTAAATTGTTGATGAAGAGATAGGATGTTAAACTTGTAACAATTGAAAATCATCATTTTAATTAACACATTCATTTCTTTATAACAAATGAAAATGTACATCACCATAATAAAAGAAAATTGTATCCATTGAATCAACCCATTGCTTGAAGCATTGCAATTATAGGACAAAATAATAATGTTACAGGATTGGATGATGAATAGTTTTAAGTTGAGTTATTTTTTCTTATTGGTGCAAGGGTGATGTTGACTACAAACTTATGGACAAAAACAAATCTATCAAAGGTGTACTTGGATATGTTTAGACCATTGTATACAAACCAAGGATGGCTCCCATTGAACCACCTACATATGTTATGGTACAATTAACTAACTATACATGGATTCCTTTTGTCGATGAAACTCTAACTACTTTTATAATCACCATTATATAAATGGGTCATGTGTGTCAGTTACCTTCAAAATTGGCATGGGGTTTGACAATCCATAAATCACAGGGCTTAAAACTTGACAAAGCCATAGTTAATAGAGGAGTTATAATAAGACAAGGTTTGACATTTTTATTATATCATGTGTCAAGTCACTACATGGATTAAATATTGCACCACCTTTCACATATGATAGGTTTGAGAGATTGAAGAATGGAAACAGAGTCTAGAGAAAAGAAAAAAAGGAAGAACAAAGGCTTCAATTTTTTGAGGATTTCATGTATATAGATTGAATATCATAAACTTATTGTTATATTTCTTACATATATGATAAATGTGTTTCTTACTCTATATTTCCAATTTTAACATCAAATGTATACAATTTGAATATAATAAACGTGTTCTCTCTCTCTCTCTCTCTCTCTCTCTCTCTCTCTCTCTCTATATATATATATATATATATATATATATATATATATATATATATATATATATATATATATATATATATATATATATATGTTTGTGTGTGTGTGTGGCACTCTATTTTAAATTTTGATATTGCATCAGATAATTACATTAAATTTAACTTTTATGGACAATAAAGAATTACTTTTACCTTATGTGGTAACAAGTGATACTAACATACATATCTAAGATAAATCTATATAATATGCACCAATAGATATCATTCTCGAGGCACTAATGTCATAATTAAATATGAATAGGTACCTCAAGAATGATATATATTGGTGTATTTTACATAGATTTATCTAAGATATATATGCTAGTTCGTATAATATGTATTCAAATATATGTATGTTAGAGACATAAAATCAAATAGATAAAATAAAATGACCATACCAGTTAGTCTAAATTTTAACTTTTTCAATATAGTTTGTATTAAAATTTAAATAAAATAAAATTTTAGGTCCTATGCAATGTGAATGTTTTTATATATATATATTATACTATATTTATAATTTTTTAAAAATGGCATACCTTCTTTTATGTTAGAAGTTGACTTAACGTACGGGAGTAGAAGTTCATTTGAAAGAGAAAGTGCTCACATTCATTATAATCACCATGTATTAACAAGTGAAAATATGTAAATATTTATTATAATTTAAATATATGTTTTGTATATTTACATCTCAACATAAACCTTTGTGTTGTTTATTTGATTTTCTCAATAGTTTTTATGTAATGTGGAACTCTTGTAAGGGTCCATTTTGATTTGGTGGGAATTATTTTTCTGATATATGTTTAAGTGATAATAATTTTGATTGAGATTTCATTTTGGCATATCACCTATTTATTGAAATTAAATAAGAGTATATTATGTTTATAATACTATTAATTTAGGGTGTATTATAATTAGATTATAATATCATGTTATCATTGTATTGATTTTTCAAAATTTTATTCCAAGAGATTTTTATATATTCTCTAATCATTGAATTATTTGTTTGTATTAGTTTTGTAAATAATTAGTAACATATATTTTTAATATCATGTAATCATTGAATTAGTATATAGTTAAAAAATTAAATATTTTCTACATATAATTATATTGTATTTAATTGATAATATTTTGGGATTAATTCGAAGATGTGAAATATTGAAACATAAATAAAGAATGTAAACTATTTCATAAAATATCTTAATGAATGGTCATATTCAATATCATGAATATAAGATGTAAGCTAAATAGATTATATAAAAACAATCTCTAACATTTTTTAGTAATAAATACCAAATGAATATACCGTAATAAATTAATTTATTGAAAGGGGGGAGGGGGATATTATCTCAAACTATTCAAACTAATAAATAGAAGTTGAATATTTGATATGGCCAAAGGCTTATGTCAATTACAAAATGCTTTTCGAAACAGAGGATCCATGTAAGAAGTTTGAAACATTTAATATACAACTTAGTCATAGGCTGAGATATTTTTAAGGAAAAATATAATATTAAATGTGAGAGCACATTGCATTGTATGTTGGAGTTTATTTATTTATATATTTTTAAATGTTCACATTAAGATAAACCCACCCTTGAAAGATGGTGTGTAATCTAGTCCCATACACAATAGGAGGCCTTGGTCTCCCTCTAAAATTCCAAAGATGAAAAGATATAAAATATCTATAGGGAATTAAAAATAACCAACCCAAAATAACATTTAGAAGTAAAAGATCAACAACACAAGCTAGTTTAGGCTGGACCAGGAACCATCTTAGACATGTAGAAAGTAGGCCTAGTTCTTCATCAACTAATTTTGACTGGATCAGGAAACATCATGGACACAATGGTAAGTCTAGGTCTACAAATAAATTTAAGGAGGCTTTATTTTCCTCTAAAATTGTCCCATCTAGGAACTAATATACAAATTGATAAGGAATTCCACGAGGAATAAATTTAACAAACTAGATATTGAATCCACTATGGATTATGAAAAAATCCATTTGGAAAAGGATTACTTAATGAATCTAAGAAAATAACTAAGGAAGGATTCATCAGGAAGTTCATATCAATTCTAGACACAATGGGAGGCCTAGGTCTCCCAAATAAGAAAACATGAAAAACCAAAGAGACTAAAAGTTTGAAATTTGTTGATAATGTTAAAAGAGACGTCTCTCTAGAGTGCTTTCCCTAAAATATTGAACATAGAGGGAAGCCAAATAAAATTGTGAACATGCACTAGATCCCTCCTTACCATCTTCATGAAGTGCTTCTTGCATGAAATCTCCTCAAAAGAGTAGATATATCAAAAGGATTCATTCATGCCAGGCATCCCTCTTAGTCTAAAAATAGGGGAAAACCCTCACTTAAATTAATCTTGAAGAAGAGAAAATTGAGATCAATTAGGACATCCATATTAATCGATAACCTAGACATAGGTCACTAGATATCTTTGAAGCATCATAAAATATATTTTTAAACTTGTATTGAGTAAAGGAGGAAAAAGAAAACAAATAAGGATTACCAAAAGAAGAGTTTAGAAGACCCAACTTCCTTTAGATCTATAGATCTGGGCTCAATTCAATAGCACAATACCCCCCTTCCTAGAGGCTCCCATTTCCATGCTTCCTTTTTCAAATCCTTACGAGAAACTAGAGCTATCATCGAGTATTGAACACTATTTTTCATCATCTTAGTCACCTTTTATATGGATCTATGGTTTCCATCAATACATATTTTATCAAGATCCCCCAAGTGAGACTCAATTCAGAGCATGATTTCCTTAAGACTCAATCCCCAAACATTGAGAATGTTAAATACAAATCTTATACATAAAATTAATTCAAACCCCTCATAGGGTTCTTATTAAAATTATTTCTCATATAGGGAAAGCATATCCATATCTAGGCTTCTCCACTGAGGATCTAAACTAATAATAAGATCTTTAGATTTCATAGATAAGAGAAACCATCCAAAACCAACCCAAGTTATAGGTTTCTCTATATGAAACACACACTGTAATCTAAGATCACAATCTCCCAAAAATCATATACTGATAGTGAAATCAAACAAAGAAGTAACTTGAATGGAGAAAAAGTACAAAATAGAAAAATAAATGAGTCCTCCCACCTGAGAACTAAAATTAACGATACTACCAAAAAAATTATTGGCCTTACAAACTAAAGGCAACCCAAGATGGGCTTGCATCGCCAAAAATGGAAATGTATAAATCCTTAATGTCACCCTCTTGAGGTCATAAGGGTGTAAATAACCCTTATCTACCAATTGAAATACATCTGACAATTTAAGAAACCAAATTGATATATCTCCAATCCCCTCTTTTGAAAGGAGAACCCACATATGATTTTTTGACTTAATTTTGTTTTGAAATTTTAATGAATTGGTTACATGTGTTATGGTTTTAAATATCTACATAAAGAACTTGATGTAGGTCTAAAATTTTAATGTGCAACATCTTCATAGAGGAGGCTTAAGAATATGAAAATGATTGAGTAGGGGATTTGAAAAATGAATGAATATTTTTTATAAATGGAGTCAACATAGAAGAGTAGAATCCTATTTAAACATGATGATTTATGTCATTTATTTGATTTTTATTTAGATTTTATGGAAGTTGAATCCTTCAAAGGAGCCATTTTTTTATTTTTTATTTTTTTGATGAAATATATTTATATATTTACTAAATAGAAATATATAAATGATTCACAAAAGAATATAGGCAGTATGAAAGCATGCCACATCACACTAGGCAGACCCTACGAGCAAAATCACAAGTATCATGAACTAGGTAGAGCCTGGAAACAAGTCACAAAGTCATTAAAAAAGATTTTTTTAAAGCAACAACAACAAGACTAGAAGGTGGAGGATCCATATCACTAGTACCCCAGCCTGAGCTTGGCAAGTCATTACCATCTAGAATAGGCTCCTAACTAGTAGTTTGGGTAGTGTCTATGTCATCATATTCTACTTGTGTTTGAGTGGGAGATATGGCCAAATAAATCTTGGGAACTTATTGAACACATCAATTTGGCCTCCAAGTGGTACCACTAAGCATCTGGGTGTGGATGAGGAGGAGGAACACCCTAGCTATCCTATCCAATAGGGGAGTGAGGTGGTTCTTTCCACCCTGTCTACTGCCCAGGAGGGGAAACATGCTAGTACAGGGTGTTGCTATGAGAGCATCACTAAGAATGGCTAAGATAATGCCCACCAGAAGGTGACCAAGGTAATCTATCATCCAATTTGGGATCCCTAGGAAGAGAAGGTAGAAACTGAGCCATAGTACATGAAGCATCTCCCCAATATGAGAGGAGATCCTAAAGATACCTAAGCTCCATAGCCTCTTTATCGACTTGGACTTGAATCTATAAGAGAACATTAGAGATAATAGAAGATTTGTGTAAATTAGAAACATTATAGTCCGTAGATGCATGATTAAATAAAGAATTATTTTTTTCTTTCCAAATCTAGAAGAGAATATCCACTCTAAAAGTATGTTAGGCTTGTGTGTATTTGAAGGGCATCATGGGTTTGTATCCTAGGAGGATATGCTACTAACTAAAGAATTTGAGATGGAAAGGCATGAGAAGATCATAGATCCAATTCTAGACCCTTTGATCTTTGGAACATAACTAGAAGAGATGAGGAAGCATCTCTAGGTGGTCATAGAAGGGGAAAGCAGGTAGGTGGATTCTAATATGGAGAAGTATTCTGCCAATAGGCAATCCTTGGTGTAGTATACACCAATAAAAATGAGTAATCTTGGGCTCCACATAAGGCCCCCAGACAATTTTAAATCAAAAGCCCCACATTTTCACATATGATTGTATCCCCCAATGAGTATTTGGTTTGTCCACCATGTGAAAATGGGGAGTGAGCCATGCATAGCCAAGATGAGGGGTGTAATTACAAAAAAGGGTCTTAACATAATATTTCCAATCCTTCCACCATGATTTAGTGGAATGGAATGAGATTTTGTGGAGCATGGAAGTTGGGACAACATCGAGGATCTCTTGATAGGATTCTTAGTCTACATTAGCTAGCTTGATTTTAGCTTTCACTTCTTCCTAGGATAGCCAAGAGCAAGAAAACCTACAAAAGATATTTTAGACTATATGAATTCCTCTATGGTAGAGATTGAGAGTGTTAACCCAAGGGATCTCTACCAAGGGCATCTCATTGTTAGAGAAAATAGGTGACCACCAAAGAGAATGGGAGTGAGTAGAGAGCCTAGTCTGAAAATCATATCCATTCTAAAGAAGCCATGGTTTAATATTTTCCCGAGCTTTCCATATGCTTTTGGACACAAAAAACCCTATGATTTGGATAGGAAACTAAATGAGGAATAATTTGGGGAAACCAATCCCTTTCCATGCCTTCTTACCCTTAGGCAAGTCTGAGGATATACATTATCTAAACAACACCTTCCAATATTCTTGGCCCTCAATGGCCTACACAATCCATTTGGCACATAAGGTAGTTCCTTACCGGAATATATTGATGAGCTCCATCCCTCCAACATCATGTGTGAGGCAAAAATATTCCTAACCCACCCTATAGAATCCTTTAACATATAAGGAATTGGACCAAAGGAAATCTCTGATCAACTTCTCCAACTTTAGGTAAGATTTTTTGGAAGCACCCAATAGGACAAGTAGTATACATGGGTGGACGCAAGAATTTTTGAAAAAAATTAAAATTTCCCTGCTAACAAAAGAGACTTGGTCACCTAAAATTCTAACTTATTAGCAAATCTATCAGCAACATATTACCACAATAACGGTGGTGAGGCATCAAAAACAAAGGGGATACCAGGAAATTTAAATATTTCATCACGTTGGATGCACTTCCAACTAAACTTAGTAGCCCATGCTAGCAGAGGGAGGTAAGGTTATCTGTAGAAATGAGTTTTATACCATTAGATGCTAGAGCTAGAGGCTAGGTAGAAGGTGTCAAGACATTGCAAGGCATTGTCCACATTAATTTCATCCTCAATTAGAGTAATAAAGGAGTCATTTGTAAAGTGTTCATTGAGTAGTTACATATCTTCATGTGGGTTCATGACATCAGGAGGGATATAAATTACATTAATGAGGCTCATAGCTTGGGCATTACTAAGAATATATCCAAAACCCTCAGCAACAAGCACATAAAGGGCAGGAGCCAAAAGGCACCCTTGATGAATAGAATAAAAAAAGATAAATTACTTAGAGGTGACTCCATTAATGGAGAGGATAACTGAGGCATTTGAGAAAAAACATCTAAATGGTTTGGATGAATATGGGCCTGTATCCTAGGACCCGAAGCATGGAAAGAATGAATGGCCATTCGATGTGATCATATGATTTTTCAAAATCAATATTGATGAACATGGCCTATTGCTTAGAACATTTGGTCCAATCCATGTCTTCCCAGATGGCAATGATGTTACCAAAATATAGAATCTTTTAATTGAGCCCATTTGTTTTGCACACATAATGAGAGGCAACATATTATGTAGATGGATTGCTAAATCTTTGGCAATGATCTTATAAGAAACATTCAAGAGGGTGATGGGCCACTAGTCTTAGATCAACTCAAGATCTCCCTGCTTAGGTCAAAGAATCCATTTTATTTGATTAGATGTATTTTTATGTCACATGTTTAAGTAATAATCATTTTGATTGAGATTTCATTTTGGTATATAATATTTTTTATTGAAATTAAATTAAGGTTTATTATTTTTTGAATTTTATTATTTTAGGGTGTATCATAGTTATATTATAAAATAATGTAATCCTTGTATTTATTTCTCAAAATTTTATTAGGGAATTTTTTTAAAATATTTTATAACGATCTCATTACTTTTTCAAATATATGTTAGGAAAAAACACATTTTGTAATTATTAAATTATTTTTTAAATCATTATTAGGGCAAATTTTCAATATCTAGAAATCATTAAATTAGTTAAAAATGAACAATTGAATTATTTACATAAGTATTTATATGATATATGTTTGATAATTTCTTTTCACTTATCGAAGGATGCAAAATATTGGATCCTACATAGGGAATGTGAACTATTTCATAAAATGACTGCATGAAATATTGTCACGTTGAGTGTAATGAATTTAGGATGTGAACTAAATCGATTATATAAATAAAAAATCCAACATTTTGTACTTATGAATACCAAAGGAACATACCTTAACCAATTTTATAATGAAAAAATAAGGGTTTCATGTTTTAGTATCTCAAATTATTCCAACTGATAAGATCAAACCAGTGATTAGGTCATAAAATTTGTTTAGTCTAAGGTGGGAAAACAAGATGCAGGTTAGGATGGGCATATAGGGTAGGCCAACATTAGTATAACTGGGTTGATGGGGGAATTCAAGGGTTGGGGAGGCTAATCAACTCTCCTTTGATAAATCTGTAAAATGGTAGCCATGTATCATTTTACCTACCGAATTCAATCCCTCAACAATTTTTTAAGGTGAACCTTTGTAGTAAATCCTAAATACAAATAAATTCATAAAAAATAATGGATTGATTTCCTATTTAATGAGCCTATGGAATTTTCTCTCAGATCCAAACAAATGGTGGTAAAAACTGGAATCCCTTTTTTGAAAGGTAATATGTGTATTCTACCATATACCAAGGGTTTCTTTATTATTTATTTTATGCATTTAAAAGATAAGAATGTTATATTCCAAAACTGTTGGTTTTGGGATAGGAGTTTTCTTATTATGAAATCATGGCACCTGGATATCAACCCCTCGAGGGAAGTTCTCAATGAAAGATGTATTTGGGTAAGGATGCCTCATCTCGCTTTCAATTTTTTCTGAGGAAAGCCTAAAATTTATTGGAGATTCCTCGAGTGAATTTTTATTGTTAAATAAAAATACAATATTCTTGAGTCATGATACATTTATTTGTATCCTAGTAAATATAGATTTGAAAATCCATGATAGAACATAGAAAAAACCTATCAATTATGAGGTTCTATCATTTTGATGTCATAAATAATTCAATAAAAACCTAGCCACAGATTGTGGCATGGCTAAGCAAAGTAAGTGATCCCCCAGGTGGAAGGAATCTCATTCTAAGACTAAATAAATTAACAGTGACAATGAATGTAGTGAGGACATAAGTGAAGTTATTGAGAATATTTAATAGGGATTGAATTTATAAACAGTAAAGGAAGATCCAAATTCATCCCAAGTTAATCCTTTTAGATAACCTTCAAATCATATTGATGAGAATGAAGATTTACCAGAGGCATTTTCTACAAAACCCAATATTGATTATTTTGATGCAAGTGACAGTTTGAAGGATATAAATATCCATCAGCAAGTCCCTTATTAAAGTGAATAAGTAGTGGCTAGGGTATCTTTGAATAACTCTCATCCTAATGATTCATTGGAATTTGTCACTCCCATATTACTAGATTTATGGGAGGGTTAGGATTGGATAGTTGTAAACAAAAAAAGAAAGGTATTCACAAGAGATAGGTGGAACCTTTGAATATGACCCTTAGATCCAAAAATAAAAATATTTGGGAGGGTCTTAATTGTGATATGTTTAAATCTTAAACCATTAAATTTGACCCTTCAATCCCAAAAAATGAATTGTTTTGTAAGGATATATATTTTGTTCAATTTAATCCCTATCGTAGGTCTACATCTAGCTTACATCTTATTTGAAGCCTATGTTGGTTATCATTGGAAGAGATGTTTCATTATGATTTGATTATTTTATCTTTTTCTTTGTTGCACAAGGTTGGGCCCCTTTGAAAACCCAACCTTTACCATAATGATAGAAATAAATACAATTGTAATAATATGTCACAACTAAATATAGAATAAGAAATTACCTTTAAAATGATGCTCTAAAAATATTCCAACCAATGAACATCTATAGGACATAACTTAATAAATCATATACTATTTTATGTTAGTTATAATCATAGGATAGAACTCTTATCCTATTGATTCATTGGAAGTCATCATTCCAATATTTCCATATCTAGGGGAGGGTTGGGATTGGATAGTTATAAAAAAATAAAAAGAAATGTATTTACAAGAGGGAGGTGAAACCTTTGAATATGACCCTCGAATCCACCAAGAAAATTATTTGGCAGGGTCTCAATTGGGTGATGTTTAAACCTAAAACCATTACATTTGACTTAATAATAAAAAGTGAATTATTTGGGTGGGATATAGATTTTGTTTAATTTTATCCCTACTGTAGGTCTGTAGATAGCTTACATCCTCTATGTATCCTATGTTGGTTACCACTATAAGAGGTGTTTAATTATGCTTTGATTGTTTTATCTTTTTATGTATTATACAAGGGTAGGCCCCTTTTAAAACCCAACATTTACCATTATCAAAAAAATAAATACAATTGTAATATATTACATCTAAATATAGAATAAGAAATTCTTTTAACAATGGTGCTCTAACATAGTTCCAAATGATGTACATCTATATAAGATAACCTAACAAATTGTACACTATTTCATTTTAGTTTTTATTAATTTGATCCAATAAGATAGAAATTTTAAACTATTTACATTTTAAAATATATGACATAAAATAAAAATCTAAATGATAAAGTGAATTATGATTGTACAATCATGACCTATTATAAATTTAAATTACCTAAGGGATTACGATAATTATAATGTTTCTCATTTGTGTAGGTCCAATACTAAATACATGTGAATGAAAGAAGTTGAAATAGACTAAGAACCACTTAGATTAAGATCCTAGGGTATCTATATATGCTATAAATTTTCTTCATCCTATAGATGCCTTCATTTTATGTAGGATTCTAATTTTTACATATTCATCATGTGATGGTATTCTTTATTATTTTTTCATGGATTATTGTTCCTATTTACAAAATGAAAACTATTTTCCTATGAAATACAAAACACTTAGAATGTGTGAAAATATAGAAAACATGTTAAAAATAAGTTTGAACCCCTAGTTCTTCTTCTCACACTGTGTTAACCTATTGAAATTGGGATAATAGGTGGGTTGAGATGATATCAAACACTCCTAAATTAATGGTTGGGTATTGCTTATGTTTCAAATACTCTAAGGATGGAGATAAAACCAAAGATAGTTTACGTAGCTAGGTTTATTTTTGCAATGGTATGCCATTTATGATTGAAACTTGTAATATAGGTCTTAAAACATGAAAATGAAAACTTTGAATTTTATAGGTGATTTATAATGTGTTAGGCTCTACTCCTTGTGACTAATTTCTTACCTTGGAGATTTAGGGAATTTCTTCTCTATGTGAATATGTGTAGAGATGTTTCTTTTATGAGTGTTAGATATGTAAATGAAAATTTTCATAAATTCTTTTGCCACTAACATCCAAAACATATGGAATGATTAGTAATGATAATTTAAATTTTAAATGTGAATTTTTATTAGCACTAAGATAGGTCCATCATAGTTAGATGCATACATAATTTTTAACGTTTCTATGTTATGACTGACTAATATTGTTGTAGAAAAGTTTTTATCAGGGGGTGCAAGGTTGTCCTAGTTAATTTTGGACTCATTATAACTAGGCACAAACATGGGATATTCCTATAGTGCTCAAAATTTAACACTCAGCTACACCAACATCAATTAAAATAAGGCACAGGTCTTATGTGCTCACCCAAAGTGAAATAGAGAAACAACTAGGGCATGTGTTGGGATAGTTATGCCATGGCATGAGACTTTACATATGGGACTTGGTCAGTTTGACATAGGCTTTGGTAGATTCATTAGAGTAGGCCGTTTTAAGGCTAAGCCTAATGGTCTAGAGGTGTAAACCTATTTTAGGTGGTTCTAAAGTCTTAAGGGCATAGTTCATTGTTTCACTAAGCTTGGCTTCATTCAAGTGCTTAGAAGGTTTAAGGGACTACTCTCAATTCAAATATTCATACTTAGGCTACTGATTATTATGAAGGGAACACTTGGAACATGACTATTTCTACACTTAGGCTATTCTCATAAGATACACTAATGTCATTAATTAACATAGGGATGCCATTAATGACCCGAAACAAAATCTTGATTAAACTTAACATAAAGATATTGAATTTATAACATTATAACCATTACAGTAATTGTGCATTATACTATCAATACCAAAGATATGCAAAATAGAAACAATGTATGTGAAGAAACCTTCATCATTTACTAATCAAAGTTTGAATAGAATAAAGTATATAGTTCATGGAAATAAAGAAGAGTAAATTCTTAAGTAGAACTATTTAACATCTTAGAGGCTTATAGGTGGGCTTGGGCATATACACTTGGAGCCTTAATGGCATCCATGTTATTCCTCATACCTATGGTAGCTATAATGTAGGTAGATCAAGTCTAACTTCAATTCTCTAGGACTTTGTTGTATTTCATTCGCATCATCTTTTCTCATTGGTTTGATATTATTTTATATCTTATATGAACATCTTGTGCGAGGGTGGAGAGTGCACACAAAGTGCCTTAATATATCCTTTGTTGATCATTATGCTAGCTCCATCACCTTGTATCCTTTACACTATAGTTTCCACATCTCGTCCATCTTAGAAGATGCCCCAAGAATCCTGAAATCATTATCTACATACCAATTAGTGCAAGGTAAGTATTGATTCATTCAACTAGATCGAATATGCAAAAATAGAAATAATTTAAAATGATTGCCTCGTGCTAAAGTGTTTATTATGCTGGTGTGGACCGATACTTAATGAAATAGGGGCCCAACATTACCCCATACAAAATTAATAGTCCACCCTTAGACTAAGTTTTCAAAGTATTTAACATGTAAAAATAAGGCACACTCTCCTTAAGCTTGGTCCTATAGTCTTCAAAGCCCTTAATAAAAAACTTGATATATTGAGTGATACAATATTTTTCTATAGAGGCGGCACTAAGTATGACCACATCAGTTTTGTCTAGTTCCTTCTAGAAGGCCTCTAGACTTGCATTAGCTTTTGTCTCCCCTCCATCTAAGATTGCTCCTTGATTACATGCATTTGTCTACAAGGCAAAAAAGACTGATTCCAAGTTCTGTTCTTGGTCCTTTATCTAGGTGCTCAACACATTTACCTTCCCCATTATTTGCATGCAATTTGAACCACTCATAGAGTACACTTACACCATCAACTTTTATTTTTTCTCCTTTTCCTGCTTGAGGCATGTGTCTATGACTGAAACTTGGTTGGAAAATCTCAATAATATGGCATTGGCTACATCTAAACCTTCTTTAATTTTCAATCTTAGCAACAAGCTTCTTTTTTAGCATGGTGCAGGGATCCTCTTCTTTTTCTTGCACTAGATCTAGTTTCATCCTTGGGAGAATCTTCTCCACTAGTACATAGATCTTATTAACCTTAGATAGGTTTGGTGTATTGTTTATAATAAAGAGGGAAGATTCATTTGTCTCTATGCACTCATATAGATATTATAGCTTGAACTTCATGGCCTATGCTTCATCTTCAACATCCTTGTAGAGATTTTACTATTTCTTTGCCCGACCATCATTGATGATATTTTTGCATGCAAAATTTATGGAAATATGAATAAGTGCATTCCCAAATGAGACTGGGTTCATGGCATGAGGTTTGATGATGTAGGAGTCATTCCCTTCTTCAGGTTCTTCTATGCCCATTATGGCCTTTCAAAATTCATCAAAGTGAGGATCATTCATGTAGTTATCCAATGTAAACCAAAGTTGTTTTCACATCCTAGCTATGGTGGATTCAAGTGGTATGAAGTCAAATATATAGAAGTTTTAATCCATCCACCCCTTCTACACCTTCTCTTGAATGCTCAACTTCATGCCTTCTTCCTTGATGATAGCCAACTCTAATTTATCTTCATCTTTCTCATTGACACAAATGATTTCTTTGTCATTTTCCTCTGAGGACTCATATTCTTGTTTTAAAAGAGATTATTCTTCAAACTTTCCCCCTTTGTCCACTTATTTTTCTTGGGGTTTCTCAATGCTTACCTCTAGGTGTATTCCCTTGATACTATCATCACTTTATTTTTATTCCTATTGGGGTTCCTCAACATTCTCCATTTATTTTTCAAGGTGCCAATATCACCTTCTTTTACTTTGGATTCCCCTTCACTATTTTGGCACACATATTATGCAGCTTTATCTACTTTCCTAATGGGGTTGCTAGTCACCTTCTTTTCTTTCTCAACAATTGGTCATGTGCTTGTAGGAACCTTCTTTATCTTCCTCTTTTTATTGGCCTTCTCTTCCTCGAACTCTGCCTTCTCAATATCTGCTTGACATAGGCCCATTTCCTTTCGTGCCTTCCTCTTCCTCTCTAGCACCAGTGCCATCTCAATCTCTTCCTCATTGTGGTCCATTTTCTTCCATCCCCTTCTCTTCTCCTCATATATTTATGGAGGTTATATGGAGGGTTTTTCTTTGAATTAGGTGCTCTTTATCTTCTTATCTTCTTTAAGTGTGGTGGTTGTACCACTTTAGAGGGCCTTCTAAACATCCTCGACACTAGGCTCCTATCCACTTCTTCTTATTACATAATGTAGGCTGTTGTTCCTTCTTCTTCCTCCATATCTTCCTTCCTTCCATGCATAGGGGCCTTTTCCTCCTCCATTTTATCTAGAGTTATTATAGGTAGCACAAAAAGTCCCTTAATTTTTTTCTTTTTTTACTTCTTACTAGAGGAAGTAGTTTATGGCATGAAGGTTACGTGATTCTTTAGAGATAGAGGTGTTTCTTATTCGGTGGAGGCAACCCTCATTCCGATACACTTTAATATTTATTCAAGTGTCTCTCCCTACTTTTTTGAGGGGACTTATGCTACATTATTGTTGCTGGCTTCCCTTCTTCACTGATCAAGAGTAGGAGATCACCATCTTTTTTAGGGTCAGTGCCATTCTTCCATGGCTTCATTTCATAGAAGAGATTAAATATGCACCCTATTATGATTACCATTTAGAGGGGATGGAGATCCATTTAATCAAAGTCATCCTCCTCATATTTTATGTATTTTTTCTTCTAGGCTCAAATAATGACACCTCAACCTTATCCTTTTTTGGTCCACAACCTTCACCAGGATCTCCAACTACTACTCATTATAAATTATCCTTAGTGTTGTTATGAGAAATTTTGTGGAAAATGCATAAGGTAGCTTCAGCCAATTAGACAGGTTTCTATCTATGAGAGATCGGTGCATTACATAGAAGTGATGCATGATGCTGAAGGTCATTGTGCCTAACATGTGTTGAGGGAGCTCCTTTAGGATGTACCATTCAATATTGAATGCCTCTATATACTGGTCACACCACCCCAACACTCTAGTCTTTTACTTTTGGGAGAAGTTGGATAGGAAAGTAAACTCTTGATACTTTAGCACTAGGGAGTCCTTATATGTCGAGGAGACCAAATATTGTCATCATCACCATTGGGCATACCAATCTCCTCTATCACTATTACTATTAACATAGACCCCCAATGAAAGGTCTTGTATAACCTATGGTATTCCATCTTTTCCTTTACCATCTCCTCAATAATAAATTTTTCATTATTAAACTTGATCCCTTGTGACATGTGATGGGTGACGCACAAGTAGGTCTTGCTTATGTATATTCACTATCTACTATGGAAAATCTTAGAACTCATGAGGTGAATTGAAGCCCTCATGATGAGGTCTTATATGTATTTGATTGGGTTTGTGAATCCTACCTTATAATAACCTAGGAGTTTCATAACCCTCTGTACCTCTGTATCATCCTAAATCATCTTGTAGATATCCATCCTTGAGCTTTGAATCCTTATGATCCTACTGACGAGACATGTTGATAATTACATGCACCTTCCTATGAAGTAAAAGTGATCACCATGAATGTATGAGAGCAAGAATTGTACTAATTCCTATGGCTTACCAAAACTCATTAGCTCATACATCTGGGTCGTGTTGGTGGTCTCTAGCTTGTCTCAGATGGAGATGTCAAATAGTGTCATTTCTAGCTTCTTATTCTCTCATGTGTCAACCTTTCAATCTTGGTTGAGATCTTACACATTGCTTCATGTGTCAAGGTTATATTCCTTCAACCTACATGTATGAACAAATGATACGTAAGTCTCCCCCATTATGACCTTAGGGGGAAGCTACATTTCTCTATACAAAAGCTTTGTGCTTGATTCCAGGTTAACCACCTTAATGCTAACTCTTACTAGCTTTGACTTTTTCTTCATAGCAGTTGTTTCTTATATCATTCATGCCTTTTGGCATCCTTCTATGCCTATGACAGACCAAATCTTAGATATTTTTTCCTTATTCTAAATTAGCTACTGTTGAATCATGGTCTATTGATCTTCTCAAAGTTCTTAATCTTCTTTTGTACTTTAGAGTTATGGGGTCTATGACAGTGACTTAGGCTCATGAGATTCCTTTATCATTAATGGAATCCTCAGCATTACTTAGTATTTTTTATATCTAGTTTGATTGTAACTATCTCTACACACCTTCTAATCAATTACAAACTAAATGCAATCTCTATCTAATTACAATCATTCTTGTTTGGTTTTTATGGGTGCTCAGGTTTTCACTTGATAACATTTTCTATCTTTGATTTTGATTCAGCTTCTATGTTCACATCTTCCTTTGAATTCAAACACACACAAGGTTTATAACCTGCTACAATTAGTTATTTTCTCCTTTATACCTTACTTTTAGCTACCTTAATAATTACAGGTGAGTAATGGCATGACAATGCATTGATATCTTAAAATCTTCTAAACCTATGAAATCCATAAAAATATACTGCCACATTTGTATTTCTTATAAATCTTTGTGCCTTTGCCATCACCACATTAACTTCTATTAGTAGTTTATTTGGTGAAGTGATTGTTGGTTCAAATGGTCACTTCTTACCTACCATTGGTTGGATTTCAACTTGTCTTGATGATCTTCCTCCTATGCTTCATTCATCTTGGCATGACCTTCACCCTTATTATGGTAACTTGGGTGTAATGTTTCACCTGCACATGATTTATCCTCTTTGGTCCCATCTCCTCTTCCAACTACACTTCTTCCCTAGTGTGATTCCATTTCTTGGTAAATTTCTTTTCACTTTTCATCTCTTAGCTTGGCCTACCCTACCTAATTCAAATTCCTATGCTAGTCCTCCAAAACTTTATTCTCTAGGTTTATCTTGATCTCTTTCACATAAGCATCTTATGTACATCCTTTCTTTATCTCTTATATACTATCATCCTATGTACCTGCCTTGGTCACTTGGTACTCTTAATTTTCTAAATTTGGTAACTTTGTGTGCCCAGAAACTTATGTGTTTGGCCTCAAACACTTGGAAAGCAACCATGATCAACTCACCTAACTAGAGTTATGTGTGAATGTGCCAGAAGAGTTCTCTTATGGGCTTGAAATCATCTCGCTTATCCACTTAACACAAACAACATAAAATATATGGGAAAGTTTGGATTGTGCCATATATTATTTTGGTCAACACAACACAACTAAATTATGACTACGAAATTGGTTTCTAATGGTGCAAGAAACATTATATTATCTATAAGGATTCAATTGGTTTCCATTGAAATTCCTAGGGATAATTTATCCCATTAATCTGTGCAGCTTGCATGTGTGAGTCTTCAATATGCTATGGATGACATAAGGGCCCATCCACCTAATCTATAGTTTGCTTGAGTGTTTGAGGTAGTTAGAGTCATATAGAAAAACTAACACTCCTTAAGTTCGTAGCTTGTACTAAATGTGCTTATCATGCTAGAGCTTCTAGTTGACCTTCTCTACTTGCTAGCTCCATCTTTCTTGGGTACGTGTCTTGTCCAAACATTCCAAGTCTTTCAGTTGTGTACTCAAGGACTTTTGGTCATCCAATTAACCAATATGCATGATGCATAATGAGATAACTAGAAACTCCATTAGTAAAATTCCCTCTCTATTAAACGCCAAATAGAATGGTGTAGCCTTATTCAGGTGTTTACTGACACATAGTCATCCCAATTCTTATGCCTAACATCACATATATTTATGAGGCACATTCCCCATATATTATTAAATACTTTAGCTATTTCATTCACTTAGGGATGATAAGGTGTTGGCTTCAAGTGTACCACCATATATTTAATTGGTAGGATGTGCACAGTGTTATTGATGAAGTGAATGCCTCTGTCACTATTCAGACTAAGTGGGAACCCATAAAGATTGATGATGTTCTTCTAGATGAACATTGTGGTTATGAGGACTATGCAATCCTTGGTTGGCACTTCCTAAATACACTTGGTGAAGTAATATATGGCTACTAAAATGTATCATGTGCATGTGCACCTCCTAGTGGGAGTGATCGGCCCAAAAAAATCAATGGCCCATTATTTGAATGGCACCTAGGCAAGAATATGGATGAGTAACATCTTATCATGGTGGTTTGGTTTCCCTATGCGTTGGTAGATGCCACATGATTTGGAGTACTTTTTCACATCCTAGGAGAGACTTGGCCACCACAAGCATGATTATATCACCTTACATGCCATATCATCTATAGTTTAATGGCCTCTTGCAATCCATTCATGTGCCTCTTGCAAGACTGAGGCCCATTCATGCTCTAGGACACATCAATGCAAGACCTTGTCATGGGTCAACTTGTGTAGTTCCCCACAAATAAGCTAAAAAGGAGTAGAATGAACTATGAGTTACTACTTCTACTTATAGTATGGGGAACATAGCTAGATTTTAGAAACATGGTGATCTCCACCAAGTCTTCGGGGACACACTAGATTCTAAAGATTTATGCATCTGGCACATCATCCTCAATAGGTGTTGCTACATCACCAAAGTCAATGCAAGATAAATGTTCTGGGCTTGAGTTTTATTTCCTAAAATTTACTATAATTGAAAACTGGTTTCTTGAAACAAAACTATCCATCTACAAATGAGCCCATAGATAATGGGCTTGTTTACTAGGTACTTAAGAACCTTGTGATTAGTGAAGAAGATGAATGGGGTCATAAAAAAGTATTGCTTAAATTTTTTCTAGGTGTAGACCATGGCAAGTACCTCACACTTAGTTGTAGTGTAGTTTTGCTCTGACTTGGTCAGGTTTTTACTTACGAAAGAAATGGGGTGATCCATTTTTCCTTCACTCAGTTGTGCCAAAATAACACCAATCATAGATCTAGATGCATTGACATGGATGTGGAATGGATTCATCTAGTCAGGAAATTATAGTATCGGTGTGATTTCTAGCTTGAGCTTCAGTGTCTCAAATGCATCTTCTTGTGTTATGCCCCAATAGGACATGACATCCTTGTGCAAGAGTTCCTCTTGCTACATCATAATCTTTACATAATTCCTTATGAACTTTTCATAGTATTTATAATGGCTAAAAAATGTATGAAAATATTTTTGTATCAATGGGGTCTAGATTTGAATGATGATGGTGATCTTTGATGGATCAATGAGAATACCATCCTTGAAGATGAGGTGCTCAAGAAAAGTGTCAAATGGTTTCATGAAAATGCACTTATTGATATTTAAGGATATCTACAACTACTGGCACCTCTCAAACATTAGGTACAAGTTATCATAATTGTCCTTCACTAATCCATACATAGTTCAATCATCTAAGTACACTTGGAATAAATTGTGAATTACATCCTTAAACATGGTGATCACCACTCAAGAGAATATACCTGGCATATTTTTGAGTCCAAAGAGAATCAAATTGTATGAAAAACAAACACATTCTGTCATAAAGGTAGTTTTGGGCTTATCCTCCTCTTCAATCTGGACTTGATGGTATCTTGAGAAGCCATTAGTGAGAGTGTATATTTCACAAACTATGATGCCATCCAAGACTTTGTTAGTGAAAGGAGTCAGGAATGGGTCAGTTACGTAACTGATATTCAATAATCTATAATCAATGTAAATCTAGATGTACCCATCCTTATTGATACTGATAACCATGGGGATAACATATTTATATTATTTCATAGGGTAGATTATGTCTCTATCTATCATACCATTAACCTTTGTTTTGATTTTGGCATGAAGATTGGCATTCATCTTGTAAGGTTGCTTCTTAAAAAGTCATACACCATCAACTAAATTTATTCTCATATTCCCAAGGGATGGGTGTGTGCCCTTCATATCATGGTTATTATGAGGGAACAAGTTTTAGAACTCCTTTAGGAGATCTAAAATGCATGCTAGCTCTATGTCAATCCAATAAGAACATGGAGTAGCAATATTTTCTCCCCTTATAAACTAATATCCACCTTTATCATTTTTAACGATGCATGGTAGGGCTCACTCTTCTCCTGATGTGAATCCTCAACTTTCCTACTACCCTAAATTATTTCTATGTGAAGGTGGGTAGGGTCTTCTTCCTCTAGAACACTATCCTCAACTTAGTGCACTAGCTTTTGTTTGCCTATCAAAAGTGTCTAGTTACATGCCTTCCATATTTCATCATCCTCTTCACTAGAGTCACTATTGAGGGTTTGATCTTCAAAGAATGTCAAGATCACCAACCCTTCTTACCAAACATGTCTTTAAGACATTCCTCCAAGATTATAGTGTACTCAAACATTGCCCTTCGAATTACTTGTAGTGGCAAGATGAACTCTAGGTTTTGTGAACAAAAGGAGAAGGTGTACACAAACCTCTGTTTAAGAGCATCCCAATTAGTTGTATCACAGCACATCTCATTGAAAATATATCATGCCTACACTGATGTTTCTAATATTCTATAGAAGACATGTACCCATAGGTTTTTTAGGGTATTCTCATCGTACATAGTCCATGTTTTTTATCATAAACACACATGTGTTATAGGATTAGAGTTTATAGAGTATGTTGAGATGTTTAGGTCCTCATTTATCTTCCTAAATTTAGTGCAAATGGATGCTTTCACATCTTGCCAAGTTGACAAGCTAGGCCTTTGTTCTACCCACCAATGAGTGGTAATGTTCCATAATGTAGACACTAGTGCACCCATTCTATCTACTTCTTTGGGGATGCATGATTTGAGTTCATATACATAATCTTGCACTAGATTACTCAACTCATATTTTGAAAGCCCCACAATTTTAACTTTTACTAGTCAAAACACTCTTTTTCCCTTCTTAATGCATAGGACCCATCATTTAGAAGCATGATCAATTTGGACCTACCCTATCTTTACTAGTTTTGGCACCTTTACATGTTCCAGGTATCATCTTTGACTAGTTATCTCATATAGTTCCTTGACCCAATGGTCATAATAAAAGTTAGTGGTGTTCGAGGCTGATTGTTCATCTTCCCAAGAAATCACTTCTTGGTCATTGGGGTTGAGAGTCTTGGTGACTTGCATTGTGATGTTGTATATGTGGTTGATCTCATCCTTGAGGTCCACACTCTCTACATAGGGGGGTCCTTGGTCACTTGAGATGGGGATAACTACCCTCTCCTTACCATTTTCAAAAGTTATGTAGCGCCTCTTGAAACACATGTATACATTCTTATCATAGTACCATGGCCTTCCCAGAAGTGTTGGATAATTATCTTGTTCTGCTAACTTGATTAATTTGAATTCAACATAAAATTTGGAACCCATGATATCTAAATTTGTGCTCTTTATCTGATTGGCTGTGCTCAAGTCTTGTTGGCCATGAAAATAAAATGAAGGGAAGGCCTCAACGCTGGCCTACTCATTTTATCCCGTGCGTTCTTGGTCAAGATATTGAATTTGGTGCCTATGTCCATGAGGACCTCATATACAGACCATCCATAAATGGTGACATTCACAAAGATTTCTTGATTTTATTCCACAGTTTGTGTATGCCTAACTTATCATGCCCACTCCATGTATCATGCAGTGACTTCAACTAAATTTTATCCCACATGTTCTCAGAGAAAGTTTTCCTATAAGGGAAACATTCATTATATCTAGAGGAGGTAAAGTATCTCTAATAATTCTTGTATCTCCACCTCTTGTATATCTTTCTTATTTTGGGAGGCAACAACCTATGCTTCTAGATCTCACACCAATTGGAGATGTACTTGTAGGTTTTGAATTACACTCATGGCCTAGTACAATATATCTTTCTAGAATGATGCGATTGGGTAAGGCACAACTTTGGGTTTAGTTTGAGATATGCACTTAGTAGGACTCTTCTCCCCATATTCTAAATGTAACTTAGGTGTTAGTACAAGTGGTAGTTGAGTGGTGAATCCACTATGAGTAGTTTCCTACACCTTGATTGTCTCTATGCAGTTTAGATGCACCTTCAAAGTCCACTTATTCATTTTTGGCTCATGCTTGATAATTTATGTGCCCTTGTCTATACCAAGACTTCCATGGCTTGACATTTTATACAAGTCTAGTCATTCTTCAACTTTATGAGCGTCTCAACAATACCCACACATTGGATGTGTAGGGCATCATGTTAATAGCATTATGTAGAATGACACTTATAACATGAGTGAGGTGGGATCATTTCACCACCACATCCTCCTCCTTGCCATTTAGAGCTTTATTTTATCCCAAATCCCATATTATATTTCCCATAACCTTCATTTCCTTGGTTATCTTTCCCTCAAACTACTACAGTGGTCTGCCATGAACCTCTCTCTATATTCTCATGCATCTCATCAATCACCCTAAAATTGGTTGTGGTATGACTATAGGCACTCCACAATAAAAAATATATTTTTATGTTGTATTAGCTAGCACATTATGACAAAGGGTATTTTTGAACATCATGTTCCTCTCAATAGACTTCATACCTTAGAACCAATGTATGCCCATTCTTTCAATGGTATTTATTCATATTGTGGCCTTTTGCTTCACAGTCATTGTACCATAATCTACATCAAGCATATTGTGAAAAGAGAGTGGTAAGATTTTAGATATTGGAGGAGATGGATACAATTTGCATCTCCATTGAATGGGCTGATCCTAGTATCAACACTTCTGACTACCTCAACTCTGAGCGTAGCTTCAATAAGTTCATGAGGGTATGTGAAAGTCTTCATAGAAAGTGCTCTTCAAAATTTTACTATTAACACTCCAATAAACCATTACACATGTTGGGAGGGATGAATGTCATAAGGAAGCTTTGATAGAAGAGTCTTGAACCTTACATCATACAGGTGCATGATTTTAGAGATCCCTTGGGTAATCTCTTTGAGTGTGGCAATACACTGCTATTCAGACTCTAAAATTTTGAATTCCTTAAGGAATTATTCTTTTAGGGTGTTTTAACTAACCAAAACCTAGTTAGGGTTAAAAATCCTATACCATGTATGGGTATGATCAAGTAGAGTGGTCACCAAAATAAGTTGCCTTACGCTCTGATTGGCTTATTCCCTAAGTGCACCACTATAATTCACACTTTAGCACATGCTCCATGGCATTTCCATGTTGTGGTAGTCTAGTAAGTGCATGACAATTTTGTAATATATTTTCTATGGGGGTGTAGCTGGAACGTAAGTTACTTATCCCCTATCATCTATCTGGGTGGTGATCTTCCAATGCCTCCAATCACCAGGTTAGCTGATGGTCCCATTATTACTACTAGTGTCATTGATGTTGATGGCACTATACTACTTACTTGTGGTGTTGAACCACTTCCTGTGGGCTATTTACCAGTTTAAGTAGCTAAGATTTTTTGATTTGGTATGCTTACACTCATGTTCTATTATGGCAAGCTAGCATCTAATGGTCTATAGCTAGTTCCACTTACCTCCTTGTAGGGAATAATTTGTTCAATCACAAAATTACACTCCAAGTCTGTAAAACTTCTAAAATCTATATTGAAAATAGGTTTAGTTATCACTCTTGTTCTTTCCTTAGTTAGGGGATATCATGCATGAGCTTGTGCCATAGGTTCAAATAAGGTTGGTGCATTCAGTGCATCTTCAGTCACCAAATTCTATAGGAACCCATTGCATTCTACACCCATCAACTATTAAGCTTGAACTATCACTTCATTATTTATCTCCTTGCAATGTTATATTTCAAGAGATCCTTCCCCATGCCCTTCTCACTCGCTACAAGTTATCTTGGCACTTCTAGGTTTCAAATCTTCCATTAGTTTGCATTGTCTTTTGTTATAAGTATACCTTTTAAGATCTTGGGTGTCAATTTTCTCATCCCCTTCCATTGTTCCTTACCTACACATCCCCTTCTCCACTTTTATATTATTCATACATAAAAGAGATTTAGCCTTCTAGTCCTAAATTTTCAAAGCTATAATCCATAATTAGCTTCTTGAGCTCTGTACCAAACTATTTCATAAATGTGCCTCTTGATTCATGCAAAAATTGATACTCTACTTCCTTAGGGCATGAGTATGTTGAAACTACAAACTCAAGCAGGTAACTGTTCAGTACTCCTTACCACCATTTGTCCACTACTCTAGTCTAAGTGGAATCTAGGGTCTTAAACCTCCCAAGGCTCTCCTTTCTCCACTCAACACTATTCATAGATTCACATGTTGCATATGCAGCAAACCACTAGTACACATGCTCAAGTAGTTTGCAGAAAAAGACCTCATATAGAGCATCATACAGGTTGTTTTGATCCCACTTTCTTGGCCTTTGTTCTCTATAGGTTAGATGCTTAAATGAAAAACTATCTTCCACCTATTGAAAGCAGTGCTCGATGTTTCAATTGAGATTTAGAGCATCATTCTGTCACACCATTGTAATAATAAAATTCATCATGGGTCCCAACAATAGAATCAAAATGTTGTAGAAAAGTCTTTGTCAATGGGTTTAAGGTTATCTTAGTCAGTTAAGGACTTATTACAACTAGTTACAAACCTGGGATATTCCGATAGCGCTCAACATTTACCACTCAACCGGGATGACATAATTTCACATAAGGCACAATCCTTATATGATCACTTGAAGTGCAATAAAGAAAGAATCGGGGCATGTGTTGGGTTAGTTATGCCATGGTGTGAGACTTTACTAAAGGGATTTTGTTAATTTGACATAGACTTTGGTAGATTCATTGGTACAAACATTTTTTTGGGTTAAGCCTGATGGCCTATAGGTACCAACCTATTTTAGGTGGTTCTATAGTACTAAGGGCATAGTTCATTATTTCATTAATCTTGGCTTCATTCAAGCACTTAGAAAGTATAAGGGACTACTCTCACTTCAGCTATTCATACTTAAGCTAGTACTTCTTAGCAAGGGAACACTTGGTGTATGGCCCTTTCTACACTTAGGTTATTCATATAAGATATGTTGATGTCATTATTTAACACATGGATGCCATTAATGACTTGGACCAAAACCTCACTTAAACTTAACATACAAATATTTAATTTATAACATTATAACCATTACAATCATTGTGCATTCTACTATCAATACCAAAGATATGGAAACCAAAAATGTTATATGTGCATCAACCTTCATCATTTACTAATCAAAGTTTGAACATAATAGAGTATGTTGTTCATGGTGATAAAGTAGAGTAAATGCTTAACTAGAATTATTTAACTACCTAGAGGCTCACAGGTGGGCTTGGGCATATACACTTGGAGCCTTAATCATGTCCATGATTTTCCTCATACCAATGGTGGCTATAATGTAGGCAAAGCATGTCTAACTTCAATTCTCTAGAGATTCAGTGCATTCCATTCATGTTATCTTTGCTCATTGGTTCGATCTCATTTTATAGCCTATAAGAACATCTCATGCTAGGGTGGAGAGTGCATGCAAAGTTCCTTACTTCAAACATTGTTTAAAATCATCCATATCCATCACCTTGCATCCATCACACTATGGTCACCATGTCTCGTCCATCTTGGAAGATGCACCAGGAATCTTGGAAATCATTAGCTGCCTGCCATTTGGCACAAGGTAAGTGTTATTTCCTTTAGCTGGTACCAAGATGCCGAAATAACAATCATTCAAAATGATTGCCTCAGATGAAGTGTTTGTCATTTGGCACGGATCCATACTTAGAAAAAAAGGGGCCTAACAAATATGAGAGTTAAGAATTTTGATATGATGATTTAGAGAAAGTTTGAGTAATATTTTATGTAAGTAGGACACAAACTAGAGAATTATTGTAAATGATTGATAGAAAATCTTGAAGGTCAGGCCTATATAAACTAGATAGATATGAAATAAAGGTGTGTAATGATCAAACATGTATACACAATTCATATAAGATGAAGGTATATCTTGTTTGACATTACCAAATGTAAAATACTAGATTATAGTAGTTATATATATATCTTAATTGTATTTTAGTATTTAAATTAATAATGATTATATAGTAAAAGGATAAAAATATTTACTTAAGATTGTAAACACACTTTATATTTGGGAGAACACTCTAAATGTGAATTTTTATACATGAAAATGTACAATGAAATATGGATTAATCAATTTTCATATGTTAAATGAATTCCTGAATTAATTTTATAAATGAAAAATTTGAATGAATTTTATAATTGAAAAATTTGAAATTTGAAGAGCAAAGAAGGAATACAGTTTTGACTGAATTGTGTCTCCCTTTGAATTATTTTATATTATGCTTCCTTATAAAACATTAGAGAATTTGGGGTGATCTTTCCTGAATGGAGAATAACCTAAAATGATTCTCTACCAAGGCAAGAGCTATTATTCAAAGTATGGGTTAGAAAAAAACTACCATGAAACTTTATTAAAAAGGAGCAATTATATTCCATTGAGAGATGCAAAATATTAAACACACTAATCATTTAACCAATATTAAACTATAATACGGAATGTTAAACCTATAATAGGCTCATGTAGGGTAAATCAACCACTGAAAATAAAGGTCTAGCATGTGCCTATATGTTGAATTGGGATGAATGGAGTTGAGATAGGGATTTTTGTATGATATTTTAATTATGTTATAGATAATAGAGGCTCTGTTATATATTATGAGTTGGAGCAATGGAAAACATATTTTAGGATTGTCATTGCTTTATTCACCATAGCTTGAAATACCATATTTTAATTAACTAACAATTTATTTAAGGCACAACATATTGTGAAGTTAGTGCAATTTTTATTTTCATGTCAAATATAGGAAAATGTGTAAATACATGCATTAGTTAATAAATCCCTATATGGAATATCATTAAAAACTGATGTAGAAAAAGAGGCCAACCTTTTGGAGGCCATAACTTTTAACTCATAACTTTGTTTGAGCTCCTCCACACTTTAAAACGATCATATCAAAAATTTCAATTCTTCCCTTAGTTACTCTATCTACCTAGATTTGATTTTAATATTTTTTGGAGGCTAAACATGATCATATGAGGGTCTAAAATTAATGTTTAATGATGTTTTCAAGAATTTTCTATTTTTAGAAACTGTATATTTTTAGAACCGAAAGTCAACTTCAATTGAATTTATTTCCATAGGTTGATTTTAGTATTTAAATTATTTTGAGAAATTTTTAGAGCCACACATGCTTGCATGCAAAAATTACTATAAATAGTGGTTGCTAAAAATAGATGTTTTTTTAGATTTTAGATTTTTCCAATTTTTGCATGTCAACTCTAAATTTTGAGTTGAGGATTAATTAAGCATGGTTTGGGTTTTTAATTATTTCAACCAATAAATATGAATCAATTCCGAGTATTATTTCAAGATCTTGACCTATTGATAATTTTCTTGTTCTTGATAGTTTTTGAGTTCATTATCAAGTACCAGAGAAAGTTTGAGTATTAGAGTAGAGAAGAATGGTGAGAGGATGAGGAGGTATGGCATAGATGAATCATATTATACAAGAACTACATAGTCAAGTTCAAAAACTAACACAATTTATCACCAATCAATAGAGAAGACAAGGTGGTGATGAGGAAGACATAGATCATGATGAAGTAGTTCAACAAGAAGAAGAACAAGAGAGGACACCATCGATGGAAGAGAGGATGGTTCAGTATTTAGAAAAAAGAAATGAAGGAATCAATGTTGATGTTCCATATTATAGAGGTAGTTTAAAACGAGAGGAGTTGATAGATTGGATGAATAGCATAGAAAAATTCTTCAAGTGGAAGACTATGAGAGAAGACAAGAAGGTAAAGTTTGCATGCATTAAATTGAAAGTTCATGTAATGATTTGGTGGGATCACCTATAGAAAGAGAGATAGAAAAAAGGTAAAGAGAATATTAATTCATGGAAAAGAAGAAGCCGAGTAAAAAATATCTTCCTATGGATTATGCACAAACCTTAGACAAAATATTTCAGAATTTGAGGTAGAAAGATAATAGTATACAAGAGTATAAAGATGAATTTTATAATATTTTCATATGAGTGGAGCATGATGAAATAGAAGAGTATATTTCTGCAAGATATGTAAATGGTTTGAAATTTTCTATTCAATATGAATTAAGCATGCATAGAATACTTAACATGGAGGAGGCTTATCAATTAGCTTTGAAGGCAGAAGAAAAAAAAAAAGCTAAAATTTTAGAAGGATATCTATTGGTCTAAAAAGAGATCGATCCACTCCAATAAGGGGGTGAGGTGGGTTTAATACCACAATAGGTAGCTTTAATGCCAATAAAGGTGATTCATCACATGAAAGATCCCAAACTAGGATTGAAAGCAAATAAAATTGATTTCTACTACTTACAACATTCAATCAATTGGACAAAGATATAAAACCGAATGTAACTGATACTATAGCCCCAAATGTCATAAAATTATTACAGATTGGTCTCAAAACCCAATTATTATAACAACAACCAAACTGGAAATAAAAAACTTGGGATTGCGTGCTCTCAGCTTGCTGTGTCCAGAAAACACAGTCGCCGACGTCGGTCTCTGAGGATGCCGACGTCGGTCGATACCCTGCCACCGTCGATCGTCTGAGGGCGACCTCTGCCTGCGTCTGACTCCCTGATTGCCGGCGTCGGTAGATAATCGGCCGATGTCGGCCTATATGCCGATGCCGGTCTCTGTATAACCCTGCAACTGAACTGTGCCCTTTCCTTTTTCTGACCCTGTTGGTACGGCCTGGTGCCGATCAATCTATCCGTACGGATTTCTGTACCCAAACCTGATATGCAAATAAAATATATAAATCTGGAACCTAAACAATGAATAAATACCTGGAACCCATTTGCATAGGCTGAACCCTGGTAAACTCTGTGAATGGCCTCTGAAGCTCCCGAACTGACCAATATGCACAATCTGGATTCCGTCTCGAATCCACCTCTGACAAAGTACTGGGTTTTCGTCCAACTCCTTGCCAATCTACTGAAGGGTTTCGTCCTCAGAGATTCCAGCTGAATCACCGATTCAAGCTTCTCAGAATAATTTTGCAAAAGAAGATATTAGATAATGCAAATGCTTTGCTTTCCCATTCTTTTAAAGCCTTCCAAAGAAACTTCTAAAAGAAGTTAATTTTATTTTCATAATAATTTAATTAATTAATTAAACCATTTTAATAGAAAATTGGGGACATTACAGTCATCCCTTCCCGGAGATTGCTTGTCCTCAAGCAATTCGCTCCTGATACCCAATACCAATTACCTGGATGCCATATTAATCTCAAAAATTTGCTAATTCTTCTGTCAGAAACACCAGGCTGGAAAATATCTGTGACTACATTCACCTTGTTTCTCCTAGAGAGTAGTGTGATAATCCTCAATATGTAATTAGCAAATTCACCATCACATACCTTAGACTTAGAAAAGGGCCGCTGCGCTACTCTGATTAACAAACTCTCACAATCCCCATAAGGATGTAGACTTATAATTGGAAAGGAAAATGCCCTGCAACAAATAGAATTAGTTACCACATCATCTATAAAATGAGACTCCATCCTGTGGGATGACCCCTCCTTAGGTCCTCCATCTTGCTCTGCCTTCAAGATAATCTTCCTTCCCCCAGAAAGGAATTCTAACTGCATACGGCGGTGATCAATAATGTAGCGCCCAATACCCTGTAACCACTGCATGCCCAAGACCACATCATTATCCTCTAAAGGAAACACATAAAAATCATCGGTCAAAGTGTAATTCCCTATCTGAATGCTGAGCCGTGGAATCCGTTTGGTACAACCCAATACTGCACCATCTGCCACCTTTACCCCGAAACCACCAAACTTCTCATACTGTAATCTACGCCTTCCCACTAACTTCTGGTCAATGAAGTTATGTGTAGCACCTGTATCTACCAAGCTCACTACCCACTTACCCTCAAGTGTACCTTTCAACCGAAAGGCATGAAAATTAGGATAACTGGAGAGAGTAGCCATAATTGCTTTGGCTGATGCCAAAGGCTCTGGGGTGTCTAACTCCAACTGTATCTGATCCTGCTCAATATTATCCTCAATGTCCGTATCAGGGACCTCCTCATCTCCACACTCCGAAGTTACCTCAATCAGATGAACCTTTCCTTTACCCATGCAACGGTGGCCTGGCTCCCATGGGTCTTTGCAGGAAAAACATAACTTTTTCCTCCTCAAGTCATTCCTAGTCTCCTGATTCATCCAAGGATTTGTAGAGGATGGCCCTTATTTAATTTGTGGTGTGTTGGCCTTCTGTATAGGCTGAGATTCCGTAGCTATTTTCTTATCACCCTGATAAGAAGTGGGAACAGTGTCCAGTCTCAATGTCACATCAATGGCATCCTTAAGAGTGGCTGGTTGGAAAGCACGTACCAGTCCCTTAAGTCTATCCTGTAATCCCTCAATAAACAACATCACACTCCGTCTCTAAGGCATATCAGGTACCATAACTGCAATACGCTGAAACTCATTAATATAAGTTTCTGCGTGACCACTCTGTCTAAGATGAGCCAACTCCCTGTAGTAAAGTTCTGTATCCTTACGGTCAAACCGTGCAATAAGTCTCTTAGTGAACTCAGCATAGGAGTGAACTAAAGCATGATCCTGAGTGACCAATCCATGGTGCCACCAATCATATGCGATCCCCTCTAGATGTAATACCATAAACTGAATGGCTTCACGCTCAGGCATGGGCCTCAAAGAAAGATATATGTCTAGCTTGTGGACCCAAGCTCTTGCACTAGTCTCTCCAAAACCATTATATGAAGCCAATGTAATCTTTCCTGTAGCTCTATTGAGGTCATGATTATGCTGCTGCTGTGGTGGCCTATTACCCTGATCTCCCCTGAGTCTAGCCGTGTCTCTACGCTGTGCACAATACTGGGGAAAAGGAAAAACCTCCCTAACCTCTGGGGGTAAAGCTCTCCATTCTGCTGTCGCTGCCAAAACGGACTCTTGGAACCCCATCTCTGGTGGTTCCACCTGTAATGGTTGTCCACCTGGTACAAACTGAGGCAGTAATGGTCTATTAGGAGTAGGTGTATGATGATGATGTCGCCTAGAGGAATGACGGGAGCTCCCCACCGAAGAATGGGAATGGTGACTATGCTGACTGGAATGATTGGTATGATCACTACTAGTCACTGAAGCTGATCTATTCCTTCTTCCTCTGTGTCTATCCACCTCTAAACGCTCCATGGTATCCTGTAATCGGTCTAGAGCCTGAACAATCCTGGGCTGGGTAGTGATGAGGGTCCTCATCATCTCCCTTTCTTCTTCATCCTGGTTTCTATGGGCATTCCTCTGTTCTTCGGCCATGATAGGTCGCTGTCCTAAACCCAACTCTCGCTCGTACTGAGCTCTACTTCGTGTAAAATATCTATGGCTTCTATCAAATCTTCCAGGATGCATAGAAATAAAATAGTTTTACCCCTACAGGCTGGCAAGATGCATGGCTCTGATACCACTGAAAGATCCCAAACTAGAATTGAAAGCAAATAAAATTGATTTCTACTACTTACAGCATTCAATCAATTGGACAAAGATATAAAACCGAATGTAACTGATACTATAGCCCCAAATGTCATAAAATTATTACAGATTGGTCTCAAAACCCAATTATTATAACAACAACCAAACTGGAAATAAAAAACCTGGGATTGCGTGCTCTCGGCCTGCTGTGTCCAGAAAACACAGTCGCCGACGTCGGTCTCTGAGGATGCCGACGTCGGTCGATACCCTGCCACCATCGATCGTCTGAGGGCGACCTCTGCCTGCGTCTGACTCCCTGATTGCTGGCGTCGGTAGATAATCGGCCGATGTCGGCCTATATGCCGATGCCGGTCTCTGTATAACCCTGCAACCGAACTGTGCCCTTTCCTTTTTCTGACCCTGTTGGTACGGCCTGGTGCCGATCAATCTATCCGTATGGATTTCTGTACCCGAACCTGATATGCAAATAAAATATATAAATCTGGAACCTAAACAATGAATAAATACCTGGAACCCATTTGCATAGGCTGAACCCTGGTAAACTCTGTGAATGGCCTCTGAAGCTCCCGAACTGACCAATATGCACAATCTGGATTCCGTCTCGAATCCACCTCTGACAAAGTACTGGGTTTTCGTCCAACTCCTTGCCAATCTACTGAAGGGTTTCGTCCTCAGAGATTCCAGCTGAATCACCGATTCAAGCTTCTCAGAATAATTTTGCAAAAGAAGATATTAGATAATGCAAATGCTTTGCTTTCCCCTTCTTTTAAAGCCTTCCAAAGAAACTTCTAAAAGAAGTTAATTTTATTTTCATAAAAATTTAATTAATTAATTAAACCATTTTAATAGAAAATTGGGGACATTACATCACATGGTACAGAAAGGCAAGATGATAATAGTCAAGGGTCCCAATATCCATAAAGAGGAAGAGGATTTCATAAAGGGCAAGGTTATGGTGGTGTTAGAGGATGGTTTATGAATCAACACAAATCTTATGTCTATTATAGATGTGGACAATAAGGTCATAGATAATTTGAGTGTCCACACTATTAAGATCAAGAAAGGAGGTAAGAAGATTGCCCAAGAGTAAATCTAGTTGTGGCTGAAATAGAAGAGCAAAATACTAAAGTTATACTAGCTAATGTTGGATAGAATCTCATGATGAGAAGAACCATGATCAGTCTAAGGAAGTATCAAGTGAAGAATAAATAAGGTGGTGATGCATGGCTATGATCAAATATTTTTTGAAGATGTACTTTAGGTGGAAAGCTATGCAAAGTAATTATAGATGGTGGTAGTTGTGAAAATATAGTTTCTAAAGAAATGATTGAGAAACTAAATTAGCAATGTGAAAAGCATCTTAATCCTTATCAGATTTCATGTTTTAAGAAAGGTAATGAAGTTACAATAGATAAAAGGTGCTTAATCAAGTTATAATAATGAAATATGGTGTGATGTTACTCCGATGGATGCATGGCATGTGTTATTGGGGATATCATAGAAATTTGACAAGAAAGTAGTTCATGATAGAGCAAATAAAACATATATTTTTTAGAAAGGTGGTACAAAGGTAGTTTTGTTACCTTTTAAAGAGGAAGAGAAGATGGAAAACATGCACTGTACTAAATAACTTATTCAAGATATGAAGGTAGTAGGTAGTTGTTATGCACTAGTAGAAAAGAATGAAAAATTATAAAGTGTGAATACCAAAAGAAGCATCAAGAGTATTGAAAGAATATGTAGACATTATGCCTAATGAGTTATCAGATGGTTTACTACCAAAGAGAGATATTCAACATCACATTGATTTAATTCTAGGATCAAATCTACCCAATTAAGTAGCTTATAGGATGAGTCTAACAGAACATGCAAAATTAAATAAACAAGTTATTGAATTACTAAGGAAGAAAGTGATAAGGGAGAGTATGAGTCCATGTGCAACACCAACATTGCTAACTCCAAATAAATATGTATGATGAAGAACGTGTGTGGATAATAGAGAAATTTATAAAATTAAAATAAATTAGAGGTTTCCTATATCTCATTTAGATGATATGATGGATGTGCTTGTAGGATAAAAATATTTTACCACGATTGATCTAAGGAGTGGTTATTATCATATTCAATTTCATGAAAGATATGAGTGGAAAATTGCATTTAAGACTAGGGATGGCTTATATGAGTGGATGGTGATGCCATTCAAATTATCTAATGCAACTAACATATTTATGAGGGTGATGAATACAATGCTACGAGAATATATTTGTAGGTTTGTGATTGTTTATTTGGATGATATTGTGATATTCAGTAAGACTAAAGAAGAACACTTACAACATTTGAGAATTGTAATGGATTTATTAAGAAAGGATAAGTATGCAAATTTAAAGAAGTGCAAGTTTATGTAGAACAGTTTGATATTTTTGGGATTTGTAGTTTCAACAGATGGTGTGAAAATAGATGAAGAAAAGATAAAGGTGATTGTTGAGTGGCCTATTAGAAAAAACATTACAGAGGCAATAAGTTTCCATGGTTTAGCAACTTTTTATAGAAAATTTATTAAAATCTTTAGTAGTATTATGGCACCAATAAAAGATTTCATAAGAGGGAAGAAATTTGCATGGATTAGAGAAGTCACAATTTTAAAATTTTAAAGAATAAGATTATAGAAAAACCAATTTTCACAAAGTGTTTGAGGTTGATTGTGATAGTTCATTTGTGGGAATTAGTGCTATGATGAGTTGAGAAAGAAATCCAATATCACATTTCAATGAGAAATTGAATGAGTTAATAACAAAGTATTCTATTTATGATGTTGAAATTCATTCAATTATAAAAGAATTAAGACATAAGAGGAATCATGTAATGCCTAAGGAGTTTATCCTATTTATAGACCATGAGACTTTGAAGTATGTGAATACATAAAAGAAGTTGAATAGTAAACATGCAAAGTAGATTTCTTTCTTGTAGGGGTATACTTTTATGTTGAAACATAAATCAAGAAAATAGAATCAAGTAGTTTATGCATTAAGCAGGGGAGTAACATTATTAGCTACTATGGTGAATGAAGTAATTTGATTTGAAGCTATCAAAGAATTATATGATACTAATCCATATTTAGGCAAGATAGTTGAATAGTGGAGTCCATTAAACAGTGGGATAGATATTATTCATGATGAGTATCTTATAGAAGAAGGTTATATTTTAAAAATAAAATAATTATGCATTCCAATTGGGTCTCTACAATACAACATAATAATGGATTTACATAATGGTGGTTTGGCTGGACATTTTGGTAAGATAAAGACAATAGCTTTGGTGGAAAAAAGTATTTTTGGCCAATGATGAAGATAGATATAAATAAATATGTTTCAAGGTTTAGAATATGTCAGGTGACTAAAGGACATGCACAAAAAACTAGATTATATATGCCATTACCAGTTCTAAGAGGACCATGGACAGATTCAAATATGGACTTTGTGTTGGGATTGCCAAACGCATAGAGAGGTAAAGATTCTATTTTTTTATTATAGATAGATTTTATTAAATGGTTCTTTTCATTTCTTGAAGAAAACTAATGATGTCACTAGGGTTGCAAAATTATTTTTTATAGATATTGTGAGATTGCATGGTGTTTCAAAAACTAGTACTTCAGATAGGGATACAAAACTTTTAAGTCATTTTTGGAGGACTTTGGGGAAGAAGATGGGTATTAAGGTACAATTCAGTAGTGAATATCACCCACAAATAGATGGACAGATAGAAGTTGTGAATAGGAGCTTAAAAACTTTATTGAGATACACAGTGGGAGAGAAGCCAAAGCAATGGGACATGGCTTTACCACAAGCTATGTTTGCATATAATAGTTCAGTGAATAGATCAATAGGAAAGTCACCTTTTCAAAAAATTTAGGGGTGAAATCCTATGGATATTTTATATTTGGTATAATTACCAATTATAGATCTAATTAGTGATGACCTAGAAGCATTTCCAGAGCATATATAACAGTTGCAAAAAAGTAATGAGAAATATAAGGAAACAACAAATGTTAGAAGAAGATCCAAGTTGTTTGAAGGAGAGTTGGTAATAGTTTACTTGAGGAAAAAAAAATTACAAAAGGTACATACAACAAGTTGAAGTACAAGAAGATCAAACCATGCAAAATTGTGAAGAAAATCAATAATAATGCATATGAGGTGATTTTACCACAAAATTTTGATATATCTCTAGTATTTAATGTTTTAGATTTATATGAATTCTATGGAGAAGATGGTGAAGATGATGAACATGAATAATTAAATTGGGAGCAATAAGTTTCAAAGAAGAAGAAAGAAAAAATAGTGCAAGTTTTGGATATGAAGACATTGAGCAGAAGGCAAGGGGATTGTAACAGGTATTTGGTGCAGTAGGAAGGATCAATACTTGCATTATAGAATGGGAGTCAAAGAAGATTGACAAGGAAAAATAGAATCAATATAATTAGGGCAACTTGCAGGAGCTGAGTTGTTTTCAACTAGAGGAGAATTATGTAGAAAAATAGGTCAACCTTCTGGAGACCATAACTTTTGACTCATCACTCTGTTTGAGCTCTTTCACATGCTAAAATGACTATATAATTTTTTTAATTCTTATTTAAGCCACTCTATCCACTTATATTTGATTTCAATAATTTTTGGAGGCCAAACATGATCATCTGAGGGTCTGAAATTAATGTTTAATGATTTTTTTGACAATTTTCTATTTCTAAAAATTATATATTTTTAGAACCGAAAGTCAAATTTTATTAAATTTTATTCCATTGAATAATTTTAGTATTTAGGTAATTTTTAAAAAAAATTAGAGCTGTGCGCGCTTGCATGCAAAAGTTACTATAAATAGCAGAGACTAAAAATAGACCTTTTTTTTAGATTTTAGAATTTTAGAATTTTTGCATGTTAACTCTAAATTCTGAGTTGAGGCTTATTCAAGCATGGTTCAGGTTTGTAATTATTTCAAGTAATCAATACAAATCAATTCTGAATATTGTTTCAAGATCTTGGCCTATTGGTAATTTTTTAGTTCTTGATAGTTTTCAGGTTCATTATAAATACCACACCGTATGAGAGAATAAATTTTTAACATGTCACTTATGAATATGTAAAAGAATACTTTGGCTTCAACACATAACAAGTAAATATAACAGGTCAATATGGGATCTAGAAAAAACTCATAATGTGGGGATCTCTCCCATAAATTGAGGGAACCTTAAAAGTATTCCATTTTAAATGATTAGGGCTCTCACAATATATAAATCAGAAGGACTAATATTATAAAAAGTAACAATTGACATTGGTAATATTGAATGTTAGGGCTTAAGATTTAAAGTAGTATCAATAATATGATCCTTACACTTGACTTTTAGAATTCACCTCCTTTCTCTTTTGATAGATATGCAAGAATATGAGATGGGACATATGTCCATGTCAATAAAAAAGAACATAAAATATTGTGTTCCTTGTCAAAACTCCCCTTTAATTGATTATGAGTATTTCATGTTCATTGTCGTTATTCACTATATTCCTGGATATCTCTTAACCATTTGAAAAATCGATCAATTCTAAAATGCTCTGTATAAGACAACATATTAAAATATTTTGTTAATATTTTACCACTTTTCTTTTCAAACTATTTACAAGACACTTTTTTGTCTTCAAATGTTTAGATCGCACCTCTTTAGTGCAATTAGTGGTTATACATATTTTATAGAATTTTAAAAATAAACAGATTAAAAATAAAATAAAAATAAAAAGAATAATTTTTAACATATAATTATTATGCTCCATCTATTTATTTTATCTCTGGTATATCAGGATGTTGAATTTTCAATTATATTATATAAAAATGGTTAGCTGTTCAACTACTTACAGATAAGTTTTACACCTTATGTTCTAAGTGAATAAGATAATTTATGTGAGAAAGGTTTACACCATGTGTTTAAAAAGATACAACAAAACCAGACATTGATATTACTCGAATGATAGTATAACATGAATGAATGGAAGAAACATCAAATTAAGAGAAGAAAATACCAAGTTCAGGAGTGAAGGGAAGCACTCTTTTGTTTTATTAGAAAAATCGAAATTGAAACGAGGCAGAGAGGGAAGAAGGGAGTGTGAAAATGTCCATGAGCGGAATTATTGACAAGAAAAGAAGGAACGAGGAGTACGATAGTGTTAACAGTACAAGGCAGGCTTGGCGAGGAGATATGCTTCGATTTTCTTGAAGAAAAGCATGGACATCTGCTTTAACTCTTGGATTTTGGCTTCGTCGTGAGGAACCCCAGGGAGGGTGTCATAGTGCATTGCACCGCTGCACACGCATCCACCCTCTGGTTTTGGGGTGTATTTGAACTCGTACTGGGCAGAAGCCAATTTATTTCCCAGCATTCCTCCCTCCACGTGGCTGTAACGGTATAAAAACTTTTCCTCGTCAACTTCCTCGATACGCTCCTTTACGAAGCTAAAATCCTTGTTGGCTGCGTTTACAATAATTTCATATCAGGGAAACTTATAATTAAGAGATAATACAATATTAGTAACTATCATGTCAGATCAGATCATACCGGGAGTGAAATTGATTTGCTTGATGCTGCCGACGCCTCCATTGCCTTGGATAAATGTGATGGTAGAGAAAAGCTCTGGTACTTGTTTTGGAAGGAGATTATGGCCATCCTTCACAACTGCATTCCACAGTCTCTTTGCCTCCACTGGAGACTCTGCTTCAATGCTGATGCTTCCAACTACCATCTTATCTAATTTTTACCTTCACCCTTCACTCTTCTCCCTCCTCCTTGTAATGCTGTGTTTCTTGAAAAAGGATGGATGGTATTTATAGAGTTGAAACATAAATATTGTGGGTTGAGTCATTCCTCGCGGGTTGTCATTGGTGATACACATTCCTCGCTTCTTTAGAAAATTCAAAAATCTGACAGAAGAATCGTTTAGCGCATCAAAGTCGTGCTTGCACATTAAAAATAAAAATAAAAACAATACAACGTGGCCGGCAGATAAATCTTGAATCATCTCGAAAGATACCCAGCTCAGCTCAGCTCAGCTCAGCTCGGCAGTTATAATCAACTATAATTATAATCAACGGTAGAAAATGGGGTTGGCGAGGAGATGTGCCTCAAATCCAATTTTATTTCCTGGATTTTGGCTTCGTCGTGGGGAACACCAGGGAGGCTGCTGTCATGAAAGAACGCAGCGTTACAGACGCATCGAAAATAACCTCTAGATGGGAATAAACTGTCCACGATCAAATATTAGCAATACTATTGTTTCACTATTTAGATAGTAAATATTGCTGGCTTAAGAGTTAAGAGATTTAATTTAATTTTTTTTTCTCTAAATGGACGGATTGGGATCGATGGTGAAAAATCGGTTTTTTTTTGGACCCTGTTACGTTTGGGGGTCTCTCTACAACCTTCGATCAAAGTGGACACGCCCAAGGTTAAATGGCAACCGCCTTCTAATCCAGTGATAAAATTAAATTTTGATGGAGCTTGCAGAGGTAATCTTGGGATTTTAGGTTTAGGGTGTGTTCTAAGGTCTAATGATGGAAGTCTTATGGCGGCAATAGCAAAGAAAAACCCCCCAGGAACAAATAATACTGCTGAGGCTTGGGCCCTTTTTTCAAGGTTTGTAGCTAGCAATTGAGAAAGGGCTAAAGGATATTTGGATCAAAGGAGATTCTTTCGTAATCATCAATGCTCTCAAGAAGGGTCTTTCTTTTTCATGGAAAATTGAGTATGTCATCACCCAGGGTAGATTGCTCCTCAATTTGTTTAACTTGTTCCAAATTTCCCACTGTTATAGGGAAGGCAATGCTGTCACAGATTGACTTGCTAACAAAGCCATCGATCATGTTGTGCCACAATGGAGTTGGATGCAAAACAGGGAGGGATTGTTCCTATAGATAAAGGAACTATTGGAGAGAGATGCCTCGTTTGGGTCATTGGGCTAGTAACATGGTGCCGGGTGGCTAGATGGAAATGACGCTTCATCAGCGGATTGCTACAAACTCCCCCAGGAGGCCTAATGGCTCAGTTAGTGTTAGCCCTTTGTGATGGGATGGATTATCAAACGTTAATTTGGAGGAAGCTCTGATATTTTTTCTATAGGCTTGTGTTGACGACAGTACTTTAGTGTAGATTTTTTACCAGCAAGAGATCTTGACGCTTCATATTGAGCACATGGAGAACTTATGTCTCCTAATCTTTTAAAGGCTTCTTGGTTGGTGTCCTTTGATTGTGAAGGGTTTGCTTGCTAGGGAAGCCATTAATTATCAATGGTTCTTCTCTCAGTTTAAATCATGGGGTGTTGTCATCTCGAGACTCAGCGCTCTCTTTCTCTTGGAATGATGATGCTTTGGGTTGGTAAAGCCTCATAGTCCGATGAGCAAAGGGTGATCTATCCCATTAATGGTAATATTGTTTGCCACCTTTCTTCTTTAAAAGGCAAGTATGGTTGACATTAGACATTTAAAGGATTGGTGGCTATTTATATGACCTCTCTAACCCCATCCACAACAACAAGTGGTGTTGTCTCGTCTGCTATTCCCCTAGGTGCTCGTTGAATCTTGAATTGTGGTTTGATGTTTTTGGTGTGTTTGAATGTTTGTGTAGAGCCTATGTAGTCTTTTTTTATGGCTAATCATTTATTCTCCAGCTATTTTTATGTCCGTTAGTTAGCTTATTAGTGCAGGGTTTTTGATATTTTCACTACAATATATGTATTTTTCTCTTTTAATATATCTGGTCTAAGGGTTTCCCTCTTTAAAAAGTAAATATAGATGGATCATATCTTATATTTTAAATATTTTTATATATTTTCAAATTAATATTTTTAATCTGACAGAGTTAAAATATTGGTTTTAAAGGTCCAATAATCTTGAAATTTTTTAGAAGAAAAATAAGACCTTAAAATTTGCATGGAATACTTCTACCAATGACAAAACTAAAATAAATTAGCAAACATTTAGCATCTTCAAAACATTTAATTGTAAACATTATTTGCAAAGTAAGAATTTATTTTAGAATTATAATGATTATTAAATTAATGGCTCAAAAGTTTTGTACTCTTAACTATTTATTCGTTAATAAATTTGAATTAATTATAAAATATATGATATAAATTAGCTGTTAAAAAGTTAAAAATCTCTTTTTTAAATATAAATATCAAATGACCATTTTATTATTATAATTATTTATATATTTTTTATAATATTTTTAAATTAATAAATAAATTGTAATTAAAAAATTTAAAATAATAAAAATTAAGTTATCAAAAAAATTATAAAAATTATTTTATTTTATATATTTTAAAACATAAAACATTTCATATTTAAATGAATTAATATAAAAATAGTAAAAAATAAGAAGATATATTAATATATTTTTATAAAATAGCCACCTTAAAAGTTATTGCTAATATGAATTATAAATATAATGAACAATACCAAATGGCGCTGATAATGAGCTGCACCTCAAGTCCTCTTAGCTTTTATTTCCTTTTTTTTTTTAATTTTAAATTTAAATTTTTTATATTTCAAGAGCATATGTCAAGTAACGTGTAAAACTAATTTTTAGATAACAAACATTGATTTAAATTATAGAAATCTAAAAAATTCACTCTATTAATGTCTTGGACTGAGCATATATGCACACCTCTACTGGTAGTGGATTGTAAGATAACATATTTATAGGAAGGTGAGTTTAAGATATCCCCTCCAAATAAATTTGAGCCTAAGAAAACCCCTTTAATAAAAGGAGAATTCAATAAAACCCCTCCACCACTCATTTTGGAAGAGGTATGAGAGTAGCCAAGCCCTTGAAAACCTCTCCACCATTCATTTTGGAAGAAGAATGAGAGTAAGGAGGACCCTCAACCAGATGGGGAGGCATGAGTGTGTTGGTTCCCAATCGTACATCTTGCACTTAGCCTTGCACACTTTATATAAATGGCAAATGTGGATGGCAAACCTGCTGATATGTCGCTAGGGAAGGGTTTAACACATTTGCATAGCTAGAATCTCTTGGAAAACAACTCTTCTTCTTATGCATGCCAAATAACAACCCTTCTTTGTAATGATGGCATTGGAACACTCCATATCCATTTTCATTTGAGAAATCTTCTTTGGAATAGCCCACCTTGATCTTGTAGACCTACAATATTTCTCCCATGGAGTTGTTTGAACGAGCAAAACATTTGGAAAGATGCAATACTTAGGTTATTTTACGTTTTTCACCTGTGGACTTTCACTTACTTTTCCATACTTTGCTTTTTTCAAATTTCAAATTTTAGGCTTGCCACCAACTTTTGTAATTCATAAGTTCATTACTTTTCATGTTTTTGTCTTATGGAGAACGTCTAGTCCCATTTGCAATTTCACACTATCTTTATTTTTGGTAAATCCATAACTCAGTAGCACATTTAAAACTTGAAAATTGGCAACTTGCATTTTGCAGTTATAATTCCCTTGAAAAGTTTTCATAGGGAACTGGGAACTCCAAGTGCAAATTACAACTTACAAATTGCAGTTGTAGTTACCCTAAAAAGTTCCCTCCAGGAAGTAGGAACTCCAACTGCAAATTGCAACTTGCAAATTGCAATGGCAGTTACCCTCAAATATTCCCTTACAGAACAAGGAACATCAAACACAATTTGTAATTTGCATAAATGGAAAATTAAATTGGTTTGGAAACTTTTGGTTTGGACTGGGACCTCATGTTTGACCGGTATTGACTAGCGGGTTTGGGATATCCAAGTGCAACTTACAATTTGCATATTTTCAAATATGCAAAATTGCATTCTTCCACGAAATCTCCCTAGAGGTCCATTTGAGTTGACATTTACCACATGATTTGACTAGTGCGATTGGGAGAGTTGACTGCACATTGCAAATTGCATTTTTATGAAGTGCAATTTTCAAGTTGCATCTCCCACCAAAATCTCTCGAGGACTTTGGAGCCTCAAATGCATGTTTTGAAACTTGCAATTTCTTGACTTTCCACCTAACTCCATTCCAGCCTAGTTTAATAGAGCACCTTTTGGAAAAGCTTCTCAAAATCCAACCCTTTCCTTGTTTAATGCCTCAACACAAAAACCTATACTTTATGCACAATGTATTTGAATTTGAAGCATAGATTCATATTTCCCTACTTCATTTTCCCATGGTTAGTTGCAAAATCTGGTTCCCTGGCTGAATTATCAGATGCCTGGTCACACAAACTTTCTTCCATCTTCTTTGCCTCCATTCCATACTCTGAATTTCAATTCTACTTGAAGTTATCCATGTACATTTCTTGTAAGATAGGTAATATTCCAATATGTCTAACATATGTTGGAACTATGAGTAAATGAGCACCCTATGACCATGATTTTTAAGCTTGACCATCATCTTTTTCAACAAAAAATAACTTACAAAAAGCCTCCAAAACCTTAATATATTCTTAATTATGACATTCTAAGGCATCTATCTCAATCCAATCAAAACCTTGCTCATTTGCACAGGGATACAAGGCATTGGATTTTACACATCCAACCGATTCAGTGAGCAATAAAATGTTTTTTTTAGACATCTTCCCCATCCTTGTTGAGAGTCTCTTCCTCATTATGAAAACATCCCCAATTCTCATCTTGAATGCTATTGTTATTTTCTTTGGTTTGATCTTTATCATAATCAAAAACACATCCATGATTATAGCGTAGCCACTCATTGAGAAACGTTACTGACTGAAAATTTCTACAAACCTCGTTAGAAGTTTCTTGTTGATATTTGTTAGTCCACACATGGTTCATACCACTACTATGATGGAAATTATATGAGACAAACCTTTGTTCAAGGTCTTTTAAATATAACATGTTCCAGGAATCTTTCCCCTTTTGATTGGCTACCATAGCACAATGCAACAGCAAATGAATATGCTTCTAGGGTCCTTGGTTCCCTCCCAACTCTGTGATACTTTTTTTAGGTGCATCCTCTTCATTGGCCATGACATAGTGATAAGGGAAGCCACCATTGATTAAATATATAGTGCACAACCATAATTAACCTAGAAATGACCTTTCCTCACTTCTCCTTTCCTTTCATTTTTGTTAAACTTGTACAAATAGACTCAAAAGGAGGGGAAATATTTGATAGAAATGGGGATATTTAAGATCTCGAAGGGAATAGACATACTAATTCAAATTCAAATGAAAGTGGTGGAAGTGAGCCAACTCTCATCTATAGTGTTATTTTCTAAATAAAGAGTAGATGTGTTTCTTTTCCAGCATTAAGATGTGCATTTTCCACATCACTGTATCATATTCCTTTGTTGATATGCGTTAAACCATTACAATAGCACCTAGTACGTTCATCTTTAGCACCACTTGTCCTGTAGAAAACACATGGCATTATTCACATTCCCCATGGATTTTTTGAAAGTCGTGCCTTATCATTTTGAGGGTGGGTTTCAGAGCTTAGTCTGTAGTTTTCAATTTACAATATTGCAAATGTGCACTTTGCATCTCAAATACCGATCCCCTTCTCTTCCTTCGTAATTGCATGATGTGTATGGTGGATTTAGGAAGTCAACATGCATATTGCAAGTAGCCAAATTGCAAATTGCATTATGGATTTAAATCTCCACTATGAATCTCTCATGTGGGCCTACATTTTACCCTTGCAATAGACTTTGGAGGTGGATAGGCAATTTACAAATTGCAATATTGAAAATTGCTTTTACATGTTGATCTTCCACCTATCTACATCACGTTGGCATCTCCCCCCTCCATGCATTTTATACTTATTACTGTGGGTTTAGGGGATGAGCACATAAATTGAAATTTGCAATTTTAATAAGTGTGTTTTACAACACACTTTCTCCACCAATATCTCCATGGGATTGGGATATAGGAATGGAATTTACAAATTGGAGAAATTTGTTGCTAGTGTTGAAAACTCTGCCAGCCCCCACATGCTTCCCATGCCAAAACAAAACTTAACTTTGTTTCATTTCCTTAACATCTGTCCATGTGGCAAGGCTCTGAGGGATGTAGGTGTCTCATTGCATTATAAGACTAGCTTTATTTTATTCATATGTTGCATTCCACATGGCAAGCCATGTTTTCTCTAGGGTTATTAAAATAGCAGTGGTGTTGTTTAATATCTATGTGGATTTTTTTTGAAACCCACAACACATTGACCAGTGGGTATGGGAAATCCAACCATAATTTGCATGTTGTAATATGGATACTTGCTTTTTACACATTATTTTTTCACCATGGAACATCCACCAAGGAAGCGATTTCATGAAGCAATTTATAATTTGCAAGTTCCCAAACTTGTCTATTTGCCTTTGCACCTTAGCTATGCATTCTCATTGAATTTTCCATCCCAAACACAACATGTATTTGACCTTTGAAACCCTGACAAAACTTTTGACACAATTTGCAAGTTCCAAATCGAACATGCTTCTCCCACCAAGATCTCTGCAAAACTCCACATGGACCCACGTATTAACACATTTAAAATTTATCTTATTCTTTGACTAACCCTCCATGTGGATTTTCCCTCCATATTTCATTACTTTCTCTAGAAAGACACATTTGATGGCTTAAGCTATTGTTATTTTCAACCATCCCATGCTTGTAGCCCTGAATGCTTGGTAGAGGATTTCTAAGTGACCTTGGATGCCTGCTAATATTTAGATAACTTAGAAATCTCTTGTCTTACAGTTTCAATTGCACATGTATTTGTAATACTATTAGATTTATCCTTGTGATCACCGCTATCATGCACATTTAATTTCACATTAAATATACACAAACAAGGCTTGTTATTATTTTCAACAAATGAATGCAAGCACTATTCATATATACCTTGAACATCAAGGAAATTATTATGAACATGGAAAGTCTATTACATTGAGTTTTCATAGGGAAAGAATGGGATTTTACTCAGGGTGAACATTTGGAAAGAGGAGTAACTATTAGAAATTCAAGCATCAATATTACAAAACAGGTCCAAAAATTACATTGAGCAATTCTGAGAAATAACATTGGATCTCACCTGAAGATGTACACCCCCTGATGGTGTGAAAAGAACCCTATAAAATAATATGAGGTGCCAATGCATGGGGACACAAAGTCAGCACATCAAAATTTTCATAACAGATACCCATGGAAACTTAACAAAATAAGGCAGACCGACAAAAATATATTAGGAAGATTTGAAAATGAGCACATGATAAAAATGAAAAGAAGTACTATACAAATAAGGCCCAAAGAAGAGGGGCAAAAAAATAATAAAACAACAAAACTATACAATATACAATACTTTACATAGGTTACATACTTGGTCTAGGAAGTGTTTTAGATGTCTGTCATTAACTTGCAGCACTAGTATTTCACCATCCAGGTCTCTCAGGAAGAACCTGTGTTACCAAATCCTATAGCCAATGGAATAGGGGTCTATCCATAAGGCATCTAATTTAGCAGCTTATGCTTGCTATCCCAAAGTAGAACTAGATCACCAACCTGAAAAAGTTCTTGGAGTGACCTTCCTATCGAATATCCTCTTGAGTCTTTCTTTGAACTTGAGGTTTCTATCATGAGCTTGTCTTCAAATTGCATCAAGCTCAACAATTTGGTTCATTCTACTTTTATAGTGGTTTATTTTATCATCTTCCTCTAGTTGATGCATAAACTGATAGGTTGGTAACTACAAATTCATGGGTAAGATAGATTAAGATCCATCTCCAAGATTAGAGCAAGCTCCTTCAAATAACATCTTCCAAACTTCACCTTCATTGTCAAATTTAGTATCAATAACAATAGGCCACTCAATAACATCCAAAATCCTATTGAAGTTCCTCAATTCAACATATATGTACATCACTTCATTTAGATCATGTTTTGGATATTCAAGTACATATAGCATGTTTAGCTCCCTATGAACTCTACCCATCTTATCCTCCAAAGAAATAGTGGCATAAGACTATTAAACATGAAATATACTGAGATGGGGGGGTGAATTAGTATATTATATATCTTTTACTTAATATAATTTCTTTTCTTTAACCACTCAATCATACATTCAAGATATGCAATAAAATTCAAATAATAATTTGCACCACACAAGAGAGAGAGAGAGAGACGCCATATGAAGCACACTTTCTCAAACAGTGCAGTCTAAACTTCCTTAGCTGTGCGCTCTGATACCAAATGATGAAACTATCCTTAGACTTCTTTGAAACCATCACCTTGTGATCTAACTTCTTCTAGAGGTGTTCCATACATTTTAACATGCTTATACAGACCTATTCAAATCAATCATTCCTTTAGCCATGTTTTCTCTGTTTATTGGCCATAAATCTTTGTAGGTTAGCTCAATCATGAAAGTGAAACCATTTATAGATACCCATTCTACCCTTATATAACATACTGGAAAATCTCATGAGGTTAATTTGTACGGAATTGTACTTTCTTCTTTAAGCCCTGTTCTAATTAGCCCTACTTTTGTGCAAAACTCCTTTTCCAGAGTAAAGTATGGACTTTCTAATCAAACAAAGCATCATTAAAGATACCCATTACCTTATTTGAGTGGAATCAAATGTTTTTTAGTACATTTCTTTGGAGAAATCCACTTTTCCTATATTGGTCTATTCTCTTCATCTCACATGCACCTAGAACTCACTTTGCAATTGACTTTTTCCATATTTATCCATATTGAAACACTTGGAAACCACTTCCAATAGTATTTTAACATCATCAAGGGTTATATTTCAAACTTTCAAGATTTTTCAAGAATTTAAACTCATTTTGAAGGACAGACCCTAATTTAGGGTTTTCTACAGACTTGCACAGGCCGAGAGCATAGTAATTGTGACTGGAAGTGTTTTACCCTATTTCAAGGGTTTAAATAAATTTAATAGGGTATTTTTTAATACCCTACACATTCTCCAATCATCATGCAAACCATACCATCCTTCTATGTTTTCCAATGCTTAACAACTCAGTTGTCTTTGACTGTATATGCATGACAGTCAACAGGGTTCATGATTTTATTCTCTATTTCAAGGGTCAATAGACTTTCAAGATGATATAAAAAAATGTCACTATCTTAAATTACTTCCCCATTCCCATACTCATATCAAAGATGAACTTATCAACCCATCTACTATGGAAAAACATACAACTTTCTTATCTTTGCCTGTATACTGTCATCTACAAGCCCGAGATCCAACTGTTGGAGTTTTAAGATATCAAAGGGGTTTCTAAAACCTATTTATTCTTATCTTAAGTTTATACTTGCCTTATATACCTATTTCCATGCCATTATCAACTTCATGCAAACAATTTACATGTTGATTTTACCTTGGACAGTGGGCTATAGGTTTATATCACTGATTATCCTATTTGGGCCCTGTTTTGGCTTCTTATAACATTCAAAGCTATTTAAGATCTCTTGGTCATAGAATATTAGTTTTAACTTATTCCCAACATACAAAATAACCATTCTTTCTCAATGTTTTATAGAGAACCATCATGCACATATACATACACAGGCCTGCCACCAGAATTCCATAAAAGAAACCATAACTTAATCATATCAAACAAAACATTCATTATTTCTTAATCAAATAGAAGACTTACAATTCAATAAAATATCCAATCTCAATGTTCCATGGATTTCAAAGCCTTGTATGCTCCTTCACACATTCTTGACTTTACATCATATCTGCTCCTTCTCTTTTACTTTAACTTCTCTTGAGTGAGGTCCTCCCTCACTATTTCTCCTCTCTTTTCTTCATTATATTTTATTTCCTTGAATGAGAGGACCTTTCCTCTTTGTCCTTCCTCTCCTCACATCCCCCTCATCCTCTTCTCTTACTGAATTGTTCTTTTTTTAAAAATCTTTTCAAGAACTTATTCTCTAACCTCTACGCCCAATTTGGCTTAAGGCAGCACAAAATACAGTTTTTAATCTTTAACAATATACTAAGGTTGAAATATTTTCAACCATTTCTCCCTTATTTCCTCAACAGCCCAAACAATCACTTTTTACCTTTTCAGTTTTCACTTTTGACCATTACATTTACTCTCAAGGTAAAATTTTGAAATCTAACACAATTTGGAGGGAAAACAAGAATTTGAAATTTCACACTAGAATATCACTCGAATTTGCATGTTTGATGATCTCAACTAGTCCTCCATGAAGATATTGTAGATGCTCCTGCATCATACTCTCCCTCTAGAAACAATTTGAACCATATTTCAAATGAGATTGCTCCTCAATGTTGTAGTCTTCACTCTATGCCTGGATCCCAAGGTCTTGTTGCCAATACCAATGTTTGTCTTTGTTTGGAATAGTCTTTGTCCTTCATCTTGTTGTTCTTCCTCTTCTGGTATGTTCTTCTCCTCATCTCTTTCTCAGCTACCATCTCCCACTTCCATGCTTCTTCATCTTCATACATATCTTCTAGATCTTCTTGTTGTTCTTCTTGTTTCATGAGCTTTTTCAATGAGTCATGTATGTCATTAACTTTAGCTACCTTCATACCTGCATACAAAACATTCAAAGCCACCTTAGAATCAAAATATTTAGGCCATGAAGCCTCTTGGTTGTCTTCATATTTTTGCTCTTTGGCCAAAACTGCCTTTGACTCTTTGCTTTGCTCTTGTCTTATTTCACTCTTCCAAATGGTGTCTTCACCATGGCTTGTACCTTCATTCATTTCTTTTGAATGACCAAACAATGCCTCCAAAATTTTCAACTCTTTCTTTAGTGAGATCTCATCTATCTCACCATCTTCATCAAACTTGGGCTGATCACTCACAAGGATTACTTGTCCTTTACCTCTTATCTCATCTCTGTTTAGCTTGTCTTCACATAAACCAACTTCTTCATCAACATCAATATACTTATCAAAAACAATAGAAACACTATTACCTTGTCTCTCCTTGTTCTTTTCAAACATGTGAACTGATTTCACATCTCCACTTTCATCATCCATCTTCTTGGAACTCTCTCCTTGCTGCATATTAGTCTTCATAGAAAATTTCCATACCTCATTTCTCATAAAAATATCATTAAAGGATTCAAAAACATCATCATAAACAATTTGTTTACTTTTTACCTCTTTGGTATATCACTCAAGTGTCTTGTCTTCATGGAATGCCTCTTCCATACTCACCATCTCACCTTCATTCTCTTGGTTGCTTGAATCACCTTCAATCCTCTTCCATTGACTTCTTGGTGTTGCTATCTCAACACTCACATCTTCTTCACTTTTTGCCTTCTTAGGCACCCACACTTGTTTCTCCTTCTTATCATTTGACTTCTCAAGCCATTTAGGCATCACATATCCATGATTAATTGGAAACTTCATCTTTCTCTTTGCTTCTTTAACATGCATATCAATAGTTTCATGCTTATAAGACAAATCAGTTTTTGAACTCACCTTTACCTTCTTAATGGGCTGCTCTATTAGTTCTTTGACTTGCATAGCTTCTTGATTGTTTGTACTTTCTTTGTTCCTTTATACTTGGCTATTTTCTTGCCTCTTCTTGGCATTCTATGGCATCATGGTAGTCATCTTCATCTTCCATCTTTTATCTTGCTTGTAGGGGTTCCTCAACACCTTCCTCATGCATTAACCAATGCATCTCTTCTTCTTTATCAACAACAACAAACTTTTTCTTTCCTCTTACACATTCACTTGTGCACTTGATGTCTTCTCTTGCACCAATCTCTTCACTCTCCAAGGCCCTTTTCTTGACCTTCATAAGGCTGCTCATAACCGCAGTTACCCACTCAAAGACAATATTAGAAATAAAAACAAGAGACCATAATGTCTCCATGAGTGCTCTCTTCATCAAAACTCTCATCTTTTCAAGTGCTCTTCCTGACACTTCATCTTTTCTTTCTTCTCTTCTCTTGTCCTCCACAATGAGAACCTTCTTCACAACTTCTTCCTCTTGCTGCTCACTTGGAAACCTTCTTATCTTCTTCAAGCCTCTATGGGATTCTCACTTCTTGGCAATCTCATTTTTCCTTCTTCTCCTCTTCATTAGGAGATCAATTGGCCACTTCATCCTCTCCTCATTGGCCATACCCACACTTTCTTATTTGATTGCATCCCAGACTCAAACATGCTTTTAATCTTAGCTAAATCTTTCCACAAACTAGCAATCTCTTTATCAAAATCAACATTAGTCATACCTTTTTGCTTTGGGGTGCTTGATTTCTTCTTGGTGCCCTCATATACCTTGCTACTCTGTAGTGCCTTCAACAATACTTCCATTTCTGAGATCTTCACCTAAGTCTTTTCCACCTTGGTCTCTTGATCCCTTCAGGTCCACTTGTCTCACCCAAGCCTTTTCTCCTTGACTGGTCTTTTGAAAATTTCCTTAATCTCACCTAGGCCTTTTGCATCCTAGTCTTTTGATCCTCCTTAATGGCTTTACTTAGCCTCACACTGAGTCAATGGCCTACATCAACTCTTTATACAACACTTCATCAAACACAAATCCAAGCTTACCTTGCTTTGGATCTTCCTCTTGAGCATTCACTATGCTCTTCTTCTAGATATTCTCTTGGCTCTTCACTAAGCCTTCCTTGGCTTCTTCTCCTCTTAAGCCTCAATGGCTTTAAACTTCTTTTTCACTTGTTTACTTCTTAAACACAATAAATTCAAATCAAATATCAAAATTACTCATACCTTTCTTCCACAGGGTCTTCTAGCACTTTGTCCTACTGATTCTCTTGCCAAATCCTGTAACAACTCATTATAAATCATAACCATCAACAAATTACCAATTCCCAAGAGCTTCAAGCTCTAATACCAAATGATGCACACTTTCTCAAACAATGCAGTCTAAACTTCCCTAGCTGTGCGCTATGATACCAAATGATGAAACTATCCTTAGACTAATTCTAAACCATCACCTTGTGATCTAACTTCTTCTAGAGGTGTTCCATACATTTTAACATGCTTATACAGACCTATTTAGATCAATCATTCCTTTAGCCCTGTTTTCTTTGTTTATTGGCCATAACTCTTTGTAGGTTAACTCAATCATGAAAGTGAAACCATTTCTGGATACCCATTACGCCCTTCTATAACATACTATAAAATCTCATGAGGTTACTTTACACAGAATTGTACTTTCTTCTTTAAGCCCTGTTCTAATTAGCCCTCCTTTTGTGCAAAACTCTTGTCCAAAGTAAAGTATGGACTTTCTAATCAAACCAAGCATCATTCCAGATACCCATTACCTTATTTGAGTGAAATAAAATATTTTTTAGTACACTTCTTTGGATAAATCCACTTTTCCTATATTGGTCTATTCTCTTCATCTCACATGCACCTAGAACTCACTTTGCAATTGACTTTTTCCATATTTATCCATACTGAAACACTTGGAAACAACTTCCAATAGTTTTATAACATCATCAAGGGTAATATTGCAAACTTTCAAGAGTTTTCAAGAATTTAAACTCATTTTGAAGGACAGACCCTAATTCAGGGTTTTCTACAGACTTGCACAGGCCGAGAGCATAGTAATTGTGACTGGAAGTGTTTTACCCTATTTCAATGGTTCAAATCAATTGAATAGGGTATGTTTTAATACCCTACACCTTCTCCAATCATCATCCAAACCATACCATCCTTCTATGTTTTCCAATGCTTAACAACTCAGTTGTCTTTCACTGTATATGCATGATAGTCAACAGGGTTCATGATTTTCATCTCTATTTCAAGGGTCAATAGACTTTCAAGATGATATAAAAACATGTCACTATCTTAAATTACTTCCCCATTCCCATACTCATATCAAAGATGAACATATCAACCCATCTACTATGCAAAAACACACAACTTTCTTATCTTTACCTGTATACTGTCATCTACAGGCCCGAGATCCAACTGTTGGAGTTTTAAGATATAAAATGGGTTTCTAAAACCTATTTATTCTTCTCTTAAGTTTATACTTTCATTATAGACCTATTTCCATGCCATTATAAACTTCATGCAAACAATTTACACGTTGATTTTACCTTGGACAGTGGAATGTAGGTTTATATGCCTGAGTATCCTGTTTGGGCCCTATTTAGGCTTCTTATAACATTCAAAGCTCTTTAAGATCTCTTGGTCACAAAATATTAGTTTAACTTATTCCCAACATACAAAATAACCAGTCTTTCTCAATGTTTTATAGAGAACCATCATGCACATATACATACACAGGCCTGTCACCAGAATTCCATAAAAGAAACCATAACTTAATCATATGAAACAAAACATTCATTCTTTCTTATATCAAATAGAAGACTTAAAATTCAATACAAGATCCAATCTCAATGTTCCAGGTCTTTCAAAGGCTTGTCTGCTCCTTCACACATTCTTGACTTTACATCAAATCTGTTCCTTCTCTTTTACTTTAACTTCTCTTGAGTGAGGTCCTCCCTCACTATTTATCCTCTCTTTTCTTCATTCTATTATATTTCCTTGAATGAGAGGAACTTTCCTCTCTATCCTTCCTCTCCTATATGTCCCCCTCATCCTCTTCTCTTATTGAATTCTTTTTTTTTTTTTTTTTAAATCTTTTCAAGAACTTCTCCTCTAACCTCTGCGCCCAATTTGGCTTAAGGCAAAACAAAATATAGTTTTTAATCTTTAACAATATACTAAGGTTGAAATATTTTCAACCATTTCTCCCTTATTTCCTCAACAGCCCAAACAATCACTTTTTACCTTTTCACTTTTCACTTTTGACCATTACATTTACTCTCAAGGTAAAATTTTGAAATCTAACACAATTTGGAGGGAAAACAAGAATTTAAAATTTCACACTAGAATATCATTTGAATTTGCATGTTTGATGATCTCAACTAGTCCTCCATGAAGCTATCGTAGATGCTCCTGCATCACCATATTTTTACATGGAAACCCAAAGCAGGAAAAACTGCGAAGAAAAATCTCAAGTATATGAATGAGCACCAACTAAAAATACAAAGTTCACAAGCACCAACTTGCAGTAGCACCAAACCCTTTCCCGAGCACCAACACAAAAACTATTTGTGAGCACCAACCCACATGAGCACCAACCCCTTACAAAGATTTGTGAGCACCAACCCATAGGAGCACCAACTCCTCTTATGTATAAAACACAACTATCTCTCAATTTTGCTTACTCAACAAATGATAGAACTCTACAATATCTCCTACTTTTCTCTCTTTGAAAACAAATACAAACCATGCACTTTCTTACATATACAAATGGCTTCAACAGCCTTTATTTATAGCTTTCCAAATGACCTTTGGCATTCACCCTTTGTGAACCTTCAATCCTCATGGAAAATGGCTCCAAACTTGCATGACCCTCTATATCCTTATGTTTGAAAAGTCATATGGTGACCCTTAATAAGCAAAAGTGTCCTTTCCTCTTTTGTCTTTATCTTGATGACTTTTCATATTCTTCAAAGTGTCCCTTCATGTAAAAATATGCCATACCTATTTTGTCTTCACATGGTGACTCTTGGAATTCCTTAAGGTGACTTTTCATTAAAAAATGCATACCATTCCTCTTTTGTCTTTTAGCCCATGAATCTTTGACTTCTCCATGGGCCCTTTTTTGACTTATATGCAACCAAAAATATATTCATTAATATTAAATAAATATTAACACATATTAGCTAAAAAATGAATATTAAAAATGCAATTAAATGTAATGGGGCCTTTATCACCAATAATGCTAGACTTTTGACATCAATGACAATATTTACAACAATATCCCCCATTGTCATAAATGGCAACCTCAAACTGAGACTGTCACATCCTGAAACCTACACATACTGCCATCTAAAAAACATATAGTAACTCCCACTTACTATAGAATAATATACCTATTCCCTCTATCAATTTCTACACCTGTACATGTACCTATTATTCTCCCCCTTTGAAATCAATGGCAAAGGGCCTACCTAGAGCTAACACTTAGCTCCACTTCAATAGATGCTAAACCTCAATGGCAGGAAGTAAAAGAAATTAATCCCATCTTCTCTCATAGATACTCAAATGTGTCTTTTGGTAGTGTCTTTGTGAAAATATCTACAATCTACTCTATAGTAATGATATACTCCATCTTAACCTATTGATTTGTAACTTGCTCTCTCAAGAAGAGATATCTAATGGGAATATGTTTTATTTTTGAATGCATCACTGGATTCTTCAAAATATTAATAGCACTTTTGTTATCACAAAAAATTAAAATAGGTTCATCATAAATTACATTGATATCTTCTAAAGTTTGCATCATCCAAAGCACTTGAGTACAAAACAATACTGCTACAATATATTTTGCTTCAGTTGTAGAAAGTGATACTAAATTTTGCTTCTTGCTTAGCCATGATATTAAGCTATCACCAAGGAAGAAAGATCCTCCACTTGTATTCTTTTTGTCATCTAAGCACCCTGCCTAATCTAAATCTGTATAAGTAACCAAAGTGAAATATATACCTGTAGAATACAATAATCCATAATCCAATGTCTCCTTGATATATCTAAATATTCTCTTAACCAACTGAACATGACTATCTTTTGGAGACGATTGATATCTTGCAACCATACCTACTACTTGCATGATGTCTAGCCTTGATGCTATCAAATATAAAAGACTACCAATCATATATCTATATAAAGGTTGATCTGTTATAGGTGAATCTTCATCCTTGATCACCTTATTTCCTATACACATTGCTGTGCCAACTGGTGCACAATCCTCAAAACAAAATTTCTTCAACATTTCCTTGGCATATTTACTTTGAGATATGAAAATTCCTTTATCTGAGTGAAATATTTGTAATCTTAAGAAAAATGAGAATTCTCGAAGCATAGACATCTCAAATTCTTTTTGCATATTATCAAAAAAAATTTGTCAGATTTTCAATATTTTCTCCAAAAATGATATCATCAACATATACCACAACAATTGATGCTCACCTTCTATTTTGATGTAGAGATTACTATCAACAAATCCTCTCTTGAAACCTTGATCCTGTAGGTACTTATCATGTCTTACATACCAATCTCTGGGAGCTTGTTTCAATCCATACAATGCTTTCTTTAGTTTGCATACATGGATACTAATATTTGAGACAATAAATCCCTTAGGCTTCTCAATGTAGACCTCTTCTTCTAGATTCTCACTTAGGAAGATAGATTTGACATCCATTTGAAACACTTCAAAAATTTTAAACACTGCATATGTAAGAAATATTATAATAGCCTCTAACGTTGCCACTAGTGCAAAAGTTTTTTCAAAATTTATTCCCTCAATCTAAACATATTTTTTACATACTAATCTTGCTTTATTTCTGGTCACTTCTTTATTTTCATTCAACTTATTTCTATAAACTCATTTTGTTTCTATCACATTGTGATATTTTGATCTAGGCACTAATTCCCAAGTATCATTATTTTCTATCTGATTTAATTCTTCATTCATAGCCTTAACCCAATGCTTATCATGTCTAGCTTCTGAAAAAATTCTATGCTGAATTTTGGATAACAAAGAAAAATTAACTTGCTTAGATTTACTTACCATCATTTTTCTGGGGTGAATTCCTTTATTTATGTCCCCAATGATTTCACTTTCATTATGGTTTCTCTGAACATATTTAGATGGAGTTTTGGTTCCCTTTTTCTCCTTCTTCTCATCTTCATTTTAATCTTCAAAACGTACCTCTTCAATGATTTCAAGAATGTCTATTGGATCACTGATTCTTTGTGTTCCATCTTCTTCTATCCTGACACTTTCACTTTCAAAAATTTCCTTGGTTCTTTTGTTATAACATTTATAAGCTTTACTTTTTCAAGAATAACCAATAAATATACCTTCATCTACTCTAGATTCAAACTTACCTAGTTTTTTATTTGTTCCCTTTATGAAACATCTGCTGCCGAAAACTCTGAAATAATCAACTGTTGCTAGTTTGTCTTTCCATAGCTCATAAGGAGTCTTGTCACTATTGACTCTCAATAATGTTCTATTCTGAAAATTCACTACTATAGCAACCACCTCCATCCAATATTTATCTACCATCTTGGATTGACCTAGCATTGTCCTCACCATCTCCTAAACTATTCTATTTTTCTGTTCAACTATTCCATTTCGCTGTGGACTTATAGTTGCTGAATAATGTCTCTTTTTTCTATGATCTTCAAAAAAATAAATAAATTTATTTGACATGAATTCTCCTCCATGATATGATCTTAGACACTTAATCTTCAAACTGATTTCATTCTCAACTAATGCTTTGAAATGTTTGAAAGCTTTTGATTTTTTTCTGAAAAATATTACCCAAGTCATACGTAAAAAATCATCAATAAACAACATGAAATACTTCTCACCTTGAGTACTTTGAATTCTCATAGGTCCACATAGATAAGTGTGAACAAGCTATAACATCTAAGTAGTCGATTACTCTTTTATTTTGAACCACCTTTTAGCCTGCTTTCCATGCTGACAAGGATCAAAAAATGTGTCAGATGGATTTTTAATCTTTGAAATATTTTTGACTACTTGATTCTTAATTATGTTGAGATTATTGTAAAAATTTATGTGCCCCATTATCTTGTGCCATAATCAACTTTTGTCAGTCTGAATTAAACAACATTTTTGACCATTCATGTCAGATAGCACATACAAATTATTGCCTATTTTTTGAGTATCTGCAACCAACATATCTGAATCTTTTCTTCTAATTTCACAAAATTATACATAAAAATTTAGTGTGTGCCACTGATCACACATTTGAATTAAACTCAAAATATTATGCTTAAGACCTTCTACATATAAAACATTTTCAGTATTAGTTATACCATTATCCAAAGTTAGTATACATTTTCTAGCAACTTTGGTAGTAGTATTGTCTCTGAATTTCACTGTGCCACCATTGATCTTTTTCAAGGTTATGAACTTGCTCTTATCTCATATCATATGCCTCAAACATCTACTATCAATGAACCGTGGCTTTTCTTCATTTCTTGCATGCAAAGTTGTCTACACTAACATAGATTTTTGAAGTTGTTTCTTTTTCCATGAACTTGTTTGAACTTTCTTCTTGATGAATGGAGCCTTGAAACTTTTGTCTTTCTTAACTAACTCAAACACACTTCTATAGTACCAAACTATGTGTCTAAATTTTTTGTGTTTGTAACATATTATGGCCTCTTCATTAAATCCTGACAGAGGAGCAAAAGTGTTATGGCTTTTACTTGACTCTACATGACTTTCCTTCTCCTTATTTATGAAACTGTTATATATTTTTCAATATTCTAATTTCTTATGGCCATATCCATTACAATCAAAATAGTAACCAAAAAATTAGAACCTGTTTGTGTATCTTAGACCTGATTGCCTTTTGTATCTCTTTTTCCTCCAGCCTTCTTTGGTTGAGATGTCCTCTGTATTCTTAACTTATTCCCTTTTTATTTCTTCTTTTGTAAGAGCTTCAACATAGCTCTTTCCTTTTTCCTTATCTATGAAAGTAGTGACCTCCTCTTTCTCTTTTTCAAATCTAATACCTATCTTATTTGACATTGATCTTTGAGTTTTTAATATCTTATTCAACATATTAGTGTTATTCTCAAATTTTGAATCATTGGCTGCTCTATCATTGATTTCTTTATTTGTTTTCTTAAGATCTGATTTTAAAGAAGCAATTTCAATAACATACCTTTCATATTCCTTAATTATTATTTAAATTATACCATTAGATCTTCTTCATTCTTCTTGGCTTCTTCAAAGTGTTCTTGTAAATCTTCAATTATTTTCTTTGACTCTTTTTCATTTTTCTCAATATGGAGCTTTAATCTTTGATTCTTCTTTTCAAGAGCTTTTAACTCTTCTAAGACACAAATGAGTTCTCCTTCTAGATTCACTTCAACTTCATCCCATTATTCTTCTTGACCATCTGTAATTTTGCTTACGGAGGCATCTTTATTTTTGGCCATGAATAGAATCTCTTCTTCTTCTAAGTCACTGACTCCATTATCTTCGACTGAGCTAAGATCTTTAGAATACAAAATCTTCTTCTCAAATACCTTCTTAAATTTGCCTTTGAAATTTCTCTTGTATGTAGACTTTCCTTCTTCATTGTCATCATTACCCTTATTTGGGCATTTAGCTACAAAATATCCAATCTTTCTACAATTAAAACATTTAAAAGGTAATTTTCCTTGATATTTACTTGTGCCCTTTTTCAGCTTGCGAATGAATAGAGATCCAATTTCATCTTCATCATTGCTAGAAGTATCACTTAATTCTTGAATTTTAGCCTTCTCTTTCTTTGATGTCTTGCAAACCACTTCTCTCTTTAAAGATTTATCATGTTCAGTCTACATCTCATATGCCGTAATAATACCATGAATCTCATCCATATTTAGCTTGGCTAAATTCTTCATCTCTTCAATTTCTAAATTTTTTGCATCATATCTCAATGGTAGAGATCTCAAAACCTTTTGAACCACAATCAATTATTCTAAATTTTCTCTAAGACCTTGAATTTGATTGACTATTTGATCACCCCGTAAGAGATAACTTGCTATATTTTCTTCTTCTTCAATATTCAAACTCTCAGAGTATCTTCTAAAAGTCTGAAGCTTAGCTTGATGAACCTTTCCATCAGCTTTGTAAATATTCTCAAGTTTTACACAAGTTTCATGAGCAGATTTTCATTGCATAACTTTAACAAATTTTGATTCATATAAACAACATAAAATAGCATTTAAAGATTTAGCATTATTTTCACTTGCCTTCTTTTCTATTGGAGTAGTTACAAGTGTCTGTGGCTCTTCATATTCCTCCATCACTACTTGTAATATGTCAAATACAAGGGCCATCAAATAAGTCTTCATCTTTATGATTAAAAAAACATAATTCATCCTCCATCAAACAAAGGTGCCTTATTTGTGGAAAATATTTCATGTGATCTAGCCATCATGGCTTCTCGATCTTCCTGCAAGCTGTAAAACTTTTTCAAAAGGAACCTGCTCTGATTCTAATTTTAAGGACAAAATATACTGAGAGGGGGGATAATTAGTATATTATATATCTTTTACTTCATCTAATTTATTTTATTTAACCACTCAAGCATATATTCAATATATGCAATACAATTGAAATAATAATTTGCACCACACGAGAGAGAGAGAGAGAGAGAGAGAGAGAGACCAAATTTTTACGTGAAAATCCAAAGTGAAAAAAATCATAGAGAATAATCTCAAGTATATGAATGAGTACCAACTCAAAATACAAAGTTCATAAGCACCAACTTATAGGAGCACCAACCCCTTTACCGAGCACCAATATAATAACTATTTGTGAGCACCAACCCACAGGAGCACCAACTCTTTTCAAATATTCATGAGCACCAACTCACATGAGCACCAACCCCTCTTGTGTATAAAACACAATTAGCTCTCAATGTTTCTTACTCAATGAATGATATAACTCCACAATATCTCTTGATTTTCTCTCTTCAAAAATAAATACAAACCATGCACTTTATTACATATACAAATGGCTTATTTAAGCCTTTATTTATAGATTTATAAATGACATTTTACATTCACCCTTTGTGACCCTTCAATCTTCATGGAAAATGGTGCCAAACTTGCATGACCCTTCATATCCTTGTATTTGAAAAGTCATATGGTGACCCTTCATAAGCAAAATCATCCTTTCCTCTTTTGTCTTTATCTTGATGACTTTTCATATTCCTCAAAGTGTTCCTTCATGGAAAAATTCACCATGCATATTTTGTCTTCACATGGTGACTCTTGAAATTACTCAAGGTGTGAGGAAATGCATATCATTCCTCTTTCATCGTTTACCCCATGACTCTTTGATTTCTCCATGGACCCTATTTTGACTTATATATAACCAAAAATATATTCATTAATATTAAATAAATATTAACACATATTAGCCAATAAATGACTATTAAAAAAACCATTAAATATAATGGGGCCTTTATCACCAATAATGCTAGACCTTTGACATCAATGACAATATTTCCAATAATCTCCCCCTTTGTCATTGATGGCAACCTAAAATTGAAACTGTCACATCCTAAAACTTGTATTTACTGTCATCTAAAAAACATATGTTAACTTTCCATTATTGTAGCAACCTATACCTACTCCTTGTACTAATTTCTGCACCTGTACCTATTATTCTCCCCCTTTGACATTAATGGCAAACCAACTACCTAGAGCTAACACTTAGCTCCCCCTCAACTGATGCTAAAGCTCAATGGTAGGAAGTAAAATAAATTACTCCCAACTTCTCTTGTAGATACTCAAATGTGTCTTTTGGTAGTGCCTTTGTGAAAATATCTATAATCTGATCTATAGTACTGATATACTTCATAATAACTTGTTGATCTATAACGTATTCTATCAAGAAGTGATATCTTATGGGAATATGTTTTGTTCTTAAATTCATCAGTGGATTCTTTGAAATATTAATAGCACTTGTGTTATCATAAAAATAGAAATAGATTCATCATAATTTACCTTGATATCTTCCAAAGTTTATTTCATCCAAAGCACTTGAATACAAAACAATACTGTTGCAATATATTTTGATTTATTTGTAGGAAGTAATACTAAATTTTTATTCTTCCTAAGCCATGATACTAAACTATCACCAAGGAAGAAAGCTCCTCCACTTTACTCTTTCTATAATCCAAGCATCCTACCGAATCTGAATTTGCATAAGCAACTAAAATGAAATCTCTACCTGTGGGATACCATAATCCATAATCTAATGTCCCTATGATATATCTAAATATTCTCTTCACCAAATGAATATGACTATCTTTTGGAGATGACTGATATCTTACAACCATACCTATTGCATGCATGATGTTTGGCCTTGATGCTGTCAAATATAAAAGACTAGCAATCATAGATCTATAGAAAGATTGATCTGTAACAGGTAAATCTTCATCCTTGATCACCTTATTTCCTATACACATTGGTGTGCCAACTGGTGCACAATCCTCAAAACCAAATGTATTAAACATTTTCTTGGCATAATTACTTTGAGATATGAAAATTCCTTTATCTGACTAAAACGTTTGCAATCCTAAGAAAAATGACAATTCTCCAAGCATAGACATCTCAAATTATTTTTTCATATTATCAAAAAATTCTTTTATCATATTTCCAATATTTCCTCCAAAAATGATATCATCAACATATACCGCAACAATCAATTGATGCTCACCTTTTATTTTGATCTAGAGATTACTATTAGTAAATCCTCTCATAAAAATTTGATCCTACAGGTACTTATCAAGTCTTGCACACCAAGCTCTTGGAGCTTATTTCAATCTATACAATGCTTTCTTCAATCTGTATATATGACTACTAATATTTAAAAGAATAAATTTCTCATAATGCTCAATGTAGACCTCTTCTTCTAGATTCCCATTCAAGAAGGCAAATTTGACATCCATCTAAAACACTTTGAAAATTTTAAACATTGCATATCCAAGAAATATTATAATAGCCTCTAACCTTGCCACTAGTGTAAAAGTTTCTTCAAAATCTATTCTCTCAATCTAAGCATATCCTTTATATACTAATTTTGCTTCATTTTTGGTCACTTCTCCATTTTCATTCATCTTATTTCTATAAACCCATTTTGTTCCTATCACATTGTGATCTTTTAGTTTTGGCACTAATCCTAAAGTGTCATTATTTTTTATCTGATTTAATTCTTCATCCATAGCCTTAACACAATGCTTATCATGTCTAACTTCTGAAAAAGTTCTAGGCTGAATTTTGGATAACAAAAAAAAATTAACTTGCTTAGATTCACTTACCATCATTCTTTTGGTGTGAATTCTTTCATTTATGTCCTTGATGATGTCACTTTCATTATGATTTTTTTGAACATATTTGGATGGACTTTTGGTGCCCTTTTTCTCCTCATTTTCATCTGATTCTTCAAAACTAAACTCTTCAATGATTTTAGGAATGTCTATTAGATCACTGATTCTTTCTGTTCCATCTTCTTATATCCTGACACTTGCATTTTCAACAATTTTCTTGGTTATTTTATTATAACATTTATAAGATTTACTTTTAGAAGAATAACCATGAAATATACCTTCATCTTCTTTGAATTCAAGCTTACCAAGTTTTTCATTTGTTCTCTTTATGAAGCATCTACTACCAAAAACTCTGAAATAATAACCTATTGTTGGTTTGTCTTGACATAGCTCATAAAGAGTCTTATCAATATTGAATCTCAATAATGCTCTATTATGAATATGCACTGCTATAGCAACTGCCTCTCTCTAATATTTATCTACTATTTTGAGTTCATTTAGCATTGTTCTCGCCATCTCTTGAACTATTCTATTTTTCTATTCAACTACTCCATTTTGTATTGGAGTTCTGGTTGCTGAATAATGTCTCTTTATTCCATGGTCTTCACAAAACTTAATAAATTAATTTGACATGAATTCTCCTCCTTGATGTGATCTTAGACACTTAATCTTTAAATTGGTTTCATTCTAAACTAATGCTCTTAATGCTTTGAAATGTCTGAAAGCTTCTGATTTTTAAAAAAAGAATATTACCCAAGTCATATGTGAAAAATAATCAATAAGAAACATGAAATACTTCTCAATTTGAGTACTTTGATTTCTCATAGGTCCACATAGATCAGTGTGAACACACTCTAGCATCGAAGTAGTCGAGTACTCTTTTGTTTTAAACCACCTTCTAGCATGCCTCCCATGCTGACAAGGTTCACAAAGTGTGTTAGATGGCTTTGTAATCTTTGGAAGCTTTTTGAATGCTTGATTATTGCTTATGTTGACAAGATTGTCAAAATTTATGTACCCCATACTCTTGTGTCATAACCAACTTTCTTCAATCTAACTCAGATAACATTTTTGACATTTCATGTCTGATAGCATATATAAATTATTCCCTGTTCTCTAAACATCTGTAACCAACATATATGAATCTTTTCTTCTAATTTCAAAACCTTCTACATAAAAATTTAGTGTGTGCTCCTGATCAAACATTTGACTTACACTCAAAATATTATGCTTAAAAATTTATACATACAAAACATTTTCAATTTTAGTTATACCATTATCTAAACTTAGTGTACCTTTTCTAGCAATTTTGGCAATAGTATTGTCTCTGAATTTTACTGTGCCACCATTGATCTTCTTCAAGGTTATAAACTTTCTCTTGTCTCCTGTCATGTGCCTCGAACATCCAATGTCAATGAATCATGGCTTTTTTTCATTTCTTACATGCAAAGCTGTCTGCACCAACATAAATTTTTCAAGTTATTTATTTTTCCATGAACCTATTTAAACTTTTTTTTGATAAATGGATCCTTAAAACTCTAGTCCTTCTTGACTAACTTGAACATACTTCTATAGTACCAAGCTATTTTCTAATATGTTTCACTTGTAACATATTATGGCCTCTTCATTAAATCCTGATAGAGGAGCAAAAGGGCTTATGCTTGACTCTGCATGACTTTCCTTCTCCTTATTTCTGAAATCGTTAGCTCTTTTTTAAAATTCTAATTTTTTATGGGCAGATCTATTACAATAAAAATATTAACCATAAAAATAAGACATGTTTGTGTATCTCTGACCTAATTGCCTTTTGTAACTCTATTCCATCTAGCATTCTTTATTTGAGATGTCTTATGTATTCTTAACTTATTTCTTTTTTATTTATTATTTTGTAAGAGCTTCAGCATATATCTTTCATTTTTATTTGTATGTGAAAGTAGTCACCTCCTCTTTATATTTTTTGAATCCAATACCTATCTTATCTGACATTGATCTTTGATTTTTTAATATTTTATTCAATATATTAGTGTTATTCTCAAATTTTGAATCATTAGCTACTCTATAATTGATTGCTTTATTTGTTTTCTAAAGATCTGCTTTTAAAAAAGTATTTTTAGTAACATACCTTTCACATTTTTTACTTACTATTTTCAATTGTGCCATTAGATCTTCTTCATTTTTCTTGGCTTCTTTAAAGTGTGCTTGTAGATCTTCAATTATTTCCTTTGACTCCTTTTCATTTTTCTTGATTTGGAGCTTTAATCTTTGATTCTTCCTTTCAAGAGCTTTTAACTCTTTTAAGGCACAAATGATTTCTCCTTCAGATTTACATCAGCTTCATCATGTTATTTTTCTTGATCATCTATACTTTTTTTTCAGAGGCATCTTCATGTTTGGCCATGAATATAATCTCTTCTTCTTCTGAGTCACTGACTTCACTATCTTCAGCTGAGCTAGGATCTTTAGAATACAAACTCTTCTTCTTGAATCCCTTCTTAAATTTGCGTTTAAAATTCTTTTTATATGTAGACTTTCCTTCTTCATTGTCATCATTACCCTTATTTGGGCATTTATCTACAATATGTCCAATATTTCCACAATTAAAAGATTTAAAATATAATTTTCTTTGATATTTATCTGTGCCCTTTTTGGCTTGCAAATGAATAGAGCTCCATTGTCATCTTCATCATTGCTACAAGTATCACTTGATTTTTGAATTTTAACCTTCTCTTCTTTGATGTCTTGAAATTCGCTTCTCTTTTTGAAGGTTTATCTTGTTTAGTCTGCATCTCATATGCCATAAGAATACCATGAAGTTCATCCATCTTTAGCTTAGCTAAATTTTTTATATCTTCAATTTCCAAAATTTTTGGATCATATCTCAATGGTAGATATATCAAAACCTTTTAAACCATAGTCAATTCTTCTAAATTTTCTCTAAGACCTTGAATCTGATTGACTATTTCATCAACTTGTAAGAGATAACTTGCTATATTTTTTTCTTCTTCCATCTTTAAACTCTCAAACTATCTTCTGAAAGTTTGAAGCTTAGCTTGTTAAACTTTTACATCACCTTTGTAAATATTATCAAATTTTACCAAAGTTTCATGAGCAGAGTTACATTGTATAACTTTAACAAATTTTGATTCACATAAACCACATAAAATAGCATTTAAATCTTTAGTATTATTTTCACTTACCTTCTTTTCTACTAGAGTAGTTACAAGTGTATATGGCTCTTCATATTCCTCCACCACTGCTTGCCATATGGCAAATCTAAGGGCCATCAAATAAATCTTCATCTTTATGCTTCAGAAAACATAATTCATCCCATCAAACAAAGGTGCTTTTTTTTTATAGAAAATCCTTCATGTGATCGAACCATCGTGCTTTCCCGATCTTCCTTCAAGCTGTAAAACGTTTTCAAAAGGAACCTGCTTTAATACCAAGTTTTAAGCACAAAATATACTAAGAAGGGGGGGTGAATTAGTATATTATATATATTTTACTTAATCTAATTTATTTTATTTAACCACTCAATCATACATTCAAGATATGCAATAAAATTGAAATAATAATTTGCACCACATGTGTGTGTGTGTGTGTGTGTGTGTGTGTGTGTGTGTGTGTGTGTGTGTGTGTGTGTGTGTGTGTGTGTGAGAGAGAGAGAGAGAGAGACCATATTTTTACGTGGAAACCCAAAGTGAGAAAAACCATAGAGAACAATCTCAAGTATATGAATGAGCACCAACACAAAACACAAAGTTTGCAAGCACTAACTTGAAGGAGCACTAACCCCTTTGCTGAGCACTAACACAACTATTTATGAGCACCAACCCACAAAAGCACCAAACCCTTTGTTGAGCACCAACAAAATAACTATTTGTGAGCACCAACCCATAGAAGCACCAACCCCTTACAAATATTCATGAGCACCAACCCCTCTTGTGTATAAAACACAACTATCTCTCAATGTTGCTTACTCAAAAAATGATAAAACTCTACAATATCTCCTTTTCTCTCTTCAAAAACAAATACATACCATAAAATTTCTTACATATACAAATGGATTCTCAAGCCTTTATTTGTAGCTTTCCAAATGGCCTTTGGCATTCACCCTTTGTGACCCTTCAATCCTCATGGAAAATGGCACCAAACTTACATGAACCTTTGTATCCTTGTATTTGAAAATTCATATGGTGACACTTTATAAGCAAAATCATCTTTTCCTCTTTTGTCTTTATCTTGATGACTTTTCATATTCCTCAAAGTGTCTTTTCATGGAAAAAAGTGACATACCTCTTTTGTCTTCACATGGTGACTCTTGGAATTCCTCAAGGTGACTCTTCATGAAAAAATTCATCCCATTCCTCTTTCATCTTTTAACCCGTGACTCTTTGACTTCTCCATGGGCTCTCTTTTGGCTTATATGCAACCAAAAATATATTCATTAATATTAAATAAATATTAACACATTCGCCAACATATGAATATTAAAAACACCATTAAATGTATTGGGGACTTTATCACCATTAATGCTAGACCTTTGACATCAATGACAATATTTCCAACAATTTCCCCCTTTGTCATTGATGGTAACCTTAAACTGAAACTACCACCTAAAACCTACACATACTATCATCTAAAAAACATACAGTAACTCCCCCTTATTATAGCAATATGCACCTATTCCTTGTACCTATTTTTACACCTATACCTATACCTATTATTCTCCCCCTTTGACATCAATGGCAAAGGGCCTACTTGGAGCTAACACTTAGATTCCCCTCAACTAATGCTAAACCTCAATGGTAGAAAGTAAAAGAAATTACACCTAACTTCTCTTGTAGATAATCAAATGTGTATTTTAGTAGTGCCTTTGTGAAAATATCTTCAATCTTCTCTATAGTACTGATATACTCCATCTTAACCTATTGATTTGCAATATGCTCTCAAGAAGTGATATGTAATGGGAATATGTTTTGTTCTTGAATACATCACTAGATCATTTAAAATATTAATAGAAATTGTGTTATAAAAAAAAAGAGAAATAAGTTCATCATACTTTACCTTGATATCTTCCAAAGTTTGCTTCATCCAAAGCACTTGAGTACAACACAATACTGCTATAATATATTCTACTTCAATTGTAGAAAATGATACTAAACTCTACTTCTTGCTTAGCCATGATATTAAGCTATCACCAAGGAAGAAAGCTCTTCCACTTGTACTCTTTATGTCATCCAAGCACCTTGCCTAATCTGAATCTGTATAAGCAACCAAAGTGAAATCTCTACCTGTGGGATACCATAATCTATAATTCAATGTCACCTTGATATATCTAAATATTCTCTTCACCAAATGAATATGACTATCTTTTGGAAATGACTGATATCTTGCAACCATACCTATTATATGCATGATGTTTGGCCTTGATGCTGTCAAATATAAAAGACTAGCAATCATAGATCTATACAAAGATTGATCTATAACAGGTGAATCTACATCCTTGCTCACCTTATTTCTTGTACACATTGGTGTGCCAACTAGTGCACAATCCTCAAAACCAAATTTAGTCGACATTTATTTGGCACATTTACTTTGAGATATGAAAATTCCTTTATCTGACTAAAACATTTGTAATCCTAAGAAAAATGACAATTCTCCAAGCATAGACATCTCAAATTATTTTTACATATTATCAGAAAATTTTTTTGTCATATTTTCTCTAAAAATGATATCATCAACATATACAACAACAATCAATTGATGCTCACCTTCTGTTTTGATGTAGAGATTACTATTAGCAAATCCTTTTTTCAAACCTTGATCTTGCAGGTACTTATCAAGTCTTACATACCAATCTCTGGGAGCTTGTTTCAATCCTTACAATGCTTTATTCAATCTCCATACATGGCTACTAATATTTGAAAGAATAAATCCCATAAGCTGCTCAATGTATACCTCTTCTTCTAGATTTCCATTCAAGAAGATAGATTTGACATCCATCTGAAACACTTTAAAAAATTTAAACACTGTATATGCAAGAAACATTCTAATAGCCTCTAACCTTGCCAATGGTGAAATTTTTTTTTTAAAATCTATTCCCTCAATCTGAGCATATCCTTTACATACTAATCTTACTTTATTTCTGGTCATTTCTCCATTTCCATTCAACTTATTTCTATAAACCTATTTTTTTCCTATCACATTATGATCTTTTAGTCTAATCACTAATTCCCAAGTATCATTATTTTTTATTTGATTTAATTATTCATCCATAGCCTTAACGTAATGATTATCATCTCTAGCTTTTAAAAAAGTTCTAGGTTGAATTTTAGATAACAAAGAAAAAATTACTTGCTCAGATTCACTTACCATCATTCTTCTCATGTGAATTCCTTCATTTATGTCCTCGATAATGTCAATTTCATTATTATTTCTCTAAACATATTTGGATGGAGTTTTGGTTCCCTTTTTCTCCTTCTTCTCATCTTCATCTAATTTTTCAAAACCTTCTTCTTCAATGATTTCAGGGATGTCTATTGGATCATTGATTCTTTGTGTTCCATCTTCTTCTATCCTAACACTTGCACTTTCAACAATTTTTTAGGTTATTTTGTTATAACATTTATTAGCTTTACTTTTGAAATAATAACCAAGAAATATACCTTCATCTTCTCTAGATTCAAACTTACCAAGTTTTTCATCTGTTCTCTTTATGAAGCATCTGCTACTAAAAACTCTGAAATAATCAACTATTGCTGGTTTGTCTTTCCATAGCTCATAAGGACTCTTGTCACTATTGGCTCTTAATAATGCTCTATTTTGAATATGCACTGCTATAGTAACTACCTCTCTCCAATATTTATTTGCTATCTTATATTCATTTAGCATTGTCCTCACCATCTCCTGAACTATTCTATTTTTTTATTCAACTACTTTATTTTGGTATGGATTTCTAGCTGTTGAATAATGTATCTTTATTCCATGGTCTTAAAAAAACTCAATAAATTGATCTGACATAAATTTTTCTCCTCAATCTGATCTTAGACACTTAATCTTCAAACTAGTTTTATTCTTAACTAATGCTTTGAATGCTTTAAAATATCTAAAAGTTTTTGATTTTTTTCTTTAAAAACATTACCCAAATCATACGTGAAAAATAATCAATAAACAACATGAAATAATTTTCACCTTGAGTACTTTGAGTTCTCATAGGTCCACACAGATCAATGTGTACAAGCTCTAGCATCTGAGTAGTCAAGTACTCTTTTGTTTTGAACTACCTTCTAGCCTACTTCGTATGCTGGCAAGGTGCACAAACCATGTCAGATGGCTTTGCAATCTTTGTAATATTTTTTAATGCATGCTTCTTTCTTATGTTGACAATATTATCAAAATTTATGTGCCCCATTCTCCTATGCCATATCCAAATTTGTTCAATCCGACTCAAACAACATTTTTGACCTTTCATGTCTAATAGCATATAAAAATTATTACCTACTTTTTGAGTATCTGCAACCATCATATATCAATCTTTTCTTCTAATTTTACAACTTTCTACATAAAACTTTAGTGTGTGGCCCTGATCACACATTTGACTTACAATCAAAATATTATGCTTAAGACCATCTCCATACAAAACATTTTCAATTTTAGTTCTACCATTATCCAAACTTAGTGTAGCTTTTCTAGCAATTCTGGTAGTAATATCATCTCTAAATTTTACTATGCCACCATTGAATTTCTTCAAGGTTATTAACTTGATCTTATCTCTTGTCATGTACCTCAAACATCCATTATCAATGAACCATGTCTTTTTTTATTTTTTGTATGCAAAGCTGTTTGCACCAACATAGATTTTTTAGGTTGTTTCTTTTGCCATGACTTCTTGATGAATAGAGCCTTGAAACTCTAGTCTTTTTTGATTGACTCAAACACACTTCTATAGTATCAAGCTATGTTTCTAAATTTTTTTCACTTGTAACATATTATGGCCTCTTCAATAAAGCCTGATAGATGAGCAAAAGAGTTGTGGCTTCTGCTTGACTCTACATGACTTTCTTTGTCCTTATTTTTGAAACTATTAGGTATTTTCCAATATTATAATTTATTATGGCCATATACATTACAATAAAAATAATAAATATAAAAATAGGACTTATTTGTGTATCTCTGACCTGATTACCTTTTGTATCTCTATTCCCTCCTGCCTTTTTTGTTTGAGATGTCCTTTGTATTCTTAACTTCTTCCCTTTTTATTTCTTCTTTTGTAAGAGCTTCAGCATAGCTCTTTCCTTTTTTCTTATCTATGAAATTAGTGACCTCCTCTTTCTCTTTTTCAAATCCAATACCTATCTTATCTGACATTGATCTTTGATTTTCTAATATCTTTTTTAACATATTAGTGTTATTCTCAAATTTTGAATCATTGGATTCTTTATCATTGATTGCTTTATTTATTTATTTAAGATCTGGTTTTAAAGAAGTAATTTCAATAACATACCTTTCACATTATTTAATTACTATTTTCAATTATGCCATTAGATCTTCTTCATTTTTCTTGGCTTCTTCAAAGTGTGATTATATATCTTCAATTATTTCCTTTGACTCTTTTTCATTTTTCTCAATCTAGAGCCTTAATATTTGATTCTTATTTTCAAGAGCTCTTAACTCTTCTAAGGCACAAATGAGTTCTTCTTCTAGATTCCCTTCATCTTCACCCTATTCTTCTTTCTGATCATCTTTACTTTTGCTTGCATAGGTATCTTCATGTTTGGGCATGAATAGAATCTCTTCTTCTTCTAAGTTATTGACTCCACTATCTTTGGCAAAGCTAGGATATTTAGAATACAAACTCTTCTTCTCAAATCCCTTCTTGAATTTGTCTTTAAAATTCTTTTTGTATGTATAATTTCTTTCTTGATTGTCATCATTACCCTTATTTGGGCAATTAGCTACAAAATGTCTAATCTTTCCATAATTAAAACATTTAAAAGGTAATTTTTCTTGATATTTACGTGTACCATTTTTTAGCTTGTTAATGAATAGAGCTCCATTGTCATCTTCATCATCACTAAAATATCATTTGATTCTTGAATTTTATCTTTCTTTTTATTTGATGTCTTGAAAGCTGCTTCTCTCTTTGAAAGTTTATCTTGTTCAGTTTGCATCTCATATATCGTAAGAATACCATGAGGCTCATCCATTTTTAGCTTGGTTAAATTCTTCATCTCTTCAATCACCAAAACATTTGCATCATATCTCAATGGTAGAGATCTCAAAATGATTTGAACCACAGTCGATTCCTCTAAATTTTCTTTGAGACCTTGAATCCGATTGACTATTTGATCAACCTGTGAGAGATAAATTGTTATATTTTATTTTTCTTCCATCTTCAAACTCTCAAAATGTCTTCTAAAAGTTTGAAGCTTATATTTTTGAACTTTTCCATAACATTTGTAAATATTCTCAAGTTTTACTCACGTTTCATGAGCAGATTTACATTACATAACTTTAAATTTTTTTGATTCACATAAACCACATAAAATAACATTTAAAGCTTTATCATTGTTTTCACTTACCTTATTTTCTATTGGAGTAGTTGCAAGTGTCTTTGGATCTTCATATTCCTCCACCACTACTTTCCATATGTCGAATCCAAGGGCCATAAAATAAGTCTTCATCCTTATGCTCCAAAAAAATAATTCATCCCATCAAATAAAGGTGCCTTATTTGTAGAAAATCTTTCATGTGATCCAGCCATCGTGCTTTCCTGATCTTCCCTCAAGTTGTTACACTTTTTCAATAATAACCTAGTCTGATACCAATTGTTAAGTATGAAATATACTGAGGGGGGTTGAATCAATATATTATATATCTTTTACTTAATCTGATTTATTTTCTTTAACCACTCAATCATACATTCAAGATATGCAATAAAATTGAAATAATAATTTACACCACACAAGAGAGAGAGAGAGAGAGAGAGAGAGAGAGAGTAGATTTTTACATGAAAACCCAAAGTGCAAAAAACCATGGAGAATAATCTCAAGTATATGAATGAAAACCAACTCAAAATATAAAATTCACAAGCACCAACTTGCAAGAGCACCAATCCCTTTGCTGAGCACCAACACAACAACTATTTGTGAGAATGAACCCATAGGAGGACCAACCCCTCTTGTGTATAAAACACAATTAACTCTCAATGTTGCTTACTCAACAAATGATAGAACTCTACAATATCTCCTAATTTTCTCTCTTCAAAAATAAATACAAACTATGCACTTTCTTACATATACAAATGGATTCTCAAGCCTTTATTTATAGATTTCCAAATGTCCTTTGGCATTCATCCTTTGTGACCCTTCAATCCTTATGGAAAATGGTGCCAAACTTTCATGGCCCTTCATATCCTTGTATTTGAAAAGTTATATGGTGACCCTTCATAAGCAAAAGCATCCTTTCCTCTTTTGTCTTTATATTAATGACTTTTCATATTACTTAGAGTGTCCCTTCATGGAAAAATGCACCATACCTTTTTTTTCTTCACATGGTGACTCTTGGAATTCCTCAAGGTGACTCTTCTTGATAAAATGTGTCCCAATCCCCTTTCATCTTTTACCCTATGACTCTTTGACTTATCTATGGGCCCTCTTTTGACTTATATGAAACCAAAAATATATTCATTAATATTAAATAAATATTAACACATATTAGCCAAAAAATTGAATATTAAAAACACCATTAAATGCAATGGGGACTTTATCACCAATAATGTTAGACCTTTGACATCAATGACAATATTTCCAACAAAGACATGTCCATTTGTAAAATTCCACCCATGCTAGCAACCCATTTTAATTATAGAAATAACCCCCACTTAGGTGGGTAGTGCACAACTACCACATCCATATTCAAATACTAACCAGGATGCACTACTAACTTTACAATTAATCCTTTGACTTATCCAACAACTAACACCTCTCATGAGTCCATGGCATAACACTTGCCAAAGGTTGATTTGATTTTCACTCTAAGCTCATTTAAGACACCCAAGGGCATCATGTTGCTAGAAGATTTGGAATCAAAAATGCAATTGTGGACAATTGAATAATTGATCAATATGGTAGTGTAAAATGGATCCACATCTAGCTAAGCTTCTACCAATACAGTCCCCAAATAGACTTCTAGAGTAGGTTCAAAAACCTATTCAAATTTTTCATCACTTTCTAAGAGTGTTTAGGGTGAATTCATTTCATTCACAACTAAACTTTCACTGAATTCCAAGTACTTAAATTCCCTCTTCTTATGTTGAGGTATTCACCATAACTCAACAAGTGGCATGGTGATTTTTAGTTGGATCAAAACTTGGGCCATATCACACATGCTATACTAAGGAAAAAGCATATTAGGAGGAATGGTGACAACACCTTCAGCTGGAATATAATCATTTAAAGTCTGAATTGGAATAGGCTAAGATGAATTATCATTATGAATAATAGTCTTGACGGGTGTATTTTTTATAACATCACTCACACCCTTAGGAATACAGGAAAATATGGGTACTCTATTCTTGAATGGAACACCTATTGGTTTAGTAACTTGGGAATTGGGTACTAGTTTAGAAGAATTTAGCACTGTTGTAGTTTTCTTTAATTCCTTACTTGTATCCCTTACCCTTAGATTTATAGGGGTAGTGTCTTGAGGAATAACACCTTGTTGCCTGCTTCTCAAGTTGTATTCTTTTTATTGGGAAACTATTGCATTAATTAGCATCCACCTGCCCTCAACTAAATGAATCATCCCATCATATTTATTAATCATCATAGAATGTAAGAATTCAAAATCATGATTGGGTAATTCATATGATTGTGTTTTATTAACATCATAATAAAATTTGGAAGTTGGGGCATATGCCTTCTGACTGCACTCCAAAACTGATCAATAGTAGTAGCACTTAGAAATTCCATTTAGGTATACAACTTACTTCAGGATACTTGATAATTAAACATAAAAATCTCGTCATCATCAAACATAGATTTCAGATCATCTACATCTTCATCAATCGGTTCAGCAGTACCACATGGAAGATGTGGAATGAACATTTATCACACTTATCAATGTCAATGTCATAATTTATATATTTCACTTTGGCATTTAATTATCAGGGACTTCCTTTCTATCCCCTCTATTTTGATTTCTATATGTTCTTTCATCACATGCAAGCCTCTTCGATCTATCATTATCTCTAATGTGGAAAATAGGCCTCCCTTGTGCTTGATTCAGATTTTGAGATCTCTCTTGACTTGTAGATCCATGAGGTACCCCTTTCTCAATTCTATCCAGCTTGTAGGAAATATCTTTGACATCATAGTCCAAAGACATAACAATCTCCTCAAGGTTGGGTGTCTTAGTGGACTATAATTTTTTTTAATTGACTTACTTCACATCAGCCCATTTATTCAAGGGATTTCACATAGCCTTTATATTATTTTCAATTTGGATGTCTATATTAAATTCCAACCTTAGGTTCATGGGAGCCTTGTCCCTCAAGTAGTACACAACCTTCTTGTCAAAGGCATCACAATTTTTAATTATGTAGGCTGTATCATGTAGCCTAATGTTTTCATGTAGCCTCATCATAGTCTTATTGGATCATGTATTAAATTCATTCACATAGTCACTAGGGTTATTATTTATGTTTTCAAAATATTCCAACAGAAATCTAGGATAAATCCTATCATCATACTAAATTTTTAAAACATTCTTCATTTCTTCCCATGAATCAATGTATCTACGGGGAAGAAAATTAAACCACTTAAATCATATTATTCTAGAGTGTGAAAAAACAAATTAATTCAAACATCCTCATGCTCAACCTCATAATCTTCAATGATAATGTGAAAATACCTCAAATGATTATCACTAATCACTACATTGTACCCTTTAAACTTTGGAAGGCAGTTCCTTACTTCATTCAAGATTTCATTAGGATAACCTTCCATGTCATCAAAATTAATAGGTCTAAATCTAGTAATTTAGAATTCAAGATGTTTATTCTCATCTTGATCCTTATGCCTCATGATTGGTTCAATGGTGGGTTAACAATCAGATGGCAAAGTGATGTGAGGGGGTGAGTGAGGTGGACTTGGGGGGATCAAAATTAGGAGGAGATTTAGCTAGTTGAGAAGGAGATGGATAGTAAATGGGACTATATGATATTGAATGATTAGGATAGATATGATAATATTAAATAATATGTATTTAAACAAAAAGTTCAAGTGTATTACAATATTGATAGTCTAGACACTCCTTTACAATTGAACATTGCTCTTCAATCAGCCTCCAAACTTGTCTCCTTCTTTAATGAATACTTAAGGGTGAGACAAGTTGTTTTGATGAGTCATCTTTGAAAGATGATATCAATTCTTATATATTTTCAAGAAATAAATAACTCAAAGATGAAACTTAACATAGATATTAAAAATAGGCACTGATCTTCCTTGAAGATAAAGTTGGAATTGCCACTAGAATCAAACTTCTATAATAAAACAATTTATGAACTGGTTGTGATACATGCTAAAATTAAACTTTGTTGAAGATTACTAATGAGATATAAAGCAAAGATACTAAAAATTTAGATTATTTTCAAAGGGGAAATCACTTTCCAACATGATAAGTTAACATCTCTTTGCAATAAAAGTAATAAAATTTAATTTATCAAATCTTTTAAATTTTTGGCAACATTCCTGGTGGAGTGTTGAACTTATTGATGGCCAAGATAGAAGAGGCAATAAATCACACTCAAATATCCTAAAATTTCAAACTTATGAGTTAATATGAATATACATGTCTAAAAATGCGTAGTTGAGATTATTATAACAAATATTTCTTGATAGAGAACATGAGAACAACAACAAATACAACCCTCTATTAGAGTCCCTAACAAGATGGGTGACAAAGATTATTCCCTGAAAATGATAACAATTAGAATGTTGTGGCATTGATGGACCAAAGATAGTCAAAATAACATAAAGATAGGTAGAGAACTTGATAATACTAAATTACTTATAACTCTCTACAAGAATCCTTGATAACATAATTAACCAAGATTTGTATTTAGTCCTTGAAAATGGTACTTGTGAAGTGTTGGCTTCCAATTTCACACCTCTTGTAATTAGCCTTGCACACTTGATAAAAATGGAAAATGTGGATGATAAACTTTTTGATATGTTGTTATATCTAGTGAAGGGTTTAGCACATAAATGGATTGAATGTAGATAATGACTGGAAAACACTGATAAAGGGTAGGGTTAGCTCCCTAATAATTTTAGCTCTACTTGAACCAAGGTGAGAGGACCTGAGGGGTAGCTTTCTCACATGGAGTGATACTGCAATTCAATCTCCATGGAGATTATTGACACAAAATGAAAATCTGACCAAGGCATAATCAAATTTTCACAATCACCCTGTGAAGGGTTATCACATAGAATGCACAAATGCTTTTAAGTCAAAAACAAACTATTGAAAATAGATGGAAAAGTGACTACAACCTTCATTCTAATTTTTTTTCAATAACAGGGGTTCAAATGGAAGATTGTAGTGTTGGACTTTAAAGCACAAGGCACAACCACATTTTAAGTATGCAATATTTATGCATCTATAGGAAAATAACACTTAAAATATGTAACATATATATTTTTTATAGGGTAGAATAGGGCAGGATGAGTTTGGTAGTTATAAAAAAGAGTGGTATGTTTGTGGTTTTAAAACAATATGGATTATTTTAACATACATGGCATCACTCATCTGCAAAAGTGTAGAAGATTAAAATACAAGCCATGGGAACTACCAGGAGTGTTTTGCATCCATTGGTGCCAATACAATGCAAATATGAAAATGATTCGTAAAACCCTAGAGCATACACTACAACTAAAATTTAAACTACTTTTTCATATTATATCCACAAACCTAAGGTGCCCTTCAGAGATACGTAACAATATATTTCAAAATCACTCTGCAGAAAGGGATTTATAACCTAGATCTATGCCCAAAATGACAACCAATATTAAACATAAAACTAGATATCCAATCAACATAACTTGCAACACATATCATTGTATTTAATCAATATGAAAGAGTAAAAACCACAAGTATTTTCCATTATCTTGAAATAAAATATTATATACATCATTATTTTAGAATGTTGCCAGGGGCACAAGCATCGTGAGTTTACTCCTTGTTGGATATGGGAGACATATTAAAATGCTCTCAGAGCTTGCTAATGGTTGTACAACTACAACCACCTTAGCAGGAGAGATAAAATGCACACACAACAATAGATCCTAAATTTGGAAGAACCTAGACTTAAAAAAAACTAACTATCAACAACAAATTTAGAAAAGAGGACAAGCCCTCTTTATATATAACTTCTCACCACTTTTTCAATTTAGGAATATGTGTTGAAATTTGCAATATTGCAAACTTGTAGTTAGCCCTCAAAGTTCTACCAAGATGCTTTTAGCTAAAATATGCTCTTCGCTATGCCTAGAATATTCATTCCTTTGCAATGAAAATGATTATTGTAACTACCTCTACATGAAATGATAAATATTTGCAACAAAACCTTTGATTTATTGGGTGGAAATGCATTTTATTTGAGCTTTAACGAGAATATTCATTTTAGATTCAAACAAACCCTTTGTCTTCTTGTGAAACTACCTAGATTTGCTTTTGACCACTCATTTGCATAGCTAGAATCTCTTGGACAACTTCCCTTCCTCTTATAAATGCCAAAAAACAACCCCACTTTTTAATGATGGCATTGAAACATTGCATATCCATGGCCAATTTATAAATATTCTTTGGAATGGCCCATCTTGATATTGTAGACTTGTAATATTTCTCCCATTGAGTTTTTCAAACAAGTAAAACATTTGGAAAGATGCAATACTTAGGTTATTTTACCTTTTTCATCTTTGGACTTCAACTTTCTTTTTCATACTTTGTGTTTTTCACATTTTGACTTTTAGGGTTGCCACCAACTTTTTTAATGCATAAGTGGATTACTTTTCACCTTTTTGCCTTATGGGGAAATTATAGTCTCATTTACAATTTTGCACTTTCTTTGTTTGGGGGAAATCTGGAACTCAACAGTACATTCACACCCTACAAATTGGCAACTTGTAATTCACAGTTACAGTTCCCCTGAAAAGGTCCTACAGGGAACTAGGAACTCCGAGTGTAAATTGTAACTTTGCAAATTACAGTTGCAATTCCCCTGAAAAGTTCCCACAGGGAACTGCAAACTCCAAATGCAAGTTTCAACTTGTAAATTACAGTTATAGTTCCCCTAATTTTTTTTACAAGGAATTGGGAACTCCAAGTGCAAATTACAACTTGTAAATTGTAGTTGCAGTTCCCCTCAAAATTTTCCTCAAGGAACTAGGAACTTCAAGTGGAAATTATAACTTGGAAATTGTAGTTTTAGTTCCCCTCAAAAATTCTCTTAGGGAACTAGGAAATTCAAATGCAATTTCCTATTTTCACAAATGCAAAATTACAATTGGATTGGAAAATTCTTCTTTGAAATGAGACCTTATGTTTGACTAGTGTTGACTAGCAGGTTTGGGAGATCCAATTGAAATTTGCAATTTACACATTTACAAATATAAAAAATTGTATTCTTCCCTAAAATCTCTCTAAAGCTCCATTTGAGTTGACCTTTTACACTTGCTTTGACTAGTGGGATTGGGAGACTTGATTGCACATTGCAACTTACATCTCCCGAGGACTTTGGAGCCTCAAATGCAACTTTTGAAACTTGTAATTTTTTGACTTTCCACCTAACTCCATTCCACCCTAGTTTAGTAGAGCACCTTCTAGAAAAGCTTCTCAGAATCCATCCATTTCATTATTTGATGCCTCAACACAAAAACCTATAATTTTTGCACAATATAGTTGCATTTGAAGCATGGCTCCGTATTACACTGGTTCATTTTCCCATGGTTATTTGACAAATCTGGTTCCCTGGCTGAATTATCAGATGCCTAGGCATGCAAAATTTATTCCATCTTTTTTGACTCCTTTCCATACACTGTATTTCAATTCTCCTTGCAGTTCTCCATGTCCTAGTAAGAGAGGTAATTTTCCAATATGTCTAACATATGCTAGAACTATGACTAAATGAGCACCCTATGAACTTGACTTTTAATCTTGACCATCATCTTGTTCAACAAAATCATCTTACCAAAAGCCTCCAAAATCTTCTTATATGCTTCATTATGACACTCTTGTGGCATTTACCTCAATCACATCAAAACCATGCTCTTCTCCACAGGCATAGAAGGCAGCATATTTTCCACAACCAACTGGTTGAGTGAGAAGTAAAACTTTTATTTTTTAAGACCATCTTCCCCATCCTTGCTGAGAGTCTCTTCCTCATCCTAGAAACATCCCCAATTCTCATCCTCAATGCTATTGTCATTTTCTTTGGTTCGATGTTTATCAGAACTAAAAACACATCCATGCCAGCAACGTAGCTAATCATCTAGAAATGTTAGTGACTGAGAATTTCCACAAACCTCATTAGAAGTTTTTGAATGATAATTGTCAGTGCACAAGTGGTTCATACCACTAATACAATGGAAATGACATGAGATAAACCTTTGTTCAAGGTGTGTTCCAATAATCTTTCCCCTTTTTCTTGGCTTCCATACCACAATCCAATAACAAATGCACTTGATGCTGGGGTCCCTGTTTCCCTCCTAGCTTCGTGATACTTTTTTCAGGTTCATCCTCTTCATTGGCCATGGTACAGTGAGTGTAAAATTTGAAGCTACAGCTGCATCAATCTGAAAGAAAAAAAATAGAGCAGAAAGAAAAATAGAGTATAGAAAGGCAGAGCAAGAAAGAAATTCCAGATACAATGATATTTCCTTCATAATAATTAAAAAAAGCCTTAGCCTTAATAAAGGTTACAAAAGCTTCTCAAACGCAGCAAGGAGAAGTGGTTAACAAATGAAAAAGTAGATTCAACTGTTGTTTAACCATCGCATCATTATTTTCATGAATGGTGGAGAAAACAAGGGAACTGCTCTGCATTAGTTAGCTTAGTTACACAACAGTTAGCTTGGACTGCGCCTGTTGGAGGAGAAATTAACGCTAACACCCCCCTTAAGCTAATTAAGGAGAAGAGAAAAAAAAGAGGAAAGAGGGAAAACCCTGTGGGAACAAAACCCCCCCTCAAAAGAGACACTAACTGCACATGGCAGCTATTATGTTGCAGTGTTCTTCACACCAAGAAGGTCTTGTAGAAAATGAAACTTTTGCTCAGTGAATGTCTTCGTGAAGATGTTGGCAATTTGTTCAGAAGTGGCACAGTACTGCAAGTTGATGACTCCACCATGTATCAATTTGCGGATGAAGTGCATATGGATCTCGATGTGTTTGGTCTGTTGCTGTTGTATGGGATCTCTACAAACCTTCAATGTACACTGATTGTCACACTAAATGACAGTCAAATGATGAAAGAGGATACCAAGCTCAATTAGGAAGTGTTGCAACCAAATGACTTGAATGGTAGCATTGACTACACCTCTATATTCAGCCTCTATTGATGATAAAGCAATGGTAGATTGATTCTTACTTGACCAACAAATGGGCCCTGATCCCAAAGTAAGAACATATCCTGAAGTGGACTTGTGATCAATGTTATCACCAGCCCAGTCAGAATCAGTTTAGCCAATGAGATCCAAAGCACAACTTGCTGAATAATGAATCCCATAGCAAATAGTTCCCTAGACATAGCGAAGTATACGCTTGGCAGCCTCCCAATGTAGCTCATGCGGCTCTTGCATGTATCTAGAAACAACCCCCACTGCATATGAGAGATCTGGATGAGTGTGACTGAGATAAAGAAGACTCCCCAAAAGTTGACGGTAGCATGTGCAATCAACCAATGGTGTATCCTTGCCATCTTCAAGCTTGACCCTTGATAGGAAAGGTGTGACAACTGACTTATAGTCAGTCATGTGAAACCGAACCAAGAGATCTCGTGCATACTTGGATTGAGCAACTATGATTCCTGATTGATTCTGGCTGATTTTAAGGCCAAGAAAAAAATGTAGGAGACCCATGTCTGTCATAGAAAATCTATCATGAAAAATAGTTTTAATTGTTGCAATGGCGGTGGGTGAATCACCTGTTATTAGTAGATCATCTACATAGAGTACTATGAGCAATAAAGAATAAGAGGTTCTTAGCATATAAACATTTGGATCAGATTTGCATCATATGAAATTTTGAGATAGAAGATAAGAATCCATTTTAGCATACCAAGCTCTAGGTGCCTGCTTGAGGCCATAGAGTGACTTCTTGAGTTTACATACCAATGAGGAATTTTGCATATACCCTTGTGGCTGCTCCATGTAGATATCCGCCTCAAGATCACCATGAAGAAATGCATTCTTCACATCTATGTGATGAACCTCCCACCTTCTTGATGCTGCAATGGCAAGATCCAATTGAATGGAGTCCATTTTTGCCACTGGAGCAAAAGTCTCATCATAGTCAATGCCATGAACTTGTTGAAAACCTTTGGCGACCAACCGTGCTTTGTATCTGCTCACATGTACATTTGCTGATTTCTTTGTCCTATAGACCCATTTACATCTGACAAGCTTGCGATTGGAAGGAAGTGGAACCAAATTGCAAGTTTGGTTTGCAATGAGGGAGTTGTACTCCTCATCCATGGCTGCTTCCCAAAGCGGATTCCCTGTAGCTTCTGCATAAGTTTGAGGGTCAGATGCTAGAACCACATAAGCATGCATCGGCATGATGGGATCGGTAGCTGAGAGTGCATGAGGGACTTCATATATATCAGCTAAGCTCCTTATTCTTTGATTTTCCACATGGGATACTAAATCATCACTAGAATCCAAATCAAGGATTGGTTGTGGATTAGCATGTGCATGCTCATGTTCCTCTGACTCAGATTCAAAAATATCTAAAATAAGATCAGAATAATTGCATGTATCTCTGAGATTTGTAAGATGAGGAAGCATAGAGGTAGTGGCTTGTTCTACCTGAGATGCATGTGGAAGACTTTCATCAAAGTAGACACTCCTTTCAATGAAGAGTGTTTCAGTGGAAAGATCTAGTAGTTTGTATCCCTTTACACCATCTAGATATCCAACAAAGATGCATTCTTTGCTTTGAGGCTCCAAAGCCTTCCTCTTATCTGCAAGAATGCATGCCCAAGCACGAGATCCAAAGATGCAAAAATGTGTGACTTCTGGTTGCTTGCCTCTCCATGCTTCAAAAGGTGTTTGTCTTGTGACAGATTTGTGAAAAGATCTGTTTTGTATGTACGAAGCACAGTTGATTGCTTCAGTGCACAACTTGGAGGGAAGGGACCTAGCATGCAACATGCAGGTGGCCATCTCTTTCAAAGATCGGTTTTTCCTCTCAGCTACCCCATTTTGCTGTGGAGTGTATGGAACTATGTTCTGCAATTGTATTCCTGATTCATCACAAAGATGTTGGACATCATTGTTGACATACTCCCCTCCATTATCTGTGCGGAGGATCTTGATCATTTTCCCAGACTGCTTCTCTGCATGGGCTTTGAAAATCTTGAGATTCTCAAACACCTCAGATTTGAATTTGAGAAAATACACCCATGTGTATCTTATGTAATCATCAATGAATGTTAACACATATCTGGCTTTGCTCATGGAAGGTTTAGGAAATGGACCCATAAGATCGCTGTGAACTGTTAGGTTGTGGAGCTAAAAGCTTCACTGATGCAAACAGGGGAGGAGGTTGCTGAAGGTTGCTGAGTTGCAGAGAAGCTGGGGTCGGTCTAATCAGCCGACGTCGGCAGGATAGCAGAGAGAAGCAACCGACGTCGGTCATATATCGGCCGACGTCGATCACCTCCAGGCAGACAGGGACCGACGTCGGTCACCTATGTGGTTTGACTGCGAGCTAATTACGGACAGTTAGCTAACGAACCAAGTGTTTGCATGATGAGTACTAATTTTAGACTCATAGCTGCGGATCTAATTATTGTAATTAGGTGTTTAATTATTGTTTGGATGAGATCTATATAATAGACTCATGGTTGTATTGAAAAAGTGTTCTAGTTTGAGTTGAGCAAAGTTTGCTCCTTCTGTGTGTGAAGTGAGTAAGGGTGTTCCTCTTAGTTCCCTATCAGTGCCAAGCTTGGTACTGGTTGGAGAATCATAAGGACTTGGTGAGGCAAGGACAAGGGTTCTTCAGGGTGTAGAGTGATCTACATGGTAAGTAAGATCGTTGATCTGTAGGTGTATGTGTGTGCAAGGTCAAGGTTCATAGGTGTGCAGAATCGTGTTTGATTTGCAGGTGTGCAAGATCATATAGACAGCAACACAACAGGGAGCAGTATCAGGCAGGATCTACTTGGAGTACAGGTGTGTACTCGGATAGAGCAAGAGAAGAAGGCAAGGGAGTTCCTTCCATAAGTATGGTCTGTTGAAGTGCAGGTTATTGCAGGTTCATGGGAGATCTACTTGAAGTACCTTGAGTACTTGTGGAGCATGTGGAGTGCTTGTGGAGTGCGTGGAGCACTTGTGTTGTGCGTGGAGCGCGGGAGGTGAACACCAACTCTGTATTTGAGTTGGGTGTTGGGACCTGAGAGGGAGAGCTTTGGGGAGAAGAATTACTGTTCACTTGAGGTGTGGAAAACCTCTGTAAGGTGGTAGAGAAGATGTGGGATATTCTCTATTGTATTCTTTTCTGTATAAAGTGTTAATACAAGTTGTGTATTGTCTCTCATATGCTGTGTTATTCTGAATTCTAGTTACTTGGTGAATCTGGTTATTTTCGCATATTATAGTTGCTTGGTATTTGGTAATCAATTGTATGCTTCCGGTGTTTCGCACCCTGACAAGTGGTATCAGAGCTAAGGTTGCAAGAAGCAGGATTGTGTTTGGTTACAGGGCACTCTCAGGGGTTTCTGATTGAGTGGGAGTAGAGCAACGGCAGATCAAAGTAAGCTAAGAATGGAGGAGTTGAAAAGCATAGATGGTTACTTAAGGTCCCATGGAAAGAAAGAGCAGGTAAAAGAACATTATTGGTTGGTAGCAGATCAGCATGAAGAAAATGAAGATACAGATGTAGCAGGTGTTATTGCACAAGATGTGTTTGCAAGTTTCTTGGATAAAGTTGAATCTTGGATAAAAGATTCGGTTGCCTCTTTCCATGCAACCCCAGGTAGAGGAGCTGGTGAGCCTTGCCAAAGAATTGGCAAAGGGGAAGTGAAGCTGAAATTGCAGGCGGCCAACACACAGGTGTTGATGAAGGTCATGCAGGTCCCAGGTTTGGAGATATGGCTAATTTCTTCAGAAAGATTGGGTGATGAGAGATGCACAAGAACTCTCACAGCGGTAGCACTTGAATTAGCTGGTGGTAAGAAAACAGGTATACTTTATCTACTTGTTTATATTACTGATTCTTCTTCTGTTGTAGAGACGTGGCTTCATAGGCTTGGTCACAAGAGCAGGAAGGAGATGCATGTTCTTAAGCGGAAGACAGATATATTTGACAGGCTTAAGAACTGGAAAGCCTTGGTGTACTTGGAGGAGATGGCGGACAGAAACCAGTGGATGGGGCTGGATACTTCTGAGCAGGGCAGTTTGGACATGTGTTTTGATTCAAAGGAGCTCACGGGTAAAAAGTCATCACTCACAGGCGAACACAGGTACCGGCGTCGGTCAGGAGGAACCGGCGTCGAACAGACAGGTGCCGATGTCGGTCATGTGCAGACCGAAGCCGGCGATGTCGAGTAGAGTAAGACCGACGTCGGTCAAGGGGACCGACGTCGGCAGTAGGTAAGACCGATGTCGGTCAGAGGACCGACGTCGGCAGCAGGGACACCGCAGGGTCGGTAGTCAGGGACAGACGCATGGGAACCGACGTCAGTCGGATGCAGACTGTGGGGTGGCCGAGGTCGATCACTGTAACGAATTTTGGGTGGACAGCATGCTGTCAAGGAGTCTCAAACACCCATACGGAGGACTGAAGACGTAAGTAGGCCCTCAAATTCGTGTTCCTCTTCTTCATACTTGTTGCTAACTATAGAGCAGGAAGGATCCAGGAAACAGGTGGGAGCTAGGCAGGGATATGATGCAGAATCAAACGTGAGTTATGGTAGGTTTGCCAGCTGGATGAAAGCACAGAGACGAATGGATTCCTTAGTAGAAGAATAGAGAGAACGGATACGTGAGATGGAAGACTAGGCATATGGTCTTGAGGAAGCTGCAGGACAGTGGTACAGGGTTTGACAGGTGGAGGACGAAGCATGGCTTCAGTCAAAGTCAGGGTAATTACTGTGGTTTGTCTTACCAGGTGGATGATGAGTCGCGACATCATTCTATTGCTGTATGTGGATGGTATATTTGCTAGCAGGGGTGTACATACAGGGTTTTGCTGAGCTAAGGGTAAGATTAGTTCAGTGTCATGTCATGAGGAGTTTGGAGCAGCGAAATTCTTTGACATGGGAGGCATGGAGATCACAGGTTGATTTTGTCTCGAGTGGAAGCTGATGTGAATCAGGTGTTGGCGAGGTTCGGGATGCAGAGCCAGAGCACACTAAGGGCTGGACATGTACAGTGTCCAAAATCACATGAGGTCTGGTATAGACCTGAGTATTCCCATGCAGTGGGAGCTGTCAGAGTTAGGAGCCAATTCAGGGAAGTGGGCTCTCAGGGATTTGAGAGGGACCAACAGTAGGTATACATGCAGGGTCAGGACTTCACTACATGGATTTGTAGGTTCGGATGTGGCAGGGTACTCGGATGACAGGAGGTACATCACAGGTTGTGTGGTGTGTTGTCTTTAGGATTGAGCTTGAAGAGGGATACAAACTAGGAAACAGATTAGACGGGGTACAGGTACAGGTACAGTGCAGCTGTTTATCTCCAAGTGGGAGATTGTTAGGTTGTGGAGCTAAAAGCTTCACTGATGCAAACAGGAGAGGAGGTTGCTGAAGGTTGCTGAGTTGCAGAGAAGCTGGGGTCGGTCTGATCAGCCGACGTCGGCAGGATAGCAGAGAGAAGCAACCGACGTCGGTCATATATCGGCCGACGTCGGTCACCTCTAGGCAGATAGGGACTGACGTCGGTCGCCTGTGTGGTTCGACTGCGAGCTAATTACGGGCAGTTAGCTAACGAACCAAGTGTTTGCATGATGAGTGCTAATTTTAGACTCATAGCAGGGGATCTAATTATTGTAATTAGATGTCTAATTATTGTTTGGATGAGATCTATATAATAGACTCATGGTTGTATTGGAAAAGTGTTCTAGTTTGAGTTGAGCAAAGTTTTCTCCTTCTGTGTGTGAAGTGAGTAAGGGTGTTCCTCCTAGTTTCCTATCAGTGCCAAGCTTGGTACTGGTTGGAGAATCATAAGGACTTGGTGAGGCAAGGACAAGGGTTCTTCAGGGTGTAGAGTGATCTACATGGTAAGTAAGATCGTTGATCTGCAGGTGTATGTGTGTGCAAGGTCAAGGTTCACAGGTGTGTAGAACCGTGTTTGATTTGCAGGTGTGCAAGATCATATAGACAGCAACACAACAGGGAGCAATATCAGGCAGGATCTACTTGGAGTACAGGTGTGTACTCGGATAGAGCAAGAGAGGAAGGCAAGGGAGTTCCTTCCATAAGTATGGTCTGTTGAAGTGCAGGTTATTGCAGGTTCATGGGAGATCTACTTGAAGTACCTTGAGTACTTGTGGAGCACGTGGAGTGCTTGTGGAGTGCGTGGAGCACTTGTGTTGTGCGTGGAGCACGGGAGGTGAACACCAACTCTGTATTTGAGTTGGGTGTTGGGAACTGAGAGGGAGAGCTTTGGGGAGAAGAATTACTGTTCACTTGAGGTGTGGGAAACCTCTGTAAGGTGGTGGAGAAGATGTGGGATATTCTCTATTGTATTCTTTTTTGTATAAAGTGTTAATACAAGTTGTGTATTGTCTCTCATATGCTGTGTTATTCTGAATTCTAGTTACTTGGTGAATCTCGTTATTTCCGCATATTATAGTTGCTTGGTATTTGGTAATCAGTTGTATGCTTCCGGTGTTTCGCACCCTGACACGAACAAGCTCTAAAGGAGAAGAGGCTCTCCATGCATTCCCCTTTGGAAACTTTTCTTGTGGATGCTTTCCAAGAGCACATCCTCCACAAATCCCATCAGAAAAGTCTATGGCTAGCAAGCCTTTAACCATTCCTTGTTTGTTAAGTTGCTGCATGTATCTAAAATTTAAATGACCAAATCTTTCATGCCAAATTCTACTTTCATCATTTGCATGTGTTAGAAGTAAAGTAGAATCTGATTTAGCAACAAAATTAGAAAAAGTGTACAGATGAGATTGATGATTTGCCTTACCAACAGCAATTTTGGAGTTGTCTTGCATGTCAAATATGGTGACCGAATCAAGGGTGAATTCAACTCTCCTACCAGTTCCAGTATGTGTCATTTGATACACAGAAAGAAGATTAATAGAAAGCTTCAGAATATGTAAGACATTCTCAAAACTTCCAATTCCAACCTCTACCCTCCCTATTCCAGTTGCCTCTACAGGAGAATTGTCTCCCATGAGAATAGGAGAACCAGAATATGGTTTCAAAGAAGAAAGAGCTTCTTTTGTGGCTGCCATGTGGTGTGAAGCTCTAGAGTCTATGATCCATGCATCTGAAGAAGAATGAATAGCAATCAATGCATGAGCATTGTCTCTTGTTTCAGGTGCTTTTTCTTCCTGCTTCTTTTTGGCACTCTCAGGGATAAGGCTACCAAGATTATGTTGTTGAAGTGTCTGAGCCATGAGATCAATGGTCTTCTTCATGCATGATGATTTTGGATGGTACCCACGGTTGCAATAGCTGCACTTTGATTGGCCCTTTTTGTCCTTCTTTTCTTTTGAGCTAGTAGATCCATCTGGAGGTTTGGGATTGCCTTCCTTTCTTGGATATGAATCTTTTTTCCCTTTGCCTTTGAATTGCTGGTTGGATTTGGAATTGTTCTTCCCACTTGCATGCACAACAAGTGCATGAGCTTTGGAATTCTTCAATGTGCCCATCTTTATAAGCTTATCCTGCTCATGTACTAGAGACTCAATGAAGGTATCTAGTGTGGGCATCTTCCAAGTTGCTCCTGTTGTGAGCCTAACTGTGTGGAAAGCAGAGACAAATACTGCATATTCTGGACCCAACTTTGATAGAATAGAAAGGATTAATTTGCTTTCTTCCTTGGATTTGTCAATACCAGATCCTTTGAGCTGAAGCAATAAGGCCTTGAACTTTGTGAAGAAATCTTGAATATTATCAAAAATCCTTGGATCTAATGAGTTGAGCTCATTTTCAAGGATATGACCCCGCATTTCATCTTGCTTTCCAAAAAGAGTCTCCAATGTATTCCAAACTTGGTTTGGAGTTGTACATGCCTCAACATGAAACAACAATTCTGGAGAGATGGATAAGCATAGCAAACCAAATGCTTCATCCATGTGGTTGAAGTATTTAGATTTTTCAACTGCTGGATTGGGTTCAACCTCTGTATTCATAACTATCCGATAGAGGCCTCTACTTCTGAGTTGAAGTAGAATTTTTGGCTTCCAATCAAAATAGTTGTATGGTGTGAGAATGGCAGAGGGTGAACATTCTATTTTTCAGCTCTGATCTTCTATATCTGCAAAAAAAAATAATGTACTTCTTCTTTCTGGCAACCAGGGTCTGATACCATGTAAAATTTGAAGCTACAGCTGCATCAATCTGAAAGAAAAAGAAAACAGAGCAGCAAGAAAAACAGAGTACAAAAACGCAGAGCAAGAAAGAAATTCCAGATATAATGATATTTCCTTCGTAATAATTAAAAAAAGCCTTAGCCTTAATAAAGGTTACAAAAGCTTCTCAAACACAGCAAGGAGAAGCGGTTAACAAATGAAAAAGCAGAGTCAACTGCTGTTTAACCATCGCATCATTATTTGCATGAATGGCGGAGAAAACAAGGGAACTGCTCTGCATTAGTTAGCTTAGTTACACAGCAGTTAGCTTGGCGTTGGACTGCGCCTGTTGGAGGAGAAATTGACGCTAACAGTGAGAAGGGAAGCCACCATTGATTAAATATATATTTCGCACAACCATATTACACCTTGAAAGGACCTTTCCTCGCCTGTCATTTCCTTTCATTTCTATTAAACTTGTACAAATGGACTCGAAAGGAGTGGAAATTTTTGATAGAAACGGGGAAACTAAATATATCGAAGGGTATACGAATATGAATTGAAATTCAAATGAAAGTGGTGGAAGTGAGCCATCTCTCATTTGTAGTGTTCTTTTCTGCATACAGAACGGATGCATTTCTTTTCCAGCATTAAGATGTGCATTTTCCTCTGCACAACAGCGTATTCCTCTTTTGGTACGCGTCAAACCATTACATCAACACCTAGTATGTTCATCTTTAGCACCACTTGACCTACAAAAAACACGTGGAATTATTCACATCCCCCATGGGATTAAGATGTTTTGAAAGCCACGCCTTCTCATTTTGCTGGCGGGTTTTGGAGCTTAGTGTGCAATTTGCATCTCTAATACCGATCCCCACCTCCTCCTTCATAATTTCATGGAGTGTATGGCAGATTCTTAAAGTCAACATACATATTACAAGTCATCCAAATTGAAAATTACATTGTGGATTTCAATCTCCGCTGTGAATCCATAGTTTACCCTTTCAACAAACTTCGGAAGTGGGCACGCAATTTACAAATTGCAATATTGAAAATCACTTTTATATGTTGAACTTCCGCCCATCTGCATTGTGTTGGCGTCTCCCTCCTCTACGTGTTTCACACTTGTTACTGCGGGTTTCGGGGATGAGCACACAAATTTCACTTTGCAATTTTATTAAGTGTGTTTTACAACTTGCTTTCCCGACTAATATCTCTGTGGGATTGGGAGATAGGAATGCAATTTACACATTGGATAAATTTTCTACTGGTGTTGAAAACTCTGCCAACCCTCTCACGCTTCCCAAGACAAAAATAAAACTTAACTTTGTTTCATTTCCTTAACATCTGTCCATGTGGCAAGGGTCTGAGGGACGTAGACATCTCATTGCATTTTAATATGTGCTTTGTTTTATTCATATTTTGCTTTCCATAGGCAGGCCATGTCTTCGCTAGGCTTACTGAAATAACGGTGGTTTTGTTTAATATCTACGTGGATTTTTTCTTTGAAACCCCTAACATGCTGACCAGTGAGAATGGGAGATCCGACCACAATTTGCAAGTTGTAAACTTGATACTTGCTTTTTACACATTATTTTCCCTCCGTGGAACATCCATTGGGAAAGGGAGCTCACGAAGCAATTTGCTTTTACCAAATTCTTAAACTTATTTATTGGCCTTTTACCTCCGTTATGCATTCTCATATAATTTTCCATCTGGAAAGCAATTTCTATTTGACCTTTGAAACCCTGGTCGAACTTTTGACATAATCTGCAAGTTGAAAATCGAACATGCTTCTCCCGCCAAGATCTCTGCCAAAACCCACATGGACCCGCATAGTAACTCATTTAAAATTTGGCTTATTGTTTTACTAACCTTCTACGTGGATTTTCCCTCCAAGTTGCATTGCTTTCTCTGGGAAGACACACATTTGATGGCTTGAGATATTGTTCTTTTCAACCATCCCATGCTTGTAGACATTAATGCTTGGTAGAGGATTTCTATGTGACATTGGATGCCTGCTAATATTCAAATAACTTATAAATCACTTGTCTTATAGTTTCAAGAGCACCTTTATACGTAAGACTGTTAAATTTATCCTAGTGATCACCACTATCACACACATTCAATTTCCCTTTAAATGTACATCAACTAGGCTGCTTATTATTTTTAGCAAATGAAAACAAACACTCTTTACATATACCTTGAACATCAAGGAAATTCTTATCAACATGGAAAGCCTATTACACAAGGTTTTCACAGGGCAAGAATGGGCTTTTACTCAGGACGTACATTTGCAAAGAGGAGTAACAATTAGACATTCAGGCATCAATATTACAAAATAGTGCTGAAAATTGCACTGAGCAATTTTGGGTACTAACAGAGTGTAAGAGAGGTTGAAAAACATTACATACGCTCCAAAGTATTATGAAAGTTTTCAGGATGTTGGATGAATTTTTTGTAGGTGTTTTAGGAATTTCTTGATGTTTGTTGGTTTTTATTTTATTTTTATTTTTATTTTATCGCTGGTGAAGACATTCCATATAAACTTTAAGGTCTTTATCTTTCTTCCCAAAATTTTCAAAGTTATAGGACCTTTAAAACCAGTGCTTTAACTCTATCAAATTATATATATAAGTGATCAAACTATAATTACTTTTTAAAAAAGAGACATTTATATTATTTTAAAAATTATTTATTTTAATAATTTTATAAATATTTGAAATGTATTAATGAATCAATAATGAAAAGAATCAACGTTTAAGCTAGTAATATTTACTCTCTAAATAGCGTATCCACCTCCTTTGATGTTTTATTAAAAGGTGATGACATTAAACTTTAAAAGGTAATAAAGAAAAAAATAAAATATATGGAACCACATTATCTTGGTGAATCCTAATTACTTAGGGGCACCATCAAAACTCTAAAATATATGAAGTAATATTCTAAACACATCTTTAAATATAGTGGAAATATATAGAAAAAGAGAATGGTAGAGAATAAGAAAATGAATTATGACAAATAGTCATAAAATGATAAAATAGTCAAGAAATATATAAAAAAAATAAAATCATCTAATTTATCGACTAATAAATGTTTTAGAGGTCATCTTTAAATGGCTATAACATCTAATATAAAGAAGGAAATTTTTATTTTGATCACCTAAGTCTTGTTAGAGAAAGACTTTCATGATTTGATTCATAATTTTGAACACCTGAGTTGGAGGCTGAAGCACCAAGAAAAAATAAACCTGAAGATCACTTAGGATAAAATTGATAAGAGTTAGGAAACTTACAAAAGAAATCCACTTCCATTACCAATACAATAAGTAAGATAAAAAATAACCAATAATATTATTCCATAGAGAATTATTATCTTGACCAAAAAAGAGAGGCACTCCCTGGTACTTGTTAGGCAACTTGCCAATTTTGAAGCCAAAATACTAGATATTTCTCGTTAAAGGTAGGCAGAGTAGTTAAAAAATTACATTTCAGATTTTGTTTCATTTATCATCTAGTCAAAAGCTTTTGCATAACTGGATAAAATGGATTTGAACACTTGAGCCTACCCAACTAAAGTTTGGCCAAATAAGAAAGTGTCATTGATGAATTGTTGTTGAGTAACTTATTATAGAACCTCCAACACTTTCAAGCCTTATAAGAATGATCCAAGAGAGTTTGATTGACTACCTTACCCAAGGCTTCAGCCATAATGATGAAGAGAAAGGGAGAGAAATGATACCCTTTTTGGAGAACCTGAGAGGCCTAAAATAAACCAATATGATTACCATTGACAAGGACCAAGAACTGTGGGCTAGAGACACGACTGAACAACCAATCACACCAAACTTTATTGAAACCAAAATTTTCCAGAACATTGATTAAGAAATTACAATTAACCCTATCATATGATTTTATAATATCTAAGGTTATTAACACACTTTTCATGTGACTATATATAAGAGAATGAAATTTTTCAAACGAGAAATAATGATACCTTCCTAGATGTTTCTACTTGGTATAAATCTAGCCTATTCTTTGTAAATAAATAGTTAGAGGAGAGGCTTTGTTTATGCTACCATAGCCTTGTAAATGATCTTATAGATAATATTACAAATTGATATAGGTATGAAGTCCCTAAAAATCATTTGAGACTCACATTTAGGGAACAAGGAAATGAAGGTGACGTTCATGTCTAGTTGAACCCTTATTTTACAATGCAATTCCTCCATCATGTCCAAAACATATTAGCCCACAATCTCCCAAAAGGGCTATAAAAATATGTATATAATCCATTAGTCTCAAGGGATTTATCCTTGACTAGTGAAACTTCCATTGCAGGAACCTCTTATGGAGAAAAGGGGGATATGAGATTTTCATTATGGGTTGTCGAAATCAACTTGGGAATGAAGATCAAATTTTCCTCCTATGTAGAGAGATTAGAACCTTCCACTTGAAAGATTAAGTGTTGAAATAAAAACATTTCTTCATTATTGATGATAGAAGTGGACTCCAATTGTTCCCCACTTGAAGAATATATACGATAACTTAGAAAGACTCCTTGTTCGATCCTAGTGGAGTTGTGAAAAAAATACGTGTTCATGTCTACATCTTTGAGCCAACCCTCCATAAGTTTATATTTATAATATATTTCTTCCCCCAATAACAATTCCTTATATCTCAAAGTAAACTAATTTTTAATTTCATAAGAATTGGTGTTCATCCTAAAAGCCATAACAATCTTATAAACTTCTACCATCTCAACCTTGACCATGGATTTCTCATGAAAAATGTTCTTGAAGCTGACCACATTCAACTACTTAAGATATTTCTTACTAAATTGAATCTTCTTTCCAATTTTGAATATCAAGGATCAAAACCTCATCAACTGATTGTGCCACCAGACCTTGATTAAATATGGAAGCATCGAGTATGAAAGCCACATGAATTCAAATTTTAAAGGGCAATGCATTGGATCACAACAAATAGAGATCAATAATTCCATTATAAAGTGATCCAAACCTAAAAAGGGGAAAATTGATCTTTTGAAGATCAATTTTGACAAAACCAATATGTTAGGACAAGTAAACAATCCAACCTCTCTACTATACTACTAACATCCATTTTTTTATTGAATCAAGTGTAATTCCCTTTCCTAGGAGATAAATAAAGAAGATCATTGATATCAACAAAGTTACATAAATTCAACCGAGCCTTAGGAATTGGTACGAACCCCCCTTGATTTTCATTAGTAGAAATAAGAGCATTGAAATCAGCTCCAAAAACAATTTTTCCTTGAAAAAGGTGGTCAACAAAATAGAATGCTCATTATAGAGAATTTTTTTGAGATCGAATATGGATGGACCATAAACATTTAATAAAATAAATTTTAAATCAAAGATGTTGCAAACTAAACGTAGAGTTTATAATTTGTATATACCCCAATGCAAGTCACTTGGACTGAAAATGGATATCACACCAAGCCTAAGTCCCCATAATCACCCACTACTTCCACAAAACTACCTTGAAAGAGATTTATGCTGAATTTCAAAAAACTATCCACCTTAGATAAATTCAACATGGAAACATGAATTAAAATAATCTTAGGCTTCATCTGACCACATACACACTTCACCAAGCACTCTTATTAAGAGAATTCAATCCGCTAACATTCCAAGAGAGAAGATTCATTTCCCTGGAGAGACTAATTCCACCACCCACAATCTAGACTTGAAGCATTACTCCAATATACTTTACTTTTCATCAAACACTTCAACTTCCACATGATCTTTAATGGATTTCCTACCTTTTATTTTATAAGAGCCCCAATTAGGTTGATAAATCTCAATTTGGGACAAGGCGATCCTCAACACTTTTCAAGATTTTAGATCTTCCTTTGATGGAGCTTCAACATCATCAACTAGGCCATCATCTTCCTTGACCCATATAATATCCTTATTGACTAGCTAATCTGGTAAAGAGGAGGGTTGAGAAATGACTTTAGATAGAGAGTCCTTTTAAAGGAAGGATTTGATAGCCAAAAATTTACTAGAAATGAACTCGCACCCCTTGACCATGGAATTTGGAGACAACTCTTCCCCTTTTCCCAAAGAGGTCAATAAAGTCTTTGTTTTAATAATTTTCAAAACATAATATGGGGTAGATACCTTGTCTGCTTACTTTAGGTTTGACCAATACCTCCCATTATTCCTATGAATAAAGTAGTGATTTGGATTAAACTTATAATTCCATACTTTATTCATGATGACCAATTTGGCTAAGAGAGTCTTCTTCAAAGATTTGAAAATTTTTATCATTTGTCCGAGCATTATAAATAGGAAACATCCAAAGGGTATTTTATCCATGTCAAAACACTAATTCTAAAGAACACTTTGAGTTCTAATGTGAATTATTTCAAGAATTTTGATATCCATATCCATAAAAAACCCTAATTTAGGTGAAATAAGACATCGCCCCTTCTTCCATGATCAGATCTATTTAAATAAAATCCTCAAAAATACTTCCTAAAGTCAAAAGACAATCCCTATACCAATAATCCATAGGAAGACCCAAAAATCAAATCCAAACCTGGAAGCACCCAATATTATTAGATTGAGTGTCAAAATTAGGCATTCATAATTGAATCCATAATCCCACACCTCCCAAAGACTAGTAGGGTTTGTTTAAAATATTATCCCTACTTTTTGGGTTAGGGAAAACAACCTAAAAAACCTTTAGAAAAGGAAACTAATCTTAGGATCTAGGCACACATTTTTTTCAACCCAACCTTCAATTATACGATGGCCAAAAACTTTCCCATACATTCAACAATGAGGGTTTGATCCTCCAAATTAGAGAAATTGTGGTAAAAAACATCTAAGGACTAGATGATCTCCTTGGGCAAGGTAGTGCATAAGCCATCCTAAGAGCTTAAGGGAATGATAAGAGGCTCATCATCTACCCTATTTATACTACCACTCATATTACCTCTTCCCAATGAGATGTGTTGGACACCCATATCTAAACAAATATGCTCCTATAATGTTCCCTCCTAATTTCCTTTTTCCCTTCCCTCTTATGCCCTAGTGTGCGTACTTATTGAGTAGCTAGATGCTAACTTTCATACATAATTCCCAACCACTCTTTAGAAAATTTGATTTCTAGCTTGATTTTTATTTGACTTTCTTTGCCCTTATCATGACCCCCTCCAAGATAAATGGTGTGTAAGTATGATTGTTGGTTTTTAATGCCATTGGTCATTGCATAAACTTGGGAGTATTAATAATTATTTTATTATATTATGTACATTTTCCTTTTCTTTTTTTATTTGAATAGCACAAGAAATGTCACTTACATTTAAAAAGTCTTCGAGGCAATAAGGTTTGACTTATTTATATAAATATCAAAATTTTATTTTATCTTTCACAACCTAATTTCTCTCTAAGTTGAATAACCTCTAATCCATGGATTATCATGGTTGATTAGTTGATTAACTAATAGTTTATTAATATTTATGACATATGTTGATTATGGAATAGTTGTGTTACTTAATTTATAATATTAATTTACTATGAATTAATAGTACTTTTATATTATGTAGATTATGATCATGTTTGTTAATTATACCACATTATTTTATGCATATAATGATGTTTTAGGCTAACTACCGTCATTGTTCTAAGGTGGATATAGGACAAGTTCATCCCTCAGTGTGTGTGTGTGTGTGTGTGTGTGTGTGTGTGTGTGTGTGTGTGTGTGTGTGTGTGTGTGTGTGTGTGTGTGTGTGTGTGTGAGAGAGAGAGAGAGAGAGAGAGAGAGAGAGCATTATTATAGAGGGTGGTTTAGATAGAGACATTGGGGATGATAGAAAATGAATCAATAAACCTTTGCACACTCCACACAATATATCATGTTTCGTAAATAATTCTTTGATATAGATAGTTTGTGTATTTTTCATTTAGGTGATTGTTAATATGATTTCTAGTATGATTCTGGTTGCTAATGATGATCATGTTGATTTATTTGAGTGACTTCACTATTTTTGTGATTGTACATAGCTTATCTTATATAGTGTAATTATTTGGTTAAATGAGTGAATTCATTTATGTTTTACTTACTTTACTTCCTTATTATGTATGGTTTTATAGTATAATGATATGATGGATTCCATTTTTGTTATTGATCTATAAGATTCAGGTAATAATAATTAAATATTATTATAATATATATGCTAAATCCAAATGTAAAAAGATATAAATAACTTTGGTTTTAGATATCTTTGTATTTGATTAAATGTTTGACAAAAGGTTTGATATTCATAGTATATGTTAGATAATGAATATATTAATTTTAATTATTAAATGATTTAGGGAAATTAATTTATTTGCAATATGTGTTTGTGGATAACATTTTAACATTAAACTATAGATTTGTAATAACTAATTGTATTTCCATGCTATATAATCATTATTCTATTAAGTTGATAGTCTTTGCATGAAATAAACATTGGGTATTATGTGAGTTGTGGTTTAGTTTATCTATTTTGGGAAGTTGATGATAGATATCTCAATTTTGTTTTATCTGTAACATCATAATTTCTCTTTAAGCTGAATAACTTCTTATCCATGGATTATTATGATTGATTAATTGAGTAACTAATATTTTATTAATATTTATGACATATATTTATTATGGAATAGTTGTGTTAATTAATTTATAAGATTAATTTAATATGAGTTACCATTACTTTTATATTGTATACATTATGATCATATTTATTAATTATAACACATTATTTTATGCATATAATGATGTTTCGAGCTAACCACCATCATTGTTCCAAGGTAGATGAAGGATAAGTTAATCCCTTAGAGTATGATAGAAAGAGAGAGCATAATTAGAGAGGGTAGTTTAGATGGAGACATTGGGGATGATGAAAAATGAATCAATAATCTCTTGCACACACCACAAAGCATATCATGTTTCATAAATAATTGTTTGATATAGATATCATAACATGTTTTGTGTACTTTTCCTTTAGGTGATTGTTAATATTATTTATAGTATGATTATGGTTGATGATGATGATCATGTTGATTTGTTTGATTGATTTCACTAATTTTGTGATCGTACATAGCCTATCTTATATAGTGTAATTATTTGGTTGAATGAGTGAATTCATTTGTGTTTTACTTACCTTACTTCCTTATTAAGTATGATTTTATAGTATAACAATATGATGTTATGATGGATTCCATTGTTGTTATTAATCTATAAGATTTAGGTAATAATAATTAAATATTACTATTATAATATATATGCCAAATCCAAATGTCTAAAGCTATAAATAAGATTGGTTTTAAACATCTTTGTATTCAATTAAATGTTTGACCAAAGCTTTGATATTCATAATATATGTTATATAATGAATATATTGATTTTAATTATTAAATGATTTATGGAAATCATTTTATTTGCAATGTGTGTTTATGGATAACATTTTAACATTAAACTATAGATTTGTAATAACTAATTGTATTTCCATGTTATATAATCATTATTATATTAATTTTATAGTCATTGCATAGAATAAACATTAGGCATTATGTGACTTGTGGTTTAGTTGATCTATTTTGGGAAGTCGATGATGGATGGTTTAAGTCAATGTCATGAAAATTTTATAAAGAATATAAAATTATTATTTAGGGATTCTATGGATGTCTTGAGATGATTAGGTTTTCTAAGCATCCATTAAATTTGAGTTAACCATCATTTGGAAAAAAATAATGGAGAATTGGTTGTGGATGCCTGGTAAAATACTGTAGAGTTTTGTTCAATTATTTTTACATCCATTTTATCAGTTAGTTTTGCCTTAGGGGAATGAAGGATAAATTGGATAAATGTAAGGTTATGGAAGTAAATAAAATAAAATAAAATAAGTTTTGTGAGGGATGGTATAGGCATACAAGAAGTTGGAGACAAAATATAAAGATAATAGGAATTTGGAGCCAAGAAGGACTCAACTTCCTTGACAGAATATACAGGTTAGTTTTGTACATGAATTTCTATGTGTTAATATTGGATGGAATTATGAAAATATTTGACTATATAATGGGTTTTTCATTTATTATAAATTAATTTAAAAAATATAAATGGATTGTATGTAGAGCCCTGTGGAAGGCTCAACCTTATTTGAATTCATCAATGTCAAATCTCTACCTTTAACCCTCTATCAATTCAAAAATGTTGAAAGATTCATTAAATTTTTTATTAAGTTACTATGGAATTTTGAATAAGGTATATACAATCAATTTTATTATAATAGTGTACTATATATTAAACCTTTAGGACTATGTAAAATGGAAATGGGGCTATTTCCTTTATGACTAGTTATTATGAAGAATTGTTGAATGTAGTCAATTAAATAAATGGAAATATGAGTTTAAATTGTGTATATATATAGTGACTATATCCATATCGTTTATGATTATGGATTATATTTATTCAAAATAAATATAAAAGTCTTCTTTGATTATGATTTAATATCGTTCTATGTCAAACTGATAGCTAGGTTTTGTTTATATATTAAATGGACTATTTCAAACTATTAAATGAGTTTGAAATATTATATCATAATCAATTATGTCTATTTGTTGACTGAGTAGGGTTTTCTAAATCATATTTGATGGTTTTGAATTGTTGAATGATTATATTTTTATATGAAATCATCTATGTTGAATGTTTGATAGTTTGGGATATATTAATAATAATTCAACTATGTCAAATGTATAATTATTTGGGTTATATTGATAAGCATTAGAATATGTCAAATGTTTATTTTATTCGGATATTGTTTGGATATGTAAATAAAGTTAACATTTAGCTAAAACATAGAAGCCTTGAATCTTGGTCAGGTTGTAGACTGAGCACGAATGAAGTTGATAAAAATATAAATTTGTCATATCTTTTGATTTTAAAAGAATGAGTAAATCCTTGATTGGTTTTATTTGGTTTGATAGCTTTATATAAATGATGGCTCTGTGCCTATGTTTTATCATAATTAATAAAAGTATGAAATGTATGGTTATTTAAGCTTAGTTGAAACAATGCATATTATATGATTTATGTGAAGCGATTCCAAAATTCTTATAGTAAATCTAGAACAATACTCCATATCAAGATGCTTATTCCATATGTATAGTGTGTGTAGTATTTAACATAACAAGGATTTATGAATATCCATTATGTGTTGAATGTTTGGTTGAAATTTTAAGTTTATATAATTTAATTACTAAATTATGTATCTTTTATAATTAATAAAATATTGGCTTTATTGTTAATTGGGTAATATGAATGAGATTTAAACTAGTTTAAATAAATAAAAGTTGAGGAAATAAATTTTATAGTTACATAGTGATATTAAGTAAATGGTAGTCTAGATATGATTCTTATCTAAATGGTAATATTCTATTGAGGACTATATTTTGATTCTATTTATTATTCTATAATAAATTAGAGGATCATAGATTCATTACATTTCATTTGATAGATTAAATGAATGAAAAATATATTTCCATACTTAGCATATTTTATCTGCTAACAGGGAATATTTTATTTTAATCTATTAGTTTTTATATTATTATATTTTAACCAAATCTCACATTCATGATTTTAAATATGTATTGGATGAATTATAATATGTTAACTAGTTCCATCAATTCAAGATGAGGAGTAATCCAATTGAGTGGAGTGTATGAAATTGACTGATCCTAGATATAATTAATTATTAAAAACTTTGAAAAAATTAATGTTCTAATTAGACATTTTCATTTCATATATTTATATATTTATCATATTTATGTGATATCAAATTAAAAGAAAATTATTTATGATACACATTATGTATTAGATATCTTGAACACACGGGTTCTAGTTTGTCACTCCGGATTCTTACAATATCATTATCTACCCATCTGTGAAGGTAAGGTCATCCCCTTGTTTCAGAGATAGTGCAAGGGATCTATGATTTATAGTTGGTGTATAAAATAACTCAGATGATTCCTTCCCTCTAGTTGGATCATTACACTAGAGATTAAAGATTGATACTTGAGTCATGGAGTCTCCACTTCATGGAGCTTTGAATTATTTTTTAATATTGGAGATATTATTATGTATTACTAAAGACTATAACATTTATACATTATACTTATATAGTAGTGGATATAACATTCTATTAACTATGGCTAAATTTGTACTATTTCATTTATGATTAGATGTAGTATTTATTGGTTATTCAATATTGTTCATGTTTATCATATCTATTCATGGTGATTCTTAGCTAAGTAGATTAGTTATAATCCTTTTGGTTAACAAAATTAATATAGTGATTTAAAGATCATGAATTTAGTTTCTCATGATGAAATCTATATGATGAACATGTGTAATTATTTAACAATAATTACCTTATTATTAAAAAACCCAATGGGATTGTAACATTGTGGTATTAGAGATGAGGTTCAAACTCTAAGTTTAATGTGTCCACTAACACAAACTTATTCTCATGATATAGAAGAAGAATAGTAGTTCATGATAGACCAACAAGTGATATTACTTTTAATACTAAACTCACAAATGATCCAAATCAATTTGTCACTGAGCAATCTACAAAGTTAGACCAAATCCTCATGACCATATAAGAGACTAGAGACTCAATCATGACACTAGAATATGAAGTGCATGGCCATGAAGAATAAAATGCTTCAAAGGAACCTTAAGATAATCTTGATTAATAAGAACATCTTCAAGAGTAGAGGCATGAATAATTACCATAGGTTGTGAGAGATTGAGTAGTTAAAGAGTTGGAAAATGACATGAAAATGGTGAATCCACCCAATTTTGAAGGAAATATATTGGAAGATGGAGATGATGTATGGATGATAGAAATGAATAAGTATTTAGAGATTCAAAATTGTTCTAAAGTCACAAAATTAGTCTAGAGAGCTTATCATCTTGTTGGTGAAGTAACAACTTGGTGGGCACACAAAAATCTCAAGATGAACTTCAACTCAACCACCACCACCACTTGGGAATAGTTTGTGACACTATTTTGTTTATGATGGCTTCCATAAATGTAATTTAATTATATTTAAATCAAAATTTTATGGATTTTTAGAATCTTAAGCAAGGGGATTTTATGGTGAATGAATATTAGGAGCAATTCACCATGCTCCTTGAGTATATAACTTAGTATTAGACAAATGAGAGATTATAAATTAGTAAATTTATCATACAATTAAAAACCCAAATTATTTGTGAAGTAGATGTGTATGATCTATATACAATGGGTTACGTGTTTGAGAAGGCATTCAAGCAAGAACTAAAACTAAACTCTCTTTCCCAAGTTAGAAATAAGTCAAAGAAGAAATTTGTAAGTTCTAATCTAGATTTCAAAAACAAGAATTGGAAGCAGAGGAGTAGCGACTCTAAGGGGCAGTTTAAGAATCAAACCACCAATTTTAACAGTGGTTCAAAGAACAAAAAACTTAGCAATAGTTTCAAGGTGGTTTGAAGAAACCAATAGACTGAGAAGAAAGGAATAGTTTGAGGTATTTTCATTTGTGGAGGTTACCATTTTGGTCGATAATTTCCTCAGGATAAATCATAGAACAAGGGTTAACCTTCTTAGTAAGGTATTTTTCTATAGTGGATTCATGCAACTATTGAAAATGAACAAGGTGAGTATCAAGATTCAAAAATAAAAATGTCGGGTATTTTTTCGATCATACAGTTTCTATTTTGATTATTACATGAGCTAAATAATATTTCATTTCTGCTAGAATGTTTATTAAATTGTTTATAAAGGTTGGAGTTATGGTAAATGCATGGTTGGTAAAATATGATAATTAGTCTAAGGTCAAAGTTGAAAAGTGTTTAGTTGTATTAGAGATTAATTTTAAAAAGTTCACCATAATACGATATCTTTATGCAAAACCATTGGGATAATATGATGTGATCTTAGGAGCCAATTGGATTGGGAATCAAAAAGACAAGGTTGACTATTTTCTAAAGAAGGTTGAATGTTAAGATGATTTCAAAAATCAAACATAACTTTAGGGTGAGAGAAGGGAGTTGAAGTGAAGGAAAATTTATATAATTCAACTCAAGAAAGCTCAAAGGAAGTGATGCTAGTCATTTATCCTTAAGATAAATGATATGGAAGAATATAAAAAACCATCTATTGGAGATTAATCTTTTGTAATAAAATTTCATGACATGTTTTCAAAAGGATTAAAAGGCTTACCACCTAAGTGGGAGTTTTGTTTCTTGATCGACATCATACCCTAATCAAAATCGCATTCTAAGGCACTGTACATAATGAAAACTAGTGAATTGGTTGAGTTAAAGGAACAACTTAAGGAGTTTTTATTGAAAGGGTTGATTCCACCAATTGTGTCACCATGTGGTATACTAGTTATATTCATAAGGAATAAGGATGGTACTCTCTTTATATGTATAGATTATAGGATGTTGACTAAAGCAATTATCAAGAACATATATCTTTTGCAATGCATTGATGATATTTTTTTATCAAATACGAGGGGAAACACTCTTTTCTAAGATTGATCTTAGATGAGAGTATCAAAAGTTGAGGATTGGTGAATATTTTGTTTTAAATATAATGCTCACAACTTTATATGGGCACTATGAGTTCACAATGTTACCATTTGGATTGACAAATGATCTAGCAACATTTATAAATATTATGAATAGTGTGTTTAGAGATTACTTGGATCATTTTTTTTTAGTTCTTCTAGATGACCTCCTCATTTATTTTGAGGATGAAGAATAACACTTTCAGCCTTTGGAACTAGTTTTGTAACGTTTGTGGAAGCACAAGTTCTATGGAAAGTTGTCTAAGTGTGAATTTTTCCAAAATAAAGTGTAGTATTTAGGTCCTATTATTTTAGCAGATAGTATTTCAGTGGATCCTTCAAATATAAGAGCCATAATGGAGTGGCTGGCACCAAATAATGTGCATGAGGTAAGGAGTTTCACAATATTAGTGAATTATTACAGGAAATTCCTTTTGAATTTATCTAAAACAACTAATCCAATTACCTCTATTCAATAAAAGAATTAGTGCTTCATCTATTCAGATAAGTGTGAGATGGTCTTCAAATTATTGAAAAGGAGGATTAATTTTGCACCAATGCTAGGAGTTCCTGATCATAATGGTCAATTCTCAATGATCATAGATGCATCTAAGGATGGACATGGATGATTTTTTATGTTAGATGGCCTAGTGGAACTCTACAAGTCTAGGAAATTGAAGCTAGATGAGGTGAATTACGCCCCTCATGACCTATAATGTGTAAAAATTGTACATGATTTAAAATTTTAGAGGCATTATCTATTAGGAAAATTGTTTGAGTTCAAAACAAATAACTTGGAACTCAAGTACAACCTCACCTAACTGAACTTGAATACTCATTAATGATGATGGTTAGATTTCTTATCTAATTATTATTTTGATATTAATTATATCAAGGACAAGGAGAATAAAGTAGTTGATGCTCTAAGATGTAGGAGGTACATAGTAGTTGTGGCTACTATTAGGAGTAATTTTAGAGAAAAGTGATTAAATTCTCATTAGAACATGAATTTTATCATCAGGCTATGAAATCATTATCTAAAAATGGTTAGAATTATAGGTATAAAGGATTCAATATAGAGAGTGATGGTCTTTTACAATAAAATAATAGTATGTATATTCTTGTTATAGAGAATGTGATGATCACAATACTAAAGGAATTATACAATGTCGCATATTTAGAACATCCAGAAGTAACCAAGTTAATGGTTGAGCTTAAACCACTCTATTTATGGAAAGGAATCAAGAGAGATGCAACTAATTTTGTGACTTGTTATCTGAAATGTTAGAGTGTGAAATTTGAACATGTGAATTCAATTAGATTGCAATATCCACATGATATAATAGAAAAAAAATGGAAGGTGATTATTATGGACTTTGTCCAAGGATTTCCATTATCAAAAAATTGAGATGACATGATCTTGATAGTATTTGACAAACTAACTAGTTTATCCCACTTTATATTGAGCAACTTGACAGATGATGCACATACACTTGCGAAGATATTCCTGAAAGAAGTGTATCGATTGAATGGTTTTTCAAATAAGATCATTTTAGATCAAGATCTGAGGATGACATCTACATTTTGGTTGACTCTGAATTCATATATTAGTACATAATTGAACTTCAACACTGCTTGTCACCCACAAATTAATGGATACATAGAGTTAGTTAACCAATTTTTAGAAGATATTCTTTGTATTTATTTCATGATCAATAATACAAGTAGGAGGATTACCTTCCGTTGGTTGAGTTTACTTACAAAAATTTACACCAATCAATATTGAAGATGGATTTATTTGATACATTTTATGGGGGGAGGTGTAGAACACCAATTAGTTGGGACAAGTTAGAAGATAGGGTAGTATTTGGAACTGAGATGCTTTTATAAATGGAGAGCAAGTCAAGATAATTAGGCAAATGTTGGCCAAGGATAATGATAGACATAAAAGTTATGCTGATCTTAAGAGAACACCTAGGCAATTTTATATAGGTGATAAAGTGTTTTTGCGTGTTAAACCTCAAAAAAATTTAATAAAATTTGAGAATTCAATGAAAATTTCATTGAGATATGTGGAAATAGTTAAAGTTTTAGAGGTGGTTAATCCTATAGCATATAAGCTTGCATTGCCAACAGATCTAGCTCTTTTGTGTAATGTCTTCCATGTGTCTTATCTTAAAAATTATATTTTTGATCCTTCACATGTGTTAGATTGGAATGCTTTTTTGGTTCTAGAGCTTGGGGTGATCATGGTAGAGTTAATGATGGTAATTGACACTCACAAACTCTATTTACATAATAGAGAAGTGTCACATTGTAAGGTCCAATAAGACTAATATTATAAAGATAGTGCCACTTGGGAGGACTATGATGAGTTTTATAGGCTATTTCTAGATTTATTTTCTTGATTTATTGTTACATATTATTTTATTTTGTGTTGAATAATATTTTAAATTTATAAGTTGCATTTAAATAAGTGTCAATGTGATGATAACTAGCTATGTGGGGAATGATGTCACATCCTAATTTTTCTCTAAGCTGAATAACCTATTGATCTATGGATTATTATGGTTGATTATTTGATTAACTAATAATTATTTAAGCTTTATGACATATGTTGATTATGGGATAGTTATGTGTTTCTTAATTTACATGATTAGTTTGCTATGAGTTAGCAATAAGTTTGTATTTTATATATTATGATCATGTTTATTAATTATAATACATTATTTTATTGATATAATGATGTTTTAGGCTAACTACCTTCATTTTTGTGAGGTGGATGCAAGATAGGTTCATTCCTAAGAGTGTGATGAAGGGAGAGCATTATCGAAGATGGTGGTTTAGATGGAAACTTTTGGGGACAATATAAAACAAATCTAGAAAACCTTGTACACACCACATATTATATAATGTTTTGAAATTAATTATTTGATATAGATAATGTAGTATATTTTATGTAATTTTTCTTTAGGCTATTTTTAATATGCTTTCTAGTAGGAACTTGGTTGTTGATGATGCTCGTGTGGAATTGTTTGAGTGATTTCACTAATTTTGTGATCATACATAGCTTATCTTATATAATTTAATTGTTTGGTTGAATAATTGAATTCATTTATGTTTTTCTTACCTTACTCCTTTATTATGTGTGGTTATATAGCATAACGATATGAATTTATGACGGATTATATTCTTGTTATTGATCTATAAGATTTAGGTAATAATAATTAAATATTATTATTATAACATATATGCTAAATACAAATATATCTCGATGAAAGTTTCACTAAAGGGCATATATCTTATATTAAATGTTTGACCAAATTTTTGATATTCAAAATATATGTTAGACAATGAATATATTGAATTTAATAGTTAAATGATTGAAAGAGATCATTGTATTTTCAAAGTGTGTTTGTGGATAGAATTATAAAACTAAACTATAGTCTTGTAATATCTAATTGTCTTTCCATGCTATATAATTATTATTATATTAAGTCAATAGTCATTGCATGAAAATACAATCATTATTGACTGAGTTGCTAGTCATTGCATGGAATAAACATTGGGGATTATGTGACTTGTGGTTTAGTTGGTTGATTTTGGGAAGTTGATGATAGATTGTTCAAGTCAATTTCATACAAATTTTATACTAAATATAAAATGATTATTTAGTGATTCTATGGAAGTCTTGAGATGATTAAGGTTTCTAATCATTAGTTGAATTTGATTTATTCATCATTTGGAAAAAATCATGGAGAGTTGGTTGTGGTTGCATGGTGGATGACTATAGAGTTTTATTAAGAAATTTTTATATGCATTTTATTAGTCAATTTTACTTCACAGGAATGAAGGAAAATTTGAAAAAAATAAAGGTGACGAAAGGAAATAAAAGAAACTAAAAGAAGTGTTTTGAGGGATGGCACAAGCATATGGGAAGTTGTAGACAAAAATAAAAACATAAAAGGGATTTGGATCCAAGAAGGATTCATTTTCCTTGGCAGAATATTGGATGCAATTTTGAAAATATTTGATTCTGTAATGGGTTTTTCATTTATTAGAAAAGAGTTAAAAAAATAAAAGGGGTTGTATGTAGGGCCTTGTTGAAGGCTCGACCTCCTTAGAACCCTACATCTAACCCCATGATCCCAAAAGGTGAGGGGTAAGGCCATAAATGTTTTCCTTATTTGAATTCATCACTATGAAATATCTACCTTTAACCCTATATCAATTCAAAAATGTACGTGAATTTTTGTGTATAATATTAGATGGAATTTTGAAAATATTTTATTGTGTAATGGGTTTTTAATTTATTAGAAATGAGTTGAAAAAATGAAAGGGTTGTATGTAGGGACTTGTTGAAGGCTCGAACTCCTTAGAACCCTACATCCAACCCCATAATCCCAAAGGGTGAGGGGTAAGGCCATAAATGTTTGCCTTATTTGAATTCACCTCTATGAAATATCTACCTTTAACCCTCTATCAATTCAAAAATGTTGAAATATTCATTGACTTATTTATTAAGTTATTAAAACATTTTGAATAAGGTATATACAGTCAAATTTATTATAATAATGGACTATTTATTAAACTAGTTTGACCATCTAAAATTGAAATGAGATTATTTTCTTTATTCACTTAAAAATTGTGTATAAATATATGTTAATATATACATGGGTGTGTAGATACACCCTATAGAACCTAGATGGCCTAAGACACACACACACACACACACACACACACACACACACACACACACACACACACACACACACACAAATATATATATAACATAATATATGTATGACTTGCTTTAATGTCTATAATAACTATGAGTCGATTAAGGATGTTTGGTATGAGAATCGCTGGTTATTATGAGGAATTGTTGTATGTAGTCAATTGAATAAATAGATGTATACGTTAAAAATTTGTATATAGATATACATTGGTTGTATTTATAGGGTTTATGATTATAGATTATATTTGAAAAGAATAAAAATAAAAATCAAGTTTGATTATGATATAATATTGGTTTGTGTCTAACTAAAAACTAGGTTTGATTTATACATTAAATGGCCTTTGTTAATTTGTTAAATGAGTTGTAAATAGTATATCATAGTCAACTATGTCTATTTATTGACTAAGTAAGGTTTTCTAAATTGGATTATATAGTGTTCAACTCTTGAATGATTTCATTTTTTTATGAATCCAACTATGTCAAATGTTTGATAGTTGGGATATAATTATATGAATTCGACTATGTTGAATGTCTAATTATTTGGGTTATGTTGATAAGCATTAAAACATGTCAAATATTTATTTGATTGGGATATGCATTTGGCTATGTAAATAAAGTTAACATTTAGGTGAAACATAGAATACTTGAATCTTGATCAGTTTGTAGATTGAGCATGAATCGAGTCAATAAAAATATAAATATGTCACGTATTTCAATTTCAAGAGAATGTGTAAAGCCTTGATTGGTTGTATTTGGTTTGATAAAATTATATAAATTATGGCTCTATGTATATGTTTTAGCATAATTAATAAGAGTATGAAATGGATAGATATTGAAGTTTAGTTGAAACAATGAATATTTTATGCGTTTTGTTAGGAAATTTGGCAATTCTTATAGTAAATTTGGAACAATAATATATACTAAGATGTTTCTTCATTGTGTATATTGTGTGCAATATTCAACATAACAAGGATTTATGGATATCATTATGTGTTGAATTTTGGGATGAAATTCTAAGTTTATAGAATTTAATTGCTAAATTAAGGATCTTTTATAAATAATAAAAGATTGGATTTATTGTTGATTTGGAATTATGAATAATATTTAAACTAGGTTTAAATAAATAAAAGTTGAGGAAATAGCTTTTAGAGTTACAAAGTGGTATTAAGTAACTGGTAGTCTAGATATGATTCTTACTCAGATGGCAAGATTCTATTGAGGACTGTATTTTAATTTTATTTATTATTCTACAATAAGTTAGAGGATCATAGATTCATGGAATTTCATTTGATGGACTAAATAAATGAAAAATAGATTTCTATTCTTAGCATATTTTATTTGCTAATAGGGAATATTGTATTTGAATCTATTGGTTTTTATATTATTATATTTCATCAAAATATCACATTTATGACAATAAATAAGTAGTGGATAGATTTCACTAGATTAATTAGCACCATCAATACAAGATGAGGTTTAATTTGATTGAGTGGTGTGTATGAAATGGACTAATCTTAGAGATCATTAATTATTAAAAACTTTCGCTGAAGTAATATTTTAATTATAATTTTTCATTTGATATGTTCATATAGTTTTCATATTTGTGTGATATCATCTTATAATAGATTTATTTATGATACACATTATGTATTAGATATCTTCAACACATGGGTTTTGATTTATCACTTTGGATTCTTACATCATCATTAACTATCCATCCCTAAAGGGAGGGCCATGCTTTTGTTTAGAAGATAGTGCATGGGATCTATAGTTTGTGGTTGGTGTGAAAAATAAATTGGATGATGCTCTACCTCCATTTGAAGTATTACACTAGAGACTATACTTCAGATCAAAGATTGATACTTGAGTCATGGAGATTTTTATCATGTTTTAATATTTGAGATATTATTATGTATTATTAAAAACTAGAATATTTATACATTATACTTAAATATCAATGGTTGTAATGTTTTAACAGCCTTGGTTAAATTTTTACTATTTCATTTATGATTAGATGCAATATTTACTAGTTATTCAGTATTATTCTTGATTGTCATATCTATTCATGGTGATCCTTAGTTAAGTGGATTAGCTCAAAAAAATTTGGTTATCTAAATTAATATAGTTAGTTAAATATCACTAATAAGATTTATTATGGTGAAATCTATATGATGAATAAATGTAATTATTTAAAAAAATAATTACCATATTTCAGTAAAACCCAGTGGGGTTGTTACATTATCTAACTACCAAATTCATTTTATTTAACTACAATTTTATTAGTTTGATTACTCAATTTAATTCCATATTTAAAAATTTAGATGTATTAATTAGGTTTTGAAGAGACATTATGAACTTTACATATTTATTTTACTAATCTATTTGGATATGAATTTGTAATGTTTTTATATTTCATTACTTTTGAGATGACTAATAATATTTTATTTAAAATAGATTATTTATTGTTTTATGATTATAAAAAAATTAAATGGTACTATATTATTATATGAAAATTTAACAAGTTATAAGTTTAAACACATTTTGATAATATTTATATAAAATAGTTTTGGAATCCTTACATGTAAATTAGTCAATACATGAACACAAATTTATACCACATTTTTTAATATAAATCATCTTACCTTATTACATCAATAGGTATTACTACACTGTGATCTAGGGGGATGGTGGTTGTGAGTTATAATGGCATGAGAATGTTAGTATTAATTACTTGAAAGCCAAAAACATAAAAAAATAAATAAAACAATTTAATTATTTGGAAGTGAACTTTATAAAATAAAAACTCAAAAGACATAAAATTTAAAATAATTAAAAACATATAAATATTAATAAAATCAAACCAAAGAGACAAACACAACCATACTCAGAGAAGAGAATGAGAGGCAATGAAAAGTGATACCCAAAAAAACAAACATCCAAAATCAGAGAAGATAGTGAGGTAGAGGAAAGTGATACAAATACGTAAACATCTTAAAATTGAAATTTATTTGGAGATAAAACCCAAACTTCATAAATAATTAAATTTAATAGTTTTTAAATATTTGATATTAAAACTGTACAAAAAATATTATTTAAAAACCTTCACTTAAAATGATGAGAACCAAGACAATAGTCATCTTCATGTAATTTAATGTAAAAATTATGGATATTTGTGGTGCATATACATGAATTATCATAGTAATTAAAATTTATAAAAAATAGATTTATTAAAATTGGAAAAATATGGATAATTAAAAAACTAAGTCCTATTATATATGTTATGGATATAGTTCTATATTTTTATCGCTTTACTTAAAGATGTTATCTAGCACATGTCATGGTTGTGGTGAACATGACTATTTTACATAGATTTATTAAAATTGGTGCAAATACTAGCGTTATCATAGTCATTAGTGAAAAGATTTACTCTGATTATTTAAAAAAATTATCCTATTATTCACAATTAATTCTAGATAAATATAACCAACATTGAGATATTACATGATTTATAAGATAGGAAACCTTTTTCCTATAACTACAGTTGTATTTGTCTTGCTCAATTGAAAATTAATCCAAAGTTTACCCTAGCCAACATACATATCACATAACCTCATAATATTGGCATAACTATCTATATCATAAATTTTATCAAAGTGTACATCAATTTATGGTAAACTTAATTTATAATGTAGTTTAAAAAAAAACTTTGATAAAAATTTGATGATCTCTTATATGCTGCAATAAACATTTGTATTGCTTTATGTCTTCTAATTCATTAAAATAAACTCATGATGTGGGACATATGTGCATGTTTATGGATGTTGATATAATGTATTATTTGTTTTTTAATATTTACAAATCTTCTATTTATTTTATAATTTTAAGATTTTTAAGAGACTTAAATTATCATATAAGTTATAAAATTTTAATTATTTATCAATATTTTGTGTAACTTCTTTTATAGATGTAGATGGACTAATTGTAATTGTTGATAAATAATAATAGATATTCTTTTACCATGGTCTATTTTTATTTTCATCACACATATTTTTTTAAGGATTTATTTTTGATAATTAAATTTTTATAACATGTAGGGAATATTGCTTGAACAAAAGTTCATTTTGAAAATGAATAAAATAAATAAATATGAAGAACAAACTAGAGAATGACAAATAAAATATGCTCAAGAATACCAAAGCGAAAATAACAAGCACCATTGACAGATGATCGAACAAAAAAAATGAGTATAAAAAATAATGGTGTACAAAACATAGAGCCAATTTTTTAGTTGAATAACTAGAAGCACAAATGAGAGAACATTGAGATCATATGAGAGTGCATTGCACAAAAACATCTCAATAAGGCCAATTTAAATTATGAATAAGATTACAAAGATTAGTGCATATAGATCAAATAACTGATGTAGAAAGAGAATAACTATTAAAACTTAATTAAAATGCAGTACAAAGACATTGTCTCAAAAATTCTAATGTTAATGTCTATCATGATGAAAACACTATATTAGATACAAAACTAGGCCATATGATGGATTTTGTCTAAATCCCTATCAATTTTTTTAGTGAAAATGAAAGTGTTATAGAGAGAGTACCAGATACCCTAATAAAAAGATTGATAGATGTATTAGAAGTCAAATTTATTAGCATACATGATGATATTCCTAAGCATATGCAGAATCAGATAGATGTATTAAATTCAAATTTTGTTAACATATCCGATGATAATGTAGGACATATATAGAATAAAATAGATGTAACCCTATTGGAAGAAGTAAGAATAATAATATAGAAAAAATTAGTGAACCACTACAAGAGAGAAGGATAATAAAAATTCAAGGGTCCTAAATAAATCGATAGGAAAAAGAACCTAATCAGAATAAAAATGTTGATATTGACTTCAATACTGTGCAATTGTTCTTTCAATGTGAGTTAGAAAAAAATGATTTTCCATGTTTGTGTTATATCTTTAAAGAGTGTTATCCTATAATGCATATTCATTGAGCTCCATAAGGGCTTAATTTTAGTAGATGTCAGCAAGAGAAAGATGCCCATCATTTTTATGAAGCTAATAAAATAGATTTTGGGCCCGTATCTACTTGAATTGGCAAATTTGACGTAAGTGGAAGAGATGTTGATCGCATGTGTGAATATAAATCTTTGAGGAACTCATATAATAGGAAGGAAATGAAAATAAAAAGGACAACATTTTTTCAACAAGAATTCAAATAAATTTTAAAAAGACCACATCATCTTTTTGATCTTTTGATTATCATAGGATGAATATAATAAAAATGTGGAACTACTTAAAACCTTACTGTGAATAAATATAAAATACATAATACACCTAAATATAAAATTAAACATGATAATTTATATAGAGATGTGAATATTGATGAAATAAAAATAAAATATCTTCCATGTAATAAGTCTACAAATATCTATAAAAAAGTAAACTCTGTGAACATGGAATTTAATACATATTTCAATTAATATATTTTTATAGGTCCACTACTTGAGAAAAATAAAGGAAATATTATATTTCACACATCATCTATAGCCACAAAACCACCCAATGCTCCAAGAGAAAAGGAAGTGATTCAAGATTGGGTAGACAATCTGAACATAGATCTTGGTGAACTAATAGATTGGCCATAGATTGATATATCCCCATTGAATGAATACATAAATAGGAGGTTTATTAGGAATGGATTTCCCAAGTATTTCCTTGATGGAAGGTGTGATTGGTTGGAACATGACTAAAATAATTGAAAATATGTAAATCATTATTATTATCACCATGTATTAACAATTGAAAATATGTAAATCTTTATTATAACATAAATATATGTCTTGTGTATCTACATCTCAACATGAACCTTTGTGTTGTTTATTTAATTATTTAAATGGATTTTATGTAATGTGGAACTATTTCAAGGGTCCATTTTCTTTTGATGGCAATTACTTTTATGGCATATGTTTAAGTTATAGTAATTATGACTGAGATTTCATTTTGGTACATCAACTATTTATTGAAATTAAATAAGAGTATATTATTTTTATAATATGCTTACTTTAGGGTGTATTATTATTATATTATAATATAATGTTATCATTATATTAATTTCTCAAAATTTTATTATAGAAAATTTTTATATATTCTCTAATCATTGCAATATTTGTTTAATTTGTTTTAAGAAAAAATATATTTTGAAATTGTTATATTAGTTTTTCAAATCATTATTAACATATAATTTTAATATCATGTAATAATTTAATTATTTTGTAACTAAATATTTAAATATTTTCTACATACAATTATATTGTATTTCATTGACAATACTTTAGCATTGATTGGAAGATGTGAAATATTGAAGCATAAATAAAGAATGTAAACTTTGTTATAAAATATTTTAATGAATGATCGTATTGAATATCATGTATATAAGATGTAAGCCAAATATAATATATAAAAATAATGTCTAGAATTTTGTAGTAATAAATAGCAAATGAATATACCATAATAAATTGCAAAGTGGGGGCCGGGGAGCGGGGGGGGGGGGGGGGGGGGTTGGGTTGGGTGGGCGGGGGGGGGGGGATTGGGGAGGGGTTTATTATCTCAAACAGCTCCAACTAATAAATAGAATTCACATATTTAATATGGCCAAAGTTTTATATCAATTATGAAATTATTTTACAAACTTTCAACCTATTTATTAGTAAATATTTAATACCATGCATGCTTTCAATACGTCTTGAGACTCATGTTTAACACAAGATCCATGTAAGAAGTTTGTAATATTTAATATGAAACTTAGTCATAGGCTAAGTTATTTTAAGGAAAAATATAATATTAAATGTGAGAACAAATTGGGTTGTATGTTGAAATTTATTCATTTATATATTTTTAAATGTTCGGATTAAGATAAACCCACCCTTGAAAACTAATGTGTAATCTAGTCCCAAACCCAACAAAAGGTCTAGGTCTCCCCCTATCATTCTAAGGATTAAAAGAGAGAAAAGTAAATTAGCTAATAAAAAAGGACCAACCCAAAATAACATCCATAAAGAAGAGAGAAACAACACAAACTGATTTTTGTTGGATTGTGAACCATCTTGGACTCATAGAAAAGGATGCCAAATTTTTCATCAACTACATTTGACTTGATAGAGAACCATCCTAGACATAATGGTAGGTCTAGGTCTCCAAGGAAATTTATGTGGGCTTCATTGTCCTTTGAAATAGTCCCATTTTGGAACCAATATATGAATTAGTAAGGGATTCCATAAGAAATAAATTGAACAAACTGGAGAAGTAATCCACCAGAGATCATGGAAAAAGCCATTTGGAAAAGAATTCCTTAATGAATCTAAGATAATCTCTAAGGAAGGATTCATCACGAAGTTCAACAAAAATTATAGGCACAATGGGATCCCTAGGACATCGAATGAAGAAAACTTGAGAAACCAACAAGAGTGAAAGTTTGAAATTCATTGATAATTTTGAAAAAAAATTGTTCTAAAGTGATTTATCTAGAATATTCAACACAGATGAATGCCAAATAAAATTAAGAACATGCACTAGATTCCTCCTTACCATCTTCACCAAGCACTTCTTACATGAAATCTCCTCAAAAGGGAAGATGTACCCAAAGGATTCCTTGATGCTAGGCATCCGTCTTAGCCTAAAAATAGGACAAAAACCACACTTAAAATAATATTTAAAAAACAACAAAAAGGAGCAAAAGGTAGGTCGAGAACCCACAATTTCCAATGCTTCAAAAACAACAAGCTCCTAGGAACCAACGTTAAGCAAATCTGAATCATCTGCATCATCTCTATGACCGTCATCATCCTCTTGCCTTAACAATTGTTTTGTTAGGTAATAATAAGATTATTTTCTTTATGTTTTTCTTTTTTTAATTATCACAATAATATTTAATTACAATAAAATCATATTTTTAATTTTTTTTTGGTTGAATTGGGTTAGGTGATGGTGAATTATGTAAAGATAATTTTAAAACAATAAAAAATTAATATTATTAGTTTATTTATATTTTTGTCATAATGTTTGAGTCACCATCTTATAATATATTTATGATAGTTTTCTTTATATATTTTTGATGGTAGGAAGCATAAAGACCAACTTTTGAAAGTTATTTTATGACTTTTTCTTGTGTTTTTAGTAATAGGAGGCAAAAAAAGCCATCATTTCATAACTTTGTTCTCATATTTTTGGTAATAGAAAGCAAATGACCCACTTAATCATACAAACATAATCTAAGGCAAATGACCCATTAAAACATACAAACATCATAACGTTATGTTAATATATGATGAACAATGAATGGATAATTTTGTGCATCTCAATCTCTATATTTATTTAATATGATGATATTTTTTGGTCAATTATGGCAGGTTTTTGTCATTTCTAGTAAGCCACTGATGGGTCTTAATCTTTCTTGGATGCTTGGTGACGTAGTGATAGTTAAGAGATATAATGAAGGATGGCCTTAGACCATACAACTTAAGATTATAATATTAAAAAATGAAAAAATACACATAGTACAAGTGCAAAATAGAAAATAATAAATTTATCATTATTGTTTTCAAAGAGGAAATTATAAAACACATATCTAAATTATAATTTTGAGTTTATTATAGACTAAACTACATGTAATTTTCTAATACCAATTCATTAATGGATGTGTTTCACTCCTAAAATATTACCCAAACTTGTAAAATCTTCTACAATTCTCTAGTTGTAGGTTTTTAACTAGGTGGACAATAAATCAATCTCCAAAAACATCTAACTAGCTAAGTTGAACCCTCTTTATAATCGAACCCATTATCTTATCAAGGCATTTCAAAATAAGTTTATAGAATTCCTATCCATTCATCTTCCCTTCCTCAAATGTTTTCTCTTCTTATTTTGATTTTTGTTTGCCTTTATTGCGTTATGAGGTACCTCTAATAGGTGCAAAAAACCCTAGAAAATGTGGAGTCAAACTAAAATTTTTGGATCTAACATTAGAAAGGTTAAATCCTAAAGAAAATTATAAATGTTTAGGAAGATTTGACTAGAAACACAATCACATGCCATGTTTTGAAGTTATGAGACACTTCATGAGGGTGTATATATATATATAATGAGATGGTATTGTATAATGTAGCATATTTTGGGATTTTATTGAATTTCATAATGGTTTGTTGTGATCTCTTTTAATAGATGATATATATATATATATATATATATATATATATATATATATATATATATATATATATGTTTCATACATAACGAGAGATGTCATGGTGCACTATAGTATATTCTGGAATTTTAAATAAACTTGTAAGTGCATACCATTTTATAATTTAAAAAAATATTTTCTAAGGTCATACTACAAGATTCAATAGTTGGATCCACCTCCCATGATACTCCAAAACAAACCAATGTTGAAAATATACACTACTATCTCTCACACAAATATGAAGCGAAAATAAGAAATCATATATACTTAATCTTGCCAAATTAATATGGATAGCCTAGTCTTGGTTAATTATCGAAACTCATTCTTGGTTAGGATCTAAGTTTCTAGTTAGGGACATCAATAAAAAACTACACAAAAGTTTCTCAAAAATTAAAATAGATCTCAACATCAAAAAAAGAGCACCTAGAAGCATATACAAACACTATAAATTTATTCTCATTGTGCATCAAATATAAAACCCTCATTTAAATTGGGGTCACTAATTACATTAACATATAATATTATTTTATTTATTGTCATCACTTAAATATTAACCTTTCTAAATTGATATATAATTTTATATTCGCATAGTTACAATATAATTCGATAATAACTGTTAGAGAATCCAAAGAGTCTATAACAATACCACAATATAAATATGAAATGAAGTGTTCATCAACCATGTCATATAAAATATTATTATTTGTATTATACTATAATATAATAGTCAATAGGCCACTTTATACTTTCACACACTATACACATGAGAGGGGTCCCAAGTTCTCATGTGGATGACACAATCACCAATTTTAGTTTTCTTTGTATACCACTAGCATAGTCTTTTTATATCCACATGACCCTACTCAGTAAGTATCATCACAAAGAAAATGTGAGGTGCTCAATAACCACACATGAACTATGAACATATTGGAATTTGAATTCTAATGTATCCATGGATTAACACTTAATTATTTTTAATGGAAATTGAAGTGTCAAGCTTCATTATCATGACATGTTTCATGATAATAGATAACCCGTGGAAAAAATTCCCATGTCAATAATGGCCATGGAATCTAATCATAAATATTCACCATTTGGGTCATGCCTTTAAATAAAATAGTTCCATGTTTTTTTAAAAAGGATATAGATTCTATTATACCTAGATTTCCATGAAGTCATAAAACATGCCTTTAAATAAAATAGTGCCATGTTTGTTATAAAAAGGATACAAATTCCATTATACCTAGGTTTCCATGAAGTCATAAAAAATGACACCCATGTTATACATGGCCTCCTAAAAATAAATAAACTCTAAGATGGCCATTCACATATCAACACATTCAATATAATAATGAATGCCCCAAGTTTTATTTGGAAATCTTGATCTTCTACCTACCTTCATCACACAATGTTATGGAGTTGCAATATTCCAATTTGATGTTTTATTATTTTTTTGGTCTCTATGAACATGTTGAATTCAACGTTTACACTTATGTCTACTCATGTTTGAATCTCTTCATCACTATGCATACCATGGTGACTTCAAGTAACCTTGTACATCATGCTCTAATTTGGCCCCATGTATTCTTCATGTTTAACCTTTTCTAAGCCCACTCAAGATGACATGTTACAATCAAAGAATATTCACATAGTCATAAAGTGCATAGAACCTATAATTCTTTTATATCCATAAATAGTTGAGGCGGGTAGATCTCTACCAAGTGGCATGTTCATAAAAGGTTTCCAACAATGATCTAAATGTATAAAGTCTCAATTCCATTAAATAATACGGATCATGTTATTAAAATTTAAGTTATAAGGCTATTCACACATCTATCTAGAATTAGTATAGTAATGAATTGAAACATAAAAGTGTAAGTGAGATATACTTGAAACTTTTTAGGTTGAGTTTAAGTGCAAGTATATATAATGGCGGCATGTATCGGCATGTATCACAATCATTGTGTAATACCTTCATGGGCTCGATGGAGTGGTCAAATAATTTTTAAACATGACCTTTATATGACTTTGAGTATTGGATTTGTGCCACATGATATGAAAAAATATTTTCCAATGATTGAAATAAAATACATTAAAAATAAAAACATAGAAAAAACCAAAAAATATTATTATAAACATAAAAATAATTAATTTCCAAACACATAGTAAGACTAAACTAAGAAAAGAATGACCTTAAGCTAAGAGAGAATCAAAAGGATGCAAGAACAAGAGCGAGATGTAGCCACTACCAAAAAACAAGTAGAGAGGAGGATAACATCGCAATAAATAGAGAGAAAGAATAAGGAGTTATATGTACAAGCTTCAACATGTGTGTGAAGTGTTTCTAATCTTTTTTGAATTAAAGAGTATGTTCTATATGAGAGGAAAGTATTTAAATGTAAACGATTATAAATTCAATAAATTGACTAGAGTGGTAAGTGACACCTCAAATTAACTAGAATAAATTGTATACGTAATTATAATAAATACATACGCATAAAATTTAGAATAAGCTTATAAATATTTAGGAAGTAACTAAATTAAGGTTAATTCTTTAACGTTTATCCTTAATCTTAATTTGAGGTTACAAAAGGAGAGAAAACCTTTTACAAATAAATAAGAGAGTTAAAGGTACATAATAGTCCATAACAGTAAATATTTTATTTAAGAGGAATTATAATATATTTATAAAGAGAGAAGGGAAGATGCCACCAAAATTTTCAAAGATAAAAGTGTGATCACAAAGTATCTTCAATAATCTTTTTCGGACAATGTGGTCAATACAAAATAGAACAAAGACCAATAAGAAGGATTAATAATTCATAAAACTTGTAAGATAAATAAGCTAACATCAATATTTCAAGTAACCGATATTCTAAAAATATAATCTACATATATAAATTAATAAAAATAGATGTAGAACTAGATAAATTTGAGCTAAAGATAACTTCCATCAAAAAGTACATAAATGTGGATAAAAAGAAATTAATCAAAATAAGCAAATCATATATCCTATGCAACAAAAATAAGGAATGTAATACAAAATATTTAGATTATTAAATAAAGACAAAAAAAAATGTGTCAATAGTAAAAGATATGCTTCAAAAATTTATTAAAGAAGCATAACACATACACATAAAATTTTATATAAGATTCATCAATTTTTAGAATCCAAACAGTTTTAACTTTTAAAACAATGTGATTTAGTCATTTTATAAAAATTTAAAGTGTCATGAGTAGATTTAAAATAAGATTTATATGAATATAATTTCCAATATTTACAGATACCATGGCTATATTTTTCACAATGTATACAAAATTTACATTTTTTAATCAAAACAAGAATATTTCAATCATTATAATTAAAATAAGATGCATTATAAGTCCATCAATGTAAATGATAATATCACTCCAAATTTTTATTAGAAGAATTTGAACCATATAGCTAAGACCTTTAGAATTTGCATTAAATTTAAGTAAAATAGATTCAATAATACCATATTCATACTTACCAAGTGCACCAACTAAATAGCCTATACAATGCATATTTTTTATGTTGGAGTTGGTAGAATAAGCGTATAAAAAAGTTGTGTTTTAATTAGACAATGAGTTTCATCAACATTATAGTGAGTACTATATGTAAAAAATGCAATTTTAATATATAATACGTCAATAGAAGATTTTATTTTCTCCATGTGTGTATTAAAAGAGTTTTGCAAAAGAAAAATAGTAAAATTTTGACAATGAATTTCATATTTAAGTGCAATAGTTTTTTCATTTAAAAAAAAATAGTTTACATAATTTTTGGAAAAATGAAAAAATGACAATTTAAAAGTGGTAAAAACAAAAGATATAAACTTAACTATTATTGAAAAAGAGTCAATTTTTAAAAATATTAATTGATCCAAAGAACATTTAAAATTATTTTTCTTAACAAAAAAATTAAAATCAATTAACTTAAAAATATAAGTCCACACTAAAACACCAAACATTAAATAAAATTTTATAATATCTATAAATAAAACTTTAAAAATAAATTTAATTCTAAAATACAAATATTAGAAATGCTTTACAGAAAAATACACGCACCCAAAAAAAAATTTAAAAAAAAAAAAAAAAAAAAAATTAAAAAAAAAAATTCTGATAAGATTACAATACTAGGAAAAGAACCTTATCACCAAAAAAGCAAAAACAAACATAACATCTTAAAAACGTTATACCAACCAGAGACTTGATATGATATAATACGAATTACTTATTAACAAAGATCAAATACGCAAAAATGAAGTTTTACAGCTGCGCACTAAAAGGAATAGAATAATGATAAAGTAAACACATACGTTAAAATATGCGAAGAATGTTTATGCTTAAAAAGACAGCTATTAAGAAAGCCAATAAAGATTTATACATTTATCTTAACGTAACCAAATGATTCCGAGTAAAAAGGTCTAGAAAAAAAAAACTTTAAGACAATAACACATCACAAAGGAAACGAGATATGCTTCAAGAAGTAATCAAAGAAGCATAACACATCAAAGAAAACAAGAGAGATGTTTCAAGAAGTAATCAAAGAAGCATAATATATACATAAAATTATATATAAGATTCATCAATTTTTAGAATTTGAACAATTTTAATTTTTAAATAATGTGATTTAGTCATAATTTAACAATGTAAAGTGTTATGAGTAGATTTAACATAACATTTACATAGATATAATTTAACAATGTAAAGTGTTATGAGTAGATTTAACATAACATTTATATAGATACAATTTGTAACATTTATAGATATTATGGCAATATTTTCCACAATGCATACAAAGTTAATAATTTTTAATCAAAACAAAAACATTTTAATCATTATAATCAAAATAAATTATATTATAAGTCCATCAATGTAAATGATAATATCATTCTAAATTTTTATTAGAAGAATTTGAAGCATTATAGTCAAGACTTTTATAATTTCCATTAGATTTAGGTAAATTAGGTTCAATAATACCATATTAACACTTACCAAGTGCACCACCTAAATAGCCTATACAATACACATTTTTTAAGTTGGAGTTGTTGGAATAAGTGTTCAAAAAAGTTGTGTTTGAAAAGAACAATAAATTTTATCAACATTACAGTGAGTACTATATGCAAAAGATAGTTTTAATATATAATACATTAATAGAAGATTATATTTTTTCCATGTGTGTATTAAAACGATTTCTCAAAAAAAAAAAAAAAAATTGACAATGAATTTCATATTTGAATACAATAATTTTTTCAATTTTTAAAAAATAGTTTACATAGTTATTGGAAAAGTAAAAAAAATGCCAATTTAAAAATGATAAAAACATAAGATATAAACTTAACTATCATTAAAAAAAAGAATCAATTTTTAAAAATATTAATTGATCCAAAGAACATTTTAAAATATTCATTTTATTAAAAAAAAATAAAGATCAATTAACTTATAAATATAAGTCCACACCAAAATACCAAACATTAAATGAAGTTTTACAATATATATAAATAAATTAAAAACTGTAAAAATAAATTTAATTTGATAATACAAATGTTTGAATTAATAACAACTTTTTTAAAAAAATTATATATATATATATATATATATATATATATATATATATATATATATATATATATATATATATATAATTTAACCATTAAACACTAAGCACTAAGCACTAATACATTAGAAATGCTTTATACAAAAGCACAAAAGAGAACCAAAATATATTCTGACTAATTACAATACCAATGAAAAGAACCTTATCAAAGAAAATGAAAAAAAACAAAAAACAAACATAACAACTGAAAAGCATTATACTTAAATTATTCTATTTATCCTCATTTTATTGCATTCCTATTGGAATAAATGGGGAATTTCATCTATTAATGGGAATGGGTGATTTAAACCTCTATGCTAGGTATATTTACCACCTATGAAATATCCATTCCGAAGATAAGATGCAACCTATAGATCTACATCATATTTATCTTCTTTTCATAGTTTACTTGATTATGCATACCATTCATTGCCCATACTTAATATTAACTAGAAAAAAAAAAATAGTAAAGAGCATAGAGGGTGTGTTGAGTGATTAGAATGTTTGCACCAAATTCGTAAGGCTCCCTTTATTTCACCATTGGTCATATCATGGTCATGTGATGTTAATATAATTAGAGAAGATTTAGTTCCATACTTCACATAGGCATACTCACAATGAGTGCACATGTTCATAAGTGGGGATCGAGGAACCCATCATGCTATGTTTTTTATTATATGATATGTAGCCATTGAAGATTTGCTCAAAAAAAAATTATCATTAATATGTCTTTAATTGTTATCTTCTTATCCCACAAGCAATGTGTAACCATTGTAAGAATACCTATCTCAATTGAGAAGTATATGTTATTTTACACATTTCTTCTCTATCCTTTCTATGTTGATACAAAATTATTTCAGAAGTATCATATCTAATAACTCAACATTCATAAACAACTTGAGATAAATAGTATAAAGAATAGATGTCACATGACACAATTTTCACTTATACCCAAAATATATTTCCACCCAATATATTTGGGCCAAAGAAAGCTTGAAACTAAAGAAATGTTTGTGCCTTCATTATAATAAATTTCACATACCTAGCCAAATGGAGATCCTAGGTGAGTTTTCAATAAATCTCTTCCCTTTTATACATTTGGAAACCAAGAGTTCCCTAATACAATGGGAAATATTCTTATCACTATCTAACTAATTGGCCTATCTATTGTTCATTGGGCTCCCTTATTTAAATTATTTTATTTTATCTTCTATAGAGCTTTGGTGCCATTAATTTATAGAATAATTAACTATTATTTGGAAATGCACAATAATTTGAAAAACAATGATCCCCATGTTGTTTTGAATTTTTTGTTTTTTTTTGGTTGGTTATTTCTCTTTTACCTTTTACTTCTTTGTAGTCTACCTAACTACTTGTGACTTATTGGCCTAGTTTTTATTTTTTTACTATTATACACAGTCCACTTTCATCTTAAATATTTTCCAACCTCTACCATATATTTCAAACTTGTACTTGTATTTATACATTTATATTTATTTTTTTATTTTATGTTTAATACCTAATTTCAGTATTATCTTTCATTGATTCCATTTTCCTAGTGGCTTTAGTTTTTATCATATTTATATAATGTGGCCTTTATTCATTTTAATTTTATAATAAGTATTTTCACATAGTAATTGCTAAGTCTATGTGGCTGGGGGTTTATTCAAGGACAATTCACACTTATCACTTATATGGGTAACTTTTCATTTTATTTCATTACATTTCCTTTCAACTTTATCCCATGCACATGTGTATACACTCAATGATAATCTTCTCTCTTGTGTTTATGTAGTCGATGCTTAAGGTGACACAAGTCCATGTTGCTAATGTGCTACACATATTAGAAGTATATAAGATGAATTGCATCATCAATCCCATTATTGTGTTCCATGCTCAATATAAATGTCCACTACTTAAGCTCCCACACTTGTTGTGCCCAATTAGATATCCCATAAATGTAAGTTATACAAAACATTACCATCTAATCTTATCATTATTATATAAATACAATTCAAACTCATCCAAAAACCACAGTTTCCTATACAACCTTAATTCATCATTATAACTCTATGATATGTAAATATATAATCGATTTTTCCAATAAAACAATAACCATATATATCTTATCATGTGATCGAATATATAATTATAAAAAAAGTTCATGAAAAAAATCATTATCTGAATTAACTCATATAATTAATTTAATGCATCCAACCAAAATTAATAATTAATCATAGGCTTAATCCAAGGCAAAGTTAAGTGGGGCATTAAATACTTCCCCCTTAAATAAAATTTATCCCCAAAATTTCATTGTCATAATAAGAATGTCTACAACTATTTTTATCTAAGATCATAGGTTATTACATGTAAATATTTATATAATCAATATAAGATTGCATACATGTGTTGATAATATTAAGAGAAATATATGATTTCACATGGGTTAGTATATTTTACACCATAATAAATTACACACAAATATGGAGAATATTACATTAATAAAATAAAAATCATAAGAAATCCATTTTCAACAGTAATCCATGAGAAAATATCAAAGAACAATAGTCAATCAAAGTGATGCATAATAAATATCTCATAACCTAAAAAACAAAAAATATAATATAATATAATAATGATAATCTAACATGAGGGTATTGGTGCACCACTACCCTATTATTGCTTATTTATTTAATAACAATTTCAGTTTTAGAAAAAAACCACTCTATATAATAATAGAATAGAATCTAATAATATATTATAGTAGTATATAATATATTATTACGGAATCCAATTGCTTAGATCGTAGTTAAAGGTGACACGCATATACGCACCGAAGACTGCAGATTTTCAAATTTTCAAAACTGGGCGAATATATTATTACATTTAGGTTGTTACATAATATCTCCCAAGCAAGACAACTTTACATTTGCTTTCAGAAATCGATGGCCGAAATATTTAGGCGGCCTTGACCGACGAGAAATTATTATTGTATGGTTGATGACCGGACAACTTTCGGTTTGTTTCCACCCATCCATTTCATTTTCGCAGCTGTTTCATATTCAACGGACACTATGCACGCTACCTTTGAAATTTGACCGAAAATTCATATGGTTCTCAGTTCGTAAACCAAACTTTTCCCTATATATATCTTCTTAAACACACTACAAAGAAAAATAACATACAAAAGGAATTAAAAAAAAAGGAATATGGACACAAATTCATGGAGCGCGGCTTTTTATTCTATCCTCGCATGCATAGCTCTGTTATATCTGCTATTCTCAAACCTGTACGTCAGCAATGCATCCAAAAATCTGCCCCCTGGACCCCGACCCCTGCCACTAATTGGAAACATCCTCCAGCTAGGCAAAAACCCTCATGAGTCCCTCAGCCAGCTGGCAAAGGTTCACGGCTCTTTAATGACTCTCCGTCTCGGCTTCAGAACCACCATCATCGCCTCCTCCCCTGCAATGGCAAAACAGGTCTTGAAAACGCAGGATCCCACCCTGTCAGCACGCACAGTCATCGACGCTGCTACATGTCTCTCCCACAGCGACCACTCTTTCATCTGGCGGGACTGCGTGCCACGCTGGCGCACTCTCAGACGCATCTGCACCACAGAGCTCTTCTCCCCAAAGCGCCTCGATGCCCTTCAGCATCTCCGGAGTGTTCAGATCAACACCATGATAAAAACTATCTACCGAGATTCATTGCAGGCATCTGGCGTGGACATCGGCCACATGGCGTTCTTAGCAAGTGTTAATTTATTGGGAAACATGATATTTTCAAAGAATATGTTCGACGGTGCCTCCGAAAACTCACGGAAGTTTAAGGAAGCCATCACTACAACAATGGTGGTTAGCGCGGCGCCCAATTCGGTGGACTTTTTTCCTTTTCTCAGGATTTTAGACCCCCAGAGTGTGAGGCGCAAGTTAACCAAATGTATTGGGGTTATATTGGGGTTGTTTGACGAGTACATAGAGGAGCGGCTGCAGACCCTGAGAAATGAGGCGAGCCAAAAAGATTTTCTTGATATTTTGCTGGAGAATAAAACAGAGACGGGAGAAAATTTTACGAAATTGGAGTTGACACACATTTTCTTTGTAAGTATTTTTGTTTTTTTTTCTAAATTTTTTATTGTAATATATTTATAATCTATTTTTTTTATTTAATGTAATATAAATATATAAATTGGTGAGTTTTTTTTATAATTTGATTGATAACGTAATAATTATGTTATTTCATTATTTCTCTCAATTTTAAAATAAATTATTTTTTAATTAGTTTATTTTGTTTTTTAATTGGAGATTTAAATTTTTATTGGAGATTTAATTAAACATTATTAATAAGGTGTGCGTATGATTAATATTGTCTTTAGAAAGTAAGTCTGAGTCCTAATGAAATAGTAACTTCCATATATTTTAATGAGGCTATAGAAATCAAGAGTTTTTTATACTTTAAATTCAGTTAAAAAGCTTTATAGTGTTTGTTTTGTAAAATCAATAACCCTATACCACAAGTTGTTGCTGGTCATAATTCTAATTTTTTAATAAATTTGGTTGAAAAGGTTAATTTTTTTTGTTATATGATTTCTACATTATATTTTTACGATTGATTCATATTTCTATAATTGATTCATTTCAAAATGTTTACTTTATTAAATCAATGATTTCAAAAAATTTAGAATTTTTATTACAATTTAATTTTAATTTAGAATTTATTTAATTTAGTATAATTATTTAATTTTTATTTAAAAAGATTCATTTACAATATAAATATTTAATAATAAATAGTTTAATGTCAGGTTACATATCCTATTAAGTTTAGAATATCATTCTATTATAAAACTCAATTTAGGTTTTTTTTTTTTTTTTTCTTTTACTAATAATTCAATTTTGATTTAGAGATATTTTTCTTTTAAATCAATATAAATGAAAAAAATTGTAAATTTCAATGGAAAATCTATATTTATATTTGTGTTATATGCTTTTATATTTTCTAATTTTTAGTTTTTATTATTGAAACTTTATCAATTATATTATAATTTTTTTCTTAACACAATATAAATTTAATTACTGGGAGTTTTCCTTAAATAATTTTTAAAATATGATCCACCACCTCCTCTATATCATATTATTTTATATTTAATTTCTATATTTTTAAGTTTAAATCTTGCCACCTATTCTAATAGATTATATACAAATATGTTAAAAATTTAAATTTATAAAATTATATGTTGAAGGTTTAAAAATTTAAGATCATGTGTTTATAAATTTAAGATCTTGGCCAAGCTAAGTTTAGATTTTTGAAGTTTACTTTAATTTTATTTACATAGAAGTTTAATGATTATAATTCTTCTTAATTTATTTGTAAGGTTTTTTTTTTAATTATTTGTTTTTATATAATAAATATATTACATATTATTATAATAAAAATATAATTATCAATTTTTTTTAGCTTAACAAAATCAATATTTCTATAATTATTTTAAAATAATTATATTATTACTCAAAATGACCCCCTGAACTTCAATGGAGAATGTTTTGATAAACATTGGGGGACTAAGAGTTGTTGTAAATATCATTGCTTACAAATCAAAAACTGCCTCATTGTGTAATGCAATGATATAATTACAATAGAAAAAATGAGAATTTTAATTTCTAATAGCAAAGTTTCAATCATCTTTAATTTTATTTGAAATGGACATGCATCAGTCAAATGGTTAAGCACCAAGAGTATGAAGTGTTGAGGTGTGTTCACATTATTAATTTGTAATAATGTAATTATTGTTAGATAAAAAATAATATGTCAATAGTTGTTTGGTATATTATTATTATGCATGACAATAATATATGGGGTGATTTGTTTTAATTATTTGGTAGTTACTCAAATATATTGTTAGTAATAATATTTTTGTATATAGTGTTTGGCTAGTTGGGAGATTATTTGCTTGAGATATTATAGGGACTTCACCATCCCAAATAAAAGAAACTCCACCTCACAATATGTGCACCAAATTCCAATACGAGTATCCTGTAGGTTGTTGGTTATCATCTTCTACAACTATCATGTCATTTGCGAAATTCACACCTCTGTTAGTGGGCTAAATCTTGTGTATACACTTCTAATAGCCTCATCTCTAAGTGATGCTTCCAATGCCTCTCTTAGTTTAACAGACATATTTATGGAGAGGTAACATTGAAATGACATAAGCAACCCTTTAGAAAATGATTGGGCATGTTTTCGGGTGAATCTCATAAGAGGGTTTGACCACTAGAATTTTAAACCTAGCATCATATGTATAGAGGCTCTCCAATAGTTATTTATTGATCCCTTTGAGTGAAATAATGTGCTGATAACTTAGGGATGTCAAACTCCTTGAGGAATGTGGCTTTTAGGAGGTCATACTCCACAATCATCTAATTGGGATCCAAATTTTGGTACTACATATGCATATGATCTAGCAAAGTCATGTCAATTTGACGAGTGTAACTCACTTGGCACACCATATTAAATCACACTTATGGACATGTTTTTTGACATTATCAACTCTTTGATATTTGGGTAATCTCAAGGCCATTACATTGTGTGTGTGTGTGTGTGTGGGTGGGTGGTAGGTGCAGCGATTGCTCATGACTAGGGCCTACGTGGCTTGTGTTACCAATAAGCTGCTTAAAGGTGTTCCTAAGCCTTGAATTCATTCTACTAGTGGTATGGCTCCACCAGATACTGAAATAAGTTTTACCAAATTTATTTTGGTCATTTCAAGGACCTGTTGGGCTACCAATGGTCATATAGTGCTTATTTTTCCTCCTTGTGTTGAACTACTTATCTGAGGTCTTGTAGCCTCTCTCGTAATTGTATCCATAACTACATTATTGCATGGTCTAAGTGGTTAGAAAGTAATTCTATAGTACATAAGACCTTCTTCCCATGCTACATATTCCCGTGCATTTTTTAGCTTCACAATGTCTTTGTCTTATTCTTATATAAATAATATTTCATGATTGATCACTTTATATAGATGATAACTTAACATTCCTTTGGAAGTCTCTTCTAATAATTCTTCTTTGGGGATTTAAGATTCTTTCTCTAAACTTTGTTCTAACTCCATAACATATACTTAGTTATAAAAAAAGTGCATGTAACCTTGGAGTCAGATCCCTCTTCATGCCATCCATGTTTTATGCGGGTCCTTATGACATGTCCTAAGTTAGTATCCCCCCTTTCCATAAGGTCCTTCTCAAAAATCACCTCATTTCAATCTCACTATACTTCCACCTTCTGTGCTAATGTTCATTTGGTTTCTCCATGTCGAAGCTTCCCCTGATATCCCTCACATACCATGCTTATTTCACCCTCTAACTTTCACATAGCTCACATGTAGATGGACTTATCCAATTATTTATAAGTTCTTGCTATCACCTCCTCTCACCATTACAGCAACAAAATTCAACATGTCTCAACAACAAAACCAAAATGTTGGTATAGTTCCAGAAAATTATGAACCCATACCGTGTGAACCCTTTAGGATATCAAAACATAATCTTCTAGTACCGTAATATCATGCAATGGGTCCTTACACATTCACCTAAAGCATAAAGAGGGGAACCAGGTAGATCATGTGTAGTTGTTAACAGTTGTGGATGCATTATCATGCATTCTACCTCTCGAGTGTTTTTTTATGTTGTCTCATCTACTGTTACTCATGTGTGTCAGTACTAAAGTTAGTTGGGCCTTATTTCATCAATACATGTCAATGAACTAACATGCACTTATCCAATGCAATAACACATCAACACTATTGTATCCAGTTATTCATACCACCATTAACAATGAAATATAATATGTAACATATTACTAATTTAATAATGACAAAAATGATTTATTATAGCCACAATTTATTTCAAAATCATAGTGAAAACAACAATGCCCATTATATTCAATTTCTTGATTACAAGGTGCTCATGGCACTTTCAAAACTATAAACTATCTTTGCGACTCATAAATCTATTTATCTATTTCATATGACACTCTAAACAAAATTTTATAGCATTTATTAAAGTATCAATCTCTATCTATTCTTATTTTCAGGTGTCCTCATTTTAAAGGATTTAAAGAGCCCTAAAAGTCATATGGTAGCTCAAATTCCACCATTTAGAAATTATTATCTCCACTTGGAAATTATTGTGACACTTTGATCGATGTCTGGTACCATGCCATTCTTTGTCACTACTCAACTGTCTATCAAGATCAAGATGTTAGTTATATAACTCAACCATTTATCCCCCTAATTTTTTTTATGGTTCCTGGATTCATAAAGATTCACTTGTCTCGCTCTTGATGCTTTGTCATTTACGTACACGTATGTATCCTTGTTATCTTGAGCCTACCTTATTGGCAATTCCTGATATGTATGTACACATAGAGTAAAGTTTGCATGTGCCACTCTCTTCTCCTTAGGTCTTATGAGACTCATATATGTTGTGCAAATACTCTTCATCTTGATTATACTTAACCAATCTCTAAAGTCAACATTTTTTCTTAAAATAAAATTAATAAATCTTTGTTTGATTATATAATTAAAATAAATATTTTTAGAGGTATCTTTTAACTATATTATTTGGATTCTATATATATATTTAAAATATGAATCTCCAAATAAACAATATAAATATAATGCTAATTCAACAATCTCATATACTATTAAAAAACTCGGTGAAACCCTAAAGTGCGATCTATAATTGTAGATTTGAATAATGATTGTATCGCATTATTTAAATACATTTTTTATTTTTTTGTCTTTAAAAAAAATTGTGTGGTTAAAGTTATAAAATCTTGATTATGTACAATCCATGAAGTTTGGAATAGTTATATTAGATATCATTAAATTATTATTATTTATTTAATAAATTAAAAATTAAAGTTATAATATATTTTATTAAATTATTAATATTCAATATAATTTATACTATCGATATTATATTGAATAATTGATTTATAATTTGATTTGAATAATTTAAAAGTAAAAAATATTAATTTTTTTTTAATCTTTTTCACTTTATATTTTCATTTTAAAAAATTATTTAAAATGTAACCAAATTTTTAAATAATAAATTAATTGATTATATTTTTTAAAAATATACAAAACAAAATTTTAATATATATTTTATTACATTAATAAAATCAAAATATCAACATTGTAAGATGTATATATTTAACTCATTAAGAATAATAATGTTAAGATGTATATATTTAATACATTAAACATAATGGTAAATGCTTATGGAAGTAAAAATAAGCACTTTTGAAGTTATACAAATTTCTACTTAAGTCCTGTTTTGTTCTCTTATCCATGACGATCGTTTTGATATATTTATTGATAAATATTTTTAAAAAAAATTGTTAGTTTATTTAATAAATAAATAAAATTATAGATTAAAATAAATAAATTTATTTTATTTTTTTATTTTATTTGTTTATTTGGTTTTTTCTTTAAATGTCGTCAATATCATTTAAAGTATTATTTTGGTTTTATTAATTATTATCTTTATCATTTGAATTATAATTTTTTTGATTATTTTAATATTTTTATTTATAATTTTAATTTTTTTCAATATATAATTTAATAATAAATATTTATATTGACATCATAGTTATATTTTTAATTAAAAATATAATTTCTTATTTTCTCAAAAAAAGAAAATTAAAACACATTTTTAATAAATATTATAAAAATTTAATATCCATTGATTTTTAAGTGCAGATATACAACAATAAATTTCACTTTCTAAATAATTAGATTTATAAATATACTTTAGAGAAATGAAATTTATCACTCTTAATGTCTCTAATAAGTTTCAAAAAATAATATATTACTACCTTTTATATAAATAAGAATTTTTTTATTTTGATACTTTTACAAAATAATTATCTATTATTATTTTTTTCCAATAGCATCATTGTAATCTAAAAATTACAAACCATTCCATGAAAACATAATAATATTGACAACCTAACATTTATATTGGATACATTTAAAAAACAAGTGCAAGCAACTTCTTGAAAAGTTTAATTTCTTTACAAAATAGAATTATTATTAAAAAAATTTGTTGGGATACTTACCATTGATATTGATTCAAAAAATTATTTTTCTATCAATAAATTAGTTGTAAGCTAAATGTAATGGTCAATAAAAAGAAAAGTATTGTTAAATATAATGGTCAATAAAAAAAAAGTGTTATTAAAGATTTTTCTTCAATAAAATAAAAGTAAGAAAAAACATCAAAAATTGTTTTAGATATAATTTTGTTGATAGTTACCAAAAAAAAATTGTATGTTAAGATTTCAATGATATAAATAAATTTTATAACCAACTTTAAAATGTCAAAATTTGTGTACCATCAAATAAAATTGTTAGAGAACCAAATAAAATATATAACCATTTCAAACATTCTTATCAAATAATATTAGTTGACTTATAAAATATTGTTCTTATCATTCTTAAATATAAAAAGGATCTTTTTAATACGATAAATTTTGATTAGATAGATAAGATTTATAATGAATTCAAGTAGATACTAATATGAAATTGGTGATTAATTATATGAAATGATATTATAATTTTTTTATAATTAATTATTTGATTTTAATCCATACATACATACATACATACATACATACATACATACATATATACATACATACATACATACATATATACATACATAAATACATATAAAATCATGTGATTTAAAGTTAAACATTAGTTTCTAATATTTAAATAATATATAAATGTGTTGGATTTAGTTTATTGATTATGTTATATAGAATGTAATTAGATATTTTAAAATATATTATCTTTTCAAAATTTTAATGAGAAATTTTCTACAAATAATTAGAATAAAAATAAAATAATAAATTTTGTTTTATAATAAAATATGTACATCACATATATTTGACATCTATTTTATATTTTAAATATACTTTATCCTTTAATGAAAAAATGAATCACCTTTTAAATCTTTTTATATTATATTTCTAAAACACAAAAATATCATGCAGAATTCTTTTCTCTCTTTTGAATAATTAACAAGACACACTTTTTCCCCTATCAACATTTGTATTGCAGCCCTTCATACTAATTGTATATAAGCAGGTCAATAAAATTGTTTTGAAATAAGCTCTAGAATATGCGTGCTCCCCTAGATAAAGCAACACAGACAGCATTCCTCGAACAAAACAAGATGTGATTGTTGACATTAAATTTTTAGTGCATTCCACGCATTCTCTAAATTTGCTTGACAATAAAGCATTATCATTGCCCTTTCACTTTCCAATCAAGTATTCGAATAGTTTTCATAATATTCTTATATGCATTATCAAGTATAATGGATGAACGAGAATAAGAACAAATTTAAAGCAACCAACAGTAGAATTCAGATAAATGGACCTTTCACAGCACTAATTTATGGCAAGTGAAACATTCTACCATCAGAAGCAAACTACAAGAAGAACCTACAGTGCTCACAATGGATAATGGTGGGATTGGAGGGGGCGATTCTTGTAGGAGGCGGCGCAAGTTGCGGAGGCGGCGGAGGAATCAGACTATTCGGTAGCGGCACTGGAGTGCAAGCCGGTGCTGGAGGGAACAACAACCGTGGCGGCGTCACCGTCAGTGGAGCTGGTGGCGGAGGAGGCAGCAATGTCGGCGGAAATGGAGGCAGCAGCGATAGCAACGTCAGCGAAAATGGTGGCGGCGGCGGCCGTTAGGCGTAGTGCACGTTAGTAATAATTAATATTTATTAATAGTTAATAATTTTGAAATAATTTTACAAAAGATCAAATATAAATAATATATAAAATATCAAATTATATGAAAAATAAATATACATATATTTTATTTAAACATTTTTAAATTGATAATAATATAATTATAAAAAAATTAATAACATGTTTTTTTAAATTTATTTTTATTAATAATATATATTTATAAATAGGATTCAAGTTTCAATGGTTAAACTTCCACTTAAATTAAAGGAATATGGCATAGATGGACTTCACCATTAAAAATACGATGATGATGATGATGATGATGATGATGATGATGATGATGATGATGATGATGATGATGATCTATTCAATAATTAAAACATGTGAAAGGATTTTTACGTGTATGTATACTTGAATTTTATAAATTCCAAATTAATTATTATATAATATAAAAAGTGTTATTAAAACTTGTTGTGTACCAAAAAATTTATTGGTTTAAAAATTGTACTTTTCCTACACATCTTTGACTATTGTATTAGTTTTTTTAATATATCATATTGATTTAGCCAACCGGAGTATAATAGGGAATTTTGTATTATTAAATGAAAAAATATTTATTTTTAAGAGATTTTATATTTTCACAATTTATAATGAATAAATTAAGTATTTCTTTGGAAAGTATTGCGTATGAAATTTTTGGATCGATGATTCAAATCAGCATGAATAATTTATCTTCAGGGAACTTGATTGATAATATTTCTTGTTTTAATGATAATATTTGAATAAGAATATTTAAAAGTGAAAACAACTTTAAATAGTTCAAAAATATTTATAATACTAAAAATATGTTTTAGTATTAGATTTTGTAAAAACTCTGAATTTAAAAATTGATCTATGAATTGAATAGAATATCTATTTCTAATAATTTTACATTTTAGATATCAAAATATTAGAATGAGATTTAAATGATTATAAAAATTCAAAGATTTTACGCTTTCACAATTTATAATATTGTATTATCTTTTTTTTGAAAAACTGTATTGATTTTTTTTGCTCAATGTTTCGGATCCTCTTTGGTGATCTTCCATCAGGAGAAAAAATTAATGTGGAACAATAGGACCTATCAGTTTTTAAAAGTATGAAGAATTAACCATTGTAAAAAATTTCTAAATTAGTAAATTAGCTATTGTTAAAAGATTCTAAATTGAAAAATAAACCAAAAAAAAAATAGAAAAAAAAAATCACGTCATTAAAATTTAAAAAAAAAAGCTAAATAAAACAATTATTACTAAATAAATTAACAAATACCATTAAATTCACAACTATAATTAAATAATTTAAAGACATTAAAAACATTAATAACAACACAACTATATCTAACATTAATAATATCATTATAAATAGTTACTAGATAATTAATTATAATATTATCGATTATAACCAAATTAGAAATATCAAGATCCATTAAAAATACTTGATGATAAATAAAACACTGAGATCACAAAAAAATGTCTAAGTATGAAAATTATAGAGTTGAAAAAAAACCTCAAACGAATATGGTTCGAACGAAGTTTGAGATTTACATACCTAAAAAAACCCTCATCGAATCAAGCATCCCCCAATAATACCTTACCATTATATAAAATTTTAAGTTGCCTCCAATTAACTGTTTTATCACACTGACCACTCGACGCCAAATGTTATTTTTTTGTTTGATCTTTGCTTTGTTGAGGGAATTTAAGGCCATTGAATGGGACATGCAATAAAACATACTCGAAACATATGTCCTAAGAACATTGGCAAGATTTAGAATTTTCTTACTTAAACTGCGTTAGTTGTCTATTATTTTAATCTTTAATTTAACCTCTTTTTGTGATTTTGGTTTTTTTAATTATCGTCAGTTGCTTTTAATGTGTTTTGGTATTTCTAGTTTGGTTATAATCAATAATATTATAATTAATTATCTAGTAATTATTTATAACCACATTATTAAACTTAGATATAGTTGTGTTATTATTGTTTTTAACGTTTTTTAAATCATTTAATTTTAATTGTGATTTTAATGGCATTTGTTAATTTATTTAGTAATATTTATTTTATTTAGGTTTCTTTATTTTTAATGACATAAATTCCTTTTTTTATTTTTATTTTGGTTTATTTTTCAATTTAGAATATTTTAAGAATAATTAATTTATTAATTTAGAAACTTTTTACAATGGTTAATTCTTCATACTTTTAAGAATTGATAGATCTTATTGTTTCACATTAATCTTTTCTCTTAAAAGAGATCTCAAATTTTTAAGCATAAAATAATCAATATAATTTTTCTAAAAAAACAATACAATAATTATAAAAATTATATATCTTAAAAAAAATATATCATTATTTTCACGCTATTAACTTTAAAAGATAAAATGTGACCATATCAACTCGCATCAACCGTGACAATTTATTACGTTCCCTGAATTACCCGTTGATTAGGACATATGCTTGACATCCCCTTTCCATTTTTTCTCTTGACCGATATTACGAAACCTCGTAGAATTAAGTGTTCCAAATGTGCTACGTCTCCCTATATTTTTAAAGGACAAACATGTCTAAACACACAGCCGTTAGAAAATGTTGGCCCCCATTGGGGAAAGAAAAACATTGTCACCTGGGTGATGTGCTATGATTATGTGGTTCCGTGACCTGTCTACTTCGTGGAATTGTCCTCACATGTTTTGGGTGGTCAAGGGAAGTGGATCCCTGGTGTTGACAGAGGAAAAACATTTAATGTGGAAGCTTTGATTTGAATTTAATAGCTTTTATTCTCCATCAAATGGGAGCATTGCTATACTTAGCGTTTACTTTCAGAGTTAGAAAATTCAAAATGGTCATGTATTTGATTGAAGTTTTTAAGAGTTTTTTTTTCGAGTAACAACAATCATAGCCATATAATGAAAATGCAAATATAGATCACATTTCGTTGATATTTGAGCCTTACGACATGTATACCAAGGTAGTTTTTAAATGGGAGTCCAAAGTGAGGAGCCCAAAATTTGAAGGACAAAAGTTATTGGCAATGGTAGATATATTGCAATCATTCCATATTATTTCTGGATGTTCGGAGCAATATACAGACATTCTCCCCTTTTAAGTTCAAAAGGGGTCTCAAACTGCTTATACCTTTTCTTTGTGGAATAAACCGCCTCTCATACAGAATACAGTGACTTGTAAAATACATCACCATATATGTGAAAAACACCACCACCACGCAGACTTCAGTCTGTGTTGAACACATTCCACGCCTCTTCTCTTTGGCGTTCTATGCATCTTCAGAGCATCTTCTTATCTACGGAGCAGTCACACTTTACTCGATAACCGGGATGCTGGGCCTTCCTTGGCTTCCGCGCTCTTCCATGATCTGGTCCTTATCACTCCTTCCACTGGGCATGCTTCTGCTGCGCTCCATCAACTCTTCAACGAGCGATTGTCTCCCTCCTTGTAGCTACGCACTTCTTCATCTGCTGGTCCACACGATCCTTTCAGCTTATCGACCGTCACCAAATCAGTCATAATAAAAATCTACACTACATACAATGTTATGGCATTCACAACACGGCTATAAAATCCTTTCATGATCTCCTTGGGTCTGCCTGGACTGTGATCACTAACTGAAATGGCTCGCGAATGTAACGGTCAGAAAGAATCGTTGCTTCCACAAGGGCACTATCAGATAGTCGGACACCATGATGCAACTCTTATATGCCATCTCCAGTCGAGCTTCTCGCTCACGGATGCTCCTCTTTCTCTTTTGCTTCTTCGCCACTGTTTCTTCTTATCGCCTACTGCCTCGATGACCAGACAGTCGTCCTTCATTATAGCACGAGCCGCTGCTGTTTCTAGACTGAGCCTGATTTACAGGGATATTCCTTCCGTCTACTTCTCTGACTGCCGCTCCTGCGCCTCGGCCTCTTCTTCATATCTTCGACGGCACTGAATATTTCATCCTTCCATGCATATCTATACTGGTTAATGACCTTGTTAGTAGAAAAATATGACACTGTTATGATTCTTCGCATCTTTCTCCAGTTCTCTGGACAAACACCATGTCTTGTCTTTTGCTAATCCAGAAAAAAACACCACTTTTGCATACCTCACTTGGGCAGGTTCACAAACTTTGATAAACTGAATTTTGGATAGGCACTTAAAACAACATAAGCCCAGACAACAGCTCGCTGCTTTATGCAAAGATATGATGCTAAAAATATTGACAGACTTTCCTGGAATGAACACGTACTGGGTGAATGCTTCAACATATAGTCATGGACAACGGCTTGCAACACACCGCAACATAACCATAGGGACCTGGACGTTCACAAGGAAATGAGCTACGGCTCAAACAAAATAAACAAACTTGATTAGACACATGCTCATACGCAAAATAGACAACCGAGCAAACCTTTTGGCTCTTCAACTTCTTCTACAACTTCCCTGAATTGACTCCATGGGCTCTGATACCATTTGAAAGAAACTAAACTGCCGACTCCATGGGTTCTGATACCATTTGAAAGAAACTAAACTGCCTACAGGCAGACCGTGAAACCATTTCTAGGGTCTAATCAGACCAAACAGGCAGTTGAGATAGAATTTCTAAGAAGCAAACTAGCATTCGGAGCTACAGCGCTTAGACCCCTGATTTAAGTGACAAACCATTTACAACATTGAACACATAGATTAAGTACAAACAAACAACTTCTATTATCATACATTAATAGATTGCCAAAAAAATAGATTACTATAGCTATTCTGAGGCCCATAACACCTTAACTTAATGGTCGTTCTATAACGCCATCACAACTAGATTTAATGACCATTCTGAGGCTCATTCATCCTAACAACTTCAGCTAAGATGCACTCTGTGCATACTCAAAACATTACATATAATCTCCTTATAAACTTGATCGTAGAACTCTCTAGAAAACCTTAGAAATGTCACAAAGACTCTAAGCTCTGCCACTAAACAAAATAAATGCATTAATTAAACAGTTGTCATATCATAGCTTCCGTTGATCACAAAAATTAAATAAGAAGTAAAACTTAAATGCTTATTGAGAGTTAGATGGAGACCTTCGGCGAATATCTGCATGGATTTGATTGCCATCAATATAGGTAGGCTAGAGTACCTACGTGGCTACGGCCATATTTTCCAATAGGTCTAGAACCAATACAGGCACAGAGGGAGGCCCGAATCTCCATTAATGAAACAAATCCTCGTTATCCCGAAGGAACCCAAACCTAATAAAACCAACAAATAAATCATACCAATAAAAAGATCATGGGAATCCCTGATGGGCCCCAGGCTGAATTTGGTTGGGTCAGAAACTAGAGACAATAATAGGGAAAATAGGTTTTATAAATTGGCTCTTAAGCCATTCCCAGGCACAAGGGAGCCTAGGCTGCCAAAAGTACAATCCAAAACGACTCAAACTTAGCCATGATAACCAAAGAGACCCAAGTTTTCCAAGAGTTGAGTTTAGTGGTCACAATATGAGAGGTTTCACTTGATCGAAGCCCAAAAAGTGTGGTCAAATCTATAGGGAAGGACCAGTCATCTGGGTTGAATCAATTAATCCCTTGCAAAGAGAAGAATTTAAAAATGTTCCAAGGCCTTGGAACCCTAAAATAGCCCTACAGCTTAAATCATGGAAAACACTATTTTTTAAAAAATAACTGGCATTTTAATACCATAACTGCATTCAATGGGAAGCCTTAAACAAGGGAAAATCCAATCTAAAACATTGAACAAAATATAAGGCCCTTCATGCCAATTGTTAGAAAAAGCAATTCTTACCAACAAAGAGTTTCTGCTAAAATCTAACAACATTCCTCTAAATCTTTATTAAACTTGGATCTTGAAGTCTAGATTAAGCGCTGATCATACCAAACTCGAATATGGGACTATTAAACCAAACGCGGTCAACAATATGGTCCATTCTAATGGAGCCTTCGTACAAAGATAAGGAAAATAAATCATAAAACCCAGAATAGCCAGTGCTTGCACTGCCTTTAAAAATAGAGCCAAAAGAGCCTAAATAGATGACCATGTACTCACCTTTATGTATGTATATCAAGGCATCAGAAGGTGTGTAGAGAGATCCAACATAGAGCCCAACCTTGATCTTAGCCACTTTTAAACATATTCTAATTTTTTGGATGAAAATAGGGGACTGAAAAAATAGGGGAAGGTGATGTCCAATTGAGTATTTAGAAAAAAAATAGGGGTTTGAATATTTCCCGAAGGAGGGAGAAACTTCCACCAACAGAAAGGATAAAAAAACCATCCAAAATCCATTCAGAAGTAGGGGAGTACCTCTCTAAAATCTCAAACAGCTCCATACGTTCCAAATACACACCCTCCCAGTCAAGAATGCGCTAGTCCTGTCAGGGATCAAACCCCCCCAAACCCAACAACAAAAAGGAGCAAAAGGTAGGTCGAGAACCCACAACTTCCAATGCTTCAAAAACAACAAGCTCCTAGGAACCAACGTTAAGCAAATCTGAATCATCTGCATCATCTCTACGACCGTCATCATCCTCTTGCCTTAACAATTGTTTTGGTAGGTAATAATAAGATTATTTTCTTTACGTTTTTCTTTTTTTAATTATCACAATAATAATTAATTACAATAAAATCATATTTTTAATTTTTTTTTGGTTGAATTGGGTTAGGTGATGGTGAATTATGCAAAGATAATTTTAAAACAATAAAAAATTAATATTATTAGTTTATTTAGATTTTTGTCATAATGTTTGAGTCACCATCTTATAATATATTTATGATAGTTTTCTTTATATATTTTTGATGGTAGGAAGCATAAAGACCAACTTTTGAAAGTTATTTTATGACTTTTTCTTGTGTTTTTGGTAATAGGAGGCAAAAAAAGCCATCATTTCATAACTTTGTTCTCATATTTTTGGTAATAGAAAGCAAATGACCCACTTAATCATACAAACATAATCTAAGGCAAATGACCCATTAAAACATACAAACATCATAACGTTATGTTAATATATGATGAACAATGAATGGATAATTTTGTGCATCTCAATCTCTATCTTTATTTAATATGATGATATTTTTTGGTCAATTATGGCAGGTTTTTGTCATTTCTAGTAAGCCACTGATGGGTCTTAATCTTTCTTCGATGCTTGGTGATGTAGTGATAGTTAAGAGATATAATGAAGGATGGCCTTAGACCATACAACTTAAGATTATAATATTAAAAAATGAAAAAATACACATAGTACAAGTGCAAAATAGAAAATAATAAATTTATCATTATTGTTTTCAAAGAGGAAATTATAAAACACGTATCTAAATTATAATTTTGAGTTTATTATAGACTAAACTACATGTAATTTTCTAATACCAATTCATTAATGGATGTGTTTCACTCCTAAAATATTACCCAAACTTGTAAAATCTTCTACAATTCTCTAGTTGTAGGTTTTTAACTAGGTGGACAATAAATCAATCTCCAAAAACATCTAACTAGCTAAGTTGAACCCTCTCTATAATTGAACCCATTATCTTATCAAGGCATTTCCAAATATGTTTATAGAATTCCTAGCCATTCATCTTCCCTTCCTCAAATGTTTTCTCTTCTTATTTTGATTTTTGTTTGCCTTTATTGCGTTATGCGGTGCCTCTAATAGGTGCAAAAAACCCTAGAAAATGTGGAGTCAAACTAAATTTTTTGGATCTAACATTAGAAACGTTAAATCCTAAAGAAAATTATAAATGTTTAGGAAGATTTGACTAGAAACACAATCACATGCCATGTTTTGAAGTTATGAGACACTTCATGAGGGTGTATATATATATATATATATATATATATATATATATATATATATATATATATATATATATATATATATATATATATATATATATATATATATATATATAATGAGATGGTATTGTATAATGTAGCATATTTTGGGATTTTATTGAATTTCATAATGGTTTGTTGTGATCTCTTTTAATAGATGATGATGATGTGTGTGTGTGTGTGTGTGTGTGTGTGTGTGTGTGTGTTTCATACATAATGAGAGATGTCATGGTGCACTATAGAATATTCTCGAATTTTAAATAAACTTGTAAGTGCATACCATTTTCTAATTTTAAAAAATACTTTCTAAGGCCATATTACAAGATTCAATAGTTGGATCCACCTCCCATGATACTCCAAAACAAACCAATGTTGAAAATATACACTACTATCTCTCACACAAATATGAAGTGAAAATAAGAAATCATATATACTTAATCTTGCCAAATTAATATGGATAGCCTAGTCTTGGCTAATTATCGAAACTCATTCTTGGTTAGGATCTAAGTTTCTAGTTAGGGACATCAATAAAAAACTACACAAAAGTTTCTCAAAAATTAAAATAGATCTCAACATCAAAAAAAGAGCACCTAGAAGCATATACAAACACTATAAATTTATTCTCATTGTGCATCAAATATAAAACCCTCATTTAAATTGGGGTCACTAATTACATTAACATATAATATTATTTTATTTATTGTCATCACTTAAATTTTAACCTTTCTAAATTGATATATAATTTTATATTCGCATAGTTACAATATCATTTGATAATAACTGTTAGAGAATCCAAAGAGTCTATAACAATACCACAATATAAATATGCAATGAAGTGTTCATCAACCATGTCACATAAAATATTATTATTTGTATTATACTATAATATAATAGTCAATAGGCCACTTTATACTTTCACACACTATACACATGAGAGGGGTCCCAAGTTCTCATGTGGATGACACAATCACCAATTTTAGTTTTCTTTGTATACCACTAGCATAGTCTCTTTATATCCACATGACCCTACTCAGTAAATATCATCACAAAGAAAATGTGAGGTGCTCAATAACCACACATGAACAATGAACATATTGGAATTTGAATTCTAATGTATCCAAGGATTAACACTTAATTATTTTTAATAGAAATTGAAGTGTCAAGCTTCATTATCATGACATGTTTCATGATAATAGATAACCCATGGAAAAAATTCCCATGTGAATAATGGCCATGGAATCTAATCATAAATATTCACCATTTGGGTCATGCCTTTAAATAAAATAGTTCCATGTTTTTTTAAAAAGGATATAGATTCTATTATACCTAGGTTTCCATGAAGTCATAGAGCATGCCTTTAAATAAAATAGTGCCATGTTTGTTATAAAAAGGATACAAATTCCATTATACCTAGGTTTCCATGAAGTCATAAAAAATGACACCCATGTTATACGTGGCCTCCTAAAAATAAATAAACTCTAAGATGGCCATTCACATATCAACACATTCAATATAATAATGAATGCCCCAAGTTTTATTTGGAAATCTTGATCTTCTACCTACCTTCATCACACAATGTTATGGAGTTGCAATATTCCAATTTGATGTTTTATTATTTTTTTGGTCTCTATAAACATGTTGAATTCAACATTTACACTTATGTCTACTCATGTTTGAATCTCTTCATCACTATGCATGCCATGGTGACTTCAAGTAACCTTGTACATCATGCTCTAATTTGGCCCCATGTCTTCATGTTTAACCTTTTCTAAGCCCACTCAAGATGACATGTTACAATCAAAGAATATTCACATAGTCATAAAGTGCATAGAACCTATAGTTCTTTTATATCCATAAATAGTTGAGGTGGGTAGATCTCTACCAAGTGGCATGTTCATAGAAGGTTTCCAACAATGATCTAAATGTATAAAGTCTCAATTCCATTAAATAATACGGATCATGTTATTAAAATTTAAGTTATAAGGCTATTCACACATCTATCTAGAATTAGTATAGTAATGAATTGAAACATAAAAGTGTAAGTGAGATATACTTGAAACTTTTCAGGTTGAGTTTAAGTGCAAGCATATATAATGGTGGCATGTATCACAATCATTGTGTAATACCTTCATGGGCTCGATGGAGTGGTCAAATAATTTTTAAACATGACCTTTATATGACTTTGAGTATTGGATTTGTGCCACATGATATGAAAAATTATTTTCCAATGATTGAAATAAAATACATTAAAAATAAAAACATAGAAAAAACCAAAAAATATTATTATAAACATAAAAATAATTAATTTCCAAACACATAGTAAGACTCAACTAAGAAAAGAATGACCTTAAGCTAAGAGAGAATCAAAAGGATGCAAGAACAAGAGCGAGATGGAGCCACTACCAAAAAACAAGTAGAGAGGAGGATAACATCGCAATAAATAGAGATAGAAAGAATAAGGAGTTATATGTACAAGCTTCAACATGTGTGTGAAGTGTTTCTAATCTTTTTTGAATTAAAGAGTATGTTCTATATGAGAGGAAAGTATTTAAATGTAAACAATTATAAATTCAATAAATTGACTAGAGAGGTAAGTGACACCTCAAATTAACTAGAATAAATTTTATACGTAATTATAATAAATGCATACACATAAAATTTAGAATAAGCTTATAAATATTTAGGAAGTAACTAAATTAAGGTTAATTCTTTAACGTTTATCCTTAATCTTAATTTGTGGTTACAAAAGGAGAGAAAACCTTTTACAAATAAATAAGAGAGTTAAAGGTACATAATATTCCATAACAATAAATATTTTATTTAAGAGGAATTATAATATATTTATAAAGAGAGAAGGGAAGATGCCACCAAAATTTTCAAAGATAAAAGTGTGATCACAAAGTATCTTCAATAATCTTTTTCGGACAATGTGGTCAATACAAAATAGAACAAAGACCAATAAGAAGGATTAATAATTCATAAAACTTGTAAGATAAATAAGCTAACATCAATATTTCAAGTAACCAATATTCTAAAAATATAATCTACATATATAAATTAATAAAAATAGATGTAGAACTAGATAAATTTGAGCTAAAGATAACTTCCATCAAAAAGTACATAAATGTGCATAAAAAGAAATTAATCAAAATAATCAAATCATATATCCTATGCAACAAAAATAAAGAATGTAATACAAAATATTTAGATTATTAAATAAAGACAAAAAAAAAAGTGTCAATAGTAAAAGATATGCTTCAAAAATTTATTAAAGAAGCATAACACATACACATAAAATTTTATATAAGATTCATCAATTTTTAGAATCCAAACAATTTTAACTTTTAAAACAATGTGATTTAGTCATTTTATAACAATTTAAAGTGTCATGAGTAGATTTAACATAAGATTTATATGAATATAATTTCCAATATTTACAGATACCATGGCTATATTTTTCACAATGTATACAAAATTTACATTTTTTAATCAAAACAAGAATATTTCAATCATTATAATTAAAATAAGATGCATTATAAGTCCATCAATGTAAATGATAATATCACTCCAAATTTTTATTAGAAGAATTTGAACAATATAGCTAAGACCTTTAGAATTTGCATTAAATTTAAGTAAAATAGATTCAATAATACCATATTCATACTTACCAAGTGCACCACCTAAATAGCCTATACAATGCATATTTTTTATGTTGGAGTTGGTAGAATAAGTGTATAAAAAAGTTGTGTTTTAATCAGACAATGAGTTTCATCAACATTATAGTGAGTACTATATGTAAAAAATGCAATTTTAATATATAATATGTCAATAGAAGATTTGATTTTCTCCATGTGTGTATTAAAAGAGTTTTGCAAAAGAAAAATAGTAAAATTTTGAAAATGAATTTCATATTTAAGTGCAATAATTTTTTCATTTAAAAAAAAATCGTTTACATAGTTTTTGGAAAAACGAAAAAATGACAATTTAAAAATGGTAAAAACAAAAGATATAAACTTAACTATTATTGAAAAAGAGTCAATTTTTTAAAATATTAATTGATCCAAAGAACATTTAAAATTATTTTTCTTAACAAAAAAACACTAAAATCAATTAACTTAAAAATATAAGTCCACACTAAAACACCAAACATTATATAAAATTTTATAATATCTATAAATAAAACTTTAAAAATAAATTTAATTCTAAAATACAAATATTAGAAATGCTTTACAGAAAAATACACCCACCCAAAAAAAATTTAAAAAAAAAAATTCTGATAAGATTACAATACTAGGAAAAGAACCTTATCACCAAAAAAGCAAAAACAAAACAAAAACAAACATAACATCTTAAAAGCGTTATGCCAACCAGAGACTTGATATGATATAATACGAATTACTTATTAACAAAGATCAAATACGCAGAAATGAAGTTTTACAGCTGCGCACTAAAAGGAATAGAATAGTGATAAAGTAAACACATACGTTAAAATATGCGAAGAATGTTTATGCTTAAAAAGACAGCTATTAAGAAAGCCAATAAAGATTTATACATTTATCTTAACGTAACCAAATGATTCCGAGTAAAAAGGTCTAGAAAAAAAAACTTTAAGACAATAACACATCACAAAGGAAACAAGATATGCTTCAAGAAGTAATCAAAGAAGCATAACACATCAAAGAAAACAAGAGAGATGTTTCGAGAAGTAATCAAAGAAGCATAATATATACATAAAATTATATATAAGATTCATCAATTTTTAGAATTTGAACAATTTTAATTTTTAAATAATGTGATTTAGTCATAATTTAACAATGTAAAGTGTTATGAGTAGAGTTAATATAACATTTACATAGATATAATTTAACAATGTAAAGTGTTATGAGTAGATTTAACATAACATTTATATAGATACAATTTGTAACATTTATAAATATTATGGCAATATTTTCCACAATGCATACAAAGTTTATAATTTTTAATCAAAACAAAAACATTTTAATCATTATAATCAAAATAAATTATATTATAAGTCCATCAATGTAAATGATAATATCATTCTAAATTTTTATTAGAAGAATTTGAAGCATTATAGCCAAGACTTTTATAATTTCCATTAGATTTAGGTAAATTAGGTTCAATAATACCATATTAACACTTACCAAGTGCACCACCTAAATAGCCTATACAATACACATTTTTTAAGTTGGAGTTGTTGGAATAAGTGTTCAAAAAAGTTGTGTTTGAAAAGAACAATAAATTTTATCAACATTACAGTGAGTACTATATGCAAAAGATAGTTTTAATATATAATACATTAATAGAAGATTATATTTTTTCCATGTGTGTATTAAAACAATTTTTCAAAAAAAAAAAAAGTAAAATTTTGACAATAAATTTCATATTTGAATACAATAATTTTTTCAATTTTTAAAAAATAGTTTACATAGTTTTTGGAAAAGTAAAAAAAATGCCAATTTAAAAACCATAAAAACATAAGATATAAACTTAACTATCATTAAAAAAAAGAATCAATTTTTAAAAATATTAATTGATCCAAAGAACATTTTAAAATATTCATTTTAATTAAAAAAAATAAAGATCAATTAACTTATAAATATAAGTCCACACCAAAATACCAAACATTAAATGAAGTTTTACAATATATATAAATAAATTAAAAACTGTAAAAATAAATTTAATTTGATCAAATGTTTGAATTAATAACAACTTTTTTAAAAATTTGATATATATATATATATATATATATATATATATATATATATATATATATATATATATATATATATATATATATATATATAATTTAACCATTAAACACTAAGCACTAAGCACTAATACATTAGAATTGCTTTATACAAAAGCACAAAAGAGAACCAAAATATATTCTGACTAATTACAATACCAATGAAAAGAACCTTATCAAAGAAAATGAAAAAAAACAAAAAACAAACATAACAACTAAAAAGCGTTATACTTAAATTATTATATTTATCCTCATTTTATTGCATTCCTATTGGAATAAATGGGGAATTTCATCTATTAACGGGAATGGGTGATTTAAACCTCTATGCTAGGTATAATTACCACCTATGAAATATCCATTCCGAAGATAAGATGCAACCTATAGATCTACATCATATTTATCTTCTTTTCATAGTTTACTATGATTATACATACCATTCATTGCCCATACTTAATATTAACTAGAAAAAAATTAATTTTAGTAAAGAGCATAGAGGGTGTGTTGAGTGATTAGAATGTTTGCACCAAATTCGTAAGGCTCCCTTTATTTCACCATTGGTCATATCATGGTCATGTGATGTTAATATAATTAGAGAAGATTTAGTTCCATACTTCACATAGGCATACTCACAATGAGTGCACATGTTCATAAGTGGGGATCGAGGAACCCATCATGCTATGTTTTTTATTATATGATATGTAGCCATTGAAGATTTGCTCAAAAAAAATTTATCATTAATATGTCTTTAATTGTTATCTTCTTATCCCACAAGCAATGTGTAACCATTGCAAGAATACCTATCTCAATTGAGAAGTATATGTTATTTTACACATTTCTTCTCTATCCTTTCTATGTTGATACAAAATTATTTCAGAAGTATCATATCTAATAACTCAACATTCATAAACAACTTGAGATAAATAGTATAAAGAATAGATGTCACATGACACAATTTTCACTTATACCCAAAATATATTTCCACCCAATATATTTGGGCCAAAGAAAGCTTGAAACTAAAGAAATGTTTGTGCCTTCATTATAATAAATTTCACATACCTAGCCAAATGGAGATCCTAGGTGAGTTTTCAATAAATCTCTTCCCTTTTATACATTTGGAAACCAAGAGTTCCCTAATACAATGGGAAATATTCTTATCACTATCTAACTAATTGGCCTATCTATTGTTCATTGGGCTCCCTTATTTAAATTATTTTATTTTATCTTCTATAGAGCTTTGGTGCCATTAATTTATAGAATAATTAACTATTATTTGAAAATGCACAATAATTTGAAGAACAATGATCCCCATGTTGTTTTGAATTTTTTGTTTTTTTTTGGTTGGTTATTTCTCTTTTACCTTTTACTTCTTTGTAGTCTACCTAACTACTTGTGACTTATTGGCCTAGTTTTTATTTTTTTACTATTATACACAGTCCACTTTCATCTTAAATATTTTCCAACCTCTACCATATATTTCAAACTTGTACTTGTATTTATACATTTATATTTATTTTTTTATTTTATGTTTAATACCTAATTTCAGTATTATCTTTCATTGATTCCATTTTCCTAGTGGCTTTAGTTTTTATCATATTTATATAATGTGGCCTTTATTCATTTTAATTTTATAATAAGTATTTTCACATAGTAATTGCTAAGTCTATGTGGCTGGGGGTTTATTCAAGGACAATTCACACTTATCACTTATATGGGTAACTTTTCATTTTATTTCATTACATTTCCTTTCAACTTTATCCCATGCACATGTGTATACACTCAATGATAATCTTCTCTCTTGTGTTTATGTAGTCGATGCTTAAGGTGACACAAGTCCATGTTGCTAATGTGCTACACATATTAGAAGTATATAAGATGAATTGCATCATCAATCCCATTATTGTGTTCCATGCTCAATATAAATGTCCACTACTTAAGCTCCCACACTTGTTGTGCCCAATTAGATATCCCATAAATGTAAGTTATACAAAACATTACCATCTAATCTTATCATTATTATATAAATACAATTCAAACTCATCCAAAAACCACAGTTTCCTATACAACCTTAATTCATCATTATAACTCTATGATATGTAAATATATAATCGATTTTTCCAATAAAACAATAACCATATATATCTTATCATGTGATCGAATATATAATTATAAAAAAAGTTCATGAAAAAAATCATTATCTGAATTAACTCATATAATTAATTTAATGCATCCAACCAAAATTAATAATTAATCATAGGCTTAATCCAAGGCAAAGTTAAGTGGGGCATTAAATACTTCCCCCTTAAATAAAATTTATCCCCAAAATTTCATTGTCATAATAAGAATGTCTACAACTATTTTTATCTAAGATCATAGGTTATTACATGTAAATATTTATATAATCAATATAAGATTGCATACATGTGTTGATAATATTAAGAGAAATATATGATTTCACATGGGTTAGTATATTTTACACCATAATAAATTACACACAAATATGGAGAATATTACATTAATAAAATAAAAATCATAAGAAATCCATTTTCAACAGTAATCCATGAGAAAATATCAAAGAACAATAGTCAATCAAAGTGATGCATAATAAATATCTCATAACCTAAAAAACAAAAAATATAATATAATATAATAATGATAATCTAACATGAGGGTATTGGTGCACCACTACCCTATTATTGCTTATTTATTTAATAACAATTTCAGTTTTAGAAAAAAACCACTCTATATAATAATAGAATAGAATCTAATAATATATTATAGTAGTATATAATATATTATTACGGAATCCAATTGCTTAGATCGTAGTTAAAGGTGACACGCATATACGCACCGAAGACTGCAGATTTTCAAATTTTCAAAACTGGGCGAATATATTATTACATTTAGGTTGTTACATAATATCTCCCAAGCAAGACAACTTTACATTTGCTTTCAGAAATCGATGGCCGAAATATTTAGGCGGCCTTGACCGACGAGAAATTATTATTGTATGGTTGATGACCGGACAACTTTCGGTTTGTTTCCACCCATCCATTTCATTTTCGCAGCTGTTTCATATTCAACGGACACTATGCACGCTACCTTTGAAATTTGACCGAAAATTCATATGGTTCTCAGTTCGTAAACCAAACTTTTCCCTATATATATCTTCTTAAACACACTACAAAGAAAAATAACATACAAAAGGAATTAAAAAAAAAGGAATATGGACACAAATTCATGGAGCGCGGCTTTTTATTCTATCCTCGCATGCATAGCTCTGTTATATCTGCTATTCTCAAACCTGTACGTCAGCAATGCATCCAAAAATCTGCCCCCTGGACCCCGACCCCTGCCACTAATTGGAAACATCCTCCAGCTAGGCAAAAACCCTCATGAGTCCCTCAGCCAGCTGGCAAAGGTTCACGGCTCTTTAATGACTCTCCGTCTCGGCTTCAGAACCACCATCATCGCCTCCTCCCCTGCAATGGCAAAACAGGTCTTGAAAACGCAGGATCCCACCCTGTCAGCACGCACAGTCATCGACGCTGCTACATGTCTCTCCCACAGCGACCACTCTTTCATCTGGCGGGACTGCGTGCCACGCTGGCGCACTCTCAGACGCATCTGCACCACAGAGCTCTTCTCCCCGAAGCGCCTCGATGCCCTTCAGCATCTCCGGAGTGTTCAGATCAACACCATGATAAAAACTATCTACCGAGATTCATTGCAGGCATCTGGCGTGGACATCGGCCACATGGCGTTCTTAGCAAGTGTTAATTTATTGGGAAACATGATATTTTCAAAGAATATGTTCGACGGTGCCTCCGAAAACTCACGGAAGTTTAAGGAAGCCATCACTACAACAATGGTGGTTAGCGCGGCGCCCAATTCGGTGGACTTTTTTCCTTTTCTCAGGATTTTAGACCCCCAGAGTGTGAGGCGCAAGTTAACCAAATGTATTGGGGTTATATTGGGGTTGTTTGACGAGTACATAGAGGAGCGGCTGCAGACCCTGAGAAATGAGGCGAGCCAAAAAGATTTTCTTGATATTTTGCTGGAGAATAAAACAGAGACGGGAGAAAATTTTACGAAATTGGAGTTGACATACATTTTCTTTGTAAGTATTTTTGTTTTTTTTTCTAAATTTTTTATTGTAATATATTTATAATCTATTTTTTTTATTTAATGTAATATAAATATATAAATTGGTGAGTTTTTTTTATAATTTGATTGATAACGTAATAATTATGTTATTTCATTATTTCTCTCAATTTTAAAATAAATTATTTTTTAATTAGTTTATTTTGTTTTTTAATTGGAGATTTAAATTTTTATTGGAGATTTAATTAAACATTATTAATAAGGTGTGCGTATGATTAATATTGTCTTTAGAAAGTAAGTCTGAGTCCTAATGAAATAGTAACTTCCATATATTTTAATGAGGCTATAGAAATCAGGAGTTTTTTATACTTTAAATTCAGTTAAAAAGCTTTATAGTGTTTGTTTTGTAAAATCAATAACCCTATACCACAAGTTGTTGCTGGTCATAATTCTAATTTTTTAATAAATTTGGTTGAAAAGGTTAATTTTTTTTGTTATATGATTTCTACATTATATTTTTACGATTGATTCATATTTCTATAATTGATTCATTTCAAAATGTTTACTTTATTAAATCAATGATTTCAAAAAATTTAGAATTTTTATTACAATTTAATTTTAATTTAGAATTTATTTAATTTAGTATAATTATTTAATTTTTATTTAAAAAGATTCATTTACAATATAAATATTTAATAATAAATAGTTTAATGTCAGGTTACATATCCTATTAAGTTTAGAATATCATTCTATTATAAAACTCAATTTAGGTTTTTTTTTTTTTTTTTCTTTTACTAATAATTCAATTTTGATTTAGAGATATTTTTCTTTTAAATCAATATAAATGAAAAAAATTGTAAATTTCAATGGAAAATCTATATTTATATTTGTGTTATATGCTTTTATATTTTCTAATTTTTAGTTTTTATTATTGAAACTTTATCAATTATATTATAATTTTTTTCTTAACACAATATAAATTTAATTACTGGGAGTTTTCCTTAAATAATTTTTAAAATATGATCCACCACCTCCTCTATATCATATTATTTTATATTTAATTTCTATATTTTTAAGTTTAAATCTTGCCACCTATTCTAATAGATTATATACAAATATGTTAAAAATTTAAATTTATAAAATTATATGTTGAAGGTTTAAAAATTTAAGATCATGTGTTTATAAATTTAAGATCTTGGCCAAGCTAAGTTTAGATTTTTGAAGTTTACTTTAATTTTATTTACATAGAAGTTTAATGATTATAATTCTTCTTAATTTATTTGTAAGGTTTTTTTTTTAATTATTTGTTTTTATATAATAAATATATTACATATTATTATAATAAAAATATAATTATCAATTTTTTTTAGCTTAACAAAATCAATATTTCTATAATTATTTTAAAATAATTATATTATTACTCAAAATGACCCCCTGAACTTCAATGGAGAATGTTTTGATAAACATTGGGGGACTAAGAGTTGTTGTAAATATCATTGCTTACAAATCAAAAACTGCCTCATTGTGTAATGCAATGATATAATTACAATAGAAAAAATGAGAATTTTAATTTCTAATAGCAAAGTTTCAATCATCTTTAATTTTATTTGAAATGGACATGCATCAGTCAAATGGTTAAGCACCAAGAGTATGAAGTGTTGAGGTGTGTTCACATTATTAATTTGTAATAATGTAATTATTGTTAGATAAAAAATAATATGTCAATAGTTGTTTGGTATATTATTATTATGCATGACAATAATATATGGGGTGATTTGTTTTAATTATTTGGTAGTTACTCAAATATATTGTTAGTAATAATATTTTTGTATATAGTGTTTGGCTAGTTGGGAGATTATTTGCTTGAGATATTATAGGGACTTCACCATCCCAAATAAAAGAAACTCCACCTCACAATATGTGCACCAAATTCCAATACGAGTATCCTGTAGGTTGTTGGTTATCATCTTCTACAACTATCATGTCATTTGCGAAATTCACACCTCTGTTAGTGGGCTAAATCTTGTGTATACACTTCTAATAGCCTCATCTCTAAGTGATGCTTCCAATGCCTCTCTTAGTTTAACAGACATATTTATGGAGAGGTAACATTGAAATGACATAAGCAACCCTTTAGAAAATGATTGGGCATGTTTTCGGGTGAATCTCATAAGAGGGTTTGACCACTAGAATTTTAAACCTAGCATCATATGTATAGAGGCTCTCCAATAGTTATTTATTGATCCCTTTGAGTGAAATAATGTGCTGATAACTTAGGGATGTCAAACTCCTTGAGGAATGTGGCTTTTAGGAGGTCATACTCCACAATCATCTAATTGGGATCCAAATTTTGGTACTACGTATGCATATGATCTAGCAAAGTCATGTCAATTTGACGAGTGTAACTCACTTGGCACACCATATTAAATCACACTTATGGACATGTTTTTTGACATTATCAACTCTTTGATATTTGGGTAATCTCAAGGCCATTACATTGTGTGTGTGTGTGTGTGTGGGTGGGTGGTAGGTGCAGCGATTGCTCATGACTAGGGCCTACGTGGCTTGTGTTACCAATAAGCTGCTTAAAGGTGTTCCTAAGCCTTGAATTCATTCTACTAGTGGTATGGCTCCACCAGATACTGAAATAAGTTTTACCAAATTTATTTTGGTCATTTCAAGGACCTGTTGGGCTACCAATGGTCATATAGTGCTTATTTTTCCTCCTTGTGTTGAACTACTTATCTGAGGTCTTGTAGCCTCTCTCGTAATTGTATCCATAACTACATTATTGCATGGTCTAAGTGGTTAGAAAGTAATTCTATAGTACATAAGACCTTCTTCCCATGCTACATATTCCCGTGCATTTTTTAGCTTCACAATGTCTTTGTCTTATTCTTATATAAATAATATTTCATGATTGATCACTTTATATAGATGATAACTTAACATTCCTTTGGAAGTCTCTTCTAATAATTCTTCTTTGGGGATTTAAGATTCTTTCTCTAAACTTTGTTCTAACTCCATAACATATACTTAGTTATAAAAAAAGTGCATGTAACCTTGGAGTCAGATCCCTCTTCATGCCATCCATGTTTTATGCGGGTCCTTATGACATGTCCTAAGTTAGTATCCCCCCTTTCCATAAGGTCCTTCTCAAAAATCACCTCATTTCAATCTCACTATACTTCCACCTTCTGTGCTAATGTTCATTTGGTTTCTCCATGTCGAAGCTTCCCCTGATATCCCTCACATACCATGCTTATTTCACCCTCTAACTTTCACATAGCTCACATGTAGATGGACTTATCCAATTATTTATAAGTTCTTGCTATCACCTCCTCTCACCATTACAGCAACAAAATTCAACATGTCTCAACAACAAAACCAAAATGTTGGTATAGTTCCAGAAAATTATGAACCCATACCGTGTGAACCCTTTAGGATATCAAAACATAATCTTCTAGTACCGTAATATCATGCAATGGGTCCTTACACATTCACCTAAAGCATAAAGAGGGGAACCAGGTAGATCATGTGTAGTTGTTAACAGTTGTGGATGCATTATCATGCATTCTACCTCTCGAGTGTTTTTTTATGTTGTCTCATCTACTGTTACTCATGTGTGTCAGTACTAAAGTTAGTTGGGCCTTATTTCATCAATACATGTCAATGAACTAACATGCACTTATCCAATGCAATAACACATCAACACTATTGTATCCAGTTATTCATACCACCATTAACAATGAAATATAATATGTAACATATTACTAATTTAATAATGACAAAAATGATTTATTATAGCCACAATTTATTTCAAAATCATAGTGAAAACAACAATGCCCATTATATTCAATTTCTTGATTACAAGGTGCTCATGGCACTTTCAAAACTATAAACTATCTTTGCGACTCATAAATCTATTTATCTATTTCATATGACACTCTAAACAAAATTTTATAGCATTTATTAAAGTATCAATCTCTATCTATTCTTATTTTCAGGTGTCCTCATTTTAAAGGATTTAAAGAGCCCTAAAAGTCATATGGTAGCTCAAATTCCACCATTTAGAAATTATTATCTCCACTTGGAAATTATTGTGACACTTTGATCGATGTCTGGTACCATGCCATTCTTTGTCACTACTCAACTGTCTATCAAGATCAAGATGTTAGTTATATAACTCAACCATTTATCCCCCTAATTTTTTTTATGGTTCCTGGATTCATAAAGATTCACTTGTCTCGCTCTTGATGCTTTGTCATTTACGTACACGTATGTATCCTTGTTATCTTGAGCCTACCTTATTGGCAATTCCTGATATGTATGTACACATAGAGTAAAGTTTGCATGTGCCACTCTCTTCTCCTTAGGTCTTATGAGACTCATATATGTTGTGCAAATACTCTTCATCTTGATTATACTTAACCAATCTCTAAAGTCAACATTTTTTCTTAAAATAAAATTAATAAATCTTTGTTTGATTATATAATTAAAATAAATATTTTTAGAGGTATCTTTTAACTATATTATTTGGATTCTATATATATATTTAAAATATGAATCTCCAAATAAACAATATAAATATAATGCTAATTCAACAATCTCATATACTATTAAAAAACTCGGTGAAACCCTAAAGTGCGATCTATAATTGTAGATTTGAATAATGATTGTATCGCATTATTTAAATACATTTTTTATTTTTTTGTCTTTAAAAAAAATTGTGTGGTTAAAGTTATAAAATCTTGATTATGTACAATCCATGAAGTTTGGAATAGTTATATTAGATATCATTAAATTATTATTATTTATTTAATAAATTAAAAATTAAAGTTATAATATATTTTATTAAATTATTAATATTCAATATAATTTATACTATCGATATTATATTGAATAATTGATTTATAATTTGATTTGAATAATTTAAAAGTAAAAAATATTAATTTTTTTTTAATCTTTTTCACTTTATATTTTCATTTTAAAAAATTATTTAAAATGTAACCAAATTTTTAAATAATAAATTAATTGATTATATTTTTTAAAAATATACAAAACAAAATTTTAATATATATTTTATTACATTAATAAAATCAAAATATCAACATTGTAAGATGTATATATTTAACTCATTAAGAATAATAATGTTAAGATGTATATATTTAATACATTAAACATAATGGTAAATGCTTATGGAAGTAAAAATAAGCACTTTTGAAGTTATACAAATTTCTACTTAAGTCCTGTTTTGTTCTCTTATCCATGACGATCGTTTTGATATATTTATTGATAAATATTTTTAAAAAAAATTGTTAGTTTATTTAATAAATAAATAAAATTATAGATTAAAATAAATAAATTTATTTTATTTTTTTATTTTATTTGTTTATTTGGTTTTTTCTTTAAATGTCGTCAATATCATTTAAAGTATTATTTTGGTTTTATTAATTATTATCTTTATCATTTGAATTATAATTTTTTTGATTATTTTAATATTTTTATTTATAATTTTAATTTTTTTCAATATATAATTTAATAATAAATATTTATATTGACATCATAGTTATATTTTTAATTAAAAATATAATTTCTTATTTTCTCAAAAAAAGAAAATTAAAACACATTTTTAATAAATATTATAAAAATTTAATATCCATTGATTTTTAAGTGCAGATATACAACAATAAATTTCACTTTCTAAATAATTAGATTTATAAATATACTTTAGAGAAATGAAATTTATCACTCTTAATGTCTCTAATAAGTTTCAAAAAATAATATATTACTACCTTTTATATAAATAAGAATTTTTTTATTTTGATACTTTTACAAAATAATTATCTATTATTATTTTTTTCCAATAGCATCATTGTAATCTAAAAATTACAAACCATTCCATGAAAACATAATAATATTGACAACCTAACATTTATATTGGATACATTTAAAAAACAAGTGCAAGCAACTTCTTGAAAAGTTTAATTTCTTTACAAAATAGAATTATTATTAAAAAAATTTGTTGGGATACTTACCATTGATATTGATTCAAAAAATTATTTTTCTATCAATAAATTAGTTGTAAGCTAAATGTAATGGTCAATAAAAAGAAAAGTATTGTTAAATATAATGGTCAATAAAAAAAAAGTGTTATTAAAGATTTTTCTTCAATAAAATAAAAGTAAGAAAAAACATCAAAAATTGTTTTAGATATAATTTTGTTGATAGTTACCAAAAAAAAATTGTATGTTAAGATTTCAATGATATAAATAAATTTTATAACCAACTTTAAAATGTCAAAATTTGTGTACCATCAAATAAAATTGTTAGAGAACCAAATAAAATATATAACCATTTCAAACATTCTTATCAAATAATATTAGTTGACTTATAAAATATTGTTCTTATCATTCTTAAATATAAAAAGGATCTTTTTAATACGATAAATTTTGATTAGATAGATAAGATTTATAATGAATTCAAGTAGATACTAATATGAAATTGGTGATTAATTATATGAAATGATATTATAATTTTTTTATAATTAATTATTTGATTTTAATCCATACATACATACATACATACATACATACATATATACATACATACATACATACATACATATATACATACATAAATACATATAAAATCATGTGATTTAAAGTTAAACATTAGTTTCTAATATTTAAATAATATATAAATGTGTTGGATTTAGTTTATTGATTATGTTATATAGAATGTAATTAGATATTTTAAAATATATTATCTTTTCAAAATTTTAATGAGAAATTTTCTACAAATAATTAGAATAAAAATAAAATAATAAATTTTGTTTTATAATAAAATATGTACATCACATATATTTGACATCTATTTTATATTTTAAATATACTTTATCCTTTAATGAAAAAATGAATCACCTTTTAAATCTTTTTATATTATATTTCTAAAACACAAAAATATCATGCAGAATTCTTTTCTCTCTTTTGAATAATTAACAAGACACACTTTTTCCCCTATCAACATTTGTATTGCAGCCCTTCATACTAATTGTATATAAGCAGGTCAATAAAATTGTTTTGAAATAAGCTCTAGAATATGCGTGCTCCCCTAGATAAAGCAACACAGACAGCATTCCTCGAACAAAACAAGATGTGATTGTTGACATTAAATTTTTAGTGCATTCCACGCATTCTCTAAATTTGCTTGACAATAAAGCATTATCATTGCCCTTTCACTTTCCAATCAAGTATTCGAATAGTTTTCATAATATTCTTATATGCATTATCAAGTATAATGGATGAACGAGAATAAGAACAAATTTAAAGCAACCAACAGTAGAATTCAGATAAATGGACCTTTCACAGCACTAATTTATGGCAAGTGAAACATTCTACCATCAGAAGCAAACTACAAGAAGAACCTACAGTGCTCACAATGGATAATGGTGGGATTGGAGGGGGCGATTCTTGTAGGAGGCGGCGCAAGTTGCGGAGGCGGCGGAGGAATCAGACTATTCGGTAGCGGCACTGGAGTGCAAGCCGGTGCTGGAGGGAACAACAACCATGGCGGCGTCACCGTCAGTGGAGCTGGTGGCGGAGGAGGCAGCAATGTCGGCGGAAATGGAGGCAGCAGCGATAGCAACGTCAGCGAAAATGGTGGCGGCGGCGGCCGTTAGGCGTAGTGCACGTTAGTAATAATTAATATTTATTAATAGTTAATAATTTTGAAATAATTTTACAAAAGATCAAATATAAATAATATATAAAATATCAAATTATATGAAAAATAAATATACATATATTTTATTTAAACATTTTTAAATTGATAATAATATAATTATAAAAAAATTAATAACATGTTTTTTTAAATTTATTTTTATTAATAATATATATTTATAAATAGGATTCAAGTTTCAATGGTTAAACTTCCACTTAAATTAAAGGAATATGGCATAGATGGACTTCACCATTAAAAATACGATGATGATGATGATGATGATGATGATGATGATGATGATGATGATGATGATGATGATGATCTATTCAATAATTAAAACATGTGAAAGGATTTTTACGTGTATGTATACTTGAATTTTATAAATTCCAAATTAATTATTATATAATATAAAAAGTGTTATTAAAACTTGTTGTGTACCAAAAAATTTATTGGTTTAAAAATTGTACTTTTCCTACACATCTTTGACTATTGTATTAGTTTTTTTAATATATCATATTGATTTAGCCAACCGGAGTATAATAGGGAATTTTGTATTATTAAATGAAAAAATATTTATTTTTAAGAGATTTTATATTTTCACAATTTATAATGAATAAATTAAGTATTTCTTTGGAAAGTATTGCGTATGAAATTTTTGGATCGATGATTCAAATCAGCATGAATAATTTATCTTCAGGGAACTTGATTGATAATATTTCTTGTTTTAATGATAATATTTGAATAAGAATATTTAAAAGTGAAAACAACTTTAAATAGTTCAAAAATATTTATAATACTAAAAATATGTTTTAGTATTAGATTTTGTAAAAACTCTGAATTTAAAAATTGATCTATGAATTGAATAGAATATCTATTTCTAATAATTTTACATTTTAGATATCAAAATATTAGAATGAGATTTAAATGATTATAAAAATTCAAAGATTTTACGCTTTCACAATTTATAATATTGTATTATCTTTTTTTTGAAAAACTGTATTGATTTTTTTTGCTCAATGTTTCGGATCCTCTTTGGTGATCTTCCATCAGGAGAAAAAATTAATGTGGAACAATAGGACCTATCAGTTTTTAAAAGTATGAAGAATTAACCATTGTAAAAAATTTCTAAATTAGTAAATTAGCTATTGTTAAAAGATTCTAAATTGAAAAATAAACCAAAAAAAAAATAGAAAAAAAAAATCACGTCATTAAAATTTAAAAAAAAAAGCTAAATAAAACAATTATTACTAAATAAATTAACAAATACCATTAAATTCACAACTATAATTAAATAATTTAAAGACATTAAAAACATTAATAACAACACAACTATATCTAACATTAATAATATCATTATAAATAGTTACTAGATAATTAATTATAATATTATCGATTATAACCAAATTAGAAATATCAAGATCCATTAAAAATACTTGATGATAAATAAAACACTGAGATCACAAAAAAATGTCTAAGTATGAAAATTATAGAGTTGAAAAAAAACCTCAAACGAATATGGTTCGAACGAAGTTTGAGATTTACATACCTAAAAAAACCCTCATCGAATCAAGCATCCCCCAATAATACCTTACCATTATATAAAATTTTAAGTTGCCTCCAATTAACTGTTTTATCACACTGACCACTCGACGCCAAATGTTATTTTTTTGTTTGATCTTTGCTTTGTTGAGGGAATTTAAGGCCATTGAATGGGACATGCAATAAAACATACTCGAAACATATGTCCTAAGAACATTGGCAAGATTTAGAATTTTCTTACTTAAACTGCGTTAGTTGTCTATTATTTTAATCTTTAATTTAACCTCTTTTTGTGATTTTGGTTTTTTTAATTATCGTCAGTTGCTTTTAATGTGTTTTGGTATTTCTAGTTTGGTTATAATCAATAATATTATAATTAATTATCTAGTAATTATTTATAACCACATTATTAAACTTAGATATAGTTGTGTTATTATTGTTTTTAACGTTTTTTAAATCATTTAATTTTAATTGTGATTTTAATGGCATTTGTTAATTTATTTAGTAATATTTATTTTATTTAGGTTTCTTTATTTTTAATGACATAAATTCCTTTTTTTATTTTTATTTTGGTTTATTTTTCAATTTAGAATATTTTAAGAATAATTAATTTATTAATTTAGAAACTTTTTACAATGGTTAATTCTTCATACTTTTAAGAATTGATAGATCTTATTGTTTCACATTAATCTTTTCTCTTAAAAGAGATCTCAAATTTTTAAGCATAAAATAATCAATATAATTTTTCTAAAAAAACAATACAATAATTATAAAAATTATATATCTTAAAAAAAATATATCATTATTTTCACGCTATTAACTTTAAAAGATAAAATGTGACCATATCAACTCACATCAACCGTGACAATTTATTACGTTCCCTGAATTACCCGTTGATTAGGACATATGCTTGACATCCCCTTTCCATTTTTTCTCTTGACCGATATTACGAAACCTCGTAGAATTAAGTGTTCCAAATGTGCTACGTCTCCCTATATTTTTAAAGGACAAACATGTCTAAACACACAGCCGTTAGAAAATGTTGGCCCCCATTGGGGAAAGAAAAACATTGTCACCTGGGTGATGTGCTATGATTATGTGGTTCCGTGACCTGTCTACTTCGTGGAATTGTCCTCACATGTTTTGGGTGGTCAAGGGAAGTGGATCCCTGGTGTTGACAGAGGAAAAACATTTAATGTGGAAGCTTTGATTTGAATTTAATAGCTTTTATTCTCCATCAAATGGGAGCATTGCTATACTTAGCGTTTACTTTCAGAGTTAGAAAATTCAAAATGGTCATGTATTTGATTGAAGTTTTTAAGAGTTTTTTTTTCGAGTAACAACAATCATAGCCATATAATGAAAATGCAAATATAGATCACATTTCGTTGATATTTGAGCCTTACGACATGTATACCAAGGTAGTTTTTAAATGGGAGTCCAAAGTGAGGAGCCCAAAATTTGAAGGACAAAAGTTATTGGCAATGGTAGATATATTGCAATCATTCCATATTATTTCTGGATGTTCGGAGCAATATACAGACATTCTCCCCTTTTAAGTTCAAAAGGGGTCTCAAACTGCTTATACCTTTTCTTTGTGGAATAAACCGCCTCTCATACAGAATACAGTGACTTGTAAAATACATCACCATATATGTGAAAAACACCACCACCACGCAGACTTCAGTCTGTGTTGAACACATTCCACGCCTCTTCTCTTTGGCGTTCTATGCATCTTCAGAGCATCTTCTTATCTACGGAGCAGTCACACTTTACTCGATAACCGGGATGCTGGGCCTTCCTTGGCTTCCGCGCTCTTCCATGATCTGGTCCTTATCACTCCTTCCACTGGGCATGCTTCTGCTGCGCTCCATCAACTCTTCAACGAGCGATTGTCTCCCTCCTTGTAGCTACGCACTTCTTCATCTGCTGGTCCACACGATCCTTTCAGCTTATCGACCGTCACCAAATCAGTCATAATAAAAATCTACACTACATACAATGTTATGGCATTCACAACACGGCTATAAAATCCTTTCATGATCTCCTTGGGTCTGCCTGGACTGTGATCACTAACTGAAATGGCTCGCGAATGTAACGGTCAGAAAGAATCGTTGCTTCCACAAGGGCACTATCAGATAGTCGGACACCATGATGCAACTCTTATATGCCATCTCCAGTCGAGCTTCTCGCTCACGGATGCTCCTCTTTCTCTTTTGCTTCTTCGCCACTGTTTCTTCTTATCGCCTACTGCCTCGATGACCAGACAGTCGTCCTTCATTATAGCACGAGCCGCTGCTGTTTCTAGACTGAGCCTGATTTACAGGGATATTCCTTCCGTCTACTTCTCTGACTGCCGCTCCTGCGCCTCGGCCTCTTCTTCATATCTTCGACGGCACTGAATATTTCATCCTTCCATGCATATCTATACTGGTTAATGACCTTGTTAGTAGAAAAATATGACACTGTTATGATTCTTCGCATCTTTCTCCAGTTCTCTGGACAAACACCATGTCTTGTCTTTTGCTAATCCAGAAAAAAACACCACTTTTGCATACCTCACTTGGGCAGGTTCACAAACTTTGATAAACTGAATTTTGGATAGGCACTTAAAACAACATAAGCCCAGACAACAGCTCGCTGCTTTATGCAAAGATATGATGCTAAAAATATTGACAGACTTTCCTGGAATGAACACGTACTGGGTGAATGCTTCAACATATAGTCATGGACAACGGCTTGCAACACACCGCAACATAACCATAGGGACCTGGACGTTCACAAGGAAATGAGCTACGGCTCAAACAAAATAAACAAACTTGATTAGACACATGCTCATACGCAAAATAGACAACCGAGCAAACCTTTTGGCTCTTCAACTTCTTCTACAACTTCCCTGAATTGACTCCATGGGCTCTGATACCATTTGAAAGAAACTAAACTGCCGACTCCATGGGTTCTGATACCATTTGAAAGAAACTAAACTGCCTACAGGCAGACCGTGAAACCATTTCTAGGGTCTAATCAGACCAAACAGGCAGTTGAGATAGAATTTCTAAGAAGCAAACTAGCATTCGGAGCTACAGCGCTTAGACCCCTGATTTAAGTGACAAACCATTTACAACATTGAACACATAGATTAAGTACAAACAAACAACTTCTATTATCATACATTAATAGATTGCCAAAAAAATAGATTACTATAGCTATTCTGAGGCCCATAACACCTTAACTTAATGGTCGTTCTATAACGCCATCACAACTAGATTTAATGACCATTCTGAGGCTCATTCATCCTAACAACTTCAGCTAAGATGCACTCTGTGCATACTCAAAACATTACATATAATCTCCTTATAAACTTGATCGTAGAACTCTCTAGAAAACCTTAGAAATGTCACAAAGACTCTAAGCTCTGCCACTAAACAAAATAAATGCATTAATTAAACAGTTGTCATATCATAGCTTCCGTTGATCACAAAAATTAAATAAGAAGTAAAACTTAAATGCTTATTGAGAGTTAGATGGAGACCTTCGGCGAATATCTGCATGGATTTGATTGCCATCAATATAGGTAGGCTAGAGTACCTACGTGGCTACGGCCATATTTTCCAATAGGTCTAGAACCAATACAGGGACAGAGGGAGGCCCGAATCTCCATTAATGAAACAAATCCTCGTTATCCCGAAGGAACCCAAACCTAATAAAACCAACAAATAAATCATACCAATAAAAAGATCATGGGAATCCCTGATGGGCCCCAGGCTGAATTTGGTTGGGTCAGAAACTAGAGACAATAATAGGGAAAATAGGTTTTATAAATTGGCTCTTAAGCCATTCCCAGGCACAAGGGAGCCTAGGCTGCCAAAAGTACAATCCAAAACGACTCAAACTTAGCCATGATAACCAAAGAGACCCAAGTTTTCCAAGAGTTGAGTTTAGTGGTCACAATATGAGAGGTTTCACTTGATCGAAGCCCAAAAAGTGTGGTCAAATCTATAGGGAAGGACCAGTCATCTGGGTTGAATCAATTAATCCCTTGCAAAGAGAAGAATTTAAAAATGTTCCAAGGCCTTGGAACCCTAAAATAGCCCTACAGCTTAAATCATGGAAAACACTATTTTTTAAAAAATAACTGGCATTTTAATACCATAACTGCATTCAATGGGAAGCCTTAAACAAGGGAAAATCCAATCTAAAACATTGAACAAAATATAAGGCCCTTCATGCCAATTGTTAGAAAAAGCAATTCTTACCAACAAAGAGTTTCTGCTAAAATCTAACAACATTCCTCTAAATCTTTATTAAACTTGGATCTTGAAGTCTAGATTAAGCGCTGATCATACCAAACTCGAATATGGGACTATTAAACCAAACGCGGTCAACAATATGGTCCATTCTAATGGAGCCTTCGTACAAAGATAAGGAAAATAAATCATAAAACCCAGAACAGCCAGTGCTTGCACTGCCTTTAAAAATAGAGCCAAAAGAGCCTAAATAGATGACCATGTACTCACCTTTATGTATGTATATCAAGGCATCAGAAGGTGTGTAGAGAGATCCAACATAGAGCCCAACCTTGATCTTAGCCACTTTTAAACATATTCTAATTTTTTGGATGAAAATAGGGGACTGAAAAAATAGGGGAAGGTGATGTCCAATTGAGTATTTAGAAAAAAAATAGGGGTTTGAATATTTCCCGAAGGAGGGAGAAACTTCCACCAACAGAAAGGATAAAAAAACCATCCAAAATCCATTCAGAAGTAGGGGAGTACCTCTCTAAAATCTCAAACAGCTCCATACGTTCCAAATACACACCCTCCCAGTCAAGAATGCGCTAGTCCTGTCAGGGATCAAACCCCCCCAAACCCAACAACAAAAAGGAGCAAAAGGTAGGTCGAGAACCCACAACTTCCAATGCTTCAAAAACAACAAGCTCCTAGGAACCAACGTTAAGCAAATCTGAATCATCTGCATCATCTCTACGACCGTCATCATCCTCTTGCCTTAACAATTGTTTTGGTAGGTAATAATAAGATTATTTTCTTTACGTTTTTCTTTTTTTAATTATCACAATAATAATTAATTACAATAAAATCATATTTTTAATTTTTTTTTGGTTGAATTGGGTTAGGTGATGGTGAATTATGCAAAGATAATTTTAAAACAATAAAAAATTAATATTATTAGTTTATTTAGATTTTTGTCATAATGTTTGAGTCACCATCTTATAATATATTTATGATAGTTTTCTTTATATATTTTTGATGGTAGGAAGCATAAAGACCAACTTTTGAAAGTTATTTTATGACTTTTTCTTGTGTTTTTGGTAATAGGAGGCAAAAAAAGCCATCATTTCATAACTTTGTTCTCATATTTTTGGTAATAGAAAGCAAATGACCCACTTAATCATACAAACATAATCTAAGGCAAATGACCCATTAAAACATACAAACATCATAACGTTATGTTAATATATGATGAACAATGAATGGATAATTTTGTGCATCTCAATCTCTATCTTTATTTAATATGATGATATTTTTTGGTCAATTATGGCAGGTTTTTGTCATTTCTAGTAAGCCACTGATGGGTCTTAATCTTTCTTCGATGCTTGGTGATGTAGTGATAGTTAAGAGATATAATGAAGGATGGCCTTAGACCATACAACTTAAGATTATAATATTAAAAAATGAAAAAATACACATAGTACAAGTGCAAAATAGAAAATAATAAATTTATCATTATTGTTTTCAAAGAGGAAATTATAAAACACGTATCTAAATTATAATTTTGAGTTTATTATAGACTAAACTACATGTAATTTTCTAATACCAATTCATTAATGGATGTGTTTCACTCCTAAAATATTACCCAAACTTGTAAAATCTTCTACAATTCTCTAGTTGTAGGTTTTTAACTAGGTGGACAATAAATCAATCTCCAAAAACATCTAACTAGCTAAGTTGAACCCTCTCTATAATTGAACCCATTATCTTATCAAGGCATTTCCAAATATGTTTATAGAATTCCTAGCCATTCATCTTCCCTTCCTCAAATGTTTTCTCTTCTTATTTTGATTTTTGTTTGCCTTTATTGCGTTATGCGGTGCCTCTAATAGGTGCAAAAAACCCTAGAAAATGTGGAGTCAAACTAAATTTTTTGGATCTAACATTAGAAACGTTAAATCCTAAAGAAAATTATAAATGTTTAGGAAGATTTGACTAGAAACACAATCACATGCCATGTTTTGAAGTTATGAGACACTTCATGAGGGTGTATATATATATATATATATATATATATATATATATATATATATATATATATATATATATATATATATATATATATATATATATATAATGAGATGGTATTGTATAATGTAGCATATTTTGGGATTTTATTGAATTTCATAATGGTTTGTTGTGATCTCTTTTAATAGATGATGATGATGTGTGTGTGTGTGTGTGTGTGTGTGTGTGTGTGTGTGTTTCATACATAATGAGAGATGTCATGGTGCACTATAGAATATTCTCGAATTTTAAATAAACTTGTAAGTGCATACCATTTTCTAATTTTAAAAAATACTTTCTAAGGCCATATTACAAGATTCAATAGTTGGATCCACCTCCCATGATACTCCAAAACAAACCAATGTTGAAAATATACACTACTATCTCTCACACAAATATGAAGTGAAAATAAGAAATCATATATACTTAATCTTGCCAAATTAATATGGATAGCCTAGTCTTGGCTAATTATCGAAACTCATTCTTGGTTAGGATCTAAGTTTCTAGTTAGGGACATCAATAAAAAACTACACAAAAGTTTCTCAAAAATTAAAATAGATCTCAACATCAAAAAAAGAGCACCTAGAAGCATATACAAACACTATAAATTTATTCTCATTGTGCATCAAATATAAAACCCTCATTTAAATTGGGGTCACTAATTACATTAACATATAATATTATTTTATTTATTGTCATCACTTAAATTTTAACCTTTCTAAATTGATATATAATTTTATATTCGCATAGTTACAATATCATTTGATAATAACTGTTAGAGAATCCAAAGAGTCTATAACAATACCACAATATAAATATGCAATGAAGTGTTCATCAACCATGTCACATAAAATATTATTATTTGTATTATACTATAATATAATAGTCAATAGGCCACTTTATACTTTCACACACTATACACATGAGAGGGGTCCCAAGTTCTCATGTGGATGACACAATCACCAATTTTAGTTTTCTTTGTATACCACTAGCATAGTCTCTTTATATCCACATGACCCTACTCAGTAAATATCATCACAAAGAAAATGTGAGGTGCTCAATAACCACACATGAACAATGAACATATTGGAATTTGAATTCTAATGTATCCAAGGATTAACACTTAATTATTTTTAATAGAAATTGAAGTGTCAAGCTTCATTATCATGACATGTTTCATGATAATAGATAACCCATGGAAAAAATTCCCATGTGAATAATGGCCATGGAATCTAATCATAAATATTCACCATTTGGGTCATGCCTTTAAATAAAATAGTTCCATGTTTTTTTAAAAAGGATATAGATTCTATTATACCTAGGTTTCCATGAAGTCATAGAGCATGCCTTTAAATAAAATAGTGCCATGTTTGTTATAAAAAGGATACAAATTCCATTATACCTAGGTTTCCATGAAGTCATAAAAAATGACACCCATGTTATACGTGGCCTCCTAAAAATAAATAAACTCTAAGATGGCCATTCACATATCAACACATTCAATATAATAATGAATGCCCCAAGTTTTATTTGGAAATCTTGATCTTCTACCTACCTTCATCACACAATGTTATGGAGTTGCAATATTCCAATTTGATGTTTTATTATTTTTTTGGTCTCTATGAACATGTTGAATTCAACATTTACACTTATGTCTACTCATGTTTGAATCTCTTCATCACTATGCATGCCATGGTGACTTCAAGTAACCTTGTACATCATGCTCTAATTTGGCCCCATGTCTTCATGTTTAACCTTTTCTAAGCCCACTCAAGATGACATGTTACAATCAAAGAATATTCACATAGTCATAAAGTGCATAGAACCTATAGTTCTTTTATATCCATAAATAGTTGAGGTGGGTAGATCTCTACCAAGTGGCATGTTCATAGAAGGTTTCCAACAATGATCTAAATGTATAAAGTCTCAATTCCATTAAATAATACGGATCATGTTATTAAAATTTAAGTTATAAGGCTATTCACACATCTATCTAGAATTAGTATAGTAATGAATTGAAACATAAAAGTGTAAGTGAGATATACTTGAAACTTTTCAGGTTGAGTTTAAGTGCAAGCATATATAATGGTGGCATGTATCACAATCATTGTGTAATACCTTCATGGGCTCGATGGAGTGGTCAAATAATTTTTAAACATGACCTTTATATGACTTTGAGTATTGGATTTGTGCCACATGATATGAAAAATTATTTTCCAATGATTGAAATAAAATACATTAAAAATAAAAACATAGAAAAAACCAAAAAATATTATTATAAACATAAAAATAATTAATTTCCAAACACATAGTAAGACTCAACTAAGAAAAGAATGACCTTAAGCTAAGAGAGAATCAAAAGGATGCAAGAACAAGAGCGAGATGGAGCCACTACCAAAAAACAAGTAGAGAGGAGGATAACATCGCAATAAATAGAGATAGAAAGAATAAGGAGTTATATGTACAAGCTTCAACATGTGTGTGAAGTGTTTCTAATCTTTTTTGAATTAAAGAGTATGTTCTATATGAGAGGAAAGTATTTAAATGTAAACAATTATAAATTCAATAAATTGACTAGAGAGGTAAGTGACACCTCAAATTAACTAGAATAAATTTTATACGTAATTATAATAAATGCATACACATAAAATTTAGAATAAGCTTATAAATATTTAGGAAGTAACTAAATTAAGGTTAATTCTTTAACGTTTATCCTTAATCTTAATTTGTGGTTACAAAAGGAGAGAAAACCTTTTACAAATAAATAAGAGAGTTAAAGGTACATAATATTCCATAACAATAAATATTTTATTTAAGAGGAATTATAATATATTTATAAAGAGAGAAGGGAAGATGCCACCAAAATTTTCAAAGATAAAAGTGTGATCACAAAGTATCTTCAATAATCTTTTTCGGACAATGTGGTCAATACAAAATAGAACAAAGACCAATAAGAAGGATTAATAATTCATAAAACTTGTAAGATAAATAAGCTAACATCAATATTTCAAGTAACCAATATTCTAAAAATATAATCTACATATATAAATTAATAAAAATAGATGTAGAACTAGATAAATTTGAGCTAAAGATAACTTCCATCAAAAAGTACATAAATGTGCATAAAAAGAAATTAATCAAAATAATCAAATCATATATCCTATGCAACAAAAATAAAGAATGTAATACAAAATATTTAGATTATTAAATAAAGACAAAAAAAAAAGTGTCAATAGTAAAAGATATGCTTCAAAAATTTATTAAAGAAGCATAACACATACACATAAAATTTTATATAAGATTCATCAATTTTTAGAATCCAAACAATTTTAACTTTTAAAACAATGTGATTTAGTCATTTTATAACAATTTAAAGTGTCATGAGTAGATTTAACATAAGATTTATATGAATATAATTTCCAATATTTACAGATACCATGGCTATATTTTTCACAATGTATACAAAATTTACATTTTTTAATCAAAACAAGAATATTTCAATCATTATAATTAAAATAAGATGCATTATAAGTCCATCAATGTAAATGATAATATCACTCCAAATTTTTATTAGAAGAATTTGAACAATATAGCTAAGACCTTTAGAATTTGCATTAAATTTAAGTAAAATAGATTCAATAATACCATATTCATACTTACCAAGTGCACCACCTAAATAGCCTATACAATGCATATTTTTTATGTTGGAGTTGGTAGAATAAGTGTATAAAAAAGTTGTGTTTTAATCAGACAATGAGTTTCATCAACATTATAGTGAGTACTATATGTAAAAAATGCAATTTTAATATATAATATGTCAATAGAAGATTTGATTTTCTCCATGTGTGTATTAAAAGAGTTTTGCAAAAGAAAAATAGTAAAATTTTGAAAATGAATTTCATATTTAAGTGCAATAATTTTTTCATTTAAAAAAAAATCGTTTACATAGTTTTTGGAAAAACGAAAAAATGACAATTTAAAAATGGTAAAAACAAAAGATATAAACTTAACTATTATTGAAAAAGAGTCAATTTTTTAAAATATTAATTGATCCAAAGAACATTTAAAATTATTTTTCTTAACAAAAAAACACTAAAATCAATTAACTTAAAAATATAAGTCCACACTAAAACACCAAACATTATATAAAATTTTATAATATCTATAAATAAAACTTTAAAAATAAATTTAATTCTAAAATACAAATATTATAAATGCTTTACAGAAAAATACACCCACCCAAAAAAAATTTAAAAAAAAAAATTCTGATAAGATTACAATACTAGGAAAAGAACCTTATCACCAAAAAAGCAAAAACAAAACAAAAACAAACATAACATCTTAAAAGCGTTATGCCAACCAGAGACTTGATATGATATAATACGAATTACTTATTAACAAAGATCAAATACGCAGAAATGAAGTTTTACAGCTGCGCACTAAAAGGAATAGAATAGTGATAAAGTAAACACATACGTTAAAATATGCGAAGAATGTTTATGCTTAAAAAGACAGCTATTAAGAAAGCCAATAAAGATTTATACATTTATCTTAACGTAACCAAATGATTCCGAGTAAAAAGGTCTAGAAAAAAAAACTTTAAGACAATAACACATCACAAAGGAAACAAGATATGCTTCAAGAAGTAATCAAAGAAGCATAACACATCAAAGAAAACAAGAGAGATGTTTCGAGAAGTAATCAAAGAAGCATAATATATACATAAAATTATATATAAGATTCATCAATTTTTAGAATTTGAACAATTTTAATTTTTAAATAATGTGATTTAGTCATAATTTAACAATGTAAAGTGTTATGAGTAGAGTTAATATAACATTTACATAGATATAATTTAACAATGTAAAGTGTTATGAGTAGATTTAACATAACATTTATATAGATACAATTTGTAACATTTATAAATATTATGGCAATATTTTCCACAATGCATACAAAGTTTATAATTTTTAATCAAAACAAAAACATTTTAATCATTATAATCAAAATAAATTATATTATAAGTCCATCAATGTAAATGATAATATCATTCTAAATTTTTATTAGAAGAATTTGAAGCATTATAGCCAAGACTTTTATAATTTCCATTAGATTTAGGTAAATTAGGTTCAATAATACCATATTAACACTTACCAAGTGCACCACCTAAATAGCCTATACAATACACATTTTTTAAGTTGGAGTTGTTGGAATAAGTGTTCAAAAAAGTTGTGTTTGAAAAGAACAATAAATTTTATCAACATTACAGTGAGTACTATATGCAAAAGATAGTTTTAATATATAATACATTAATAGAAGATTATATTTTTTCCATGTGTGTATTAAAACAATTTTTCAAAAAAAAAAAAAGTAAAATTTTGACAATAAATTTCATATTTGAATACAATAATTTTTTCAATTTTTAAAAAATAGTTTACATAGTTTTTGGAAAAGTAAAAAAAATGCCAATTTAAAAACCATAAAAACATAAGATATAAACTTAACTATCATTAAAAAAAAGAATCAATTTTTAAAAATATTAATTGATCCAAAGAACATTTTAAAATATTCATTTTAATTAAAAAAAATAAAGATCAATTAACTTATAAATATAAGTCCACACCAAAATACCAAACATTAAATGAAGTTTTACAATATATATAAATAAATTAAAAACTGTAAAAATAAATTTAATTTGATCAAATGTTTGAATTAATAACAACTTTTTTAAAAATTTGATATATATATATATATATATATATATATATATATATATATATATATATATATATATATATATATATATATATATAATTTAACCATTAAACACTAAGCACTAAGCACTAATACATTAGAATTGCTTTATACAAAAGCACAAAAGAGAACCAAAATATATTCTGACTAATTACAATACCAATGAAAAGAACCTTATCAAAGAAAATGAAAAAAAACAAAAAACAAACATAACAACTAAAAAGCGTTATACTTAAATTATTATATTTATCCTCATTTTATTGCATTCCTATTGGAATAAATGGGGAATTTCATCTATTAACGGGAATGGGTGATTTAAACCTCTATGCTAGGTATAATTACCACCTATGAAATATCCATTCCGAAGATAAGATGCAACCTATAGATCTACATCATATTTATCTTCTTTTCATAGTTTACTATGATTATACATACCATTCATTGCCCATACTTAATATTAACTAGAAAAAAATTAATTTTAGTAAAGAGCATAGAGGGTGTGTTGAGTGATTAGAATGTTTGCACCAAATTCGTAAGGCTCCCTTTATTTCACCATTGGTCATATCATGGTCATGTGATGTTAATATAATTAGAGAAGATTTAGTTCCATACTTCACATAGGCATACTCACAATGAGTGCACATGTTCATAAGTGGGGATCGAGGAACCCATCATGCTATGTTTTTTATTATATGATATGTAGCCATTGAAGATTTGCTCAAAAAAAATTTATCATTAATATGTCTTTAATTGTTATCTTCTTATCCCACAAGCAATGTGTAACCATTGCAAGAATACCTATCTCAATTGAGAAGTATATGTTATTTTACACATTTCTTCTCTATCCTTTCTATGTTGATACAAAATTATTTCAGAAGTATCATATCTAATAACTCAACATTCATAAACAACTTGAGATAAATAGTATAAAGAATAGATGTCACATGACACAATTTTCACTTATACCCAAAATATATTTCCACCCAATATATTTGGGCCAAAGAAAGCTTGAAACTAAAGAAATGTTTGTGCCTTCATTATAATAAATTTCACATACCTAGCCAAATGGAGATCCTAGGTGAGTTTTCAATAAATCTCTTCCCTTTTATACATTTGGAAACCAAGAGTTCCCTAATACAATGGGAAATATTCTTATCACTATCTAACTAATTGGCCTATCTATTGTTCATTGGGCTCCCTTATTTAAATTATTTTATTTTATCTTCTATAGAGCTTTGGTGCCATTAATTTATAGAATAATTAACTATTATTTGAAAATGCACAATAATTTGAAGAACAATGATCCCCATGTTGTTTTGAATTTTTTGTTTTTTTTTGGTTGGTTATTTCTCTTTTACCTTTTACTTCTTTGTAGTCTACCTAACTACTTGTGACTTATTGGCCTAGTTTTTATTTTTTTACTATTATACACAGTCCACTTTCATCTTAAATATTTTCCAACCTCTACCATATATTTCAAACTTGTACTTGTATTTATACATTTATATTTATTTTTTTATTTTATGTTTAATACCTAATTTCAGTATTATCTTTCATTGATTCCATTTTCCTAGTGGCTTTAGTTTTTATCATATTTATATAATGTGGCCTTTATTCATTTTAATTTTATAATAAGTATTTTCACATAGTAATTGCTAAGTCTATGTGGCTGGGGGTTTATTCAAGGACAATTCACACTTATCACTTATATGGGTAACTTTTCATTTTATTTCATTACATTTCCTTTCAACTTTATCCCATGCACATGTGTATACACTCAATGATAATCTTCTCTCTTGTGTTTATGTAGTCGATGCTTAAGGTGACACAAGTCCATGTTGCTAATGTGCTACACATATTAGAAGTATATAAGATGAATTGCATCATCAATCCCATTATTGTGTTCCATGCTCAATATAAATGTCCACTACTTAAGCTCCCACACTTGTTGTGCCCAATTAGATATCCCATAAATGTAAGTTATACAAAACATTACCATCTAATCTTATCATTATTATATAAATACAATTCAAACTCATCCAAAAACCACAGTTTCCTATACAACCTTAATTCATCATTATAACTCTATGATATGTAAATATATAATCGATTTTTCCAATAAAACAATAACCATATATATCTTATCATGTGATCGAATATATAATTATAAAAAAAGTTCATGAAAAAAATCATTATCTGAATTAACTCATATAATTAATTTAATGCATCCAACCAAAATTAATAATTAATCATAGGCTTAATCCAAGGCAAAGTTAAGTGGGGCATTAAATACTTCCCCCTTAAATAAAATTTATCCCCAAAATTTCATTGTCATAATAAGAATGTCTACAACTATTTTTATCTAAGATCATAGGTTATTACATGTAAATATTTATATAATCAATATAAGATTGCATACATGTGTTGATAATATTAAGAGAAATATATGATTTCACATGGGTTAGTATATTTTACACCATAATAAATTACACACAAATATGGAGAATATTACATTAATAAAATAAAAATCATAAGAAATCCATTTTCAACAGTAATCCATGAGAAAATATCAAAGAACAATAGTCAATCAAAGTGATGCATAATAAATATCTCATAACCTAAAAAACAAAAAATATAATATAATATAATAATGATAATCTAACATGAGGGTATTGGTGCACCACTACCCTATTATTGCTTATTTATTTAATAACAATTTCAGTTTTAGAAAAAAACCACTCTATATAATAATAGAATAGAATCTAATAATATATTATAGTAGTATATAATATATTATTACGGAATCCAATTGCTTAGATCGTAGTTAAAGGTGACACGCATATACGCACCGAAGACTGCAGATTTTCAAATTTTCAAAACTGGGCGAATATATTATTACATTTAGGTTGTTACATAATATCTCCCAAGCAAGACAACTTTACATTTGCTTTCAGAAATCGATGGCCGAAATATTTAGGCGGCCTTGACCGACGAGAAATTATTATTGTATGGTTGATGACCGGACAACTTTCGGTTTGTTTCCACCCATCCATTTCATTTTCGCAGCTGTTTCATATTCAACGGACACTATGCACGCTACCTTTGAAATTTGACCGAAAATTCATATGGTTCTCAGTTCGTAAACCAAACTTTTCCCTATATATATCTTCTTAAACACACTACAAAGAAAAATAACATACAAAAGGAATTAAAAAAAAAGGAATATGGACACAAATTCATGGAGCGCGGCTTTTTATTCTATCCTCGCATGCATAGCTCTGTTATATCTGCTATTCTCAAACCTGTACGTCAGCAATGCATCCAAAAATCTGCCCCCTGGACCCCGACCCCTGCCACTAATTGGAAACATCCTCCAGCTAGGCAAAAACCCTCATGAGTCCCTCAGCCAGCTGGCAAAGGTTCACGGCTCTTTAATGACTCTCCGTCTCGGCTTCAGAACCACCATCATCGCCTCCTCCCCTGCAATGGCAAAACAGGTCTTGAAAACGCAGGATCCCACCCTGTCAGCACGCACAGTCATCGACGCTGCTACATGTCTCTCCCACAGCGACCACTCTTTCATCTGGCGGGACTGCGTGCCACGCTGGCGCACTCTCAGACGCATCTGCACCACAGAGCTCTTCTCCCCGAAGCGCCTCGATGCCCTTCAGCATCTCCGGAGTGTTCAGATCAACACCATGATAAAAACTATCTACCGAGATTCATTGCAGGCATCTGGCGTGGACATCGGCCACATGGCGTTCTTAGCAAGTGTTAATTTATTGGGAAACATGATATTTTCAAAGAATATGTTCGACGGTGCCTCCGAAAACTCACGGAAGTTTAAGGAAGCCATCACTACAACAATGGTGGTTAGCGCGGCGCCCAATTCGGTGGACTTTTTTCCTTTTCTCAGGATTTTAGACCCCCAGAGTGTGAGGCGCAAGTTAACCAAATGTATTGGGGTTATATTGGGGTTGTTTGACGAGTACATAGAGGAGCGGCTGCAGACCCTGAGAAATGAGGCGAGCCAAAAAGATTTTCTTGATATTTTGCTGGAGAATAAAACAGAGACGGGAGAAAATTTTACGAAATTGGAGTTGACACACATTTTCTTTGTAAGTATTTTTGTTTTTTTTTCTAAATTTTTTATTGTAATATATTTATAATCTATTTTTTTTATTTAATGTAATATAAATATATAAATTGGTGAGTTTTTTTTATAATTTGATTGATAACGTAATAATTATGTTATTTCATTATTTCTCTCAATTTTAAAATAAATTATTTTTTAATTAGTTTATTTTGTTTTTTAATTGGAGATTTAAATTTTTATTGGAGATTTAATTAAACATTATTAATAAGGTGTGCGTATGATTAATATTGTCTTTAGAAAGTAAGTCTGAGTCCTAATGAAATAGTAACTTCCATATATTTTAATGAGGCTATAGAAATCAGGAGTTTTTTATACTTTAAATTCAGTTAAAAAGCTTTATAGTGTTTGTTTTGTAAAATCAATAACCCTATACCACAAGTTGTTGCTGGTCATAATTCTAATTTTTTAATAAATTTGGTTGAAAAGGTTAATTTTTTTTGTTATATGATTTCTACATTATATTTTTACGATTGATTCATATTTCTATAATTGATTCATTTCAAAATGTTTACTTTATTAAATCAATGATTTCAAAAAATTTAGAATTTTTATTACAATTTAATTTTAATTTAGAATTTATTTAATTTAGTATAATTATTTAATTTTTATTTAAAAAGATTCATTTACAATATAAATATTTAATAATAAATAGTTTAATGTCAGGTTACATATCCTATTAAGTTTAGAATATCATTCTATTATAAAACTCAATTTAGGTTTTTTTTTTTTTTTTTCTTTTACTAATAATTCAATTTTGATTTAGAGATATTTTTCTTTTAAATCAATATAAATGAAAAAAATTGTAAATTTCAATGGAAAATCTATATTTATATTTGTGTTATATGCTTTTATATTTTCTAATTTTTAGTTTTTATTATTGAAACTTTATCAATTATATTATAATTTTTTTCTTAACACAATATAAATTTAATTACTGGGAGTTTTCCTTAAATAATTTTTAAAATATGATCCACCACCTCCTCTATATCATATTATTTTATATTTAATTTCTATATTTTTAAGTTTAAATCTTGCCACCTATTCTAATAGATTATATACAAATATGTTAAAAATTTAAATTTATAAAATTATATGTTGAAGGTTTAAAAATTTAAGATCATGTGTTTATAAATTTAAGATCTTGGCCAAGCTAAGTTTAGATTTTTGAAGTTTACTTTAATTTTATTTACATAGAAGTTTAATGATTATAATTCTTCTTAATTTATTTGTAAGGTTTTTTTTTTAATTATTTGTTTTTATATAATAAATATATTACATATTATTATAATAAAAATATAATTATCAATTTTTTTTAGCTTAACAAAATCAATATTTCTATAATTATTTTAAAATAATTATATTATTACTCAAAATGACCCCCTGAACTTCAATGGAGAATGTTTTGATAAACATTGGGGGACTAAGAGTTGTTGTAAATATCATTGCTTACAAATCAAAAACTGCCTCATTGTGTAATGCAATGATATAATTACAATAGAAAAAATGAGAATTTTAATTTCTAATAGCAAAGTTTCAATCATCTTTAATTTTATTTGAAATGGACATGCATCAGTCAAATGGTTAAGCACCAAGAGTATGAAGTGTTGAGGTGTGTTCACATTATTAATTTGTAATAATGTAATTATTGTTAGATAAAAAATAATATGTCAATAGTTGTTTGGTATATTATTATTATGCATGACAATAATATATGGGGTGATTTGTTTTAATTATTTGGTAGTTACTCAAATATATTGTTAGTAATAATATTTTTGTATATAGTGTTTGGCTAGTTGGGAGATTATTTGCTTGAGATATTATAGGGACTTCACCATCCCAAATAAAAGAAACTCCACCTCACAATATGTGCACCAAATTCCAATACGAGTATCCTGTAGGTTGTTGGTTATCATCTTCTACAACTATCATGTCATTTGCGAAATTCACACCTCTGTTAGTGGGCTAAATCTTGTGTATACACTTCTAATAGCCTCATCTCTAAGTGATGCTTCCAATGCCTCTCTTAGTTTAACAGACATATTTATGGAGAGGTAACATTGAAATGACATAAGCAACCCTTTAGAAAATGATTGGGCATGTTTTCGGGTGAATCTCATAAGAGGGTTTGACCACTAGAATTTTAAACCTAGCATCATATGTATAGAGGCTCTCCAATAGTTATTTATTGATCCCTTTGAGTGAAATAATGTGCTGATAACTTAGGGATGTCAAACTCCTTGAGGAATGTGGCTTTTAGGAGGTCATACTCCACAATCATCTAATTGGGATCCAAATTTTGGTACTACGTATGCATATGATCTAGCAAAGTCATGTCAATTTGACGAGTGTAACTCACTTGGCACACCATATTAAATCACACTTATGGACATGTTTTTTGACATTATCAACTCTTTGATATTTGGGTAATCTCAAGGCCATTACATTGTGTGTGTGTGTGTGTGTGGGTGGGTGGTAGGTGCAGCGATTGCTCATGACTAGGGCCTACGTGGCTTGTGTTACCAATAAGCTGCTTAAAGGTGTTCCTAAGCCTTGAATTCATTCTACTAGTGGTATGGCTCCACCAGATACTGAAATAAGTTTTACCAAATTTATTTTGGTCATTTCAAGGACCTGTTGGGCTACCAATGGTCATATAGTGCTTATTTTTCCTCCTTGTGTTGAACTACTTATCTGAGGTCTTGTAGCCTCTCTCGTAATTGTATCCATAACTACATTATTGCATGGTCTAAGTGGTTAGAAAGTAATTCTATAGTACATAAGACCTTCTTCCCATGCTACATATTCCCGTGCATTTTTTAGCTTCACAATGTCTTTGTCTTATTCTTATATAAATAATATTTCATGATTGATCACTTTATATAGATGATAACTTAACATTCCTTTGGAAGTCTCTTCTAATAATTCTTCTTTGGGGATTTAAGATTCTTTCTCTAAACTTTGTTCTAACTCCATAACATATACTTAGTTATAAAAAAAGTGCATGTAACCTTGGAGTCAGATCCCTCTTCATGCCATCCATGTTTTATGCGGGTCCTTATGACATGTCCTAAGTTAGTATCCCCCCTTTCCATAAGGTCCTTCTCAAAAATCACCTCATTTCAATCTCACTATACTTCCACCTTCTGTGCTAATGTTCATTTGGTTTCTCCATGTCGAAGCTTCCCCTGATATCCCTCACATACCATGCTTATTTCACCCTCTAACTTTCACATAGCTCACATGTAGATGGACTTATCCAATTATTTATAAGTTCTTGCTATCACCTCCTCTCACCATTACAGCAACAAAATTCAACATGTCTCAACAACAAAACCAAAATGTTGGTATAGTTCCAGAAAATTATGAACCCATACCGTGTGAACCCTTTAGGATATCAAAACATAATCTTCTAGTACCGTAATATCATGCAATGGGTCCTTACACATTCACCTAAAGCATAAAGAGGGGAACCAGGTAGATCATGTGTAGTTGTTAACAGTTGTGGATGCATTATCATGCATTCTACCTCTCGAGTGTTTTTTTATGTTGTCTCATCTACTGTTACTCATGTGTGTCAGTACTAAAGTTAGTTGGGCCTTATTTCATCAATACATGTCAATGAACTAACATGCACTTATCCAATGCAATAACACATCAACACTATTGTATCCAGTTATTCATACCACCATTAACAATGAAATATAATATGTAACATATTACTAATTTAATAATGACAAAAATGATTTATTATAGCCACAATTTATTTCAAAATCATAGTGAAAACAACAATGCCCATTATATTCAATTTCTTGATTACAAGGTGCTCATGGCACTTTCAAAACTATAAACTATCTTTGCGACTCATAAATCTATTTATCTATTTCATATGACACTCTAAACAAAATTTTATAGCATTTATTAAAGTATCAATCTCTATCTATTCTTATTTTCAGGTGTCCTCATTTTAAAGGATTTAAAGAGCCCTAAAAGTCATATGGTAGCTCAAATTCCACCATTTAGAAATTATTATCTCCACTTGGAAATTATTGTGACACTTTGATCGATGTCTGGTACCATGCCATTCTTTGTCACTACTCAACTGTCTATCAAGATCAAGATGTTAGTTATATAACTCAACCATTTATCCCCCTAATTTTTTTTATGGTTCCTGGATTCATAAAGATTCACTTGTCTCACTCTTGATGCTTTGTCATTTACGTACACGTATGTATCCTTGTTATCTTGAGCCTACCTTATTGGCAATTCCTGATATGTATGTACACATAGAGTAAAGTTTGCATGTGCCACTCTCTTCTCCTTAGGTCTTATGAGACTCATATATGTTGTGCAAATACTCTTCATCTTGATTATACTTAACCAATCTCTAAAGTCAACATTTTTTCTTAAAATAAAATTAATAAATCTTTGTTTGATTATATAATTAAAATAAATATTTTTAGAGGTATCTTTTAACTATATTATTTGGATTCTATATATATATTTAAAATATGAATCTCCAAATAAACAATATAAATATAATGCTAATTCAACAATCTCATATACTATTAAAAAACTCGGTGAAACCCTAAAGTGCGATCTATAATTGTAGATTTGAATAATGATTGTATCGCATTATTTAAATACATTTTTTATTTTTTTGTCTTTAAAAAAAATTGTGTGGTTAAAGTTATAAAATCTTGATTATGTACAATCCATGAAGTTTGGAATAGTTATATTAGATATCATTAAATTATTATTATTTATTTAATAAATTAAAAATTAAAGTTATAATATATTTTATTAAATTATTAATATTCAATATAATTTATACTATCGATATTATATTGAATAATTGATTTATAATTTGATTTGAATAATTTAAAAGTAAAAAATATTAATTTTTTTTTAATCTTTTTCACTTTATATTTTCATTTTAAAAAATTATTTAAAATGTAACCAAATTTTTAAATAATAAATTAATTGATTATATTTTTTAAAAATATACAAAACAAAATTTTAATATATATTTTATTACATTAATAAAATCAAAATATCAACATTGTAAGATGTATATATTTAACTCATTAAGAATAATAATGTTAAGATGTATATATTTAATACATTAAACATAATGGTAAATGCTTATGGAAGTAAAAATAAGCACTTTTGAAGTTATACAAATTTCTACTTAAGTCCTGTTTTGTTCTCTTATCCATGACGATCGTTTTGATATATTTATTGATAAATATTTTAAAAAAAATTTGTTAGTTTATTTAATAAATAAATAAAATTATAGATTAAAATAAATAAATTTATTTTATTTTTTTATTTTATTTGTTTATTTGGTTTTTTCTTTAAATGTCGTCAATATCATTTAAAGTATTATTTTGGTTTTATTAATTATTATCTTTATCATTTGAATTATAATTTTTTTGATTATTTTAATATTTTTATTTATAATTTTAATTTTTTTCAATATATAATTTAATAATAAATATTTATATTGACATCATAGTTATATTTTTAATTAAAAATATAATTTCTTATTTTCTCAAAAAAAGAAAATTAAAACACATTTTTAATAAATATTATAAAAATTTAATATCCATTGATTTTTAAGTGCAGATATACACCAATAAATTTCACTTTCTAAATAATTAGATTTATAAATATACTTTAGAGAAATGAAATTTATCACTCTTAATGTCTCTAATAAGTTTCAAAAAATAATATATTACTACCTTTTATATAAATAAGAATTTTTTTATTTTGATACTTTTACAAAATAATTATCTATTATTATTTTTTTCCAATAGCATCATTGTAATCTAAAAATTACAAACCATTCCATGAAAACATAATAATATTGACAACCTAACATTTATATTGGATACATTTAAAAAACAAGTGCAAGCAACTTCTTGAAAAGTTTAATTTCTTTACAAAATAGAATTATTATTAAAAAAATTTGTTGGGATACTTACCATTGATATTGATTCAAAAAATTATTTTTCTATCAATAAATTAGTTGTAAGCTAAATGTAATGGTCAATAAAAAGAAAAGTATTGTTAAATATAATGGTCAATAAAAAAAAAGTGTTATTAAAGATTTTTCTTCAATAAAATAAAAGTAAGAAAAAACATCAAAAATTGTTTTAGATATAATTTTGTTGATAGTTACCAAAAAAAAATTGTATGTTAAGATTTCAATGATATAAATAAATTTTATAACCAACTTTAAAATGTCAAAATTTGTGTACCATCAAATAAAATTGTTAGAGAACCAAATAAAATATATAACCATTTCAAACATTCTTATCAAATAATATTAGTTGACTTATAAAATATTGTTCTTATCATTCTTAAATATAAAAAGGATCTTTTTAATACGATAAATTTTGATTAGATAGATAAGATTTATAATGAATTCAAGTAGATACTAATATGAAATTGGTGATTAATTATATGAAATGATATTATAATTTTTTTATAATTAATTATTTGATTTTAATCCATACATACATACATACATACATACATACATACATATATACATACATACATACATACATATATACATACATAAATACATATAAAATCATGTGATTTAAAGTTAAACATTAGTTTCTAATATTTAAATAATATATAAATGTGTTGGATTTAGTTTATTGATTATGTTATATAGAATGTAATTAGATATTTTAAAATATATTATCTTTTCAAAATTTTAATGAGAAATTTTCTACAAATAATTAGAATAAAAATAAAATAATAAATTTTGTTTTATAATAAAATATGTACATCACATATATTTGACATCTATTTTATATTTTAAATATACTTTATCCTTTAATGAAAAAATGAATCACCTTTTAAATCTTTTTATATTATATTTCTAAAACACAAAAATATCATGCAGAATTCTTTTCTCTCTTTTGAATAATTAACAAGACACACTTTTTCCCCTATCAACATTTGTATTGCAGCCCTTCATACTAATTGTATATAAGCAGGTCAATAAAATTGTTTTGAAATAAGCTCTAGAATATGCGTGCTCCCCTAGATAAAGCAACACAGACAGCATTCCTCGAACAAAACAAGATGTGATTGTTGACATTAAATTTTTAGTGCATTCCACGCATTCTCTAAATTTGCTTGACAATAAAGCATTATCATTGCCCTTTCACTTTCCAATCAAGTATTCGAATAGTTTTCATAATATTCTTATATGCATTATCAAGTATAATGGATGAACGAGAATAAGAACAAATTTAAAGCAACCAACAGTAGAATTCAGATAAATGGACCTTTCACAGCACTAATTTATGGCAAGTGAAACATTCTACCATCAGAAGCAAACTACAAGAAGAACCTACAGTGCTCACAATGGATAATGGTGGGATTGGAGGGGGCGATTCTTGTAGGAGGCGGCGCAAGTTGCGAAGGCGGCGGAGGAATCAGACTATTCGGTAGCGGCACTGGAGTGCAAGCCGGTGCTGGAGGGAACAACAACCATGGCGGCGTCACCGTCAGTGGAGCTGGTGGCGGAGGAGGCAGCAATGTCGGCGGAAATGGAGGCAGCAGCGATAGCAACGTCAGCGAAAATGGTGGCGGCGGCGGCCGTTAGGCGTAGTGCACGTTAGTAATAATTAATATTTATTAATAGTTAATAATTTTGAAATAATTTTACAAAAGATCAAATATAAATAATATATAAAATATCAAATTATATGAAAAATAAATATACATATATTTTATTTAAACATTTTTAAATTGATAATAATATAATTATAAAAAAATTAATAACATGTTTTTTTAAATTTATTTTTATTAATAATATATATTTATAAATAGGATTCAAGTTTCAATGGTTAAACTTCCACTTAAATTAAAGGAATATGGCATAGATGGACTTCACCATTAAAAATACGATGATGATGATGATGATGATGATGATGATGATGATGATGATGATGATGATGATGATGATGATGATGATGATCTATTCAATAATTAAAACATGTGAAAGGATTTTTACGTGTATGTATACTTGAATTTTATAAATTCCAAATTAATTATTATATAATATAAAAAGTGTTATTAAAACTTGTTGTGTACCAAAAAATTTATTGGTTTAAAAATTGTACTTTTCCTACACATCTTTGACTATTGTATTAGTTTTTTTAATATATCATATTGATTTAGCCAACCGGAGTATAATAGGGAATTTTGTATTATTAAATGAAAAAATATTTATTTTTAAGAGATTTTATATTTTCACAATTTATAATGAATAAATTAAGTATTTCTTTGGAAAGTATTGCGTATGAAATTTTTGGATCGATGATTCAAATCAGCATGAATAATTTATCTTCAGGGAACTTGATTGATAATATTTCTTGTTTTAATGATAATATTTGAATAAGAATATTTAAAAGTGAAAACAACTTTAAATAGTTCAAAAATATTTATAATACTAAAAATATGTTTTAGTATTAGATTTTGTAAAAACTCTGAATTTAAAAATTGATCTATGAATTGAATAGAATATCTATTTCTAATAATTTTACATTTTAGATATCAAAATATTAGAATGAGATTTAAATGATTATAAAAATTCAAAGATTTTACGCTTTCACAATTTATAATATTGTATTATCTTTTTTTTGAAAAACTGTATTGATTTTTTTTGCTCAATGTTTCGGATCCTCTTTGGTGATCTTCCATCAGGAGAAAAAATTAATGTGGAACAATAGGACCTATCAGTTTTTAAAAGTATGAAGAATTAACCATTGTAAAAAATTTCTAAATTAGTAAATTAGCTATTGTTAAAAGATTCTAAATTGAAAAATAAACCAAAAAAAAAATAGAAAAAAAAAATCACGTCATTAAAATTTAAAAAAAAAAGCTAAATAAAACAATTATTACTAAATAAATTAACAAATACCATTAAATTCACAACTATAATTAAATAATTTAAAGACATTAAAAACATTAATAACAACACAACTATATCTAACATTAATAATATCATTATAAATAGTTACTAGATAATTAATTATAATATTATCGATTATAACCAAATTAGAAATATCAAGATCCATTAAAAATACTTGATGATAAATAAAACACTGAGATCACAAAAAAATGTCTAAGTATGAAAATTATAGAGTTGAAAAAAAACCTCAAACGAATATGGTTCGAACGAAGTTTGAGATTTACATACCTAAAAAAACCCTCATCGAATCAAGCATCCCCCAATAATACCTTACCATTATATAAAATTTTAAGTTGCCTCCAATTAACTGTTTTATCACACTGACCACTCGACGCCAAATGTTATTTTTTTGTTTGATCTTTGCTTTGTTGAGGGAATTTAAGGCCATTGAATGGGACATGCAATAAAACATACTCGAAACATATGTCCTAAGAACATTGGCAAGATTTAGAATTTTCTTACTTAAACTGCGTTAGTTGTCTATTATTTTAATCTTTAATTTAACCTCTTTTTGTGATTTTGGTTTTTTTAATTATCGTCAGTTGCTTTTAATGTGTTTTGGTATTTCTAGTTTGGTTATAATCAATAATATTATAATTAATTATCTAGTAATTATTTATAACCACATTATTAAACTTAGATATAGTTGTGTTATTATTGTTTTTAACGTTTTTTAAATCATTTAATTTTAATTGTGATTTTAATGGCATTTGTTAATTTATTTAGTAATATTTATTTTATTTAGGTTTCTTTATTTTTAATGACATAAATTCCTTTTTTTATTTTTATTTTGGTTTATTTTTCAATTTAGAATATTTTAAGAATAATTAATTTATTAATTTAGAAACTTTTTACAATGGTTAATTCTTCATACTTTTAAGAATTGATAGATCTTATTGTTTCACATTAATCTTTTCTCTTAAAAGAGATCTCAAATTTTTAAGCATAAAATAATCAATATAATTTTTCTAAAAAAACAATACAATAATTATAAAAATTATATATCTTAAAAAAAATATATCATTATTTTCACGCTATTAACTTTAAAAGATAAAATGTGACCATATCAACTCGCATCAACCGTGACAATTTATTACGTTCCCTGAATTACCCGTTGATTAGGACATATGCTTGACATCCCCTTTCCATTTTTTCTCTTGACCGATATTACGAAACCTCGTAGAATTAAGTGTTCCAAATGTGCTACGTCTCCCTATATTTTTAAAGGACAAACATGTCTAAACACACAGCCGTTAGAAAATGTTGGCCCCCATTGGGGAAAGAAAAACATTGTCACCTGGGTGATGTGCTATGATTATGTGGTTCCGTGACCTGTCTACTTCGTGGAATTGTCCTCACATGTTTTGGGTGGTCAAGGGAAGTGGATCCCTGGTGTTGACAGAGGAAAAACATTTAATGTGGAAGCTTTGATTTGAATTTAATAGCTTTTATTCTCCATCAAATGGGAGCATTGCTATACTTAGCGTTTACTTTCAGAGTTAGAAAATTCAAAATGGTCATGTATTTGATTGAAGTTTTTAAGAGTTTTTTTTTCGAGTAACAACAATCATAGCCATATAATGAAAATGCAAATATAGATCACATTTCGTTGATATTTGAGCCTTACGACATGTATACCAAGGTAGTTTTTAAATGGGAGTCCAAAGTGAGGAGCCCAAAATTTGAAGGACAAAAGTTATTGGCAATGGTAGATATATTGCAATCATTCCATATTATTTCTGGATGTTCGGAGCAATATACAGACATTCTCCCCTTTTAAGTTCAAAAGGGGTCTCAAACTGCTTATACCTTTTCTTTGTGGAATAAACCGCCTCTCATACAGAATACAGTGACTTGTAAAATACATCACCATATATGTGAAAAACACCACCACCACGCAGACTTCAGTCTGTGTTGAACACATTCCACGCCTCTTCTCTTTGGCGTTCTATGCATCTTCAGAGCATCTTCTTATCTACGGAGCAGTCACACTTTACTCGATAACCGGGATGCTGGGCCTTCCTTGGCTTCCGCGCTCTTCCATGATCTGGTCCTTATCACTCCTTCCACTGGGCATGCTTCTGCTGCGCTCCATCAACTCTTCAACGAGCGATTGTCTCCCTCCTTGTAGCTACGCACTTCTTCATCTGCTGGTCCACACGATCCTTTCAGCTTATCGACCGTCACCAAATCAGTCATAATAAAAATCTACACTACATACAATGTTATGGCATTCACAACACGGCTATAAAATCCTTTCATGATCTCCTTGGGTCTGCCTGGACTGTGATCACTAACTGAAATGGCTCGCGAATGTAACGGTCAGAAAGAATCGTTGCTTCCACAAGGGCACTATCAGATAGTCGGACACCATGATGCAACTCTTATATGCCATCTCCAGTCGAGCTTCTCGCTCACGGATGCTCCTCTTTCTCTTTTGCTTCTTCGCCACTGTTTCTTCTTATCGCCTACTGCCTCGATGACCAGACAGTCGTCCTTCATTATAGCACGAGCCGCTGCTGTTTCTAGACTGAGCCTGATTTACAGGGATATTCCTTCCGTCTACTTCTCTGACTGCCGCTCCTGCGCCTCGGCCTCTTCTTCATATCTTCGACGGCACTGAATATTTCATCCTTCCATGCATATCTATACTGGTTAATGACCTTGTTAGTAGAAAAATATGACACTGTTATGATTCTTCGCATCTTTCTCCAGTTCTCTGGACAAACACCATGTCTTGTCTTTTGCTAATCCAGAAAAAAACACCACTTTTGCATACCTCACTTGGGCAGGTTCACAAACTTTGATAAACTGAATTTTGGATAGGCACTTAAAACAACATAAGCCCAGACAACAGCTCGCTGCTTTATGCAAAGATATGATGCTAAAAATATTGACAGACTTTCCTGGAATGAACACGTACTGGGTGAATGCTTCAACATATAGTCATGGACAACGGCTTGCAACACACCGCAACATAACCATAGGGACCTGGACGTTCACAAGGAAATGAGCTACGGCTCAAACAAAATAAACAAACTTGATTAGACACATGCTCATACGCAAAATAGACAACCGAGCAAACCTTTTGGCTCTTCAACTTCTTCTACAACTTCCCTGAATTGACTCCATGGGCTCTGATACCATTTGAAAGAAACTAAACTGCCGACTCCATGGGTTCTGATACCATTTGAAAGAAACTAAACTGCCTACAGGCAGACCGTGAAACCATTTCTAGGGTCTAATCAGACCAAACAGGCAGTTGAGATAGAATTTCTAAGAAGCAAACTAGCATTCGGAGCTACAGCGCTTAGACCCCTGATTTAAGTGACAAACCATTTACAACATTGAACACATAGATTAAGTACAAACAAACAACTTCTATTATCATACATTAATAGATTGCCAAAAAAATAGATTACTATAGCTATTCTGAGGCCCATAACACCTTAACTTAATGGTCGTTCTATAACGCCATCACAACTAGATTTAATGACCATTCTGAGGCTCATTCATCCTAACAACTTCAGCTAAGATGCACTCTGTGCATACTCAAAACATTACATATAATCTCCTTATAAACTTGATCGTAGAACTCTCTAGAAAACCTTAGAAATGTCACAAAGACTCTAAGCTCTGCCACTAAACAAAATAAATGCATTAATTAAACAGTTGTCATATCATAGCTTCCGTTGATCACAAAAATTAAATAAGAAGTAAAACTTAAATGCTTATTGAGAGTTAGATGGAGACCTTCGGCGAATATCTGCATGGATTTGATTGCCATCAATATAGGTAGGCTAGAGTACCTACGTGGCTACGGCCATATTTTCCAATAGGTCTAGAACCAATACAGGCACAGAGGGAGGCCCGAATCTCCATTAATGAAACAAATCCTCGTTATCCCGAAGGAACCCAAACCTAATAAAACCAACAAATAAATCATACCAATAAAAAGATCATGGGAATCCCTGATGGGCCCCAGGCTGAATTTGGTTGGGTCAGAAACTAGAGACAATAATAGGGAAAATAGGTTTTATAAATTGGCTCTTAAGCCATTCCCAGGCACAAGGGAGCCTAGGCTGCCAAAAGTACAATCCAAAACGACTCAAACTTAGCCATGATAACCAAAGAGACCCAAGTTTTCCAAGAGTTGAGTTTAGTGGTCACAATATGAGAGGTTTCACTTGATCGAAGCCCAAAAAGTGTGGTCAAATCTATAGGGAAGGACCAGTCATCTGGGTTGAATCAATTAATCCCTTGCAAAGAGAAGAATTTAAAAATGTTCCAAGGCCTTGGAACCCTAAAATAGCCCTACAGCTTAAATCATGGAAAACACTATTTTTTAAAAAATAACTGGCATTTTAATACCATAACTGCATTCAATGGGAAGCCTTAAACAAGGGAAAATCCAATCTAAAACATTGAACAAAATATAAGGCCCTTCATGCCAATTGTTAGAAAAAGCAATTCTTACCAACAAAGAGTTTCTGCTAAAATCTAACAACATTCCTCTAAATCTTTATTAAACTTGGATCTTGAAGTCTAGATTAAGCGCTGATCATACCAAACTCGAATATGGGACTATTAAACCAAACGCGGTCAACAATATGGTCCATTCTAATGGAGCCTTCGTACAAAGATAAGGAAAATAAATCATAAAACCCAGAACAGCGAGTGCTTGCACTGCCTTTAAAAATAGAGCCAAAAGAGCCTAAATAGATGACCATGTACTCACCTTTATGTATGTATATCAAGGCATCAGAAGGTGTGTAGAGAGATCCAACATAGAGCCCAACCTTGATCTTAGCCACTTTTAAACATATTCTAATTTTTTGGATGAAAATAGGGGACTGAAAAAATAGGGGAAGGTGATGTCCAATTGAGTATTTAGAAAAAAAATAGGGGTTTGAATATTTCCCGAAGGAGGGAGAAACTTCCACCAACAGAAAGGATAAAAAAACCATCCAAAATCCATTCAGAAGTAGGGGAGTACCTCTCTAAAATCTCAAACAGCTCCATACGTTCCAAATACACACCCTCCCAGTCAAGAATGCGCTAGTCCTGTCAGGGATCAAACCCCCCCAAACCCAACAACAAAAAGGAGCAAAAGGTAGGTCGAGAACCCACAACTTCCAATGCTTCAAAAACAACAAGCTCCTAGGAACCAACGTTAAGCAAATCTGAATCATCTGCATCATCTCTACGACCGTCATCATCCTCTTGCCTTAACAATTGTTTTGGTAGGTAATAATAAGATTATTTTCTTTACGTTTTTCTTTTTTTAATTATCACAATAATAATTAATTACAATAAAATCATATTTTTAATTTTTTTTTGGTTGAATTGGGTTAGGTGATGGTGAATTATGCAAAGATAATTTTAAAACAATAAAAAATTAATATTATTAGTTTATTTAGATTTTTGTCATAATGTTTGAGTCACCATCTTATAATATATTTATGATAGTTTTCTTTATATATTTTTGATGGTAGGAAGCATAAAGACCAACTTTTGAAAGTTATTTTATGACTTTTTCTTGTGTTTTTGGTAATAGGAGGCAAAAAAAGCCATCATTTCATAACTTTGTTCTCATATTTTTGGTAATAGAAAGCAAATGACCCACTTAATCATACAAACATAATCTAAGGCAAATGACCCATTAAAACATACAAACATCATAACGTTATGTTAATATATGATGAACAATGAATGGATAATTTTGTGCATCTCAATCTCTATCTTTATTTAATATGATGATATTTTTTGGTCAATTATGGCAGGTTTTTGTCATTTCTAGTAAGCCACTGATGGGTCTTAATCTTTCTTCGATGCTTGGTGATGTAGTGATAGTTAAGAGATATAATGAAGGATGGCCTTAGACCATACAACTTAAGATTATAATATTAAAAAATGAAAAAATACACATAGTACAAGTGCAAAATAGAAAATAATAAATTTATCATTATTGTTTTCAAAGAGGAAATTATAAAACACGTATCTAAATTATAATTTTGAGTTTATTATAGACTAAACTACATGTAATTTTCTAATACCAATTCATTAATGGATGTGTTTCACTCCTAAAATATTACCCAAACTTGTAAAATCTTCTACAATTCTCTAGTTGTAGGTTTTTAACTAGGTGGACAATAAATCAATCTCCAAAAACATCTAACTAGCTAAGTTGAACCCTCTCTATAATTGAACCCATTATCTTATCAAGGCATTTCCAAATATGTTTATAGAATTCCTAGCCATTCATCTTCCCTTCCTCAAATGTTTTCTCTTCTTATTTTGATTTTTGTTTGCCTTTATTGCGTTATGCGGTGCCTCTAATAGGTGCAAAAAACCCTAGAAAATGTGGAGTCAAACTAAATTTTTTGGATCTAACATTAGAAACGTTAAATCCTAAAGAAAATTATAAATGTTTAGGAAGATTTGACTAGAAACACAATCACATGCCATGTTTTGAAGTTATGAGACACTTCATGAGGGTGTATATATATATATATATATATATATATATATATATATATATATATATATATATATATATATATATATATATATATATATATATATATAATGAGATGGTATTGTATAATGTAGCATATTTTGGGATTTTATTGAATTTCATAATGGTTTGTTGTGATCTCTTTTAATAGATGATGATGATGTGTGTGTGTGTGTGTGTGTGTGTGTGTGTGTGTGTGTTTCATACATAATGAGAGATGTCATGGTGCACTATAGAATATTCTCGAATTTTAAATAAACTTGTAAGTGCATACCATTTTCTAATTTTAAAAAATACTTTCTAAGGCCATATTACAAGATTCAATAGTTGGATCCACCTCCCATGATACTCCAAAACAAACCAATGTTGAAAATATACACTACTATCTCTCACACAAATATGAAGTGAAAATAAGAAATCATATATACTTAATCTTGCCAAATTAATATGGATAGCCTAGTCTTGGCTAATTATCGAAACTCATTCTTGGTTAGGATCTAAGTTTCTAGTTAGGGACATCAATAAAAAACTACACAAAAGTTTCTCAAAAATTAAAATAGATCTCAACATCAAAAAAAGAGCACCTAGAAGCATATACAAACACTATAAATTTATTCTCATTGTGCATCAAATATAAAACCCTCATTTAAATTGGGGTCACTAATTACATTAACATATAATATTATTTTATTTATTGTCATCACTTAAATTTTAACCTTTCTAAATTGATATATAATTTTATATTCGCATAGTTACAATATCATTTGATAATAACTGTTAGAGAATCCAAAGAGTCTATAACAATACCACAATATAAATATGCAATGAAGTGTTCATCAACCATGTCACATAAAATATTATTATTTGTATTATACTATAATATAATAGTCAATAGGCCACTTTATACTTTCACACACTATACACATGAGAGGGGTCCCAAGTTCTCATGTGGATGACACAATCACCAATTTTAGTTTTCTTTGTATACCACTAGCATAGTCTCTTTATATCCACATGACCCTACTCAGTAAATATCATCACAAAGAAAATGTGAGGTGCTCAATAACCACACATGAACAATGAACATATTGGAATTTGAATTCTAATGTATCCAAGGATTAACACTTAATTATTTTTAATAGAAATTGAAGTGTCAAGCTTCATTATCATGACATGTTTCATGATAATAGATAACCCATGGAAAAAATTCCCATGTGAATAATGGCCATGGAATCTAATCATAAATATTCACCATTTGGGTCATGCCTTTAAATAAAATAGTTCCATGTTTTTTTAAAAAGGATATAGATTCTATTATACCTAGGTTTCCATGAAGTCATAGAGCATGCCTTTAAATAAAATAGTGCCATGTTTGTTATAAAAAGGATACAAATTCCATTATACCTAGGTTTCCATGAAGTCATAAAAAATGACACCCATGTTATACGTGGCCTCCTAAAAATAAATAAACTCTAAGATGGCCATTCACATATCAACACATTCAATATAATAATGAATGCCCCAAGTTTTATTTGGAAATCTTGATCTTCTACCTACCTTCATCACACAATGTTATGGAGTTGCAATATTCCAATTTGATGTTTTATTATTTTTTTGGTCTCTATGAACATGTTGAATTCAACATTTACACTTATGTCTACTCATGTTTGAATCTCTTCATCACTATGCATGCCATGGTGACTTCAAGTAACCTTGTACATCATGCTCTAATTTGGCCCCATGTCTTCATGTTTAACCTTTTCTAAGCCCACTCAAGATGACATGTTACAATCAAAGAATATTCACATAGTCATAAAGTGCATAGAACCTATAGTTCTTTTATATCCATAAATAGTTGAGGTGGGTAGATCTCTACCAAGTGGCATGTTCATAGAAGGTTTCCAACAATGATCTAAATGTATAAAGTCTCAATTCCATTAAATAATACGGATCATGTTATTAAAATTTAAGTTATAAGGCTATTCACACATCTATCTAGAATTAGTATAGTAATGAATTGAAACATAAAAGTGTAAGTGAGATATACTTGAAACTTTTCAGGTTGAGTTTAAGTGCAAGCATATATAATGGTGGCATGTATCACAATCATTGTGTAATACCTTCATGGGCTCGATGGAGTGGTCAAATAATTTTTAAACATGACCTTTATATGACTTTGAGTATTGGATTTGTGCCACATGATATGAAAAATTATTTTCCAATGATTGAAATAAAATACATTAAAAATAAAAACATAGAAAAAACCAAAAAATATTATTATAAACATAAAAATAATTAATTTCCAAACACATAGTAAGACTCAACTAAGAAAAGAATGACCTTAAGCTAAGAGAGAATCAAAAGGATGCAAGAACAAGAGCGAGATGGAGCCACTACCAAAAAACAAGTAGAGAGGAGGATAACATCGCAATAAATAGAGATAGAAAGAATAAGGAGTTATATGTACAAGCTTCAACATGTGTGTGAAGTGTTTCTAATCTTTTTTGAATTAAAGAGTATGTTCTATATGAGAGGAAAGTATTTAAATGTAAACAATTATAAATTCAATAAATTGACTAGAGAGGTAAGTGACACCTCAAATTAACTAGAATAAATTTTATACGTAATTATAATAAATGCATACACATAAAATTTAGAATAAGCTTATAAATATTTAGGAAGTAACTAAATTAAGGTTAATTCTTTAACGTTTATCCTTAATCTTAATTTGTGGTTACAAAAGGAGAGAAAACCTTTTACAAATAAATAAGAGAGTTAAAGGTACATAATATTCCATAACAATAAATATTTTATTTAAGAGGAATTATAATATATTTATAAAGAGAGAAGGGAAGATGCCACCAAAATTTTCAAAGATAAAAGTGTGATCACAAAGTATCTTCAATAATCTTTTTCGGACAATGTGGTCAATACAAAATAGAACAAAGACCAATAAGAAGGATTAATAATTCATAAAACTTGTAAGATAAATAAGCTAACATCAATATTTCAAGTAACCAATATTCTAAAAATATAATCTACATATATAAATTAATAAAAATAGATGTAGAACTAGATAAATTTGAGCTAAAGATAACTTCCATCAAAAAGTACATAAATGTGCATAAAAAGAAATTAATCAAAATAATCAAATCATATATCCTATGCAACAAAAATAAAGAATGTAATACAAAATATTTAGATTATTAAATAAAGACAAAAAAAAAAGTGTCAATAGTAAAAGATATGCTTCAAAAATTTATTAAAGAAGCATAACACATACACATAAAATTTTATATAAGATTCATCAATTTTTAGAATCCAAACAATTTTAACTTTTAAAACAATGTGATTTAGTCATTTTATAACAATTTAAAGTGTCATGAGTAGATTTAACATAAGATTTATATGAATATAATTTCCAATATTTACAGATACCATGGCTATATTTTTCACAATGTATACAAAATTTACATTTTTTAATCAAAAAAAGAATATTTCAATCATTATAATTAAAATAAGATGCATTATAAGTCCATCAATGTAAATGATAATATCACTCCAAATTTTTATTAGAAGAATTTGAACAATATAGCTAAGACCTTTAGAATTTGCATTAAATTTAAGTAAAATAGATTCAATAATACCATATTCATACTTACCAAGTGCACCACCTAAATAGCCTATACAATGCATATTTTTTATGTTGGAGTTGGTAGAATAAGTGTATAAAAAAGTTGTGTTTTAATCAGACAATGAGTTTCATCAACATTATAGTGAGTACTATATGTAAAAAATGCAATTTTAATATATAATATGTCAATAGAAGATTTGATTTTCTCCATGTGTGTATTAAAAGAGTTTTGCAAAAGAAAAATAGTAAAATTTTGAAAATGAATTTCATATTTAAGTGCAATAATTTTTTCATTTAAAAAAAAATCGTTTACATAGTTTTTGGAAAAACGAAAAAATGACAATTTAAAAATGGTAAAAACAAAAGATATAAACTTAACTATTATTGAAAAAGAGTCAATTTTTTAAAATATTAATTGATCCAAAGAACATTTAAAATTATTTTTCTTAACAAAAAAACACTAAAATCAATTAACTTAAAAATATAAGTCCACACTAAAACACCAAACATTATATAAAATTTTATAATATCTATAAATAAAACTTTAAAAATAAATTTAATTCTAAAATACAAATATTAGAAATGCTTTACAGAAAAATACACCCACCCAAAAAAAATTTAAAAAAAAAAATTCTGATAAGATTACAATACTAGGAAAAGAACCTTATCACCAAAAAAGCAAAAACAAAACAAAAACAAACATAACATCTTAAAAGCGTTATGCCAACCAGAGACTTGATATGATATAATACGAATTACTTATTAACAAAGATCAAATACGCAGAAATGAAGTTTTACAGCTGCGCACTAAAAGGAATAGAATAGTGATAAAGTAAACACATACGTTAAAATATGCGAAGAATGTTTATGCTTAAAAAGACAGCTATTAAGAAAGCCAATAAAGATTTATACATTTATCTTAACGTAACCAAATGATTCCGAGTAAAAAGGTCTAGAAAAAAAAACTTTAAGACAATAACACATCACAAAGGAAACAAGATATGCTTCAAGAAGTAATCAAAGAAGCATAACACATCAAAGAAAACAAGAGAGATGTTTCGAGAAGTAATCAAAGAAGCATAATATATACATAAAATTATATATAAGATTCATCAATTTTTAGAATTTGAACAATTTTAATTTTTAAATAATGTGATTTAGTCATAATTTAACAATGTAAAGTGTTATGAGTAGAGTTAATATAACATTTACATAGATATAATTTAACAATGTAAAGTGTTATGAGTAGATTTAACATAACATTTATATAGATACAATTTGTAACATTTATAAATATTATGGCAATATTTTCCACAATGCATACAAAGTTTATAATTTTTAATCAAAACAAAAACATTTTAATCATTATAATCAAAATAAATTATATTATAAGTCCATCAATGTAAATGATAATATCATTCTAAATTTTTATTAGAAGAATTTGAAGCATTATAGCCAAGACTTTTATAATTTCCATTAGATTTAGGTAAATTAGGTTCAATAATACCATATTAACACTTACCAAGTGCACCACCTAAATAGCCTATACAATACACATTTTTTAAGTTGGAGTTGTTGGAATAAGTGTTCAAAAAAGTTGTGTTTGAAAAGAACAATAAATTTTATCAACATTACAGTGAGTACTATATGCAAAAGATAGTTTTAATATATAATACATTAATAGAAGATTATATTTTTTCCATGTGTGTATTAAAACAATTTTTCAAAAAAAAAAAAAGTAAAATTTTGACAATAAATTTCATATTTGAATACAATAATTTTTTCAATTTTTAAAAAATAGTTTACATAGTTTTTGGAAAAGTAAAAAAAATGCCAATTTAAAAACCATAAAAACATAAGATATAAACTTAACTATCATTAAAAAAAAGAATCAATTTTTAAAAATATTAATTGATCCAAAGAACATTTTAAAATATTCATTTTAATTAAAAAAAATAAAGATCAATTAACTTATAAATATAAGTCCACACCAAAATACCAAACATTAAATGAAGTTTTACAATATATATAAATAAATTAAAAACTGTAAAAATAAATTTAATTTGATCAAATGTTTGAATTAATAACAACTTTTTTAAAAATTTGATATATATATATATATATATATATATATATATATATATATATATATATATATATATATATATATATATATATATATAAATAATTTAACCATTAAACACTAAGCACTAAGCACTAATACATTAGAATTGCTTTATACAAAAGCACAAAAGAGAACCAAAATATATTCTGACTAATTACAATACCAATGAAAAGAACCTTATCAAAGAAAATGAAAAAAAACAAAAAACAAACATAACAACTAAAAAGCGTTATACTTAAATTATTATATTTATCCTCATTTTATTGCATTCCTATTGGAATAAATGGGGAATTTCATCTATTAACGGGAATGGGTGATTTAAACCTCTATGCTAGGTATAATTACCACCTATGAAATATCCATTCCGAAGATAAGATGCAACCTATAGATCTACATCATATTTATCTTCTTTTCATAGTTTACTATGATTATACATACCATTCATTGCCCATACTTAATATTAACTAGAAAAAAATTAATTTTAGTAAAGAGCATAGAGGGTGTGTTGAGTGATTAGAATGTTTGCACCAAATTCGTAAGGCTCCCTTTATTTCACCATTGGTCATATCATGGTCATGTGATGTTAATATAATTAGAGAAGATTTAGTTCCATACTTCACATAGGCATACTCACAATGAGTGCACATGTTCATAAGTGGGGATCGAGGAACCCATCATGCTATGTTTTTTATTATATGATATGTAGCCATTGAAGATTTGCTCAAAAAAAATTTATCATTAATATGTCTTTAATTGTTATCTTCTTATCCCACAAGCAATGTGTAACCATTGCAAGAATACCTATCTCAATTGAGAAGTATATGTTATTTTACACATTTCTTCTCTATCCTTTCTATGTTGATACAAAATTATTTCAGAAGTATCATATCTAATAACTCAACATTCATAAACAACTTGAGATAAATAGTATAAAGAATAGATGTCACATGACACAATTTTCACTTATACCCAAAATATATTTCCACCCAATATATTTGGGCCAAAGAAAGCTTGAAACTAAAGAAATGTTTGTGCCTTCATTATAATAAATTTCACATACCTAGCCAAATGGAGATCCTAGGTGAGTTTTCAATAAATCTCTTCCCTTTTATACATTTGGAAACCAAGAGTTCCCTAATACAATGGGAAATATTCTTATCACTATCTAACTAATTGGCCTATCTATTGTTCATTGGGCTCCCTTATTTAAATTATTTTATTTTATCTTCTATAGAGCTTTGGTGCCATTAATTTATAGAATAATTAACTATTATTTGAAAATGCACAATAATTTGAAGAACAATGATCCCCATGTTGTTTTGAATTTTTTGTTTTTTTTTGGTTGGTTATTTCTCTTTTACCTTTTACTTCTTTGTAGTCTACCTAACTACTTGTGACTTATTGGCCTAGTTTTTATTTTTTTACTATTATACACAGTCCACTTTCATCTTAAATATTTTCCAACCTCTACCATATATTTCAAACTTGTACTTGTATTTATACATTTATATTTATTTTTTTATTTTATGTTTAATACCTAATTTCAGTATTATCTTTCATTGATTCCATTTTCCTAGTGGCTTTAGTTTTTATCATATTTATATAATGTGGCCTTTATTCATTTTAATTTTATAATAAGTATTTTCACATAGTAATTGCTAAGTCTATGTGGCTGGGGGTTTATTCAAGGACAATTCACACTTATCACTTATATGGGTAACTTTTCATTTTATTTCATTACATTTCCTTTCAACTTTATCCCATGCACATGTGTATACACTCAATGATAATCTTCTCTCTTGTGTTTATGTAGTCGATGCTTAAGGTGACACAAGTCCATGTTGCTAATGTGCTACACATATTAGAAGTATATAAGATGAATTGCATCATCAATCCCATTATTGTGTTCCATGCTCAATATAAATGTCCACTACTTAAGCTCCCACACTTGTTGTGCCCAATTAGATATCCCATAAATGTAAGTTATACAAAACATTACCATCTAATCTTATCATTATTATATAAATACAATTCAAACTCATCCAAAAACCACAGTTTCCTATACAACCTTAATTCATCATTATAACTCTATGATATGTAAATATATAATCGATTTTTCCAATAAAACAATAACCATATATATCTTATCATGTGATCGAATATATAATTATAAAAAAAGTTCATGAAAAAAATCATTATCTGAATTAACTCATATAATTAATTTAATGCATCCAACCAAAATTAATAATTAATCATAGGCTTAATCCAAGGCAAAGTTAAGTGGGGCATTAAATACTTCCCCCTTAAATAAAATTTATCCCCAAAATTTCATTGTCATAATAAGAATGTCTACAACTATTTTTATCTAAGATCATAGGTTATTACATGTAAATATTTATATAATCAATATAAGATTGCATACATGTGTTGATAATATTAAGAGAAATATATGATTTCACATGGGTTAGTATATTTTACACCATAATAAATTACACACAAATATGGAGAATATTACATTAATAAAATAAAAATCATAAGAAATCCATTTTCAACAGTAATCCATGAGAAAATATCAAAGAACAATAGTCAATCAAAGTGATGCATAATAAATATCTCATAACCTAAAAAACAAAAAATATAATATAATATAATAATGATAATCTAACATGAGGGTATTGGTGCACCACTACCCTATTATTGCTTATTTATTTATTAACAATTTCAGTTTTAGAAAAAAACCACTCTATATAATAATAGAATAGAATCTAATAATATATTATAGTAGTATATAATATATTATTACGGAATCCAATTGCTTAGATCGTAGTTAAAGGTGACACGCATATACGCACCGAAGACTGTAGATTTTCAAATTTTCAAAACTGGGCGAATATATTATTACATTTAGGTTGTTACATAATATCTCCCAAGCAAGACAACTTTACATTTGCTTTCAGAAATCGATGGCCGAAATATTTAGGCGGCCTTGACCGACGAGAAATTATTATTGTATGGTTGATGACCGGACAACTTTCGGTTTGTTTCCACCCATCCATTTCATTTTCGCAGCTGTTTCATATTCAACGGACACTATGCACGCTACCTTTGAAATTTGACCGAAAATTCATATGGTTCTCAGTTCGTAAACCAAACTTTTCCCTATATATATCTTCTTAAACACACTACAAAGAAAAATAACATACAAAAGGAATTAAAAAAAAAGGAATATGGACACAAATTCATGGAGCGCGGCTTTTTATTCTATCCTCGCATGCATAGCTCTGTTATATCTGCTATTCTCAAACCTGTACGTCAGCAATGCATCCAAAAATCTGCCCCCTGGACCCCGACCCCTGCCACTAATTGGAAACATCCTCCAGCTAGGCAAAAACCCTCATGAGTCCCTCAGCCAGCTGGCAAAGGTTCACGGCTCTTTAATGACTCTCCGTCTCGGCTTCAGAACCACCATCATCGCCTCCTCCCCTGCAATGGCAAAACAGGTCTTGAAAACGCAGGATCCCACCCTGTCAGCACGCACAGTCATCGACGCTGCTACATGTCTCTCCCACAGCGACCACTCTTTCATCTGGCGGGACTGCGTGCCAAGCTGGCGCACTCTCAGACGCATCTGCACCACAGAGCTCTTCTCCCCGAAGCGCCTCGATGCCCTTCAGCATCTCCGGAGTGTTCAGATCAACACCATGATAAAAACTATCTACCGAGATTCATTGCAGGCATCTGGCGTGGACATCGGCCACATGGCGTTCTTAGCAAGTGTTAATTTATTGGGAAACATGATATTTTCAAAGAATATGTTCGACGGTGCCTCCGAAAACTCACGGAAGTTTAAGGAAGCCATCACTACAACAATGGTGGTTAGCGCGGCGCCCAATTCGGTGGACTTTTTTCCTTTTCTCAGGATTTTAGACCCCCAGAGTGTGAGGCGCAAGTTAACCAAATGTATTGGGGTTATATTGGGGTTGTTTGACGAGTACATAGAGGAGCGGCTGCAGACCCTGAGAAATGAGGCGAGCCAAAAAGATTTTCTTGATATTTTGCTGGAGAATAAAACAGAGACGGGAGAAAATTTTACGAAATTGGAGTTGACACACATTTTCTTTGTAAGTATTTTTGTTTTTTTTTCTAAATTTTTTATTGTAATATATTTATAATCTATTTTTTTTATTTAATGTAATATAAATATATAAATTGGTGAGTTTTTTTTATAATTTGATTGATAACGTAATAATTATGTTATTTCATTATTTCTCTCAATTTTAAAATAAATTATTTTTTAATTAGTTTATTTTGTTTTTTAATTGGAGATTTAAATTTTTATTGGAGATTTAATTAAACATTATTAATAAGGTGTGCGTATGATTAATATTGTCTTTAGAAAGTAAGTCTGAGTCCTAATGAAATAGTAACTTCCATATATTTTAATGAGGCTATAGAAATCAAGAGTTTTTTATACTTTAAATTCAGTTAAAAAGCTTTATAGTGTTTGTTTTGTAAAATCAATAACCCTATACCACAAGTTGTTGCTGGTCATAATTCTAATTTTTTAATAAATTTGGTTGAAAAGGTTAATTTTTTTTGTTATATGATTTCTACATTATATTTTTACGATTGATTCATATTTCTATAATTGATTCATTTCAAAATGTTTACTTTATTAAATCAATGATTTCAAAAAATTTAGAATTTTTATTACAATTTAATTTTAATTTAGAATTTATTTAATTTAGTATAATTATTTAATTTTTATTTAAAAAGATTCATTTACAATATAAATATTTAATAATAAATAGTTTAATGTCAGGTTACATATCCTATTAAGTTTAGAATATCATTCTATTATAAAACTCAATTTAGGTTTTTTTTTTTTTTTTTCTTTTACTAATAATTCAATTTTGATTTAGAGATATTTTTCTTTTAAATCAATATAAATGAAAAAAATTGTAAATTTCAATGGAAAATCTATATTTATATTTGTGTTATATGCTTTTATATTTTCTAATTTTTAGTTTTTATTATTGAAACTTTATCAATTATATTATAATTTTTTTCTTAACACAATATAAATTTAATTACTGGGAGTTTTCCTTAAATAATTTTTAAAATATGATCCACCACCTCCTCTATATCATATTATTTTATATTTAATTTCTATATTTTTAAGTTTAAATCTTGCCACCTATTCTAATAGATTATATACAAATATGTTAAAAATTTAAATTTATAAAATTATATGTTGAAGGTTTAAAAATTTAAGATCATGTGTTTATAAATTTAAGATCTTGGCCAAGCTAAGTTTAGATTTTTGAAGTTTACTTTAATTTTATTTACATAGAAGTTTAATGATTATAATTCTTCTTAATTTATTTGTAAGGTTTTTTTTTTAATTATTTGTTTTTATATAATAAATATATTACATATTATTATAATAAAAATATAATTATCAATTTTTTTTAGCTTAACAAAATCAATATTTCTATAATTATTTTAAAATAATTATATTATTACTCAAAATGACCCCCTGAACTTCAATGGAGAATGTTTTGATAAACATTGGGGGACTAAGAGTTGTTGTAAATATCATTGCTTACAAATCAAAAACTGCCTCATTGTGTAATGCAATGATATAATTACAATAGAAAAAATGAGAATTTTAATTTCTAATAGCAAAGTTTCAATCATCTTTAATTTTATTTGAAATGGACATGCATCAGTCAAATGGTTAAGCACCAAGAGTATGAAGTGTTGAGGTGTGTTCACATTATTAATTTGTAATAATGTAATTATTGTTAGATAAAAAATAATATGTCAATAGTTGTTTGGTATATTATTATTATGCATGACAATAATATATGGGGTGATTTGTTTTAATTATTTGGTAGTTACTCAAATATATTGTTAGTAATAATATTTTTGTATATAGTGTTTGGCTAGTTGGGAGATTATTTGCTTGAGATATTATAGGGACTTCACCATCCCAAATAAAAGAAACTCCACCTCACAATATGTGCACCAAATTCCAATACGAGTATCCTGTAGGTTGTTGGTTATCATCTTCTACAACTATCATGTCATTTGCGAAATTCACACCTCTGTTAGTGGGCTAAATCTTGTGTATACACTTCTAATAGCCTCATCTCTAAGTGATGCTTCTAATGCCTCTCTTAGTTTAACAGACATATTTATGGAGAGGTAACATTGAAATGACATAAGCAACCCTTTAGAAAATGATTGGGCATGTTTTTGGGTGAATCTCATAAGAGGGTTTGACCACTAGAATTTTAAACCTAGCATCATATGTATAGAGGCTCTCCAATAGTTATTTATTGATCCCTTTGAGTGAAATAATGTGCTGATAACTTAGGGATGTCAAACTCCTTGAGGAATGTGGCTTTTAGGAGGTCATACTCCACAATCATCTAATTGGGATCCAAATTTTGGTACTACGTATGCATATGATCTAGCAAAGTCATGTCAATTTGACGAGTGTAACTCACTTGGCACACCATATTAAATCACACTTATGGACATGTTTTTTGACATTATCAACTCTTTGATATTTGGGTAATCTCAAGGCCATTACATTGTGTGTGTGTGTGTGTGTGGGTGGGTGGTAGGTGCAGCGATTGCTCATGACTAGGGCCTACGTGGCTTGTGTTACCAATAAGCTGCTTAAAGGTGTTCCTAAGCCTTGAATTCATTCTACTAGTGGTATGGCTCCACCAGATACTGAAATAAGTTTTACCAAATTTATTTTGGTCATTTCAAGGACCTGTTGGGCTACCAATGGTCATATAGTGCTTATTTTTCCTCCTTGTGTTGAACTACTTATCTGAGGTCTTGTAGCCTCTCTCGTAATTGTATCCATAACTACATTATTGCATGGTCTAAGTGGTTAGAAAGTAATTCTATAGTACATAAGACCTTCTTCCCATGCTACATATTCCCGTGCATTTTTTAGCTTCACAATGTCTTTGTCTTATTCTTATATAAATAATATTTCATGATTGATCACTTTATATAGATGATAACTTAACATTCCTTTGGAAGTCTCTTCTAATAATTCTTCTTTGGGGATTTAAGATTCTTTCTCTAAACTTTGTTCTAACTCCATAACATATACTTAGTTATAAAAAAAGTGCATGTAACCTTGGAGTCATATCCCTCTTCATGCCATCCATGTTTTATGCGGGTCCTTATGACATGTCCTAAGTTAGTATCCCCCCTTTCCATAAGGTCCTTCTCAAAAATCACCTCATTTCAATCTCACTATACTTCCACCTTCTGTGCTAATGTTCATTTGGTTTCTCCATGTCGAAGCTTCCCCTGATATCCCTCACATACCATGCTTATTTCACCCTCTAACTTTCACATAGCTCTCATGTAGATGGACTTATCCAATTATTTATAAGTTCTTGCTATCACCTCCTCTCACCATTACAGCAACAAAATTCAACATGTCTCAACAACAAAACCAAAATGTTGGTATAGTTCCAGAAAATTATGAACCCATACCGTGTGAACCCTTTAGGATATCAAAACATAATCTTCTAGTACCGTAATATCATGCAATGGGTCCTTACACATTCACCTAAAGCATAAAGAGGGGAACCAGGTAGATCATGTGTAGTTGTTAACAGTTGTGGATGCATTATCATGCATTCTACCTCTCGAGTGTTTTTTTATGTTGTCTCATCTACTGTTACTCATGTGTGTCAGTACTAAAGTTAGTTGGGCCTTATTTCATCAATACATGTCAATGAACTAACATGCACTTATCCAATGCAATAACACATCAACACTATTGTATCCAGTTATTCATACCACCATTAACAATGAAATATAATATGTAACATATTACTAATTTAATAATGACAAAAATGATTTATTATAGCCACAATTTATTTCAAAATCATAGTGAAAACAACAATGCCCATTATATTCAATTTCTTGATTACAAGGTGCTCATGGCACTTTCAAAACTATAAACTATCTTTGCGACTCATAAATCTATTTATCTATTTCATATGACACTCTAAACAAAATTTTATAGCATTTATTAAAGTATCAATCTCTATCTATTCTTATTTTCAGGTGTCCTCATTTTAAAGGATTTAAAGAGCCCTAAAAGTCATATGGTAGCTCAAATTCCACCATTTAGAAATTATTATCTCCACTTGGAAATTATTGTGACACTTTGATTGATGTCTGGTACCATGCCATTCTTTGTCACTACTCAACTGTCTATCAAGATCAAGATGTTAGTTATATAACTCAACCATTTATCCCCCTAATTTTTTTTATGGTTCCTGGATTCATAAAGATTCACTTGTCTCGCTCTTGATGCTTTGTCATTTACGTACACGTATGTATCCTTGTTATCTTGAGCCTACCTTATTGGCAATTCCTGATATGTATGTACACATAGAGTAAAGTTTGCATGTGCCACTCTCTTCTCCTTAGGTCTTATGAGACTCATATATGTTGTGCAAATACTCTTCATCTTGATTATACTTAACCAATCTCTAAAGTCAACATTTTTTCTTAAAATAAAATTAATAAATCTTTGTTTGATTATATAATTAAAATAAATATTTTTAGAGGTATCTTTTAACTATATTATTTGGATTCTATATATATATTTAAAATATGAATCTCCAAATAAACAATATAAATATAATGCTAATTCAACAATCTCATATACTATTAAAAAACTCGGTGAAACCCTAAAGTGCGATCTATAATTGTAGATTTGAATAATGATTGTATCGCATTATTTAAATACATTTTTTATTTTTTTGTCTTTAAAAAAAATTGTGTGGTTAAAGTTATAAAATCTTGATTATGTACAATCCATGAAGTTTGGAATAGTTATATTAGATATCATTAAATTATTATTATTTATTTAATAAATTAAAAATTAAAGTTATAATATATTTTATTAAATTATTAATATTCAATATAATTTATACTATCGATATTATATTGAATAATTGATTTATAATTTGATTTGAATAATTTAAAAGTAAAAAATATTAATTTTTTTTTAATCTTTTTCACTTTATATTTTCATTTTAAAAAATTATTTAAAATGTAACCAAATTTTTAAATAATAAATTAATTGATTATATTTTTTAAAAATATACAAAACAAAATTTTAATATATATTTTATTACATTAATAAAATCAAAATATCAACATTGTAAGATGTATATATTTAACTCATTAAGAATAATAATGTTAAGATGTATATATTTAATACATTAAACATAATGGTAAATGCTTATGGAAGTAAAAATAAGCACTTTTGAAGTTATACAAATTTCTACTTAAGTCCTGTTTTGTTCTCTTATCCATGACGATCGTTTTGATATATTTATTGATAAATATTTTAAAAAAAAATTGTTAGTTTATTTAATAAATAAATAAAATTATAGATTAAAATAAATAAATTTATTTTATTTTTTTATTTTATTTGTTTATTTGGTTTTTTCTTTAAATGTCGTCAATATCATTTAAAGTATTATTTTGGTTTTATTAATTATTATCTTTATCATTTGAATTATAATTTTTTTGATTATTTTAATATTTTTATTTATAATTTTAATTTTTTTCAATATATAATTTAATAATAAATATTTATATTGACATCATAGTTATATTTTTAATTAAAAATATAATTTCTTATTTTCTCAAAAAAAGAAAATTAAAACACATTTTTAATAAATATTATAAAAATTTAATATCCATTGATTTTTAAGTGCAGATATACACCAATAAATTTCACTTTCTAAATAATTAGATTTATAAATATACTTTAGAGAAATGAAATTTATCACTCTTAATGTCTCTAATAAGTTTCAAAAAATAATATATTACTACCTTTTATATAAATAAGAATTTTTTTATTTTGATACTTTTACAAAATAATTATCTATTATTATTTTTTTCCAATAGCATCATTGTAATCTAAAAATTACAAACCATTCCATGAAAACATAATAATATTGACAACCTAACATTTATATTGGATACATTTAAAAAACAAGTGCAAGCAACTTCTTGAAAAGTTTAATTTCTTTACAAAATAGAATTATTATTAAAAAAATTTGTTGGGATACTTACCATTGATATTGATTCAAAAAATTATTTTTCTATCAATAAATTAGTTGTAAGCTAAATGTAATGGTCAATAAAAAGAAAAGTATTGTTAAATATAATGGTCAATAAAAAAAAAGTGTTATTAAAGATTTTTCTTCAATAAAATAAAAGTAAGAAAAAACATCAAAAATTGTTTTAGATATAATTTTGTTGATAGTTACCAAAAAAAAATTGTATGTTAAGATTTCAATGATATAAATAAATTTTATAACCAACTTTAAAATGTCAAAATTTGTGTACCATCAAATAAAATTGTTAGAGAACCAAATAAAATATATAACCATTTCAAACATTCTTATCAAATAATATTAGTTGACTTATAAAATATTGTTCTTATCATTCTTAAATATAAAAAGGATCTTTTTAATACGATAAATTTTGATTAGATAGATAAGATTTATAATGAATTCAAGTAGATACTAATATGAAATTGGTGATTAATTATATGAAATGATATTATAATTTTTTTATAATTAATTATTTGATTTTAATCCATACATACATACATACATACATACATACATATATACATACATACATACATACATATATACATACATACATAAATACATATAAAATCATGTGATTTAAAGTTAAACATTAGTTTCTAATATTTAAATAATATATAAATGTGTTGGATTTAGTTTATTGATTATGTTATATAGAATGTAATTAGATATTTTAAAATATATTATCTTTTCAAAATTTTAATGAGAAATTTTCTACAAATAATTAGAATAAAAATAAAATAATAAATTTTGTTTTATAATAAAATATGTACATCACATATATTTGACATCTATTTTATATTTTAAATATACTTTATCCTTTAATGAAAAAATGAATCACCTTTTAAATCTTTTTATATTATATTTCTAAAACACAAAAATATCATGCAGAATTCTTTTCTCTCTTTTGAATAATTAACAAGACACACTTTTTCCCCTATCAACATTTGTATTGCAGCCCTTCATACTAATTGTATATAAGCAGGTCAATAAAATTGTTTTGAAATAAGCTCTAGAATATGCGTGCTCCCCTAGATAAAGCAACATAGACAGCATTCCTCGAACAAAACAAGATGTGATTGTTGACATTAAATTTTTAGTGCATTCCACGCATTCTCTAAATTCGCTTGACAATAAAGCATTATCATTGCCCTTTCACTTTCCAATCAAGTATTCGAATAGTTTTCATAATATTCTTATATGCATTATCAAGTATAATGGATGAACGAGAATAAGAACAAATTTAAAGCAACCAACAGTAGAATTCAGATAAATGGACCTTTCACAGCACTAATTTATGGCAAGTGAAACATTCTACCATCAGAAGCAAACTACAAGAAGAACCTACAGTGCTCACAATGGATAATGGTGGGATTGGAGGGGGCGATTCTTGTAGGAGGCGGCGCAAGTTGCGGAGGCGGCGGAGGAATCAGACTATTCGGTAGCGGCACTGGAGTGCAAGCCGGTGCTGGAGGGAACAACAACCGTGGCGGCGTCACCGTCAGTGGAGCTGGTGGCGGAGGAGGCAGCAATGTCGGCGGAAATGGAGGCAGCAGCGATAGCAACGTCAGCGAAAATGGTGGCGGTGGCGGCCGTTAGGCGTAGTGCACGTTAGTAATAATTAATATTTATTAATAGTTAATAATATTGAAATAATTTTACAAAAGATCAAATATAAATAATATATAAAATATCAAATTATATGAAAAATAAATATACATATATTTTATTTAAACATTTTTAAATTGATAATAATATAATTATAAAAAAATTAATAACATGTTTTTTTTTAAATTTATTTTTATTAATAATATATATTTATAAATAGGATTCAAGTTTCAATGGTTAAACTTCCACTTAAATTAAAGGAATATGGCATAGATGGACTTCACCATTAAAAATATGATGATGATGATGATGATGATGATGATGATGATGATGATGATGATGATGATGATGATGATGATGATGATGATGATGATGATGATGATGATGATGATGATGATGATGATGATGATGATGATGATGATGATGATGATCTATTCAATAATTAAAACATGTGAAAGGATTTTTACGTGTATGTATACTTGAATTTTATAAATTCCAAATTAATTATTATATAATATAAAAAGTGTTATTAAAACTTGTTGTGTACCAAAAAATTTATTGGTTTAAAAATTGTACTTTTCCTACACATCTTTGACTATTGTATTAGTTTTTTTAATATATCATATTGATTTAGCCAACCGGAGTATAATAGGGAATTTTGTATTATTATATGAAAAAATATTTATTTTTAAGAGATTTTATATTTTCACAGTTTATAATGAATAAATTAAGTATTTCTTTGGAAAGTATTGCGTATGAAATTTTTGGATCGATGATTCAAATCAGCATGAATAATTTATCTTCAGGGAACTTGATTGATAATATTTCTTGTTTTAATGATAATATTTGAATAAGAATATTTAAAAGTGAAAACAACTTTAAATAGTTCAAAAATATTTATAATACTAAAAATATGTTTTAGTATTAGATTTTGTAAAAACTCTGAATTTAAAAATTGATCTATGAATTGAATAGAATATCTATTTCTAATAATTTTACATTTTAGATATCAAAATATTAGAATGAGATTTAAATGATTATAAAAATTCAAAGATTTTACGCTTTCACAATTTATAATATTGTATTATCTTTTTTTTGAAAAACTGTATTGATTTTTTTTGCTCAATGTTTCGGATCCTCTTTGGTGATCTTCCATCAGGAGAAAAAATTAATGTGGAACAATAGGACCTATCAGTTTTTAAAAGTATGAAGAATTAACCATTGTAAAAAATTTCTAAATTAGTAAATTAGCTATTGTTAAAAGATTCTAAATTGAAAAATAAACCAAAAAAAAAAATAGAAAAAAAAAATCACGTCATTAAAATTTAAAAAAAAAAGCTAAATAAAACAATTATTACTAAATAAATTAACAAATACCATTAAATTCACAACTATAATTAAATAATTTAAAGACATTAAAAACATTAATAACAACACAACTATATCTAACATTAATAATATCATTATAAATAGTTACTAGATAATTAATTATAATATTATCGATTATAACCAAATTAGAAATATCAAGATCCATTAAAAATACTTGATGATAAATAAAACACTGAGATCACAAAAAAATGTCTAAGTATGAAAATTATAGAGCTGAAAAAAAACCTCAAACGAATATGGTTCGAATGAAGTTTGAGATTTACATACCTAAAAAAACCCTCATCGAATCAAGCATCCCCCAATAATACCTTACCATTATATAAAATTTTAAGTTGCCTCCAATTAACTGTTTTATCACACTGACCACTCGACGCCAAATGTTATTTTTTTGTTTGATCTTTGCTTTGTTGAGGGAATTTAAGGCCATTGAATGGGACATGCAATAAAACATACTCGAAACATATGTCCTAAGAACATTGGCAAGATTTAGAATTTTCTTACTTAAACTGCGTTAGTTGTCTATTATTTTAATCTTTAATTTAACCTCTTTTTGTGATTTTGGTTTTTTTAATTATCGTCAGTTGCTTTTAATGTGTTTTGGTATTTCTAGTTTGGTTATAATCAATAATATTATAATTAATTATCTAGTAATTATTTATAACCACATTATTAAACTTAGATATAGTTGTGTTATTATTGTTTTTAACGTTTTTTAAATCATTTAATTTTAATTGTGATTTTAATGGCATTTGTTAATTTATTTAGTAATATTTATTTTATTTAGGTTTCTTTATTTTTAATGACATAAATTCCTTTTTTTATTTTTATTTTGGTTTATTTTTCAATTTAGAATATTTTAAGAATAATTAATTTATTAATTTAGAAACTTTTTACAATGGTTAATTCTTCATACTTTTAAGAATTGATAGATCTTATTGTTTCACATTAATCTTTTCTCTTAAAAGAGATCTCAAATTTTTAAGCATAAAATAATCAATATAATTTTTTTAAAAAAACAATACAATAATTATAAAAATTATATATCTTAAAAAAAATATATCATTATTTTCACGCTATTAACTTTAAAAGATAAAATGTGACCATATCAACTCGCATCAACCGTGACAATTTATTACGTTCCCTGAATTACCCGTTGATTAGGACATATGCTTGACATCCCCTTTCCATTTTTTCTCTTGACCGATATTACGAAACCTCGTAGAATTAAGTGTTCCAAATGTGCTACGTCTCCCTATATTTTTAAAGGACAAACATGTCTAAACACACAGCCGTTAGAAAATGTTGGCCCCCATTGGGGAAAGAAAAACATTGTCACCTGGGTGATGTGCTATGATTATGTGGTTCCGTGACCTGTCTACTTCGTGGAATTGTCCTCACATGTTTTGGGTGGTCAAGGGAAGTGGATCCCTGGTGTTGACAGAGGAAAAACATTTAATGTGGAAGCTTTGATTTGAATTTAATAGCTTTTATTCTCCATCAAATGGGAGCATTGCTATACTTAGCGTTTACTTTCAGAGTTAGAAAATTCAAAATGGTCATGTATTTGATTGAAGTTTTTAAGAGTTTTTTTTTCGAGTAACAACAATCATAGCCATATAATGAAAATGCAAATATAGATCACATTTCGTTGATATTTGAGCCTTACGACATGTATACCAAGGTAGTTTTTAAATGGGAGTCCAAAGTGAGGAGCCCAAAATTTGAAGGACAAAAGTTATTGGCAATGGTAGATATATTGCAATCATTCCATATTATTTCTGGATGTTCGGAGCAATATACAGACATTCTCCCCTTTAAGTTCAAAAGGGGTCTCAAACTGCTTATACCTTTTCTTTGTGGAATAAACCGCCTCTCATACAGAATACAGTGACTTGTAAAATACATCACCATATATGTGAAAAACACCACCACCACGCAGACTTCAGTCTGTGTTGAACACATTCCACGCCTCTTCTCTTTGGCGTTCTATGCATCTTCAGAGCATCTTCTTATCTACGGAGCAGTCACACTTTACTCGATAACCGGGATGCTGGGCCTTCCTTGGCTTCCGCGCTCTTCCATGATCTGGTCCTTATCACTCCTTCCACTGGGCATGCTTCTGCTGCGCTCCATCAACTCTTCAACGAGCGATTGTCTCCCTCCTTGTAGCTACGCACTTCTTCATCTGCTGGTCCACACGATCCTTTCAGCTTATCGACCGTCACCAAATCAGTCATAATAAAAATCTACACTACATACAATGTTATGGCATTCACAACACGGCTATAAAATCCTTTCATGATCTCCTTGGGTCTGCCTGGACTGTGATCACTAACTGAAATGGCTCGCGAATGTAACGGTCAGAAAGAATCGTTGCTTCCACAAGGGCACTATCAGATAGTCGGACACCATGATGCAACTCTTATATGCCATCTCCAGTCGAGCTTCTCGCTCACGGATGCTCCTCTTTCTCTTTTGCTTCTTCGCCACTGTTTCTTCTTATCGCCTACTGCCTCGATGACCAGACAGTCGTCCTTCATTATAGCACGAGCCGCTGCTGTTTCTAGACTGAGCCTGATTTACAGGGATATTCCTTCCGTCTACTTCTCTGACTGCCGCTCCTGCGCCTCGGCCTCTTCTTCATATCTTCGACGGCACTGAATATTTCATCCTTCCATGCATATCTATACTGGTTAATGACCTTGTTAGTAGAAAAATATGACACTGTTATGATTCTTCGCATCTTTCTCCAGTTCTCTGGACAAACACCATGTCTTGTCTTTTGCTAATCCAGAAAAAAACACCACTTTTGCATACCTCACTTGGGCAGGTTCACAAACTTTGATAAACTGAATTTTGGATAGGCACTTAAAACAACATAAGCCCAGACAACAGCTCGCTGCTTTATGCAAAGATATGATGCTAAAAATATTGACAGACTTTCCTGGAATGAACACGTACTGGGTGAATGCTTCAACATATAGTCATGGACAACGGCTTGCAACACACCGCAACATAACCATAGGGACCTGGACGTTCACAAGGAAATGAGCTACGGCTCAAACAAAATAAACAAACTTGATTAGACACATGCTCATACGCAAAATAGACAACCGAGCAAACCTTTTGGCTCTTCAACTTCTTCTACAACTTCCCTGAATTGACTCCATGGGCTCTGATACCATTTGAAAGAAACTAAACTGCCGACTCCATGGGTTCTGATACCATTTGAAAGAAACTAAACTGCCTACAGGCAGACCGTGAAACCATTTCTAGGGTCTAATCAGACCAAACAGGCAGTTGAGATAGAATTTCTAAGAAGCAAACTAGCATTCGGAGCTACAGCGCTTAGACCCCTGATTTAAGTGACAAACCATTTACAACATTGAACACATAGATTAAGTACAAACAAACAACTTCTATTATCATACATTAATAGATTGCCAAAAAAATAGATTACTATAGCTATTCTGAGGCCCATAACACCTTAACTTAATGGTCGTTCTATAACGCCATCACAACTAGATTTAATGACCATTCTGAGGCTCATTCATCCTAACAACTTCAGCTAAGATGCACTCTGTGCATACTCAAAACATTACATATAATCTCCTTATAAACTTGATCGTAGAACTCTCTAGAAAACCTTAGAAATGTCACAAAGACTCTAAGCTCTGCCACTAAACAAAATAAATGCATTAATTAAACAGTTGTCATATCATAGCTTCCGTTGATCACAAAAATTAAATAAGAAGTAAAACTTAAATGCTTATTGAGAGTTAGATGGAGACCTTCGGCGAATATCTGCATGGATTTGATTGCCATCAATATAGGTAGGCTAGAGTACCTACGTGGCTACGGCCATATCTTCCAATAGGTCTAGAACCAATACAGGCACAGAGGGAGGCCCGAATCTCCATTAATGAAACAAATCCTCGTTATCCCGAAGGAACCCAAACCTAATAAAACCAACAAATAAATCATACCAATAAAAAGATCATGGGAATCCCTGATGGGCCCCAGGCTGAATTTGGTTGGGTCAGAAACTAGAGACAATAATAGGGAAAATAGGTTTTATAAATTGGCTCTTAAGCCATTCCCAGGCACAAGGGAGCCTAGGCTGCCAAAAGTACAATCCAAAACGACTCAAACTTAGCCATGATAACCAAAGAGACCCAAGTTTTCCAAGAGTTGAGTTTAGTGGTCACAATATGAGAGGTTTCACTTGATCGAAGCCCAAAAAGTGTGGTCAAATCTATAGGGAAGGACCAGTCATCTGGGTTGAATCAGTTAATCCCTTGCAAAGAGAAGAATTTAAAAATGTTCCAAGGCCTTGGAACCCTAAAATAGCCCTACAGCTTAAATCATGGAAAACACTATTTTTTAAAAAATAACTGGCATTTTAATACCATAACTGCATTCAATGGGAAGCCTTAAACAAGGGAAAATCCAATCTAAAACATTGAACAAAATATAAGGCCCTTCATGCCAATTGTTAGAAAAAGCAATTCTTACCAACAAAGAGTTTCTGCTAAAATCTAACAACATTCCTCTAAATCTTTATTAAACTTGGATCTTGAAGTCTAGATTAAGGGCTGATCATACCAAACTCGAATATGGGACTATTAAACCAAACGCGGTCAACAATATGGTCCATTCTAATGGAGCCTTCGTACAAAGATAAGGAAAATAAATCATAAAACCCAGAACAGCGAGTGCTTGCACTGCCTTTAAAAATAGAGCCAAAAGAGCCTAAATAGATGACCATGTACTCACCTTTATGTATGTATATCAAGGCATCAGAAGGTGTGTAGAGAGATCCAACATAGAGCCCAACCTTGATCTTAGCCACTTTTAAACATATTCTAATTTTTTGGATGAAAATAGGGGACTGAAAAAATAGGGGAAGGTGATGTCCAATTGAGTATTTAGAAAAAAAATAGGGGTTTGAATATTTCCCGAAGGAGGGAGAAACTTCCACCAACAGAAAGGATAAAAAAACCATCCAAAATCCATTCAGAAGTAGGGGAGTACCTCTCTAAAATCTCAAACAGCTCCATACGTTCCAAATACACACCCTCCCAGTCAAGAATGCGCTAGTCCTGTCAGGGATCAAACCCCCCCAAACCCAACAACAAAAAGGAGCAAAAGGTAGGTCGAGAACCCACAACTTCCAATGCTTCAAAAACAACAAGCTCCTAGGAACCAACGTTAAGCAAATCTGAATCATCTGCATCATCTCTACGACCGTCATCATCCTCTTGCCTTAACAATTGTTTTGGTAGGTAATAATAAGATTATTTTCTTTACGTTTTTCTTTTTTTAATTATCACAATAATAATTAATTACAATAAAATCATATTTTTAATTTTTTTTTGGTTGAATTGGGTTAGGTGATGGTGAATTATGTAAAGATAATTTTAAAACAATAAAAAATTAATATTATTAGTTTATTTAGATTTTTGTCATAATGTTTGAGTCACCATCTTATAATATATTTATGATAGTTTTCTTTATATATTTTTGATGGTAGGAAGCATAAAGACCAACTTTTGAAAGTTATTTTATGACTTTTTCTTGTGTTTTTGGTAATAGGAGGCAAAAAAAGCCATCATTTCATAACTTTGTTCTCATATTTTTGGTAATAGAAAGCAAATGACCCACTTAATCATACAAACATAATCTAAGGCAAATGACCCATTAAAACATACAAACATCATAACGTTATGTTAATATATGATGAACAATGAATGGATAATTTTGTGCATCTCAATCTCTATCTTTATTTAATATGATGATATTTTTTGGTCAATTATGGCAGGTTTTTGTCATTTCTAGTAAGCCACTGATGGGTCTTAATCTTTCTTCGATGCTTGGTGATGTAGTGATAGTTAAGAGATATAATGAAGGATGGCCTTAGACCATACAACTTAAGATTATAATATTAAAAAATGAAAAAATACACATAGTACAAGTGCAAAATAGAAAATAATAAATTTATCATTATTGTTTTCAAAGAGGAAATTATAAAACACGTATCTAAATTATAATTTTGAGTTTATTATAGACTAAACTACATGTAATTTTCTAATACCAATTCATTAATGGATGTGTTTCACTCCTAAAATATTACCCAAACTTGTAAAATCTTCTACAATTCTCTAGTTGTAGGTTTTTAACTAGGTGGACAATAAATCAATCTCCAAAAACATCTAACTAGCTAAGTTGAACCCTCTCTATAATTGAACCCATTATCTTATCAAGGCATTTCCAAATATGTTTATAGAATTCCTAGCCATTCATCTTCCCTTCCTCAAATGTTTTCTCTTCTTATTTTGATTTTTGTTTGCCTTTATTGCGTTATGCGGTGCCTCTAATAGGTGCAAAAAACCCTAGAAAATGTGGAGTCAAACTAAATTTTTTGGATCTAACATTAGAAACGTTAAATCCTAAAGAAAATTATAAATGTTTAGGAAGATTTGACTAGAAACACAATCACATGCCATGTTTTGAAGTTATGAGACACTTCATGAGGGTGTATATATATATATATATATATATATATATATATATATATATATAATGAGATGGTATTGTATAATGTAGCATATTTTGGGATTTTATTGAATTTCATAATGGTTTGTTGTGATCTCTTTTAATAGATGATGTGTGTGTGTGTGTGTGTGTGTGTGTGTGTGTGTGTGTGTGTGTGTGTGTGTGTGTGTGTGTGTGTGTGTGTGTGTTTCATACATAATGAGAGATGTCATGGTGCACTATAGAATATTCTCGAATTTTAAATAAACTTGTAAGTGCATACCATTTTCTAATTTTAAAAAATACTTTCTAAGGTCATATTACAAGATTCAATAGTTGGATCCACCTCCCATGATACTCCAAAACAAACCAATGTTGAAAATATACACTACTATCTCTCACACAAATATGAAGCGAAAATAAGAAATCATATATACTTAATCTTGCCAAATTAATATGGATAGCCTAGTCTTGGCTAATTATCGAAACTCATTCTTGGTTAGGATCTAAGTTTCTAGTTAGGGACATCAATAAAAAACTACACAAAAGTTTCTCAAAAATTAAAATAGATCTCAACATCAAAAAAAGAGCACCTAGAAGCATATACAAACACTATAAATTTATTCTCATTGTGCATCAAATATAAAACCCTCATTTAAATTGGGGTCACTAATTACATTAACATATAATATTATTTTATTTATTGTCATCACTTAAATTTTAACCTTTCTAAATTGATATATAATTTTATATTCGCATAGTTACAATATCATTTGATAATAACTGTTAGAGAATCCAAAGAGTCTATAACAATACCACAATATAAATATGAAATGAAGTGTTCATCAACCATGTCACATAAAATATTATTATTTGTATTATACTATAATATAATAGTCAATAGGCCACTTTATACTTTCACACACTATACACATGAGAGGGGTCCCAAGTTCTCATGTGGATGACACAATCACCAATTTTAGTTTTCTTTGTATACCACTAGCATAGTCTCTTTATATCCACATGACCCTACTCAGTAAGTATCATCACAAAGAAAATGTGAGGTGCTCAATAACCACACATGAACAATGAACATATTGGAATTTGAATTCTAATGTATCCATGGATTAACACTTAATTATTTTTAATAGAAATTGAAGTGTCAAGCTTCATTATCATGACATGTTTCATGATAATAGATAACCCATGGAAAAAATTCCCATGTGAATAATGGCCATGGAATCTAATCATAAATATTCACCATTTGGGTCATGCCTTTAAATAAAATAGTTCCATGTTTTTTTAAAAAGGATATAGATTCTATTATACCTAGGTTTCCATGAAGTCATAGAGCATGCCTTTAAATAAAATAGTGCCATGTTTGTTATAAAAAGGATACAAATTCCATTATACCTAGGTTTCCATGAAGTCATAAAAAATGACACCCATGTTATACGTGGCCTCCTAAAAATAAATAAACTCTAAGATGGCCATTCACATATCAACACATTCAATATAATAATGAATGCCCCAAGTTTTATTTGGAAATCTTGATCTTCTACCTACCTTCATCACACAATGTTATGGAGTTGCAATATTCCAATTTGATGTTTTATTATTTTTTTGGTCTCTATGAACATGTTGAATTCAACATTTACACTTATGTCTACTCATGTTTGAATCTCTTCATCACTATGCATGCCATGGTGACTTCAAGTAACCTTGTACATCATGCTCTAATTTGGCCCCATGTCTTCATGTTTAACCTTTTCTAAGCCCACTCAAGATGACATGTTACAATCAAAGAATATTCACATAGTCATAAAGTGCATAGAACCTATAATTCTTTTATATCCATAAATAGTTGAGGTGGGTAGATCTCTACCAAGTGGCATGTTCATAGAAGGTTTCCAACAATGATCTAAATGTATAAAGTCTCAATTCCATTAAATAATACGGATCATGTTATTAAAATTTAAGTTATAAGGCTATTCACACATCTATCTAAAATTAGTATAGTAATGAATTGAAACATAAAAGTGTAAGTGAGATATACTTGAAACTTTCAGGTTGAGTTTAAGTGCAAGCATATATAATGGTGGCATGTATCACAATCATTGTGTAATACCTTCATGGGCTCGATGGAGTGGTCAAATAATTTTTAAACATGACCTTTATATGACTTTGAGTATTGGATTTGTGCCACATGATATGAAAAATTATTTTCCAATGATTGAAATAAAATACATTAAAAATAAAAACATAGAAAAAACCAAAAAATATTATTATAAACATAAAAATAATTAATTTCCAAACACATAGTAAGACTCAACTAAGAAAAGAATGACCTTAAGCTAAGAGAGAATCAAAAGGATGCAAGAACAAGAGCGAGATGGAGCCACTACCAAAAAACAAGTAGAGAGGAGGATAACATCGCAATAAATAGAGATAGAAAGAATAAGGAGTTATATGTACAAGCTTCAACATGTGTGTGAAGTGTTTCTAATCTTTTTTGAATTAAAGAGTATGTTCTATATGAGAGGAAAGTATTTAAATGTAAACAATTATAAATTCAATAAATTGACTAGAGAGGTAAGTGACACCTCAAATTAACTAGAATAAATTTTATACGTAATTATAATAAATACATACACATAAAATTTAGAATAAGCTTATAAATATTTAGGAAGTAACTAAATTAAGGTTAATTCTTTAACGTTTATCCTTAATCTTAATTTGTGGTTACAAAAGGAGAGAAAACCTTTTACAAATAAATAAGAGAGTTAAAGGTACATAATATTCCATAACAATAAATATTTTATTTAAGAGGAATTATAATATATTTATAAAGAGAGAAGGGAAGATGCCACCAAAATTTTCAAAGATAAAAGTGTGATCACAAAGTATCTTCAATAATCTTTTTCGGACAATGTGGTCAATACAAAATAGAACAAAGACCAATAAGAAGGATTAATAATTCATAAAACTTGTAAGATAAATAAGCTAACATCAATATTTCAAGTAACCAATATTCTAAAAATATAATCTACATATATAAATTAATAAAAATAGATGTAGAACTAGATAAATTTGAGCTAAAGATAACTTCCATCAAAAAGTACATAAATGTGCATAAAAAGAAATTAATCAAAATAATCAAATCATATATCCTATGCAACAAAAATAAAGAATGTAATACAAAATATTTAGATTATTAAATAAAGACAAAAAAAAAAGTGTCAATAGTAAAAGATATGCTTCAAAAATTTATTAAAGAAGCATAACACATACACATAAAATTTTATATAAGATTCATCAATTTTTAGAATCCAAACAATTTTAACTTTTAAAACAATGTGATTTAGTCATTTTATAACAATTTAAAGTGTCATGAGTAGATTTAACATAAGATTTATATGAATATAATTTCCAATATTTACAGATACCATGGCTATATTTTTCACAATGTATACAAAATTTACATTTTTTAATCAAAACAAGAATATTTCAATCATTATAATTAAAATAAGATGCATTATAAGTCCATCAATGTAAATGATAATATCACTCCAAATTTTTATTAGAAGAATTTGAACAATATAGCTAAGACCTTTAGAATTTGCATTAAATTTAAGTAAAATAGATTCAATAATACCATATTCATACTTACCAAGTGCACCACTTAAATAGCCTATACAATGCATATTTTTTATGTTGGAGTTGGTAGAATAAGTGTATAAAAAAGTTGTGTTTTAATCAGACAATGAGTTTCATCAACATTATAGTGAGTACTATATGTAAAAAATGCAATTTTAATATATAATACGTCAATAGAAGATTTGATTTTCTCCATGTGTGTATTAAAAGAGTTTTGCAAAAGAAAAATAGTAAAATTTTGACAATGAATTTCATATTTAAGTGCAATAATTTTTTCATTTAAAAAAAAATAGTTTACATAGTTTTTGGAAAAACGAAAAAATGACAATTTAAAAATGGTAAAAACAAAAGATATAAACTTAACTATTATTGAAAAAGAGTCAATTTTTAAAAATATTAATTGATCCAAAGAACATTTAAAATTATTTTTCTTAACAAAAAAACACTAAAATCAATTAACTTAAAAATATAAGTCCACACTAAAACACCAAACATTATATAAAATTTTATAATATCTATAAATAAAACTTTAAAAATAAATTTAATTCTAAAATACAAATATTAGAAATGCTTTACAGAAAAATACACCCACCCAAAAAAAATTTAAAAAAAAAAATTCTGATAAGATTACAATACTAGGAAAAGAACCTTATCACCAAAAAAGCAAAAACAAAACAAAAACAAACATAACATCTTAAAAGCGTTATGCCAACCAGAGACTTGATATGATATAATACGAATTACTTATTAACAAAGATCAAATACGCAGAAATGAAGTTTTACAGCTGCGCACTAAAAGGAATAGAATAATGATAAAGTAAACACATACGTTAAAATATGCGAAGAATGTTTATGCTTAAAAAGACAGCTATTAAGAAAGCCAATAAAGATTTATACATTTATCTTAACGTAACCAAATGATTCCGAGTAAAAAGGTCTAGAAAAAAAAACTTTAAGACAATAACACATCACAAAGGAAACGAGATATGCTTCAAGAAGTAATCAAAGAAGCATAACACATCAAAGAAAACAAGAGAGATGTTTCGAGAAGTAATCAAAGAAGCATAATATATACATAAAATTATATATAAGATTCATCAATTTTTAGAATTTGAACAATTTTAATTTTTAAATAATGTGATTTAGTCATAATTTAACAATGTAAAGTGTTATGAGTAGAGTTAATATAACATTTACATAGATATAATTTAACAATGTAAAGTGTTATGAGTAGATTTAACATAACATTTATATAGATACAATTTGTAACATTTATAAATATTATGGCAATATTTTCCACAATGCATACAAAGTTTATAATTTTTAATCAAAACAAAAACATTTTAATCATTATAATCAAAATAAATTATATTATAAGTCCATCAATGTAAATGATAATATCATTCTAAATTTTTATTAGAAGAATTTGAAGCATTATAGCCAAGACTTTTATAATTTCCATTAGATTTAGGTAAATTAGGTTCAATAATACCATATTAACACTTACCAAGTGCACCACCTAAATAGCCTATACAATACACATTTTTTAAGTTGGAGTTGTTGGAATAAGTGTTCAAAAAAGTTGTGTTTGAAAAGAACAATAAATTTTATCAACATTACAGTGAGTACTATATGCAAAAGATAGTTTTAATATATAATACATTAATAGAAGATTATATTTTTTCCATGTGTGTATTAAAACAATTTTTCAAAAAAAAAAAAAGTAAAATTTTGACGATAAATTTCATATTTGAATACAATAATTTTTTCAATTTTTAAAAAATAGTTTACATAGTTTTTGGAAAAGTAAAAAAAATGCCAATTTAAAAACCATAAAAACATAAGATATAAACTTAACTATCATTAAAAAAAAGAATCAATTTTTAAAAATATTAATTGATCCAAAGAACATTTTAAAATATTCATTTTAATTAAAAAAAATAAAGATCAATTAACTTATAAATATAAGTCCACACCAAAATACCAAACATTAAATGAAGTTTTACAATATATATAAATAAATTAAAAACTGTAAAAATAAATTTAATTTGATCAAATGTTTGAATTAATAACAACTTTTATAAAAATTTGATATATATATATATATATATATATATATATATATAATATATATATATATATATATATATATATATATATATATATATATATATATATGCATTAATAACAACTTTTTTAAAAATTTGATATATATATATATATATAATTTAACCATTAAACACTAAGCACTAAGCACTAATACATTAGAATTGCTTTATACAAAAGCACAAAAGAGAACCAAAATATATTCTGACTAATTACAATACCAATGAAAAGAACCTTATCAAAGAAAATGAAAAAAAACAAAAAACAAACATAACAACTAAAAAGCGTTATACTTAAATTATTATATTTATCCTCATTTTATTGCATTCCTATTGGAATAAATGGGGAATTTCATCTATTAACGGGAATGGGTGATTTAAACCTCTATGCTAGGTATAATTACCACCTATGAAATATCCATTCCGAAGATAAGATGCAACTTATAGATCTACATCATATTTATCTTCTTTTCATAGTTTACTATGATTATACATACCATTCATTGCCCATACTTAATATTAACTAGAAAAAAATTAATTTTAGTAAAGAGCATAGAGGGTGTGTTGAGTGATTAGAATGTTTGCACCAAATTCGTAAGGCTCCCTTTATTTCACCATTGGTCATATCATGGTCATGTGATGTTAATATAATTAGAGAAGATTTAGTTCCATACTTCACATAGGCATACTCACAATGAGTGGACATGTTCATAAGTGGGGATCGAGGAACCCATCATGCTATGTTTTTTATTATATGATATGTAGCCATTGAAGATTTGCTCAAAAAAAATTTATCATTAATATGTCTTTAATTGTTATCTTCTTATCCCACAAGCAATGTGTAACCATTGCAAGAATACCTATCTCAATTGAGAAGTATATGTTATTTTACACATTTCTTCTCTATCCTTTCTATGTTGATACAAAATTATTTCAGAAGTATCATATCTAATAACTCAACATTCATAAACAACTTGAGATAAATAGTATAAAGAATAGATGTCACATGACACAATTTTCACTTATACCCAAAATATATTTCCACCCAATATATTTGGGCCAAAGAAAGCTTGAAACTAAAGAAATGTTTGTGCCTTCATTATAATAAATTTCACATACCTAGCCAAATGGAGATCCTAGGTGAGTTTTCAATAAATCTCTTCCCTTTTATAAATTTGGAAACCAAGAGTTCCCTAATACAATGGGAAATATTCTTATCACTATCTAACTAATTGGCCTATCTATTGTTCATTGGGCTCCCTTATTTAAATTATTTTATTTTATCCTCTATAGAGCTTTGGTGCCATTAATTTATAGAATAATTAACTATTATTTGGAAATGCACAATAATTTGAAGAACAATGATCCCCATGTTGTTTTGATTTTTTTTTTTTTTTTTTGGCTGGTTATTTCTCTTTTACCTTTTACTTCTTTGTAGTCTACCTAACTACTTGTGACTTATTGCCCTAGTTTTTATTTTTTTACTATTATTCATAGTCCACTTTCATCTTAAATATTTTCCAAACTCTACCATATATTTCAAACTTGTACTTGTACTTATATATTTATATTTATTTTTTTATTTTATGTTTAATACCTAATTTCAGTATTATCTTTCATTGATTCCATTTTCCTAGTGGCTTTAGTTTTTATCATATTTATATAATGTGGCCTTTATTCATTTTATTTTTATAATAAGTATTTTCACATAGTAATTGCTAAGTCTATGTGGCTCGGGGTTTATTCAAGGACAATTCACACTTATCACTTATATGGATAACTTTTCATTTTATTTCATTACATTTCCTTTCAAATTTATCCCATGCACATGTGTATACACTTAATGATAATCTACTCTCTTGTGTTTATGTAGTCGATGCTTAAGGTGACACAAGTCCATGTTGCTAATGTGCTACACATATTAGAAGTATATAAGATGAATTGCATCATCAATGCCATTATTGTGTTCCATGCTCAATATAAATGTCCACTACTTAAGCTCCCACACTTGTTGTGCCCAATTAGATATCCCATAAATGTAAGTTATACAAAACATTACCATCTAATCTTATCATTATTATATAAATACAATTCAAACTCATCCAAAAACCACAGTTTCCTATACAACCTTAATTCATCATTATAACTCTATGATATGTAAATATATAATCGATTTTTCCAATGAAACAATAACCATATATATCTTATCATGTGACCGAATATATAATTATAAAAAAAGTTCATGAAAAAAATCATTATCTGAATTAACTCATATAATTAATTTAATGCATCCAACCAAAATTAATAATTAATCATAGGCTTAATCCAAGGCAAAGTTAAGTGGGGCATTAAATACTTCCCCCTTAAATAAAATTTATCCCCAAAATTTCATTGTCATAATAAGAATGTCTACAACTAATTTTATCTAAGATCATAGGTTATTACATGTAAATATTTATATAATCAATATAAGATTGCATACATGTGTTGATAATATTAAGAGAAATATATGATTTCACATGGGTTAGTATATTTTACACCATAATAAATTACACACAAATATGGAGAATATTACATTAATAAAATAAAAATCATAAGAAATCCATTTTCAACACTAATCCATGAGAAAATATCAAGGAACAATAGTCAATCAAAGTGATGCATAATAAATATCTCATAACCTAAAAAACGAAAAATAGAATATAATATAATAATGATAATCTAACATGAGGGTATTGGTGCACCACTACCCTATTATTGTTTATTTATTTATTAACAATTTCAGTTTTAGGAAAAAACCACTCTATATAATAATAGAATAGAATCTAATAATATATTATAGTAGTATATAATATATTATTACGGAATCCAATTGCTTAGATCGTAGTTAAAGGGTGACACGCATATACGCACCGAAGACTGCAGATTTTCAAATTTTCAAAACTGGGCGAATATATTATTACATTTAGGTTGTTACATAATATCTCCCAAGCAAGACAACTTTACATTTGCTTTCAGAAATCGATAGCCGAAATATTTAGGCGGCCTTGACCGACGAGAAATTATTATTGTATGGTTGATGACCGGACAACTTTCGGTTTGTTTCCACCCATCCATTTCATTTTCGCAGCTGTTTCATATTCAACGGACACTATGCACGCTACCTTTGAAATTTGACCGAAAATTCATATGGTTCTCAGTTCGTAAACCAAACTTTTCCCTATATATATCTTCTGAAACACACTACAAAGAAAAATAACATACAAAAGGAATTAAAAAAAAAGGAATATGGACACAAATTCATGGAGCGCGGCTTTTTATTCTATCCTCGCATGCATAGCTCTGTTATATCTGCTATTCTCAAACCTGTACTTCAGCAATGCATCCAAAAATCTGCCCCCTGGACCCCGACCCCTGCCACTAATTGGAAACATCCTCCAGCTAGGCAAAAACCCTCATGAGTCCCTCAGCCAGCTGGCAAAGGTTCACGGCTCTTTAATGACTCTCCGTCTCGGCTTCAGAACCACCATCATCGCCTCCTCCCCTGCAATGGCAAAACAGGTCTTGAAAACGCAGGATCCCACCCTGTCAGCACGCACAGTCATCGACGCTGCTACATGTCTCTCCCACAGCGACCACTCTTTCATCTGGCGGGACTGCGTGCCACGCTGGCGCACTGTCAGACGCATCTGCACCACAGAGCTCTTCTCCCCGAAGCGCCTCGATGCCCTTCAGCATCTCCGGAGTGTTCAGATCAACACCATGATAAAAACTATCTACCGAGATTCATTGCAGGCATCTGGCGTGGACATCGGCCACATGGCGTTCTTAGCAAGTGTTAATTTATTGGGAAACATGATATTTTCAAAGAATATGTTCGACGGTGCCTCCGAAAACTCACGGAAGTTTAAGGAAGCCATCACTACAACAATGGTGGTTAGCGCGGCGCCCAATTCGGTGGACTTTTTTCCTTTTCTCAGGATTTTAGACCCCCAGAGTGTGAGGCGCAAGTTAACCAAATGTATTGGGGTTATATTGGGGTTGTTTGACGAGTACATAGAGGAGCGGCTGCAGACCCTGAGAAATGAGGCGAGCCAAAAAGATTTTCTTGATATTTTGCTGGAGAATAAAACAGAGACGGGAGAAAATTTTACGAAATTGGAGTTGACACACATTTTCTTTGTAAGTATTTTTTTTTTTTTTTTTTCTAAATTTTTTATTGTAATGTATTTATAATCTATTTTTTTAATTTAATGTAATATAAATATATAAATTCGTGAGTTTTTTTTATAATTTGATTGATAACGTAATAATTATGTTATTTCATTATTTCTCTCAATTTTAAAATAAATTATTTTTTAATTAATTTATTTTGTTTTTTAATTGGAGATTTAAATTTTTATTGGAGATTTAATTAAACATTATTAATAAGGTGGGCGTATGATTAATATTGTCTTTAGAAAGTAAGTCTGAGTCCTAATGAAATAGTAACTTCCATATATTTTAATGAGGCTATAGAAATCAAGAGTTTTTTATACTTTAAACTCAGTTAAAAAGCTTTATAGTGTTTGTTTTGTAAAATCAATAACCCTATACCACAAGTTGTTGCTGGTCATAATTCTAATTTTTTAATAAATTTGGTTGAAAAGGTTAATTTTTTTTGTTATATGATTTCTACATTATATTTTTACGATTGATTCATATTTCTATAATTGATTCATTTCAAAATGTTTACTTTATTAAATCAATGATTTCAAAAAATTTAGAATTTTTATTACAATTTAATTTTAATTTAGAATTTATTTAATTTAGTATAATTATTTAATTTTTATTTAAAAAGATTCATTTACAATATAAATTTTTAATAATAAATAGTTTAATGTCAGGTTATATATCCTATTAAGTTTAGAATATCATTCTATTATAAAACTCACTTTAGGTTTTTTTTTTTTTTTTTTCTTTTACTAATAATTCAATTTTTATTTAGAGATATTTTTCTTTTAAATCAATATAAATGAAAAAAATTGTAAATTTCAATGGAAAATCTATATTTATATTTGTGTTATATGCTTTTATATTTTCTAATTTTTAGTTTTTATTATTGAAACTTTATCAATTATATTATAATTTTTTTCTTAACACAATATAAATTTAATTACTGGGAGTTTTCCTTAAATAATTTTTAAAATATGATCCACCACCTCCTCTATATCATATTATTTTATATTTAATTTCTATATTTTTAAGTTTAAATCTTGCCACCTATTCTAATAGATTATATATAAATATGTTAAAAATTTAAATTTATAAAATTATATGTTGAAGGTTTACAAATTTAAGATCATGTGTTTATAAATTTAAGATCTTGGCCAAGCTAAGTTTAGATTTTTCAAGTTTACTTTAATTTTATTTACATAGAAGTTTAATGATTATAATTCTTCTTAATTTATTTGTAAGGTTTTTTTTTTTTATTATTTGTTTTTATATAATAAGTATATTACATATTATTATAATAAAAATATAATTATCAATTTTTTTTCTTTTTATATAGTTGATTGGTTAAAAAATATTGATTCATGTTTTTATTTTATTATCTTAAAGTATTTTGGAAGATATGGTATTTATGGTTGTTATTCTTGTAGGACTTGTTTGGTGCAGGGACAGATACGACAAGTACGACAATTGAATGGGCCATGGCTGAACTTATACACAACCCTGAGATAATGAAAAAGGTAAAGAAAGAATTGGACGAGGTTGTGGGACAAGAAAGAATAGTGCAAGAAAGAGACATTGACAACCTTATTTATCTTCATGCAGTACTAAAAGAAACCCTTCGTCTCCATCCTCCTGCACCCCTTCTAATCCAACATAAAGCCCAAAGCTCCTGTGAAATAAATGGATATGTTATACCCAAGGACGCCCAGGTGTTTGTGAATGTTTGGGCAATTGGAAGGGACCCAGTATCATGGAAGGACCCTGAATGGTTCTTTCCAGATAGATTTTTAGAATCAAAGGTGGACTATAAAGGGCAAAATTTTGAACTGATTCCATTTGGATCGGGGAGGAGAATATGTCCAGGGTTATCTTTGGCTCATCACGTGGTTCACATAGGGGTGGCCTCTCTTGTTCAATGCTTTGATTGGTCTCTTCCAAATGCACAAAGTCCAAAAATGTTAGATATGAGTGGAAAGTTTGGAATCACACTCCAAAAGGCAGAGCACTTAGTTGTAATATCCACACCATGCATGCCGAATCATATCTATAACTAATTTCTTATGAAATAATGCAATAAATAGTATATCTAAATATAAATATTTGTAAAAGGGTGTCGGGCCTTTAAAAAAGCCATATTTACCTTTAGTAATAATAAAATATTAAAATGATTTGTGTGTATTTGCTTGTGTCAAATACAATTGTCTCCATGATAATTTAGAATATTAACAAAGATTTTTTGAAATTATTTATAGGGACCAATAATTTTAGAAATGATGTTAATTGAAATCACAAATTACAATTATGCTAGATTGTTAAAAAAATAATTATGAAATTATAGTTGAATTTTCAAAAATTATGTTTAAAATTAATCACCACATTTAATTTTTAAATGTTTTAAAAAAATTCATATGAAAATAATAATCATACTAAAATTAAATTATTTTGAAAAAATAATAGTAAAATATATACATAATAATATTATTAAAAAATCTAATTAATATAAATAAGATATATACAAAATAATATTCTTAAATAATCTAGCAATTATATCTATTAGATAGTTAAGCTAGCATTCAAAGTGGTTGATGTTATCTTTGGGTCCTACGTTAGTGGATAGTGTTGCATTATATTTTACTAATTGCTAAGTTCCTAATTTTTAGTCATACATTTATAAATTAATAATATGCATTCTTAAAATTTTATTGACTGAACAAAAATAAGTTATGTAAAGTTCTGGACATGATGTACAATTGTCTTTTAGTTATATATACTGATAAATGCAATTACACATGTCAATGCTAAAATTTTATTTTTATTTATTTTTAATTATATTATATATCCATTTCAACTAGCAATCAATTTTAAGAGTTTTTATTGCCAATTTTTATGTCGTAATGATATTTTTTGTGGTAGTGTGTTGTAACATGTCAGTTTTTAGATGATTTTTACTTATAATATTAAAATAATTGAAATATTTCATATGAATATGTAGAAGAATATTTCATAATATTTGATTTTAAACTTAGATTTGATAAGATATTATATTTTTTGGAAAGTTTTGATTGGCTAAAAATAAAATTATATTTGTTCAATTGATTCTTTTAATAGTTTACACGATAAAGACTAATAAGACATTTTTAGGTTGGATGTACACCTAATAGTGTTTTAACTATGGAGAGGGTATACACATTAAAGATGTCGAATAAGAAGGGTGAGAGTACAATTTTTACAAATTTAAAAAATTGGTGATTTTTTTTAGTAAGGTTTTTACAATGGATGAGTGCATTAGTACCATTGTCCTTCTTTAGGGATCTAGAGGAAATATTTGTTACCCTCATAATTGTTTTTGAAGAATTGGATGCATTGTGTTCTAGGGAAGAGAGAGAGAGAGAGAGAGAGAAGCCAAGGGAGTGGCTTTGCCAAATTTGCAGAAATGTTAGCCCCTCTCCCTCAGCTAACAAGTGGAGAGCTATGTGTAGGTTGTTACGGAGGCTGCATGCGATTAAATGGTTGCTTCATGGCTTTGCTCATGGTTAGTTTCACGCATCTCCATGGTGGGAAGATAATAAGGGCATAATCAAGGTGCAAGGGGCTCATAGATAGAGATAGAAAAACATAGACATTTTCCTTGATAGGGGCATCGAAGGGAGTAGGGTTGTAGATGGGTTTCATTTTGAAGGATCACTCTTGTCTGCAGTTGATGATATGCCATTGCCTTGAGGTAATGGAGAATGATCAAGCCCAGAATGTTGTTCAAGCTCATGATGACACTTGGGGAGGTGACCAGCTCAACGTGATTGACTAGTTATTGGTAGCTTTAGAAATATCTTTTTGTTGTTTCATTTATGGTGGTAATGGGTTTTGATAGGAATAAAACCTGGTTAAGTCTAAGAAAAGTAATTAAGTTTATATATGTCAAATATTTTATGTGAGTATATTTTGTCTATGACAATGATGCTTAAAATACCTTAACGGATAGTTCATTGAGCTAAAGCAAATAGTTTCTTTAAATTTTATGTTATTAGGAAAGAGAACCTTAAACTCTGATATTTATCTAAAAGAATTATAATATATTAAAAAAATATGCTTTCACAATTTATATGATAATAATTTCAACTTCTAAAATAAACTGTTTATACAATAATATATTAATTATTACTATAATAATGTAATATTTTATATATTAGAAAATCTAATTTTAAAAAGCATTGTTATTAATGATATAAAGGGTGACACACAAGCATATACGCACTGAAGATGTTGAACAGGAAGGGTGACATTGCAGATTTTCAAAAATTCGAAAAAGGGCGAAGAGATTTGAATAAGGTTTTTACAATGGATGAGTTTATTAGTATATGGCGGATCGATTCATTGCATTTATATTGGTCGTTATATATTATCTCCTAAGCAAGAAAATAGAAGTTTTGAATTTTACTCCAAATGGATGGGAATCACGACAAGTGCATTTGCTTTCAGAAATCAGTAGCTGAGATATTTAGTCAAAAATTCACGTGGTTCTAAGTTCATAAACCAAACTTTTGCTAACTTTTGAAACACACAACAAATAAAAATAACGCAACAAAGGAAATAAAGGAATATGGACACAAATTCATGGAGCACGGCTTTTTATTCTATGCTCGCATTCATAGCTCTGTTATATCTAGTATTTTCAAAGCTGTACTTCAACAATGCATCCAAAAATCTACCCCGTAGACCCCATCCCCTGACACTAATTGGAAACATCCTCTAGCTAGGCAAAAACCCTCATGAGTCCATCTACCACCTGGCAAAGGTTCACGGCTCCTTAATGACTCTCCATCTCGGCTTCAGAATAAACGTCATCGCCTCCTCCCCTGAAATGGAAAAATAGGTCTTGAAAATGCAGGACCCCATCTTCTCAGCATGCACAGTCGTCGACGCTACAACATGTCTCTCCCAAAATGACCACTCTTTCATCTGGTGGGACTGTGTGTCACTCTTGCGCACTCTCAGATGCATCTGCACCATGAAGTTCCTCGATGCCTTTTAGCATTTCTGGAGTGTTCAGGGCAACACCATGATAAAAACTATCTATAGAGATTCATTCTAGGCATCTGCTATGATATAATGGAAGGACCTTGAAAGTTTCTTTTGAGATAGATTTTTAGAGTTAAAGGTGGATTATAAGGGACAAAATTTTAAACTGATTTCATTTGGATTAGGGAAGAGAATATGTTTGGGGTTATTTTTGGCACATCTTGTTCAATGTTTCGATTAGTGTCTTCTAAATGCACAAAGACTAAAAATGTTAGATATGAGTGGAAAGTTTGGAATCATACTACAAAATGTAGAGCAGTTGGTTGCGATATTCACACCATGCATATCAAATCATATCTATAACTAATTTCTTATGAAATAACGCAATAAATATTATATCTCAATCTTTCTATAAAAGGGGGTGGGCACATTCAAAACCCACCTTTACCTTTAATAATAAAATATTAATTAAAATGACTTATGTGTATGTGCTTGTGTTGTATACAATTGTCTCCATGATAATTTAGAATATTAATAAGGATTTTTTTTTTAAATTTACAGGAAACAATAATTTTAGAAGGGATGTTAATTGAAATTATAAATTACAATTATGTTAGATTGTTAATTTTTATTTGACTACACATGATTAAGGTTCTTCCGATTTTTATATTTTGACTACAAATGAACAAACAATATTAATTAGTTAAAATAATTAATAAAAAAATTAATTACAAAAAATAATAAAGAGAAAGTAATTGCATATTTTTCTTTATTAGCATTTGCAAGATCTACAAGGCTTTTGTTCTTTGTCCATTTGTTATAATACGCTTGGGATTTTACATTTAAGTTCTCAATCTTGTTTAATATTATATCAAGAACAAAATCATTAAATCTATTACTCACTACAACACTTTGAAAAACTACATGGTTGAATAAAACATCAATTTTTGTCGACTGATGTTCAACCATTGAATACAATTGACTACATTGATTGTGGTTTAAAAAACATGCATTTATATCTTGGATCAATACTTTTGCCCGATACTCCCATGTTCTTAAATAATCAAGGTTATCAACAAAAAAAATAGTAACATAGGCCTTAGCATTCTCTGTCAATAAATGAGAAATCATAAAAAAGTACAATTATCGTCTGTTAGTGAAATCTCCTTAACATGGTTGCCTTCATTGATGTTGGGTGGAGAGTTGGGTGTACGAGGTCACTATAAAGGCCCAGTGGGAGGAGATCCCTATATCATATTGTAAAGGTTAAAAAAACCCGTGGGTGTGTTATTATCAATACACAAAAACTATTCATCCAAATCAATATTATGAAGAATTGTTGTTCCCATTGCACTGGGTAGACCACCAAGTGAAAAGTTTGGAAAATTAGAAGTTGCTACTGAACAATGCCACCACTCTATACTTGCCTAAACAAATATTTCATTCTTCCACTATTTACAGGGTTGGGTGAGGTGGTTGTGGTGGTGCTGTGAATTTATCCTTTGAGAAAGAGATTGCCCTTAAAATTGAACTAAAATCACAAAAATGACAAATAAAATAAAGAGAATATTAAATTACCATATAGTAAAAATGAAAAACTTAGTTTAATTTAGTGCAACGTTCTCTTATTGTTGCATATGAATTATAGAAGGTCTACCAGACGCTTTGCTATTTGCATTATAGATTGTGATACTCTATATGTAATAGAGGATTAAAATATTACAATGATAAAATTATCATTTTTGTTAATTCAATAGAAGATAAGATTGTTTATGAAGCTATACCCACAACATGAGTGTAATTTTCCTATGGAACTTTAATAGAACTCTACGTGCATTTTCTTCTTACCAATGGCTGCAAGGACACTTGTAGAAATTATTATGTATTTCCCTCCATATCTGTGTGTGTCATTGCCTCAGTAGGTTGATGCCCCATCATTATTGTATTTCTTTTGGCAATTGTTTCATTTAATTTTTTATGTAAGAAAGAACCAAATATTTTTTTAAATTAACAAAATCAATATTTCTATAATTATTTTAAAATAATTATATTATTACTCAAAATGACCCCCTGAACTTCAATGGAGAATGTTTTGATAAACATTGGGGGACTAAGAGTTGTTGTAAATATCATTGCTTACAAATCAAAAACTGCCTCATTTTGTAATGCAATGATATAATTACAATAGAAAAAATGAGAATTTTAATTTCTAATAGCAAAGTTTCAATCATCTTTAATTTTATTTGAAATGGACATGCATCAGTCAAAAAAAAAAAGCACCAAGAGTATGAAGTGTTGAGGTGTGTTCACATTATTAATTTGTAATAATGTAATTATTGTTAGATAAAAAATAATACGTCAATAGTTGTTTGGTATATTATTATTATGCATGACAATAATATATGGGGTGATTTGTTTTAATTATTTGGTAGTTACTCAAATATATTGTTAGTAATAATATTTTTGTATATAGTGTTTGGCTAGTTGGGAGATTATTTGCTTGAGATATTATAGGGACTTCACCATCCCGAATATAAGAAACTCCACCTCACAATATGTGCACCAAATTCCAATACGAGTATCCTGTAGGTTGTTGGTTATCATCTTCTACAACTATCATGTCATTTGCGAAATTCACACCTCTGTTAGTGGGCTAAATCTTGTGTATACACTTCTAATAGCCTCATCTCTAAGTGATGCTTCCAATGCCTCTCTTAGTTTAACAGACATATTTATGGAGAGGTAACATTGAAATGACATAAGCAACCCTTTAGAAAATGATTGGGCATGTTTTTGGGTGAATCTCATAAGAGGGTTTGACCACTAGAATTTTAAACCTAGCATCATATGTATAGAGGCTCTCCAATAGTTATTTATTGATCCCTTTGAGTGAAATAATGTGCTGATAACTTAGGGATGTCAAACTCCTTGAGGAATGTGGCTTTTAGGAGGTCATACTCCACAATCATCTAATTGGGATCCAAATTTTGGTACTACGTATGCATATGATCTAGCAAAGTCATGTCAATTTGACGAGTGTAACTCACTTGGCACACCATATTAAATCACACTTATGGACATGTTTTTTGACATTATCAACTCTTTGATATTTGGGTAATCTCAAGGCCATTACATTGTGTGTGTGTGTGTGTGTGGGTGGGTGGTAGGTGCAGCGATTGCTCATGACTAGGGCCTACGTGGCTTGTGTTACCAATAAGCTGCTTAAAGGTGTTCCTAAGCCTTGAATTCATTCTACTAGTGGTATGGCTCCACCAGATACTGAAATAAGTTTTACCAAAATTATTTTGGTCATTTCAAGGACCTGTTGGGCTACCAATGGTCATATAGTGCTTATTTTTCCTCCTTGTGTTGAACTACTTATCTGAGGTCTTGTAGCCTCTCTCATAATTGTATCCATAACTACATTATTGCATGGTCTAAGTGGTTAGAAAGTAATTCTATAGTACATAAGACCTTCTTCCCATGCTACATATTCCCGTGCATTTTTTAGCTTCACAATGTCTTTGTCTTATTCTTATATAAATAATATTTCATGATTGATCACTTTATATAGATGATAACTTAACATTCCTTTGGAAGTCTCTTCTAATAATTCTTCTTTGGGGATTTAAGATTCTTTCTCTAAACTTTGTTCGAACTCCATAACATATACTTAGTTATAAAAAAAGTGCATGTAACCTTGGAGTCAGATCCCTCTTCATGCCATCCATGTTTTATGCGGGTCCTTATGACATGTCCTAAGTTAGTATCCCCCCTTTCCATAAGGTCCTTCTCAAAAATCACCTCATTTCAATCTCACTATACTTCCACCTTCTGTGCTAATGTTCATTTGGTTTCTCCATGTCGAAGCTTCCCTTGATATCCCTCACATACCATGCTTATTTCACCCTCTAACTTTCACATAGCTCACATGTAGATGGACTTATCCAATTATTTATAAGTTCTTGCTATCACCTCCTCTCACCATTACAGCAACAAAATTCAACATGTCTCAACAACAAAACCAAAATGTTGGTATAGTTCCAGAAAATTATGAACCCATACCGTGTGAACCCTTTAGGATATCAAAACATAATCTTCTAGTACCGTAATATCATGCAATGGGTCCTTACACATTCACCTAAAGCATAAAGAGGGGAACCAGGTAGATCATGTGTAGTTGTTAACAGTTGTGGATGCATTATCATGCATTCTACCTCTCGAGTGTTTTTTTATGTTGTCTCATCTACTGTTACTCATGTGTGTCAGTACTAAAGTTAGTTGGGCCTTATTTCATCAATACATGTCAATGAACTAACATGCACTTATCCAATGCAATAACACATCAACACTATTGTATCCAGTTATTCATACCACCATTAACAATGAAATATAATATGTAACATATTACTAATTTAATAATGACAAAAATGATTTATTATAGCCACAATTTATTTCAAAATCATAGTGAAAACAACAATGCCCATTATATTCAATTTCTTGATTACAAGGTGCTCATGGCACTTTCAAAACTATAAACTATCTTTGCGACTCATAAATCTATTTATCTATTTCATATGACACTCTAAACAAAATTTTATAGCATTTATTAAAGTATCAATCTCTATCTATTCTTATTTTCAGGTGTCCTCATTTTAAAGGATTTAAAGAGCCCTAAAAGTCATATGGTAGCTCAAATTCCACCATTTAGAAATTATTATCTCCACTTGGAAATTATTGTGACACTTTGATCGATGTCTGGTACCATGCCATTCTTTGTCACTACTCAACTGTCTATCAAGATCAAGATGTTAGTTATATAACTCAACCATTTATCCCCCTAATTTTTTTTATGGTTCCTGGATTCATAAAGATTCACTTGTCTCGCTCTTGATGCTTTGTCATTTACGTACACGTATGTATCCTTGTTATCTTGAGCCTACCTTATTGGCAATTCCTGATATGTATGTACACATAGAGTAAAGTTTGCATGTGCCACTCTCTTCTCCTTAGGTCTTATGAGACTCATATATGTTGTGAAAATACTCTTCATCTTGATTATACTTAACCAATCTCTAAAGTCAACATTTTTTCTTAAAATAAAATTAATAAATCTTTGTTTGATTATATAATTAAAATAAATATTTTTAGAGGTATCTTTTAACTATATTATTTGGATTCTATATATATATTTAAAATATGAATCTCCAAATAAACAATATAAATATAATGCTAATTCAACAATCTCATATACTATTAAAAAACTCGGTGAAACCCTAAAGTGCGATCTATAATTGTAGATTTGAATAATGATTGTATCGCATTATTTAAATACATTTTTTATTTTTTTGTCTTTAAAAAAAATTGTGTGGTTAAAGTTATAAAATCTTGATTATGTACAATCCATGAAGTTTGGAATAGTTATATTAGATATCATTAAATTATTATTATTTATTTAATAAATTAAAAATTAAAGTTATAATATATTTTATTAAATTATTAATATTCAATATAATTTATACTATCGATATTATATTGAATAATTGATTTATAATTTGATTTGAATAATTTAAAAGTAAAAAATATTAATTTTTTTTTAATCTTTTTCACTTTATATTTTCATTTTAAAAAATTATTTAAAATGTAACCAAATTTTTAAATAATAAATTAATTGATTATATTTTTTAAAAATATACAAAACAAAATTTTAATATATATTTTATTACATTAATAAAATCAAAATATCAACATTGTAAGATGTATATATTTAACTCATTAAGAATAATAATGTTAAGATGTATATATTTAATACATTAAACATAATGGTAAATGCTTATGGAAGTAAAAATAAGCACTTTTGAAGTTATACAAATTTCTACTTAAGTCCTGTTTTGTTCTCTTATCCATGACGATCGTTTTGATATATTTATTGATAAATATTTTAAAAAAAAATTGTTAGTTTATTTAATAAATAAATAAAATTATAGATTAAAATAAATAAATTTATTTTATTTTTTTATTTTATTTGTTTATTTGGTTTTTTCTTTAAATGTCGTCAATATCATTTAAAGTATTATTTTGGTTTTATTAATTATTATCTTTATCATTTGAATTATAATTTTTTTGATTATTTTAATATTTTTATTTATAATTTTAATTTTTTTCAATATATAATTTAATAATAAATATTTATATTGACATCATAGTTATATTTTTAATTAAAAATATAATTTCTTATTTTCTCAAAAAAAGAAAATTAAAACACATTTTTAATAAATATTATAAAAATTTAATATCCATTGATTTTTAAGTGCAGATATACACCAATAAATTTCACTTTCTAAATAATTAGATTTATAAATATACTTTAGAGAAATGAAATTTATCACTCTTAATGTCTCTAATAAGTTTCAAAAAATAATATATTACTACCTTTTATATAAATAAGAATTTTTTTATTTTGATACTTTTACAAAATAATTATCTATTATTATTTTTTTCCAATAGCATCATTGTAATCTAAAAATTACAAACCATTCCATGAAAACATAATAATATTGACAACCTAACATTTATATTGGATACATTTAAAAAACAAGTGCAAGCAACTTCTTGAAAAGTTTAATTTCTTTACAAAATAGAATTATTATTAAAAAAATTTGTTGGGATACTTACCATTGATATTGATTCAAAAAATTATTTTTCTATCAATAAATTAGTTGTAAGCTAAATGTAATGGTCAATAAAAAGAAAAGTATTGTTAAATATAATGGTCAATAAAAAAAAAGTGTTATTAAAGATTTTTCTTCAATAAAATAAAAGTAAGAAAAAACATCAAAAATTGTTTTAGATATAATTTTGTTGATAGTTACCAAAAAAAAATTGTATGTTAAGATTTCAATGATATAAATAAATTTTATAACCAACTTTAAAATGTCAAAATTTGTGTACCATCAAATAAAATTGTTAGAGAACCAAATAAAATATATAACCATTTCAAACATTCTTATCAAATAATATTAGTTGACTTATAAAATATTGTTCTTATCATTCTTAAATATAAAAAGGATCTTTTTAATACGATAAATTTTGATTAGATAGATAAGATTTATAATGAATTCAAGTAGATACTAATATGAAATTGGTGATTAATTATATGAAATGATATTATAATTTTTTTATAATTAATTATTTGATTTTAATCCATACATACATACATACATACATACATACATACATATATACATACATACATACATACATACATATATACATACATACATAAATACATATAAAATCATGTGATTTAAAGTTAAACATTAGTTTCTAATATTTAAATAATATATAAATGTGTTGGATTTAGTTTATTGATTATGTTATATAGAATGTAATTAGATATTTTAAAATATATTATCTTTTCAAAATTTTAATGAGAAATTTTCTACAAATAATTAGAATAAAAATAAAATAATAAATTTTGTTTTATAATAAAATATGTACATCACATATATTTGACATCTATTTTATATTTTAAATATACTTTATCCTTTAATGAAAAAATGAATCACCTTTTAAATCTTTTTATATTATATTTCTAAAACACAAAAATATCATGCAGAATTCTTTTCTCTCTTTTGAATAATTAACAAGACACACTTTTTCCCCTATCAACATTTGTATTGCAGCCCTTCATACTAATTGTATATAAGCAGGTCAATAAAATTGTTTTGAAATAAGCTCTAGAATATGCGTGCTCCCCTAGATAAAGCAACACAGACAGCATTCCTCGAACAAAACAAGATGTGATTGTTGACATTAAATTTTTAGTGCATTCCACGCATTCTCTAAATTCGCTTGACAATAAAGCATTATCATTGCCCTTTCACTTTCCAATCAAGTATTCGAATAGTTTTCATAATATTCTTATATGCATTATCAAGTATAATGGATGAACGAGAATAAGAACAAATTTAAAGCAACCAACAGTAGAATTCAGATAAATGGACCTTTCACAGCACTAATTTATGGCAAGTGAAACATTCTACCATCAGAAGCAAACTACAAGAAGAACCTACAGTGCTCACAATGGATAATGGTGGGATTGGAGGGGGCGATTCTTGTAGGAGGCGGCGCAAGTTGCGGAGGCGGCGGAGGAATCAGACTATTCGGTAGCGGCACTGGAGTGCAAGCCGGTGCTGGAGGGAACAACAACCGTGGCGGCGTCACCGTCAGTGGAGCTGGTGGCGGAGGAGGCAGCAATGTCGGCGGAAATGGAGGCAGCAGCGATAGCAACGTCAGCGAAAATGGTGGCGGTGGCGGCCGTTAGGCGTAGTGCACGTTAGTAATAATTAATATTTATTAATAGTTAATAATATTGAAATAATTTTACAAAAGATCAAATATAAATAATATATAAAATATCAAATTATATGAAAAATAAATATACATATATTTTATTTAAACATTTTTAAATTGATAATAATATAATTATAAAAAAATTAATAACATGTTTTTTTTTAAATTTATTTTTATTAATAATATATATTTATAAATAGGATTCAAGTTTCAATGGTTAAACTTCCACTTAAATTAAAGGAATATGGCATAGATGGACTTCACCATTAAAAATATGATGATGATGATGATGATGATGATGATGATGATGATGATGATGATGATGATGATGATGATGATGATGATGATGATGATGATGATGATGATGATGATGATGATGATGATGATGATGATGATGATGATGATGATGATGATGATGATGATGATGATGATGATGATGATGATGATGATGATGATGATGATGATGATGATGATATGTAATCTATTCAATAATTAAAACATGTGAAAGGATTTTTACGTGTATGTATACTTGAATTTTATAAATTCCAAATTAATTATTATATAATATAAAAAGTGTTATTAAAACTTGTTGTGTACCAAAAAATTTATTGGTTTAAAAATTGTACTTTTCCTACACATCTTTGACTATTGTATTAGTTTTTTTAATATATCATATTGATTTAGCCAACCGGAGTATAATAGGGAATTTTGTATTATTATATGAAAAAATATTTATTTTTAAGAGATTTTATATTTTCACAGTTTATAATGAATAAATTAAGTATTTCTTTGGAAAGTATTGCGTATGAAATTTTTGGATCGATGATTCAAATCAGCATGAATAATTTATCTTCAGGGAACTTGATTGATAATATTTCTTGTTTTAATGATAATATTTGAATAAGAATATTTAAAAGTGAAAACAACTTTAAATAGTTCAAAAATATTTATAATACTAAAAATATGTTTTAGTATTAGATTTTGTAAAAACTCTGAATTTAAAAATTGATCTATGAATTGAATAGAATATCTATTTCTAATAATTTTACATTTTAGATATCAAAATATTAGAATGAGATTTAAATGATTATAAAAATTCAAAGATTTTACGCTTTCACAATTTATAATATTGTATTATCTTTTTTTTGAAAAACTGTATTGATTTTTTTTGCTCAATGTTTCGGATCCTCTTTGGTGATCTTCCATCAGGAGAAAAAATTAATGTGGAACAATAGGACCTATCAGTTTTTAAAAGTATGAAGAATTAACCATTGTAAAAAATTTCTAAATTAGTAAATTAGCTATTGTTAAAAGATTCTAAATTGAAAAATAAACCAAAAAAAAAAATAGAAAAAAAAAATCACGTCATTAAAATTTAAAAAAAAAAGCTAAATAAAACAATTATTACTAAATAAATTAACAAATACCATTAAATTCACAACTATAATTAAATAATTTAAAGACATTAAAAACATTAATAACAACACAACTATATCTAACATTAATAATATCATTATAAATAGTTACTAGATAATTAATTATAATATTATCGATTATAACCAAATTAGAAATATCAAGATCCATTAAAAATACTTGATGATAAATAAAACACTGAGATCACAAAAAAATGTCTAAGTATGAAAATTATAGAGCTGAAAAAAAACCTCAAACGAATATGGTTCGAATGAAGTTTGAGATTTACATACCTAAAAAAACCCTCATCGAATCAAGCATCCCCCAATAATACCTTACCATTATATAAAATTTTAAGTTGCCTCCAATTAACTGTTTTATCACACTGACCACTCGACGCCAAATGTTATTTTTTTGTTTGATCTTTGCTTTGTTGAGGGAATTTAAGGCCATTGAATGGGACATGCAATAAAACATACTCGAAACATATGTCCTAAGAACATTGGCAAGATTTAGAATTTTCTTACTTAAACTGCGTTAGTTGTCTATTATTTTAATCTTTAATTTGACCTCTTTTTGTGATTTTGGTTTTTTTAATTATCGTCAGTTGCTTTTAATGTGTTTTGGTATTTCTAGTTTGGTTATAATCAATAATATTATAATTAATTATCTAGTAATTATTTATAACCACATTATTAAACTTAGATATAGTTGTGTTATTATTGTTTTTAACGTTTTTTAAATCATTTAATTTTAATTGTGATTTTAATGGCATTTGTTAATTTATTTAGTAATATTTATTTTATTTAGGTTTCTTTATTTTTAATGACATAAATTCCTTTTTTTATTTTTATTTTGGTTTATTTTTCAATTTAGAATATTTTAAGAATAATTAATTTATTAATTTAGAAACTTTTTACAATGGTTAATTCTTCATACTTTTAAGAATTGATAGATCTTATTGTTTCACATTAATCTTTTCTCTTAAAAGAGATCTCAAATTTTTAAGCATAAAATAATCAATATAATTTTTTTAAAAAAACAATACAATAATTATAAAAATTATATATCTTAAAAAAAATATATCATTATTTTCACGCTATTAACTTTAAAAGATAAAATGTGACCATATCAACTCGCATCAACCGTGACAATTTATTACGTTCCCTGAATTACCCGTTGATTAGGACATATGCTTGACATCCCCTTTCCATTTTTTCTCTTGACCGATATTACGAAACCTCGTAGAATTAAGTGTTCCAAATGTGCTACGTCTCCCTATATTTTTAAAGGACAAACATGTCTAAACACACAGCCGTTAGAAAATGTTGGCCCCCATTGGGGAAAGAAAAACATTGTCACCTGGGTGATGTGCTATGATTATGTGGTTCCGTGACCTGTCTACTTCGTGGAATTGTCCTCACATGTTTTGGGTGGTCAAGGGAAGTGGATCCCTGGTGTTGACAGAGGAAAAACATTTAATGTGGAAGCTTTGATTTGAATTTAATAGCTTTTATTCTCCATCAAATGGGAGCATTGCTATACTTAGCGTTTACTTTCAGAGTTAGAAAATTCAAAATGGTCATGTATTTGATTGAAGTTTTTAAGAGTTTTTTTTTCGAGTAACAACAATCATAGCCATATAATGAAAATGCAAATATAGATCACATTTCGTTGATATTTGAGCCTTACGACATGTATACCAAGGTAGTTTTTAAATGGGAGTCCAAAGTGAGGAGCCCAAAATTTGAAGGACAAAAGTTATTGGCAATGGTAGATATATTGCAATCATTCCATATTATTTCTGGATGTTCGGAGCAATATACATACATTCTCCCCTTTAAGTTCAAAAGGGGTCTCAAACTGCTTATACCTTTTCTTTGTGGAATAAACCGCCTCTCATACAGAATACAGTGACTTGTAAAATACATCACCATATATGTGAAAAACACCACCACCACGCAGACTTCAGTCTGTGTTGAACACATTCCACGCCTCTTCTCTTTGGCGTTCTATGCATCTTCAGAGCATCTTCTTATCTACGGAGCAGTCACACTTTACTCGATAACCGGGATGCTGGGCCTTCCTTGGCTTCCGCGCTCTTCCATGATCTGGTCCTTATCACTCCTTCCACTGGGCATGCTTCTGCTGCGCTCCATCAACTCTTCAACGAGCGATTGTCTCCCTCCTTGTAGCTACGCACTTCTTCATCTGCTGGTCCACACGATCCTTTCAGCTTATCGACCGTCACCAAATCAGTCATAATAAAAATCTACACTACATACAATGTTATGGCATTCACAACACGGCTATAAAATCCTTTCATGATCTCCTTGGGTCTGCCTGGACTGTGATCACTAACTGAAATGGCTCGCGAATGTAACGGTCAGAAAGAATCGTTGCTTCCACAAGGGCACTATCAGATAGTCGGACACCATGATGCAACTCTTATATGCCATCTCCAGTCGAGCTTCTCGCTCACGGATGCTCCTCTTTCTCTTTTGCTTCTTCGCCACTGTTTCTTCTTATCGCCTACTGCCTCGATGACCAGACAGTCGTCCTTCATTATAGCACGAGCCGCTGCTGTTTCTAGACTGAGCCTGATTTACAGGGATATTCCTTCCGTCTACTTCTCTGACTGCCGCTCCTGCGCCTCGGCCTCTTCTTCATATCTTCGACGGCACTGAATATTTCATCCTTCCATGCATATCTATACTGGTTAATGACCTTGTTAGTAGAAAAATATGACACTGTTATGATTCTTCGCATCTTTCTCCAGTTCTCTGGACAAACACCATGTCTTGTCTTTTGCTAATCCAGAAAAAAACACCACTTTTGCATACCTCACTTGGGCAGGTTCACAAACTTTGATAAACTGAATTTTGGATAGGCACTTAAAACAACATAAGCCCAGACAACAGCTCGCTGCTTTATGCAAAGATATGATGCTAAAAATATTGACAGACTTTCCTGGAATGAACACGTACTGGGTGAATGCTTCAACATATAGTCATGGACAACGGCTTGCAACACACCGCAACATAACCATAGGGACCTGGACGTTCACAAGGAAATGAGCTACGGCTCAAACAAAATAAACAAACTTGATTAGACACATGCTCATACGCAAAATAGACAACCGAGCAAACCTTTTGGCTCTTCAACTTCTTCTACAACTTCCCTGAATTGACTCCATGGGCTCTGATACCATTTGAAAGAAACTAAACTGCCGACTCCATGGGTTCTGATACCATTTGAAAGAAACTAAACTGCCTACAGGCAGACCGTGAAACCATTTCTAGGGTCTAATCAGACCAAACAGGCAGTTGAGATAGAATTTCTAAGAAGCAAACTAGCATTCGGAGCTACAGCGCTTAGACCCCTGATTTAAGTGACAAACCATTTACAACATTGAACACATAGATTAAGTACAAACAAACAACTTCTATTATCATACATTAATAGATTGCCAAAAAAATAGATTACTATAGCTATTCTGAGGCCCATAACACCTTAACTTAATGGTCGTTCTATAACGCCATCACAACTAGATTTAATGACCATTCTGAGGCTCATTCATCCTAACAACTTCAGCTAAGATGCACTCTGTGCATACTCAAAACATTACATATAATCTCCTTATAAACTTGATCGTAGAACTCTCTAGAAAACCTTAGAAATGTCACAAAGACTCTAAGCTCTGCCACTAAACAAAATAAATGCATTAATTAAACAGTTGTCATATCATAGCTTCCGTTGATCACAAAAATTAAATAAGAAGTAAAACTTAAATGCTTATTGAGAGTTAGATGGAGACCTTCGGCGAATATCTGCATGGATTTGATTGCCATCAATATAGGTAGGCTAGAGTACCTACGTGGCTACGGCCATATCTTCCAATAGGTCTAGAACCAATACAGGCACAGAGGGAGGCCCGAATCTCCATTAATGAAACAAATCCTCGTTATCCCGAAGGAACCCAAACCTAATAAAACCAACAAATAAATCATACCAATAAAAAGATCATGGGAATCCCTGATGGGCCCCAGGCTGAATTTGGTTGGGTCAGAAACTAGAGACAATAATAGGGAAAATAGGTTTTATAAATTGGCTCTTAAGCCATTCCCAGGCACAAGGGAGCCTAGGCTGCCAAAAGTACAATCCAAAACGACTCAAACTTAGCCATGATAACCAAAGAGACCCAAGTTTTCCAAGAGTTGAGTTTAGTGGTCACAATATGAGAGGTTTCACTTGATCGAAGCCCAAAAAGTGTGGTCAAATCTATAGGGAAGGACCAGTCATCTAGGTTGAATCAGTTAATCCCTTGCAAAGAGAAGAATTTAAAAATGTTCCAAGGCCTTGGAACCCTAAAATAGCCCTACAGCTTAAATCATGGAAAACACTATTTTTTAAAAAATAACTGGCATTTTAATACCATAACTGCATTCAATGGGAAGCCTTAAACAAGGGAAAATCCAATCTAAAACATTGAACAAAATATAAGGCCCTTCATGCCAATTGTTAGAAAAAGCAATTCTTACCAACAAAGAGTTTCTGCTAAAATCTAACAACATTCCTCTAAATCTTTATTAAACTTGGATCTTGAAGTCTAGATTAAGGGCTGATCATACCAAACTCGAATATGGGACTATTAAACCAAACGCGGTCAACAATATGGTCCATTCTAATGGAGCCTTCGTACAAAGATAAGGAAAATAAATCATAAAACCCAGAACAGCGAGTGCTTGCACTGCCTTTAAAAATAGAGCCAAAAGAGCCTAAATAGATGACCATGTACTCACCTTTATGTATGTATATCAAGGCATCAGAAGGTGTGTAGAGAGATCCAACATAGAGCCCAACCTTGATCTTAGCCACTTTTAAACATATTCTAATTTTTTGGATGAAAATAGGGGACTGAAAAAATAGGGGAAGGTGATGTCCAATTGAGTATTTAGAAAAAAAATAGGGGTTTGAATATTTCCCGAAGGAGGGAGAAACTTCCACCAACAGAAAGGATAAAAAAACCATCCAAAATCCATTCAGAAGTAGGGGAGTACCTCTCTAAAATCTCAAACAGCTCCATACGTTCCAAATACACACCCTCCCAGTCAAGAATGCGCTAGTCCTGTCAGGGATCAAACCCCCCCAAACCCAACAACAAAAAGGAGCAAAAGGTAGGTCGAGAACCCACAACTTCCAATGCTTCAAAAACAACAAGCTCCTAGGAACCAACGTTAAGCAAATCTGAATCATCTGCATCATCTCTACGACCGTCATCATCCTCTTGCCTTAACAATTGTTTTGGTAGGTAATAATAAGATTATTTTCTTTACGTTTTTCTTTTTTTAATTATCACAATAATAATTAATTACAATAAAATCATATTTTTAATTTTTTTTTGGTTGAATTGGGTTAGGTGATGGTGAATTATGTAAAGATAATTTTAAAACAATAAAAAATTAATATTATTAGTTTATTTAGATTTTTGTCATAATGTTTGAGTCACCATCTTATAATATATTTATGATAGTTTTCTTTATATATTTTTGATGGTAGGAAGCATAAAGACCAACTTTTGAAAGTTATTTTATGACTTTTTCTTGTGTTTTTGGTAATAGGAGGCAAAAAAAGCCATCATTTCATAACTTTGTTCTCATATTTTTGGTAATAGAAAGCAAATGACCCACTTAATCATACAAACATAATCTAAGGCAAATGACCCATTAAAACATACAAATATCATAACGTTATGTTAATATATGATGAACAATGAATGGATAATTTTGTGCATCTCAATCTCTATCTTTATTTAATATGATGATATTTTTTGGTCAATTATGGCAGGTTTTTGTCATTTCTAGTAAGCCACTGATGGGTCTTAATCTTTCTTCGATGCTTGGTGATGTAGTGATAGTTAAGAGATATAATGAAGGATGGCCTTAGACCATACAACTTAAGATTATAATATTAAAAAATGAAAAAATACACATAGTACAAGTGCAAAATAGAAAATAATAAATTTATCATTATTGTTTTCAAAGAGGAAATTATAAAACACGTATCTAAATTATAATTTTGAGTTTATTATAGACTAAACTACATGTAATTTTCTAATACCAATTCATTAATGGATGTGTTTCACTCCTAAAATATTACCCAAACTTGTAAAATCTTCTACAATTCTCTAGTTGTAGGTTTTTAACTAGGTGGACAATAAATCAATCTCCAAAAACATCTAACTAGCTAAGTTGAACCCTCTCTATAATTGAACCCATTATCTTATCAAGGCATTTCCAAATATGTTTATAGAATTCCTAGCCATTCATCTTCCCTTCCTCAAATGTTTTCTCTTCTTATTTTGATTTTTGTTTGCCTTTATTGCGTTATGCGGTGCCTCTAATAGGTGCAAAAAACCCTAGAAAATGTGGAGTCAAACTAAATTTTTTGGATCTAACATTAGAAACGTTAAATCCTAAAGAAAATTATAAATGTTTAGGAAGATTTGACTAGAAACACAATCACATGCCATGTTTTGAAGTTATGAGACACTTCATGAGGGTGTATATATATATATATATATATATATATATATATATATATATATATATATATATATATATATATATAATGAGATGGTATTGTATAATGTAGCATATTTTGGGATTTTATTGAATTTCATAATGGTTTGTTGTGATCTCTTTTAATAGATGATGTGTGTGTGTGTGTGTGTGTGTGTGTGTGTGTGTGTGTGTGTGTGTGTGTGTGTGTGTGTGTGTGTGTGTGTGTTTCATACATAATGAGAGATGTCATGGTGCACTATAGAATATTCTCGAATTTTAAATAAACTTGTAAGTGCATACCATTTTCTAATTTTAAAAAATACTTTCTAAGGTCATATTACAAGATTCAATAGTTGGATCCACCTCCCATGATACTCCAAAACAAACCAATGTTGAAAATATACACTACTATCTCTCACACAAATATGAAGCGAAAATAAGAAATCATATATACTTAATCTTGCCAAATTAATATGGATAGCCTAGTCTTGGCTAATTATCGAAACTCATTCTTGGTTAGGATCTAAGTTTCTAGTTAGGGACATCAATAAAAAACTACACAAAAGTTTCTCAAAAATTAAAATAGATCTCAACATCAAAAAAAGAGCACCTAGAAGCATATACAAACACTATAAATTTATTCTCATTGTGCATCAAATATAAAACCCTCATTTAAATTGGGGTCACTAATTACATTAACATATAATATTATTTTATTTATTGTCATCACTTAAATTTTAACCTTTCTAAATTGATATATAATTTTATATTCGCATAGTTACAATATCATTTGATAATAACTGTTAGAGAATCCAAAGAGTCTATAACAATACCACAATATAAATATGAAATGAAGTGTTCATCAACCATGTCACATAAAATATTATTATTTGTATTATACTATAATATAATAGTCAATAGGCCACTTTATACTTTCACACACTATACACATGAGAGGGGTCCCAAGTTCTCATGTGGATGACACAATCACCAATTTTAGTTTTCTTTGTATACCACTAGCATAGTCTCTTTATATCCACATGACCCTACTCAGTAAGTATCATCACAAAGAAAATGTGAGGTGCTCAATAACCACACATGAACAATGAACATATTGGAATTTGAATTCTAATGTATCCATGGATTAACACTTAATTATTTTTAATAGAAATTGAAGTGTCAAGCTTCATTATCATGACATGTTTCATGATAATAGATAACCCATGGAAAAAATTCCCATGTGAATAATGGCCATGGAATCTAATCATAAATATTCACCATTTGGGTCATGCCTTTAAATAAAATAGTTCCATGTTTTTTTAAAAAGGATATAGATTCTATTATACCTAGGTTTCCATGAAGTCATAGAGCATGCCTTTAAATAAAATAGTGCCATGTTTGTTATAAAAAGGATACAAATTCCATTATACCTAGGTTTCCATGAAGTCATAAAAAATGACACCCATGTTATACGTGGCCTCCTAAAAATAAATAAACTCTAAGATGGCCATTCACATATCAACACATTCAATATAATAATGAATGCCCCAAGTTTTATTTGGAAATCTTGATCTTCTACCTACCTTCATCACACAATGTTATGGAGTTGCAATATTCCAATTTGATGTTTTATTATTTTTTTGGTCTCTATGAACATGTTGAATTCAACATTTACACTTATGTCTACTCATGTTTGAATCTCTTCATCACTATGCATGCCATGGTGACTTCAAGTAACCTTGTACATCATGCTCTAATTTGGCCCCATGTCTTCATGTTTAACCTTTTCTAAGCCCACTCAAGATGACATGTTACAATCAAAGAATATTCACATAGTCATAAAGTGCATAGAACCTATAATTCTTTTATATCCATAAATAGTTGAGGTGGGTAGATCTCTACCAAGTGGCATGTTCATAGAAGGTTTCCAACAATGATCTAAATGTATAAAGTCTCAATTCCATTAAATAATACGGATCATGTTATTAAAATTTAAGTTATAAGGCTATTCACACATCTATCTAAAATTAGTATAGTAATGAATTGAAACATAAAAGTGTAAGTGAGATATACTTGAAACTTTCAGGTTGAGTTTAAGTGCAAGCATATATAATGGTGGCATGTATCACAATCATTGTGTAATACCTTCATGGGCTCGATGGAGTGGTCAAATAATTTTTAAACATGACCTTTATATGACTTTGAGTATTGGATTTGTGCCACATGATATGAAAAATTATTTTCCAATGATTGAAATAAAATACATTAAAAATAAAAACATAGAAAAAACCAAAAAATATTATTATAAACATAAAAATAATTAATTTCCAAACACATAGTAAGACTCAACTAAGAAAAGAATGACCTTAAGCTAAGAGAGAATCAAAAGGATGCAAGAACAAGAGCGAGATGGAGCCACTACCAAAAAACAAGTAGAGAGGAGGATAACATCGCAATAAATAGAGATAGAAAGAATAAGGAGTTATATGTACAAGCTTCAACATGTGTGTGAAGTGTTTCTAATCTTTTTTGAATTAAAGAGTATGTTCTATATGAGAGGAAAGTATTTAAATGTAAACAATTATAAATTCAATAAATTGACTAGAGAGGTAAGTGACACCTCAAATTAACTAGAATAAATTTTATACGTAATTATAATAAATACATACACATAAAATTTAGAATAAGCTTATAAATATTTAGGAAGTAACTAAATTAAGGTTAATTCTTTAACGTTTATCCTTAATCTTAATTTGTGGTTACAAAAGGAGAGAAAACCTTTTACAAATAAATAAGAGAGTTAAAGGTACATAATATTCCATAACAATAAATATTTTATTTAAGAGGAATTATAATATATTTATAAAGAGAGAAGGGAAGATGCCACCAAAATTTTCAAAGATAAAAGTGTGATCACAAAGTATCTTCAATAATCTTTTTCGGACAATGTGGTCAATACAAAATAGAACAAAGACCAATAAGAAGGATTAATAATTCATAAAACTTGTAAGATAAATAAGCTAACATCAATATTTCAAGTAACCAATATTCTAAAAATATAATCTACATATATAAATTAATAAAAATAGATGTAGAACTAGATAAATTTGAGCTAAAGATAACTTCCATCAAAAAGTACATAAATGTGCATAAAAAGAAATTAATCAAAATAATCAAATCATATATCCTATGCAACAAAAATAAAGAATGTAATACAAAATATTTAGATTATTAAATAAAGACAAAAAAAAAAGTGTCAATAGTAAAAGATATGCTTCAAAAATTTATTAAAGAAGCATAACACATACACATAAAATTTTATATAAGATTCATCAATTTTTAGAATCCAAACAATTTTAACTTTTAAAACAATGTGATTTAGTCATTTTATAACAATTTAAAGTGTCATGAGTAGATTTAACATAAGATTTATATGAATATAATTTCCAATATTTACAGATACCATGGCTATATTTTTCACAATGTATACAAAATTTACATTTTTTAATCAAAACAAGAATATTTCAATCATTATAATTAAAATAAGATGCATTATAAGTCCATCAATGTAAATGATAATATCACTCCAAATTTTTATTAGAAGAATTTGAACAATATAGCTAAGACCTTTAGAATTTGCATTAAATTTAAGTAAAATAGATTCAATAATACCATATTCATACTTACCAAGTGCACCACTTAAATAGCCTATACAATGCATATTTTTTATGTTGGAGTTGGTAGAATAAGTGTATAAAAAAGTTGTGTTTTAATCAGACAATGAGTTTCATCAACATTATAGTGAGTACTATATGTAAAAAATGCAATTTTAATATATAATACGTCAATAGAAGATTTGATTTTCTCCATGTGTGTATTAAAAGAGTTTTGCAAAAGAAAAATAGTAAAATTTTGACAATGAATTTCATATTTAAGTGCAATAATTTTTTCATTTAAAAAAAAATAGTTTACATAGTTTTTGGAAAAACGAAAAAATGACAATTTAAAAATGGTAAAAACAAAAGATATAAACTTAACTATTATTGAAAAAGAGTCAATTTTTAAAAATATTAATTGATCCAAAGAACATTTAAAATTATTTTTCTTAACAAAAAAACACTAAAATCAATTAACTTAAAAATATAAGTCCACACTAAAACACCAAACATTATATAAAATTTTATAATATCTATAAATAAAACTTTAAAAATAAATTTAATTCTAAAATACAAATATTAGAAATGCTTTACAGAAAAATACACCCACCCAAAAAAAATTTAAAAAAAAAAATTCTGATAAGATTACAATACTAGGAAAAGAACCTTATCACCAAAAAAGCAAAAACAAAACAAAAACAAACATAACATCTTAAAAGCGTTATGCCAACCAGAGACTTGATATGATATAATACGAATTACTTATTAACAAAGATCAAATACGCAGAAATGAAGTTTTACAGCTGCGCACTAAAAGGAATAGAATAATGATAAAGTAAACACATACGTTAAAATATGCGAAGAATGTTTATGCTTAAAAAGACAGCTATTAAGAAAGCCAATAAAGATTTATACATTTATCTTAACGTAACCAAATGATTCCGAGTAAAAAGGTCTAGAAAAAAAAACTTTAAGACAATAACACATCACAAAGGAAACGAGATATGCTTCAAGAAGTAATCAAAGAAGCATAACACATCAAAGAAAACAAGAGAGATGTTTCGAGAAGTAATCAAAGAAGCATAATATATACATAAAATTATATATAAGATTCATCAATTTTTAGAATTTGAACAATTTTAATTTTTAAATAATGTGATTTAGTCATAATTTAACAATGTAAAGTGTTATGAGTAGAGTTAATATAACATTTACATAGATATAATTTAACAATGTAAAGTGTTATGAGTAGATTTAACATAACATTTATATAGATACAATTTGTAACATTTATAAATATTATGGCAATATTTTCCACAATGCATACAAAGTTTATAATTTTTAATCAAAACAAAAACATTTTAATCATTATAATCAAAATAAATTATATTATAAGTCCATCAATGTAAATGATAATATCATTCTAAATTTTTATTAGAAGAATTTGAAGCATTATAGCCAAGACTTTTATAATTTCCATTAGATTTAGGTAAATTAGGTTCAATAATACCATATTAACACTTACCAAGTGCACCACCTAAATAGCCTATACAATACACATTTTTTAAGTTGGAGTTGTTGGAATAAGTGTTCAAAAAAGTTGTGTTTGAAAAGAACAATAAATTTTATCAACATTACAGTGAGTACTATATGCAAAAGATAGTTTTAATATATAATACATTAATAGAAGATTATATTTTTTCCATGTGTGTATTAAAACAATTTTTCAAAAAAAAAAAAAGTAAAATTTTGACGATAAATTTCATATTTGAATACAATAATTTTTTCAATTTTTAAAAAATAGTTTACATAGTTTTTGGAAAAGTAAAAAAAATGCCAATTTAAAAACCATAAAAACATAAGATATAAACTTAACTATCATTAAAAAAAAGAATCAATTTTTAAAAATATTAATTGATCCAAAGAACATTTTAAAATATTCATTTTAATTAAAAAAAATAAAGATCAATTAACTTATAAATATAAGTCCACACCAAAATACCAAACATTAAATGAAGTTTTACAATATATATAAATAAATTAAAAACTGTAAAAATAAATTTAATTTGATCAAATGTTTGAATTAATAACAACTTTTATAAAAATTTGATATATATATATATATATATATATATATATATAATATATATATATATATATATATATATATATATATATATATATATATATATATATATATATATATATATGCATTAATAACAACTTTTTTAAAAATTTGATATATATATATATATATAATTTAACCATTAAACACTAAGCACTAAGCACTAATACATTAGAATTGCTTTATACAAAAGCACAAAAGAGAACCAAAATATATTCTGACTAATTACAATACCAATGAAAAGAACCTTATCAAAGAAAATGAAAAAAAACAAAAAACAAACATAACAACTAAAAAGCGTTATACTTAAATTATTATATTTATCCTCATTTTATTGCATTCCTATTGGAATAAATGGGGAATTTCATCTATTAACGGGAATGGGTGATTTAAACCTCTATGCTAGGTATAATTACCACCTATGAAATATCCATTCCGAAGATAAGATGCAACTTATAGATCTACATCATATTTATCTTCTTTTCATAGTTTACTATGATTATACATACCATTCATTGCCCATACTTAATATTAACTAGAAAAAAATTAATTTTAGTAAAGAGCATAGAGGGTGTGTTGAGTGATTAGAATGTTTGCACCAAATTCGTAAGGCTCCCTTTATTTCACCATTGGTCATATCATGGTCATGTGATGTTAATATAATTAGAGAAGATTTAGTTCCATACTTCACATAGGCATACTCACAATGAGTGGACATGTTCATAAGTGGGGATCGAGGAACCCATCATGCTATGTTTTTTATTATATGATATGTAGCCATTGAAGATTTGCTCAAAAAAAATTTATCATTAATATGTCTTTAATTGTTATCTTCTTATCCCACAAGCAATGTGTAACCATTGCAAGAATACCTATCTCAATTGAGAAGTATATGTTATTTTACACATTTCTTCTCTATCCTTTCTATGTTGATACAAAATTATTTCAGAAGTATCATATCTAATAACTCAACATTCATAAACAACTTGAGATAAATAGTATAAAGAATAGATGTCACATGACACAATTTTCACTTATACCCAAAATATATTTCCACCCAATATATTTGGGCCAAAGAAAGCTTGAAACTAAAGAAATGTTTGTGCCTTCATTATAATAAATTTCACATACCTAGCCAAATGGAGATCCTAGGTGAGTTTTCAATAAATCTCTTCCCTTTTATAAATTTGGAAACCAAGAGTTCCCTAATACAATGGGAAATATTCTTATCACTATCTAACTAATTGGCCTATCTATTGTTCATTGGGCTCCCTTATTTAAATTATTTTATTTTATCCTCTATAGAGCTTTGGTGCCATTAATTTATAGAATAATTAACTATTATTTGGAAATGCACAATAATTTGAAGAACAATGATCCCCATGTTGTTTTGATTTTTTTTTTTTTTTTTTGGCTGGTTATTTCTCTTTTACCTTTTACTTCTTTGTAGTCTACCTAACTACTTGTGACTTATTGCCCTAGTTTTTATTTTTTTACTATTATTCATAGTCCACTTTCATCTTAAATATTTTCCAAACTCTACCATATATTTCAAACTTGTACTTGTACTTATATATTTATATTTATTTTTTTATTTTATGTTTAATACCTAATTTCAGTATTATCTTTCATTGATTCCATTTTCCTAGTGGCTTTAGTTTTTATCATATTTATATAATGTGGCCTTTATTCATTTTATTTTTATAATAAGTATTTTCACATAGTAATTGCTAAGTCTATGTGGCTCGGGGTTTATTCAAGGACAATTCACACTTATCACTTATATGGATAACTTTTCATTTTATTTCATTACATTTCCTTTCAAATTTATCCCATGCACATGTGTATACACTTAATGATAATCTACTCTCTTGTGTTTATGTAGTCGATGCTTAAGGTGACACAAGTCCATGTTGCTAATGTGCTACACATATTAGAAGTATATAAGATGAATTGCATCATCAATGCCATTATTGTGTTCCATGCTCAATATAAATGTCCACTACTTAAGCTCCCACACTTGTTGTGCCCAATTAGATATCCCATAAATGTAAGTTATACAAAACATTACCATCTAATCTTATCATTATTATATAAATACAATTCAAACTCATCCAAAAACCACAGTTTCCTATACAACCTTAATTCATCATTATAACTCTATGATATGTAAATATATAATCGATTTTTCCAATGAAACAATAACCATATATATCTTATCATGTGACCGAATATATAATTATAAAAAAAGTTCATGAAAAAAATCATTATCTGAATTAACTCATATAATTAATTTAATGCATCCAACCAAAATTAATAATTAATCATAGGCTTAATCCAAGGCAAAGTTAAGTGGGGCATTAAATACTTCCCCCTTAAATAAAATTTATCCCCAAAATTTCATTGTCATAATAAGAATGTCTACAACTAATTTTATCTAAGATCATAGGTTATTACATGTAAATATTTATATAATCAATATAAGATTGCATACATGTGTTGATAATATTAAGAGAAATATATGATTTCACATGGGTTAGTATATTTTACACCATAATAAATTACACACAAATATGGAGAATATTACATTAATAAAATAAAAATCATAAGAAATCCATTTTCAACACTAATCCATGAGAAAATATCAAAGAACAATAGTCAATCAAAGTGATGCATAATAAATATCTCATAACCTAAAAAACGAAAAATAGAATATAATATAATAATGATAATCTAACATGAGGGTATTGGTGCACCACTACCCTATTATTGTTTATTTATTTATTAACAATTTCAGTTTTAGGAAAAAACCACTCTATATAATAATAGAATAGAATCTAATAATATATTATAGTAGTATATAATATATTATTACGGAATCCAATTGCTTAGATCGTAGTTAAAGGGTGACACGCATATACGCACCGAAGACTGCAGATTTTCAAATTTTCAAAACTGGGCGAATATATTATTACATTTAGGTTGTTACATAATATCTCCCAAGCAAGACAACTTTACATTTGCTTTCAGAAATCGATAGCCGAAATATTTAGGCGGCCTTGACCGACGAGAAATTATTATTGTATGGTTGATGACCGGACAACTTTCGGTTTGTTTCCACCCATCCATTTCATTTTCGCAGCTGTTTCATATTCAACGGACACTATGCACGCTACCTTTGAAATTTGACCGAAAATTCATATGGTTCTCAGTTCGTAAACCAAACTTTTCCCTATATATATCTTCTGAAACACACTACAAAGAAAAATAACATACAAAAGGAATTAAAAAAAAAGGAATATGGACACAAATTCATGGAGCGCGGCTTTTTATTCTATCCTCGCATGCATAGCTCTGTTATATCTGCTATTCTCAAACCTGTACTTCAGCAATGCATCCAAAAATCTGCCCCCTGGACCCCGACCCCTGCCACTAATTGGAAACATCCTCCAGCTAGGCAAAAACCCTCATGAGTCCCTCAGCCAGCTGGCAAAGGTTCACGGCTCTTTAATGACTCTCCGTCTCGGCTTCAGAACCACCATCATCGCCTCCTCCCCTGCAATGGCAAAACAGGTCTTGAAAACGCAGGATCCCACCCTGTCAGCACGCACAGTCATCGACGCTGCTACATGTCTCTCCCACAGCGACCACTCTTTCATCTGGCGGGACTGCGTGCCACGCTGGCGCACTCTCAGACGCATCTGCACCACAGAGCTCTTCTCCCCGAAGCGCCTCGATGCCCTTCAGCATCTCCGGAGTGTTCAGATCAACACCATGATAAAAACTATCTACCGAGATTCATTGCAGGCATCTGGCGTGGACATCGGCCACATGGCGTTCTTAGCAAGTGTTAATTTATTGGGAAACATGATATTTTCAAAGAATATGTTCGACGGTGCCTCCGAAAACTCACGGAAGTTTAAGGAAGCCATCACTACAACAATGGTGGTTAGCGCGGCGCCCAATTCGGTGGACTTTTTTCCTTTTCTCAGGATTTTAGACCCCCAGAGTGTGAGGCGCAAGTTAACCAAATGTATTGGGGTTATATTGGGGTTGTTTGACGAGTACATAGAGGAGCGGCTGCAGACCCTGAGAAATGAGGCGAGCCAAAAAGATTTTCTTGATATTTTGCTGGAGAATAAAACAGAGACGGGAGAAAATTTTACGAAATTGGAGTTGACACACATTTTCTTTGTAAGTATTTTTTTTTTTTTTTTTTCTAAATTTTTTATTGTAATGTATTTATAATCTATTTTTTTAATTTAATGTAATATAAATATATAAATTCGTGAGTTTTTTTTATAATTTGATTGATAACGTAATAATTATGTTATTTCATTATTTCTCTCAATTTTAAAATAAATTATTTTTTAATTAATTTATTTTGTTTTTTAATTGGAGATTTAAATTTTTATTGGAGATTTAATTAAACATTATTAATAAGGTGGGCGTATGATTAATATTGTCTTTAGAAAGTAAGTCTGAGTCCTAATGAAATAGTAACTTCCATATATTTTAATGAGGCTATAGAAATCAAGAGTTTTTTATACTTTAAACTCAGTTAAAAAGCTTTATAGTGTTTGTTTTGTAAAATCAATAACCCTATACCACAAGTTGTTGCTGGTCATAATTCTAATTTTTTAATAAATTTGGTTGAAAAGGTTAATTTTTTTTGTTATATGATTTCTACATTATATTTTTACGATTGATTCATATTTCTATAATTGATTCATTTCAAAATGTTTACTTTATTAAATCAATGATTTCAAAAAATTTAGAATTTTTATTACAATTTAATTTTAATTTAGAATTTATTTAATTTAGTATAATTATTTAATTTTTATTTAAAAAGATTCATTTACAATATAAATTTTTAATAATAAATAGTTTAATGTCAGGTTATATATCCTATTAAGTTTAGAATATCATTCTATTATAAAACTCACTTTAGGTTTTTTTTTTTTTTTTTTCTTTTACTAATAATTCAATTTTTATTTAGAGATATTTTTCTTTTAAATCAATATAAATGAAAAAAATTGTAAATTTCAATGGAAAATCTATATTTATATTTGTGTTATATGCTTTTATATTTTCTAATTTTTAGTTTTTATTATTGAAACTTTATCAATTATATTATAATTTTTTTCTTAACACAATATAAATTTAATTACTGGGAGTTTTCCTTAAATAATTTTTAAAATATGATCCACCACCTCCTCTATATCATATTATTTTATATTTAATTTCTATATTTTTAAGTTTAAATCTTGCCACCTATTCTAATAGATTATATATAAATATGTTAAAAATTTAAATTTATAAAATTATATGTTGAAGGTTTACAAATTTAAGATCATGTGTTTATAAATTTAAGATCTTGGCCAAGCTAAGTTTAGATTTTTCAAGTTTACTTTAATTTTATTTACATAGAAGTTTAATGATTATAATTCTTCTTAATTTATTTGTAAGGTTTTTTTTTTTTATTATTTGTTTTTATATAATAAGTATATTACATATTATTATAATAAAAATATAATTATCAATTTTTTTTCTTTTTATATAGTTGATTGGTTAAAAAATATTGATTCATGTTTTTATTTTATTATCTTAAAGTATTTTGGAAGATATGGTATTTATGGTTGTTATTCTTGTAGGACTTGTTTGGTGCAGGGACAGATACGACAAGTACGACAATTGAATGGGCCATGGCTGAACTTATACACAACCCTGAGATAATGAAAAAGGTAAAGAAAGAATTGGACGAGGTTGTGGGACAAGAAAGAATAGTGCAAGAAAGAGACATTGACAACCTTATTTATCTTCATGCAGTACTAAAAGAAACCCTTCGTCTCCATCCTCCTGCACCCCTTCTAATCCAACATAAAGCCCAAAGCTCCTGTGAAATAAATGGATATGTTATACCCAAGGACGCCCAGGTGTTTGTGAATGTTTGGGCAATTGGAAGGGACCCAGTATCATGGAAGGACCCTGAATGGTTCTTTCCAGATAGATTTTTAGAATCAAAGGTGGACTATAAAGGGCAAAATTTTGAACTGATTCCATTTGGATCGGGGAGGAGAATATGTCCAGGGTTATCTTTGGCTCATCACGTGGTTCACATAGGGGTGGCCTCTCTTGTTCAATGCTTTGATTGGTCTCTTCCAAATGCACAAAGTCCAAAAATGTTAGATATGAGTGGAAAGTTTGGAATCACACTCCAAAAGGCAGAGCACTTAGTTGTAATATCCACACCATGCATGCCGAATCATATCTATAACTAATTTCTTATGAAATAATGCAATAAATAGTATATCTAAATATAAATATTTGTAAAAGGGTGTCGGGCCTTTAAAAAAGCCATATTTACCTTTAGTAATAATAAAATATTAAAATGATTTGTGTGTATTTGCTTGTGTCAAATACAATTGTCTCCATGATAATTTAGAATATTAACAAAGATTTTTTGAAATTATTTATAGGGACCAATAATTTTAGAAATGATGTTAATTGAAATCACAAATTACAATTATGCTAGATTGTTAAAAAAATAATTATGAAATTATAGTTGAATTTTCAAAAATTATGTTTAAAATTAATCACCACATTTAATTTTTAAATGTTTTAAAAAAATTCATATGAAAATAATAATCATACTAAAATTAAATTATTTTGAAAAAATAATAGTAAAATATATACATAATAATATTATTAAAAAATCTAATTAATATAAATAAGATATATACAAAATAATATTCTTAAATAATCTAGCAATTATATCTATTAGATAGTTAAGCTAGCATTCAAAGTGGTTGATGTTATCTTTGGGTCCTACGTTAGTGGATAGTGTTGCATTATATTTTACTAATTGCTAAGTTCCTAATTTTTAGTCATACATTTATAAATTAATAATATGCATTCTTAAAATTTTATTGACTGAACAAAAATAAGTTATGTAAAGTTCTGGACATGATGTACAATTGTCTTTTAGTTATATATACTGATAAATGCAATTACACATGTCAATGCTAAAATTTTATTTTTATTTATTTTTAATTATATTATATATCCATTTCAACTAGCAATCAATTTTAAGAGTTTTTATTGCCAATTTTTATGTCGTAATGATATTTTTTGTGGTAGTGTGTTGTAACATGTCAGTTTTTAGATGATTTTTACTTATAATATTAAAATAATTGAAATATTTCATATGAATATGTAGAAGAATATTTCATAATATTTGATTTTAAACTTAGATTTGATAAGATATTATATTTTTTGGAAAGTTTTGATTGGCTAAAAATAAAATTATATTTGTTCAATTGATTCTTTTAATAGTTTACACGATAAAGACTAATAAGACATTTTTAGGTTGGATGTACACCTAATAGTGTTTTAACTATGGAGAGGGTATACACATTAAAGATGTCGAATAAGAAGGGTGAGAGTACAATTTTTACAAATTTAAAAAATTGGTGATTTTTTTTAGTAAGGTTTTTACAATGGATGAGTGCATTAGTACCATTGTCCTTCTTTAGGGATCTAGAGGAAATATTTGTTACCCTCATAATTGTTTTTGAAGAATTGGATGCATTGTGTTCTAGGGAAGAGAGAGAGAGAGAGAGAGAGAAGCCAAGGGAGTGGCTTTGCCAAATTTGCAGAAATGTTAGCCCCTCTCCCTCAGCTAACAAGTGGAGAGCTATGTGTAGGTTGTTACGGAGGCTGCATGCGATTAAATGGTTGCTTCATGGCTTTGCTCATGGTTAGTTTCACGCATCTCCATGGTGGGAAGATAATAAGGGCATAATCAAGGTGCAAGGGGCTCATAGATAGAGATAGAAAAACATAGACATTTTCCTTGATAGGGGCATCGAAGGGAGTAGGGTTGTAGATGGGTTTCATTTTGAAGGATCACTCTTGTCTGCAGTTGATGATATGCCATTGCCTTGAGGTAATGGAGAATGATCAAGCCCAGAATGTTGTTCAAGCTCATGATGACACTTGGGGAGGTGACCAGCTCAACGTGATTGACTAGTTATTGGTAGCTTTAGAAATATCTTTTTGTTGTTTCATTTATGGTGGTAATGGGTTTTGATAGGAATAAAACCTGGTTAAGTCTAAGAAAAGTAATTAAGTTTATATATGTCAAATATTTTATGTGAGTATATTTTGTCTATGACAATGATGCTTAAAATACCTTAACGGATAGTTCATTGAGCTAAAGCAAATAGTTTCTTTAAATTTTATGTTATTAGGAAAGAGAACCTTAAACTCTGATATTTATCTAAAAGAATTATAATATATTAAAAAAATATGCTTTCACAATTTATATGATAATAATTTCAACTTCTAAAATAAACTGTTTATACAATAATATATTAATTATTACTATAATAATGTAATATTTTATATATTAGAAAATCTAATTTTAAAAAGCATTGTTATTAATGATATAAAGGGTGACACACAAGCATATACGCACTGAAGATGTTGAACAGGAAGGGTGACATTGCAGATTTTCAAAAATTCGAAAAAGGGCGAAGAGATTTGAATAAGGTTTTTACAATGGATGAGTTTATTAGTATATGGCGGATCGATTCATTGCATTTATATTGGTCGTTATATATTATCTCCTAAGCAAGAAAATAGAAGTTTTGAATTTTACTCCAAATGGATGGGAATCACGACAAGTGCATTTGCTTTCAGAAATCAGTAGCTGAGATATTTAGTCAAAAATTCACGTGGTTCTAAGTTCATAAACCAAACTTTTGCTAACTTTTGAAACACACAACAAATAAAAATAACGCAACAAAGGAAATAAAGGAATATGGACACAAATTCATGGAGCACGGCTTTTTATTCTATGCTCGCATTCATAGCTCTGTTATATCTAGTATTTTCAAAGCTGTACTTCAACAATGCATCCAAAAATCTACCCCGTAGACCCCATCCCCTGACACTAATTGGAAACATCCTCTAGCTAGGCAAAAACCCTCATGAGTCCATCTACCACCTGGCAAAGGTTCACGGCTCCTTAATGACTCTCCATCTCGGCTTCAGAATAAACGTCATCGCCTCCTCCCCTGAAATGGAAAAATAGGTCTTGAAAATGCAGGACCCCATCTTCTCAGCATGCACAGTCGTCGACGCTACAACATGTCTCTCCCAAAATGACCACTCTTTCATCTGGTGGGACTGTGTGTCACTCTTGCGCACTCTCAGATGCATCTGCACCATGAAGTTCCTCGATGCCTTTTAGCATTTCTGGAGTGTTCAGGGCAACACCATGATAAAAACTATCTATAGAGATTCATTCTAGGCATCTGCTATGATATAATGGAAGGACCTTGAAAGTTTCTTTTGAGATAGATTTTTAGAGTTAAAGGTGGATTATAAGGGACAAAATTTTAAACTGATTTCATTTGGATTAGGGAAGAGAATATGTTTGGGGTTATTTTTGGCACATCTTGTTCAATGTTTCGATTAGTGTCTTCTAAATGCACAAAGACTAAAAATGTTAGATATGAGTGGAAAGTTTGGAATCATACTACAAAATGTAGAGCAGTTGGTTGCGATATTCACACCATGCATATCAAATCATATCTATAACTAATTTCTTATGAAATAACGCAATAAATATTATATCTCAATCTTTCTATAAAAGGGGGTGGGCACATTCAAAACCCACCTTTACCTTTAATAATAAAATATTAATTAAAATGACTTATGTGTATGTGCTTGTGTTGTATACAATTGTCTCCATGATAATTTAGAATATTAATAAGGATTTTTTTTTTAAATTTACAGGAAACAATAATTTTAGAAGGGATGTTAATTGAAATTATAAATTACAATTATGTTAGATTGTTAATTTTTATTTGACTACACATGATTAAGGTTCTTCCGATTTTTATATTTTGACTACAAATGAACAAACAATATTAATTAGTTAAAATAATTAATAAAAAAATTAATTACAAAAAATAATAAAGAGAAAGTAATTGCATATTTTTCTTTATTAGCATTTGCAAGATCTACAAGGCTTTTGTTCTTTGTCCATTTGTTATAATACGCTTGGGATTTTACATTTAAGTTCTCAATCTTGTTTAATATTATATCAAGAACAAAATCATTAAATCTATTACTCACTACAACACTTTGAAAAACTACATGGTTGAATAAAACATCAATTTTTGTCGACTGATGTTCAACCATTGAATACAATTGACTACATTGATTGTGGTTTAAAAAACATGCATTTATATCTTGGATCAATACTTTTGCCCGATACTCCCATGTTCTTAAATAATCAAGGTTATCAACAAAAAAAATAGTAACATAGGCCTTAGCATTCTCTGTCAATAAATGAGAAATCATAAAAAAGTACAATTATCGTCTGTTAGTGAAATCTCCTTAACATGGTTGCCTTCATTGATGTTGGGTGGAGAGTTGGGTGTACGAGGTCACTATAAAGGCCCAGTGGGAGGAGATCCCTATATCATATTGTAAAGGTTAAAAAAACCCGTGGGTGTGTTATTATCAATACACAAAAACTATTCATCCAAATCAATATTATGAAGAATTGTTGTTCCCATTGCACTGGGTAGACCACCAAGTGAAAAGTTTGGAAAATTAGAAGTTGCTACTGAACAATGCCACCACTCTATACTTGCCTAAACAAATATTTCATTCTTCCACTATTTACAGGGTTGGGTGAGGTGGTTGTGGTGGTGCTGTGAATTTATCCTTTGAGAAAGAGATTGCCCTTAAAATTGAACTAAAATCACAAAAATGACAAATAAAATAAAGAGAATATTAAATTACCATATAGTAAAAATGAAAAACTTAGTTTAATTTAGTGCAACGTTCTCTTATTGTTGCATATGAATTATAGAAGGTCTACCAGACGCTTTGCTATTTGCATTATAGATTGTGATACTCTATATGTAATAGAGGATTAAAAGATTACAATGATAAAATTATCATTTTTGTTAATTCAATAGAAGATAAGATTGTTTATGAAGCTATACCCACAACATGAGTGTAATTTTCCTATGGAACTTTAATAGAACTCTACGTGCATTTTCTTCTTACCAATGGCTGCAAGGACACTTGTAGAAATTATTATGTATTTCCCTCCATATCTGTGTGTGTCATTGCCTCAGTAGGTTGATGCCCCATCATTATTGTATTTCTTTTGGCAATTGTTTCATTTAATTTTTTATGTAAGAAAGAACCAAATATTTTTTTAAATTAACAAAATCAATATTTCTATAATTATTTTAAAATAATTATATTATTACTCAAAATGACCCCCTGAACTTCAATGGAGAATGTTTTGATAAACATTGGGGGACTAAGAGTTGTTGTAAATATCATTGCTTACAAATCAAAAACTGCCTCATTTTGTAATGCAATGATATAATTACAATAGAAAAAATGAGAATTTTAATTTCTAATAGCAAAGTTTCAATCATCTTTAATTTTATTTGAAATGGACATGCATCAGTCAAAAAAAAAAAGCACCAAGAGTATGAAGTGTTGAGGTGTGTTCACATTATTAATTTGTAATAATGTAATTATTGTTAGATAAAAAATAATACGTCAATAGTTGTTTGGTATATTATTATTATGCATGACAATAATATATGGGGTGATTTGTTTTAATTATTTGGTAGTTACTCAAATATATTGTTAGTAATAATATTTTTGTATATAGTGTTTGGCTAGTTGGGAGATTATTTGCTTGAGATATTATAGGGACTTCACCATCCCGAATATAAGAAACTCCACCTCACAATATGTGCACCAAATTCCAATACGAGTATCCTGTAGGTTGTTGGTTATCATCTTCTACAACTATCATGTCATTTGCGAAATTCACACCTCTGTTAGTGGGCTAAATCTTGTGTATACACTTCTAATAGCCTCATCTCTAAGTGATGCTTCCAATGCCTCTCTTAGTTTAACAGACATATTTATGGAGAGGTAACATTGAAATGACATAAGCAACCCTTTAGAAAATGATTGGGCATGTTTTTGGGTGAATCTCATAAGAGGGTTTGACCACTAGAATTTTAAACCTAGCATCATATGTATAGAGGCTCTCCAATAGTTATTTATTGATCCCTTTGAGTGAAATAATGTGCTGATAACTTAGGGATGTCAAACTCCTTGAGGAATGTGGCTTTTAGGAGGTCATACTCCACAATCATCTAATTGGGATCCAAATTTTGGTACTACGTATGCATATGATCTAGCAAAGTCATGTCAATTTGACGAGTGTAACTCACTTGGCACACCATATTAAATCACACTTATGGACATGTTTTTTGACATTATCAACTCTTTGATATTTGGGTAATCTCAAGGCCATTACATTGTGTGTGTGTGTGTGTGTGGGTGGGTGGTAGGTGCAGCGATTGCTCATGACTAGGGCCTACGTGGCTTGTGTTACCAATAAGCTGCTTAAAGGTGTTCCTAAGCCTTGAATTCATTCTACTAGTGGTATGGCTCCACCAGATACTGAAATAAGTTTTACCAAATTTATTTTGGTCATTTCAAGGACCTGTTGGGCTACCAATGGTCATATAGTGCTTATTTTTCCTCCTTGTGTTGAACTACTTATCTGAGGTCTTGTAGCCTCTCTCATAATTGTATCCATAACTACATTATTGCATGGTCTAAGTGGTTAGAAAGTAATTCTATAGTACATAAGACCTTCTTCCCATGCTACATATTCCCGTGCATTTTTTAGCTTCACAATGTCTTTGTCTTATTCTTATATAAATAATATTTCATGATTGATCACTTTATATAGATGATAACTTAACATTCCTTTGGAAGTCTCTTCTAATAATTCTTCTTTGGGGATTTAAGATTCTTTCTCTAAACTTTGTTCGAACTCCATAACATATACTTAGTTATAAAAAAAGTGCATGTAACCTTGGAGTCAGATCCCTCTTCATGCCATCCATGTTTTATGCGGGTCCTTATGACATGTCCTAAGTTAGTATCCCCCCTTTCCATAAGGTCCTTCTCAAAAATCACCTCATTTCAATCTCACTATACTTCCACCTTCTGTGCTAATGTTCATTTGGTTTCTCCATGTCGAAGCTTCCCTTGATATCCCTCACATACCATGCTTATTTCACCCTCTAACTTTCACATAGCTCACATGTAGATGGACTTATCCAATTATTTATAAGTTCTTGCTATCACCTCCTCTCACCATTACAGCAACAAAATTCAACATGTCTCAACAACAAAACCAAAATGTTGGTATAGTTCCAGAAAATTATGAACCCATACCGTGTGAACCCTTTAGGATATCAAAACATAATCTTCTAGTACCGTAATATCATGCAATGGGTCCTTACACATTCACCTAAAGCATAAAGAGGGGAACCAGGTAGATCATGTGTAGTTGTTAACAGTTGTGGATGCATTATCATGCATTCTACCTCTCGAGTGTTTTTTTATGTTGTCTCATCTACTGTTACTCATGTGTGTCAGTACTAAAGTTAGTTGGGCCTTATTTCATCAATACATGTCAATGAACTAACATGCACTTATCCAATGCAATAACACATCAACACTATTGTATCCAGTTATTCATACCACCATTAACAATGAAATATAATATGTAACATATTACTAATTTAATAATGACAAAAATGATTTATTATAGCCACAATTTATTTCAAAATCATAGTGAAAACAACAATGCCCATTATATTCAATTTCTTGATTACAAGGTGCTCATGGCACTTTCAAAACTATAAACTATCTTTGCGACTCATAAATCTATTTATCTATTTCATATGACACTCTAAACAAAATTTTATAGCATTTATTAAAGTATCAATCTCTATCTATTCTTATTTTCAGGTGTCCTCATTTTAAAGGATTTAAAGAGCCCTAAAAGTCATATGGTAGCTCAAATTCCACCATTTAGAAATTATTATCTCCACTTGGAAATTATTGTGACACTTTGATCGATGTCTGGTACCATGCCATTCTTTGTCACTACTCAACTGTCTATCAAGATCAAGATGTTAGTTATATAACTCAACCATTTATCCCCCTAATTTTTTTTATGGTTCCTGGATTCATAAAGATTCACTTGTCTCGCTCTTGATGCTTTGTCATTTACGTACACGTATGTATCCTTGTTATCTTGAGCCTACCTTATTGGCAATTCCTGATATGTATGTACACATAGAGTAAAGTTTGCATGTGCCACTCTCTTCTCCTTAGGTCTTATGAGACTCATATATGTTGTGAAAATACTCTTCATCTTGATTATACTTAACCAATCTCTAAAGTCAACATTTTTTCTTAAAATAAAATTAATAAATCTTTGTTTGATTATATAATTAAAATAAATATTTTTAGAGGTATCTTTTAACTATATTATTTGGATTCTATATATATATTTAAAATATGAATCTCCAAATAAACAATATAAATATAATGCTAATTCAACAATCTCATATACTATTAAAAAACTCGGTGAAACCCTAAAGTGCGATCTATAATTGTAGATTTGAATAATGATTGTATCGCATTATTTAAATACATTTTTTATTTTTTTGTCTTTAAAAAAAATTGTGTGGTTAAAGTTATAAAATCTTGATTATGTACAATCCATGAAGTTTGGAATAGTTATATTAGATATCATTAAATTATTATTATTTATTTAATAAATTAAAAATTAAAGTTATAATATATTTTATTAAATTATTAATATTCAATATAATTTATACTATCGATATTATATTGAATAATTGATTTATAATTTGATTTGAATAATTTAAAAGTAAAAAATATTAATTTTTTTTTAATCTTTTTCACTTTATATTTTCATTTTAAAAAATTATTTAAAATGTAACCAAATTTTTAAATAATAAATTAATTGATTATATTTTTTAAAAATATACAAAACAAAATTTTAATATATATTTTATTACATTAATAAAATCAAAATATCAACATTGTAAGATGTATATATTTAACTCATTAAGAATAATAATGTTAAGATGTATATATTTAATACATTAAACATAATGGTAAATGCTTATGGAAGTAAAAATAAGCACTTTTGAAGTTATACAAATTTCTACTTAAGTCCTGTTTTGTTCTCTTATCCATGACGATCGTTTTGATATATTTATTGATAAATATTTTAAAAAAAAATTGTTAGTTTATTTAATAAATAAATAAAATTATAGATTAAAATAAATAAATTTATTTTATTTTTTTATTTTATTTGTTTATTTGGTTTTTTCTTTAAATGTCGTCAATATCATTTAAAGTATTATTTTGGTTTTATTAATTATTATCTTTATCATTTGAATTATAATTTTTTTGATTATTTTAATATTTTTATTTATAATTTTAATTTTTTTCAATATATAATTTAATAATAAATATTTATATTGACATCATAGTTATATTTTTAATTAAAAATATAATTTCTTATTTTCTCAAAAAAAGAAAATTAAAACACATTTTTAATAAATATTATAAAAATTTAATATCCATTGATTTTTAAGTGCAGATATACACCAATAAATTTCACTTTCTAAATAATTAGATTTATAAATATACTTTAGAGAAATGAAATTTATCACTCTTAATGTCTCTAATAAGTTTCAAAAAATAATATATTACTACCTTTTATATAAATAAGAATTTTTTTATTTTGATACTTTTACAAAATAATTATCTATTATTATTTTTTTCCAATAGCATCATTGTAATCTAAAAATTACAAACCATTCCATGAAAACATAATAATATTGACAACCTAACATTTATATTGGATACATTTAAAAAACAAGTGCAAGCAACTTCTTGAAAAGTTTAATTTCTTTACAAAATAGAATTATTATTAAAAAAATTTGTTGGGATACTTACCATTGATATTGATTCAAAAAATTATTTTTCTATCAATAAATTAGTTGTAAGCTAAATGTAATGGTCAATAAAAAGAAAAGTATTGTTAAATATAATGGTCAATAAAAAAAAAGTGTTATTAAAGATTTTTCTTCAATAAAATAAAAGTAAGAAAAAACATCAAAAATTGTTTTAGATATAATTTTGTTGATAGTTACCAAAAAAAAATTGTATGTTAAGATTTCAATGATATAAATAAATTTTATAACCAACTTTAAAATGTCAAAATTTGTGTACCATCAAATAAAATTGTTAGAGAACCAAATAAAATATATAACCATTTCAAACATTCTTATCAAATAATATTAGTTGACTTATAAAATATTGTTCTTATCATTCTTAAATATAAAAAGGATCTTTTTAATACGATAAATTTTGATTAGATAGATAAGATTTATAATGAATTCAAGTAGATACTAATATGAAATTGGTGATTAATTATATGAAATGATATTATAATTTTTTTATAATTAATTATTTGATTTTAATCCATACATACATACATACATACATACATACATACATATATACATACATACATACATACATACATATATACATACATACATAAATACATATAAAATCATGTGATTTAAAGTTAAACATTAGTTTCTAATATTTAAATAATATATAAATGTGTTGGATTTAGTTTATTGATTATGTTATATAGAATGTAATTAGATATTTTAAAATATATTATCTTTTCAAAATTTTAATGAGAAATTTTCTACAAATAATTAGAATAAAAATAAAATAATAAATTTTGTTTTATAATAAAATATGTACATCACATATATTTGACATCTATTTTATATTTTAAATATACTTTATCCTTTAATGAAAAAATGAATCACCTTTTAAATCTTTTTATATTATATTTCTAAAACACAAAAATATCATGCAGAATTCTTTTCTCTCTTTTGAATAATTAACAAGACACACTTTTTCCCCTATCAACATTTGTATTGCAGCCCTTCATACTAATTGTATATAAGCAGGTCAATAAAATTGTTTTGAAATAAGCTCTAGAATATGCGTGCTCCCCTAGATAAAGCAACACAGACAGCATTCCTCGAACAAAACAAGATGTGATTGTTGACATTAAATTTTTAGTGCATTCCACGCATTCTCTAAATTCGCTTGACAATAAAGCATTATCATTGCCCTTTCACTTTCCAATCAAGTATTCGAATAGTTTTCATAATATTCTTATATGCATTATCAAGTATAATGGATGAACGAGAATAAGAACAAATTTAAAGCAACCAACAGTAGAATTCAGATAAATGGACCTTTCACAGCACTAATTTATGGCAAGTGAAACATTCTACCATCAGAAGCAAACTACAAGAAGAACCTACAGTGCTCACAATGGATAATGGTGGGATTGGAGGGGGCGATTCTTGTAGGAGGCGGCGCAAGTTGCGGAGGCGGCGGAGGAATCAGACTATTCGGTAGCGGCACTGGAGTGCAAGCCGGTGCTGGAGGGAACAACAACCGTGGCGGCGTCACCGTCAGTGGAGCTGGTGGCGGAGGAGGCAGCAATGTCGGCGGAAATGGAGGCAGCAGCGATAGCAACGTCAGCGAAAATGGTGGCGGTGGCGGCCGTTAGGCGTAGTGCACGTTAGTAATAATTAATATTTATTAATAGTTAATAATATTGAAATAATTTTACAAAAGATCAAATATAAATAATATATAAAATATCAAATTATATGAAAAATAAATATACATATATTTTATTTAAACATTTTTAAATTGATAATAATATAATTATAAAAAAATTAATAACATGTTTTTTTTTAAATTTATTTTTATTAATAATATATATTTATAAATAGGATTCAAGTTTCAATGGTTAAACTTCCACTTAAATTAAAGGAATATGGCATAGATGGACTTCACCATTAAAAATATGATGATGATGATGATGATGATGATGATGATGATGATGATGATGATGATGATGATGATGATGATGATGATGATGATGATGATGATGATGATGATGATGATGATGATGATGATGATGATGATGATGATGATGATGATGATGATGATGATGATGATATGTAATCTATTCAATAATTAAAACATGTGAAAGGATTTTTACGTGTATGTATACTTGAATTTTATAAATTCCAAATTAATTATTATATAATATAAAAAGTGTTATTAAAACTTGTTGTGTACCAAAAAATTTATTGGTTTAAAAATTGTACTTTTCCTACACATCTTTGACTATTGTATTAGTTTTTTTAATATATCATATTGATTTAGCCAACCGGAGTATAATAGGGAATTTTGTATTATTATATGAAAAAATATTTATTTTTAAGAGATTTTATATTTTCACAGTTTATAATGAATAAATTAAGTATTTCTTTGGAAAGTATTGCGTATGAAATTTTTGGATCGATGATTCAAATCAGCATGAATAATTTATCTTCAGGGAACTTGATTGATAATATTTCTTGTTTTAATGATAATATTTGAATAAGAATATTTAAAAGTGAAAACAACTTTAAATAGTTCAAAAATATTTATAATACTAAAAATATGTTTTAGTATTAGATTTTGTAAAAACTCTGAATTTAAAAATTGATCTATGAATTGAATAGAATATCTATTTCTAATAATTTTACATTTTAGATATCAAAATATTAGAATGAGATTTAAATGATTATAAAAATTCAAAGATTTTACGCTTTCACAATTTATAATATTGTATTATCTTTTTTTTGAAAAACTGTATTGATTTTTTTTGCTCAATGTTTCGGATCCTCTTTGGTGATCTTCCATCAGGAGAAAAAATTAATGTGGAACAATAGGACCTATCAGTTTTTAAAAGTATGAAGAATTAACCATTGTAAAAAATTTCTAAATTAGTAAATTAGCTATTGTTAAAAGATTCTAAATTGAAAAATAAACCAAAAAAAAAAATAGAAAAAAAAAATCACGTCATTAAAATTTAAAAAAAAAAGCTAAATAAAACAATTATTACTAAATAAATTAACAAATACCATTAAATTCACAACTATAATTAAATAATTTAAAGACATTAAAAACATTAATAACAACACAACTATATCTAACATTAATAATATCATTATAAATAGTTACTAGATAATTAATTATAATATTATCGATTATAACCAAATTAGAAATATCAAGATCCATTAAAAATACTTGATGATAAATAAAACACTGAGATCACAAAAAAATGTCTAAGTATGAAAATTATAGAGCTGAAAAAAAACCTCAAACGAATATGGTTCGAATGAAGTTTGAGATTTACATACCTAAAAAAACCCTCATCGAATCAAGCATCCCCCAATAATACCTTACCATTATATAAAATTTTAAGTTGCCTCCAATTAACTGTTTTATCACACTGACCACTCGACGCCAAATGTTATTTTTTTGTTTGATCTTTGCTTTGTTGAGGGAATTTAAGGCCATTGAATGGGACATGCAATAAAACATACTCGAAACATATGTCCTAAGAACATTGGCAAGATTTAGAATTTTCTTACTTAAACTGCGTTAGTTGTCTATTATTTTAATCTTTAATTTGACCTCTTTTTGTGATTTTGGTTTTTTTAATTATCGTCAGTTGCTTTTAATGTGTTTTGGTATTTCTAGTTTGGTTATAATCAATAATATTATAATTAATTATCTAGTAATTATTTATAACCACATTATTAAACTTAGATATAGTTGTGTTATTATTGTTTTTAACGTTTTTTAAATCATTTAATTTTAATTGTGATTTTAATGGCATTTGTTAATTTATTTAGTAATATTTATTTTATTTAGGTTTCTTTATTTTTAATGACATAAATTCCTTTTTTTATTTTTATTTTGGTTTATTTTTCAATTTAGAATATTTTAAGAATAATTAATTTATTAATTTAGAAACTTTTTACAATGGTTAATTCTTCATACTTTTAAGAATTGATAGATCTTATTGTTTCACATTAATCTTTTCTCTTAAAAGAGATCTCAAATTTTTAAGCATAAAATAATCAATATAATTTTTTTAAAAAAACAATACAATAATTATAAAAATTATATATCTTAAAAAAAATATATCATTATTTTCACGCTATTAACTTTAAAAGATAAAATGTGACCATATCAACTCGCATCAACCGTGACAATTTATTACGTTCCCTGAATTACCCGTTGATTAGGACATATGCTTGACATCCCCTTTCCATTTTTTCTCTTGACCGATATTACGAAACCTCGTAGAATTAAGTGTTCCAAATGTGCTACGTCTCCCTATATTTTTAAAGGACAAACATGTCTAAACACACAGCCGTTAGAAAATGTTGGCCCCCATTGGGGAAAGAAAAACATTGTCACCTGGGTGATGTGCTATGATTATGTGGTTCCGTGACCTGTCTACTTCGTGGAATTGTCCTCACATGTTTTGGGTGGTCAAGGGAAGTGGATCCCTGGTGTTGACAGAGGAAAAACATTTAATGTGGAAGCTTTGATTTGAATTTAATAGCTTTTATTCTCCATCAAATGGGAGCATTGCTATACTTAGCGTTTACTTTCAGAGTTAGAAAATTCAAAATGGTCATGTATTTGATTGAAGTTTTTAAGAGTTTTTTTTTCGAGTAACAACAATCATAGCCATATAATGAAAATGCAAATATAGATCACATTTCGTTGATATTTGAGCCTTACGACATGTATACCAAGGTAGTTTTTAAATGGGAGTCCAAAGTGAGGAGCCCAAAATTTGAAGGACAAAAGTTATTGGCAATGGTAGATATATTGCAATCATTCCATATTATTTCTGGATGTTCGGAGCAATATACATACATTCTCCCCTTTAAGTTCAAAAGGGGTCTCAAACTGCTTATACCTTTTCTTTGTGGAATAAACCGCCTCTCATACAGAATACAGTGACTTGTAAAATACATCACCATATATGTGAAAAACACCACCACCACGCAGACTTCAGTCTGTGTTGAACACATTCCACGCCTCTTCTCTTTGGCGTTCTATGCATCTTCAGAGCATCTTCTTATCTACGGAGCAGTCACACTTTACTCGATAACCGGGATGCTGGGCCTTCCTTGGCTTCCGCGCTCTTCCATGATCTGGTCCTTATCACTCCTTCCACTGGGCATGCTTCTGCTGCGCTCCATCAACTCTTCAACGAGCGATTGTCTCCCTCCTTGTAGCTACGCACTTCTTCATCTGCTGGTCCACACGATCCTTTCAGCTTATCGACCGTCACCAAATCAGTCATAATAAAAATCTACACTACATACAATGTTATGGCATTCACAACACGGCTATAAAATCCTTTCATGATCTCCTTGGGTCTGCCTGGACTGTGATCACTAACTGAAATGGCTCGCGAATGTAACGGTCAGAAAGAATCGTTGCTTCCACAAGGGCACTATCAGATAGTCGGACACCATGATGCAACTCTTATATGCCATCTCCAGTCGAGCTTCTCGCTCACGGATGCTCCTCTTTCTCTTTTGCTTCTTCGCCACTGTTTCTTCTTATCGCCTACTGCCTCGATGACCAGACAGTCGTCCTTCATTATAGCACGAGCCGCTGCTGTTTCTAGACTGAGCCTGATTTACAGGGATATTCCTTCCGTCTACTTCTCTGACTGCCGCTCCTGCGCCTCGGCCTCTTCTTCATATCTTCGACGGCACTGAATATTTCATCCTTCCATGCATATCTATACTGGTTAATGACCTTGTTAGTAGAAAAATATGACACTGTTATGATTCTTCGCATCTTTCTCCAGTTCTCTGGACAAACACCATGTCTTGTCTTTTGCTAATCCAGAAAAAAACACCACTTTTGCATACCTCACTTGGGCAGGTTCACAAACTTTGATAAACTGAATTTTGGATAGGCACTTAAAACAACATAAGCCCAGACAACAGCTCGCTGCTTTATGCAAAGATATGATGCTAAAAATATTGACAGACTTTCCTGGAATGAACACGTACTGGGTGAATGCTTCAACATATAGTCATGGACAACGGCTTGCAACACACCGCAACATAACCATAGGGACCTGGACGTTCACAAGGAAATGAGCTACGGCTCAAACAAAATAAACAAACTTGATTAGACACATGCTCATACGCAAAATAGACAACCGAGCAAACCTTTTGGCTCTTCAACTTCTTCTACAACTTCCCTGAATTGACTCCATGGGCTCTGATACCATTTGAAAGAAACTAAACTGCCGACTCCATGGGTTCTGATACCATTTGAAAGAAACTAAACTGCCTACAGGCAGACCGTGAAACCATTTCTAGGGTCTAATCAGACCAAACAGGCAGTTGAGATAGAATTTCTAAGAAGCAAACTAGCATTCGGAGCTACAGCGCTTAGACCCCTGATTTAAGTGACAAACCATTTACAACATTGAACACATAGATTAAGTACAAACAAACAACTTCTATTATCATACATTAATAGATTGCCAAAAAAATAGATTACTATAGCTATTCTGAGGCCCATAACACCTTAACTTAATGGTCGTTCTATAACGCCATCACAACTAGATTTAATGACCATTCTGAGGCTCATTCATCCTAACAACTTCAGCTAAGATGCACTCTGTGCATACTCAAAACATTACATATAATCTCCTTATAAACTTGATCGTAGAACTCTCTAGAAAACCTTAGAAATGTCACAAAGACTCTAAGCTCTGCCACTAAACAAAATAAATGCATTAATTAAACAGTTGTCATATCATAGCTTCCGTTGATCACAAAAATTAAATAAGAAGTAAAACTTAAATGCTTATTGAGAGTTAGATGGAGACCTTCGGCGAATATCTGCATGGATTTGATTGCCATCAATATAGGTAGGCTAGAGTACCTACGTGGCTACGGCCATATCTTCCAATAGGTCTAGAACCAATACAGGCACAGAGGGAGGCCCGAATCTCCATTAATGAAACAAATCCTCGTTATCCCGAAGGAACCCAAACCTAATAAAACCAACAAATAAATCATACCAATAAAAAGATCATGGGAATCCCTGATGGGCCCCAGGCTGAATTTGGTTGGGTCAGAAACTAGAGACAATAATAGGGAAAATAGGTTTTATAAATTGGCTCTTAAGCCATTCCCAGGCACAAGGGAGCCTAGGCTGCCAAAAGTACAATCCAAAACGACTCAAACTTAGCCATGATAACCAAAGAGACCCAAGTTTTCCAAGAGTTGAGTTTAGTGGTCACAATATGAGAGGTTTCACTTGATCGAAGCCCAAAAAGTGTGGTCAAATCTATAGGGAAGGACCAGTCATCTGGGTTGAATCAGTTAATCCCTTGCAAAGAGAAGAATTTAAAAATGTTCCAAGGCCTTGGAACCCTAAAATAGCCCTACAGCTTAAATCATGGAAAACACTATTTTTTAAAAAATAACTGGCATTTTAATACCATAACTGCATTCAATGGGAAGCCTTAAACAAGGGAAAATCCAATCTAAAACATTGAACAAAATATAAGGCCCTTCATGCCAATTGTTAGAAAAAGCAATTCTTACCAACAAAGAGTTTCTGCTAAAATCTAACAACATTCCTCTAAATCTTTATTAAACTTGGATCTTGAAGTCTAGATTAAGGGCTGATCATACCAAACTCGAATATGGGACTATTAAACCAAACGCGGTCAACAATATGGTCCATTCTAATGGAGCCTTCGTACAAAGATAAGGAAAATAAATCATAAAACCCAGAACAGCGAGTGCTTGCACTGCCTTTAAAAATAGAGCCAAAAGAGCCTAAATAGATGACCATGTACTCACCTTTATGTATGTATATCAAGGCATCAGAAGGTGTGTAGAGAGATCCAACATAGAGCCCAACCTTGATCTTAGCCACTTTTAAACATATTCTAATTTTTTGGATGAAAATAGGGGACTGAAAAAATAGGGGAAGGTGATGTCCAATTGAGTATTTAGAAAAAAAATAGGGGTTTGAATATTTCCCGAAGGAGGGAGAAACTTCCACCAACAGAAAGGATAAAAAAACCATCCAAAATCCATTCAGAAGTAGGGGAGTACCTCTCTAAAATCTCAAACAGCTCCATACGTTCCAAATACACACCCTCCCAGTCAAGAATGCGCTAGTCCTGTCAGGGATCAAACCCCCCCAAACCCAACAACAAAAAGGAGCAAAAGGTAGGTCGAGAACCCACAACTTCCAATGCTTCAAAAACAACAAGCTCCTAGGAACCAACGTTAAGCAAATCTGAATCATCTGCATCATCTCTACGACCGTCATCATCCTCTTGCCTTAACAATTGTTTTGGTAGGTAATAATAAGATTATTTTCTTTACGTTTTTCTTTTTTTAATTATCACAATAATAATTAATTACAATAAAATCATATTTTTAATTTTTTTTTGGTTGAATTGGGTTAGGTGATGGTGAATTATGTAAAGATAATTTTAAAACAATAAAAAATTAATATTATTAGTTTATTTAGATTTTTGTCATAATGTTTGAGTCACCATCTTATAATATATTTATGATAGTTTTCTTTATATATTTTTGATGGTAGGAAGCATAAAGACCAACTTTTGAAAGTTATTTTATGACTTTTTCTTGTGTTTTTGGTAATAGGAGGCAAAAAAAGCCATCATTTCATAACTTTGTTCTCATATTTTTGGTAATAGAAAGCAAATGACCCACTTAATCATACAAACATAATCTAAGGCAAATGACCCATTAAAACATACAAACATCATAACGTTATGTTAATATATGATGAACAATGAATGGATAATTTTGTGCATCTCAATCTCTATCTTTATTTAATATGATGATATTTTTTGGTCAATTATGGCAGGTTTTTGTCATTTCTAGTAAGCCACTGATGGGTCTTAATCTTTCTTCGATGCTTGGTGATGTAGTGATAGTTAAGAGATATAATGAAGGATGGCCTTAGACCATACAACTTAAGATTATAATATTAAAAAATGAAAAAATACACATAGTACAAGTGCAAAATAGAAAATAATAAATTTATCATTATTGTTTTCAAAGAGGAAATTATAAAACACGTATCTAAATTATAATTTTGAGTTTATTATAGACTAAACTACATGTAATTTTCTAATACCAATTCATTAATGGATGTGTTTCACTCCTAAAATATTACCCAAACTTGTAAAATCTTCTACAATTCTCTAGTTGTAGGTTTTTAACTAGGTGGACAATAAATCAATCTCCAAAAACATCTAACTAGCTAAGTTGAACCCTCTCTATAATTGAACCCATTATCTTATCAAGGCATTTCCAAATATGTTTATAGAATTCCTAGCCATTCATCTTCCCTTCCTCAAATGTTTTCTCTTCTTATTTTGATTTTTGTTTGCCTTTATTGCGTTATGCGGTGCCTCTAATAGGTGCAAAAAACCCTAGAAAATGTGGAGTCAAACTAAATTTTTTGGATCTAACATTAGAAACGTTAAATCCTAAAGAAAATTATAAATGTTTAGGAAGATTTGACTAGAAACACAATCACATGCCATGTTTTGAAGTTATGAGACACTTCATGAGGGTGTATATATATATATATATATATATATATATATATATATATATATATATATATATATATATATATATATATATATATATATATATATATATATATAATGAGATGGTATTGTATAATGTAGCATATTTTGGGATTTTATTGAATTTCATAATGGTTTGTTGTGATCTCTTTTAATAGATGATGTGTGTGTGTGTGTGTGTGTGTGTGTGTGTGTGTGTGTGTGTGTGTGTGTGTGTGTGTGTGTGTGTGTGTTTCATACATAATGAGAGATGTCATGGTGCACTATAGAATATTCTCGAATTTTAAATAAACTTGTAAGTGCATACCATTTTCTAATTTTAAAAAATACTTTCTAAGGTCATATTACAAGATTCAATAGTTGGATCCACCTCCCATGATACTCCAAAACAAACCAATGTTGAAAATATACACTACTATCTCTCACACAAATATGAAGCGAAAATAAGAAATCATATATACTTAATCTTGCCAAATTAATATGGATAGCCTAGTCTTGGCTAATTATCGAAACTCATTCTTGGTTAGGATCTAAGTTTCTAGTTAGGGACATCAATAAAAAACTACACAAAAGTTTCTCAAAAATTAAAATAGATCTCAACATCAAAAAAAGAGCACCTAGAAGCATATACAAACACTATAAATTTATTCTCATTGTGCATCAAATATAAAACCCTCATTTAAATTGGGGTCACTAATTACATTAACATATAATATTATTTTATTTATTGTCATCACTTAAATTTTAACCTTTCTAAATTGATATATAATTTTATATTCGCATAGTTACAATATCATTTGATAATAACTGTTAGAGAATCCAAAGAGTCTATAACAATACCACAATATAAATATGAAATGAAGTGTTCATCAACCATGTCACATAAAATATTATTATTTGTATTATACTATAATATAATAGTCAATAGGCCACTTTATACTTTCACACACTATACACATGAGAGGGGTCCCAAGTTCTCATGTGGATGACACAATCACCAATTTTAGTTTTCTTTGTATACCACTAGCATAGTCTCTTTATATCCACATGACCCTACTCAGTAAGTATCATCACAAAGAAAATGTGAGGTGCTCAATAACCACACATGAACAATGAACATATTGGAATTTGAATTCTAATGTATCCATGGATTAACACTTAATTATTTTTAATAGAAATTGAAGTGTCAAGCTTCATTATCATGACATGTTTCATGATAATAGATAACCCATGGAAAAAATTCCCATGTGAATAATGGCCATGGAATCTAATCATAAATATTCACCATTTGGGTCATGCCTTTAAATAAAATAGTTCCATGTTTTTTTAAAAAGGATATAGATTCTATTATACCTAGGTTTCCATGAAGTCATAGAGCATGCCTTTAAATAAAATAGTGCCATGTTTGTTATAAAAAGGATACAAATTCCATTATACCTAGGTTTCCATGAAGTCATAAAAAATGACACCCATGTTATACGTGGCCTCCTAAAAATAAATAAACTCTAAGATGGCCATTCACATATCAACACATTCAATATAATAATGAATGCCCCAAGTTTTATTTGGAAATCTTGATCTTCTACCTACCTTCATCACACAATGTTATGGAGTTGCAATATTCCAATTTGATGTTTTATTATTTTTTTGGTCTCTATGAACATGTTGAATTCAACATTTACACTTATGTCTACTCATGTTTGAATCTCTTCATCACTATGCATGCCATGGTGACTTCAAGTAACCTTGTACATCATGCTCTAATTTGGCCCCATGTCTTCATGTTTAACCTTTTCTAAGCCCACTCAAGATGACATGTTACAATCAAAGAATATTCACATAGTCATAAAGTGCATAGAACCTATAATTCTTTTATATCCATAAATAGTTGAGGTGGGTAGATCTCTACCAAGTGGCATGTTCATAGAAGGTTTCCAACAATGATCTAAATGTATAAAGTCTCAATTCCATTAAATAATACGGATCATGTTATTAAAATTTAAGTTATAAGGCTATTCACACATCTATCTAAAATTAGTATAGTAATGAATTGAAACATAAAAGTGTAAGTGAGATATACTTGAAACTTTCAGGTTGAGTTTAAGTGCAAGCATATATAATGGTGGCATGTATCACAATCATTGTGTAATACCTTCATGGGCTCGATGGAGTGGTCAAATAATTTTTAAACATGACCTTTATATGACTTTGAGTATTGGATTTGTGCCACATGATATGAAAAATTATTTTCCAATGATTGAAATAAAATACATTAAAAATAAAAACATAGAAAAAACCAAAAAATATTATTATAAACATAAAAATAATTAATTTCCAAACACATAGTAAGACTCAACTAAGAAAAGAATGACCTTAAGCTAAGAGAGAATCAAAAGGATGCAAGAACAAGAGCGAGATGGAGCCACTACCAAAAAACAAGTAGAGAGGAGGATAACATCGCAATAAATAGAGATAGAAAGAATAAGGAGTTATATGTACAAGCTTCAACATGTGTGTGAAGTGTTTCTAATCTTTTTTGAATTAAAGAGTATGTTCTATATGAGAGGAAAGTATTTAAATGTAAACAATTATAAATTCAATAAATTGACTAGAGAGGTAAGTGACACCTCAAATTAACTAGAATAAATTTTATACGTAATTATAATAAATACATACACATAAAATTTAGAATAAGCTTATAAATATTTAGGAAGTAACTAAATTAAGGTTAATTCTTTAACGTTTATCCTTAATCTTAATTTGTGGTTACAAAAGGAGAGAAAACCTTTTACAAATAAATAAGAGAGTTAAAGGTACATAATATTCCATAACAATAAATATTTTATTTAAGAGGAATTATAATATATTTATAAAGAGAGAAGGGAAGATGCCACCAAAATTTTCAAAGATAAAAGTGTGATCACAAAGTATCTTCAATAATCTTTTTCGGACAATGTGGTCAATACAAAATAGAACAAAGACCAATAAGAAGGATTAATAATTCATAAAACTTGTAAGATAAATAAGCTAACATCAATATTTCAAGTAACCAATATTCTAAAAATATAATCTACATATATAAATTAATAAAAATAGATGTAGAACTAGATAAATTTGAGCTAAAGATAACTTCCATCAAAAAGTACATAAATGTGCATAAAAAGAAATTAATCAAAATAATCAAATCATATATCCTATGCAACAAAAATAAAGAATGTAATACAAAATATTTAGATTATTAAATAAAGACAAAAAAAAAAGTGTCAATAGTAAAAGATATGCTTCAAAAATTTATTAAAGAAGCATAACACATACACATAAAATTTTATATAAGATTCATCAATTTTTAGAATCCAAACAATTTTAACTTTTAAAACAATGTGATTTAGTCATTTTATAACAATTTAAAGTGTCATGAGTAGATTTAACATAAGATTTATATGAATATAATTTCCAATATTTACAGATACCATGGCTATATTTTTCACAATGTATACAAAATTTACATTTTTTAATCAAAACAAGAATATTTCAATCATTATAATTAAAATAAGATGCATTATAAGTCCATCAATGTAAATGATAATATCACTCCAAATTTTTATTAGAAGAATTTGAACAATATAGCTAAGACCTTTAGAATTTGCATTAAATTTAAGTAAAATAGATTCAATAATACCATATTCATACTTACCAAGTGCACCACTTAAATAGCCTATACAATGCATATTTTTTATGTTGGAGTTGGTAGAATAAGTGTATAAAAAAGTTGTGTTTTAATCAGACAATGAGTTTCATCAACATTATAGTGAGTACTATATGTAAAAAATGCAATTTTAATATATAATACGTCAATAGAAGATTTGATTTTCTCCATGTGTGTATTAAAAGAGTTTTGCAAAAGAAAAATAGTAAAATTTTGACAATGAATTTCATATTTAAGTGCAATAATTTTTTCATTTAAAAAAAAATAGTTTACATAGTTTTTGGAAAAACGAAAAAATGACAATTTAAAAATGGTAAAAACAAAAGATATAAACTTAACTATTATTGAAAAAGAGTCAATTTTTAAAAATATTAATTGATCCAAAGAACATTTAAAATTATTTTTCTTAACAAAAAAACACTAAAATCAATTAACTTAAAAATATAAGTCCACACTAAAACACCAAACATTATATAAAATTTTATAATATCTATAAATAAAACTTTAAAAATAAATTTAATTCTAAAATACAAATATTAGAAATGCTTTACAGAAAAATACACCCACCCAAAAAAAATTTAAAAAAAAAAATTCTGATAAGATTACAATACTAGGAAAAGAACCTTATCACCAAAAAAGCAAAAACAAAACAAAAACAAACATAACATCTTAAAAGCGTTATGCCAACCAGAGACTTGATATGATATAATACGAATTACTTATTAACAAAGATCAAATACGCAGAAATGAAGTTTTACAGCTGCGCACTAAAAGGAATAGAATAATGATAAAGTAAACACATACGTTAAAATATGCGAAGAATGTTTATGCTTAAAAAGACAGCTATTAAGAAAGCCAATAAAGATTTATACATTTATCTTAACGTAACCAAATGATTCCGAGTAAAAAGGTCTAGAAAAAAAAACTTTAAGACAATAACACATCACAAAGGAAACGAGATATGCTTCAAGAAGTAATCAAAGAAGCATAACACATCAAAGAAAACAAGAGAGATGTTTCGAGAAGTAATCAAAGAAGCATAATATATACATAAAATTATATATAAGATTCATCAATTTTTAGAATTTGAACAATTTTAATTTTTAAATAATGTGATTTAGTCATAATTTAACAATGTAAAGTGTTATGAGTAGAGTTAATATAACATTTACATAGATATAATTTAACAATGTAAAGTGTTATGAGTAGATTTAACATAACATTTATATAGATACAATTTGTAACATTTATAAATATTATGGCAATATTTTCCACAATGCATACAAAGTTTATAATTTTTAATCAAAACAAAAACATTTTAATCATTATAATCAAAATAAATTATATTATAAGTCCATCAATGTAAATGATAATATCATTCTAAATTTTTATTAGAAGAATTTGAAGCATTATAGCCAAGACTTTTATAATTTCCATTAGATTTAGGTAAATTAGGTTCAATAATACCATATTAACACTTACCAAGTGCACCACCTAAATAGCCTATACAATACACATTTTTTAAGTTGGAGTTGTTGGAATAAGTGTTCAAAAAAGTTGTGTTTGAAAAGAACAATAAATTTTATCAACATTACAGTGAGTACTATATGCAAAAGATAGTTTTAATATATAATACATTAATAGAAGATTATATTTTTTCCATGTGTGTATTAAAACAATTTTTCAAAAAAAAAAAAAGTAAAATTTTGACGATAAATTTCATATTTGAATACAATAATTTTTTAAATTTTTAAAAAATAGTTTACATAGTTTTTGGAAAAGTAAAAAAAATGCCAATTTAAAAACCATAAAAACATAAGATATAAACTTAACTATCATTAAAAAAAAGAATCAATTTTTAAAAATATTAATTGATCCAAAGAACATTTTAAAATATTCATTTTAATTAAAAAAAATAAAGATCAATTAACTTATAAATATAAGTCCACACCAAAATACCAAACATTAAATGAAGTTTTACAATATATATAAATAAATTAAAAACTGTAAAAATAAATTTAATTTGATCAAATGTTTGAATTAATAACAACTTTTATAAAAATTTGATATATATATATATATATATATATATATAATATATATATATATATATATATATATATATATATATATATATATATATATATATATATATATATATATATATATATATATGCATTAATAACAACTTTTTTAAAAATTTGATATATATATATATATATAATTTAACCATTAAACACTAAGCACTAAGCACTAATACATTAGAATTGCTTTATACAAAAGCACAAAAGAGAACCAAAATATATTCTGACTAATTACAATACCAATGAAAAGAACCTTATCAAAGAAAATGAAAAAAAACAAAAAACAAACATAACAACTAAAAAGCGTTATACTTAAATTATTATATTTATCCTCATTTTATTGCATTCCTATTGGAATAAATGGGGAATTTCATCTATTAACGGGAATGGGTGATTTAAACCTCTATGCTAGGTATAATTACCACCTATGAAATATCCATTCCGAAGATAAGATGCAACTTATAGATCTACATCATATTTATCTTCTTTTCATAGTTTACTATGATTATACATACCATTCATTGCCCATACTTAATATTAACTAGAAAAAAATTAATTTTAGTAAAGAGCATAGAGGGTGTGTTGAGTGATTAGAATGTTTGCACCAAATTCGTAAGGCTCCCTTTATTTCACCATTGGTCATATCATGGTCATGTGATGTTAATATAATTAGAGAAGATTTAGTTCCATACTTCACATAGGCATACTCACAATGAGTGGACATGTTCATAAGTGGGGATCGAGGAACCCATCATGCTATGTTTTTTATTATATGATATGTAGCCATTGAAGATTTGCTCAAAAAAAATTTATCATTAATATGTCTTTAATTGTTATCTTCTTATCCCACAAGCAATGTGTAACCATTGCAAGAATACCTATCTCAATTGAGAAGTATATGTTATTTTACACATTTCTTCTCTATCCTTTCTATGTTGATACAAAATTATTTCAGAAGTATCATATCTAATAACTCAACATTCATAAACAACTTGAGATAAATAGTATAAAGAATAGATGTCACATGACACAATTTTCACTTATACCCAAAATATATTTCCACCCAATATATTTGGGCCAAAGAAAGCTTGAAACTAAAGAAATGTTTGTGCCTTCATTATAATAAATTTCACATACCTAGCCAAATGGAGATCCTAGGTGAGTTTTCAATAAATCTCTTCCCTTTTATAAATTTGGAAACCAAGAGTTCCCTAATACAATGGGAAATATTCTTATCACTATCTAACTAATTGGCCTATCTATTGTTCATTGGGCTCCCTTATTTAAATTATTTTATTTTATCCTCTATAGAGCTTTGGTGCCATTAATTTATAGAATAATTAACTATTATTTGGAAATGCACAATAATTTGAAGAACAATGATCCCCATGTTGTTTTGATTTTTTTTTTTTTTTTTTTGGCTGGTTATTTCTCTTTTACCTTTTACTTCTTTGTAGTCTACCTAACTACTTGTGACTTATTGCCCTAGTTTTTATTTTTTTACTATTATTCATAGTCCACTTTCATCTTAAATATTTTCCAAACTCTACCATATATTTCAAACTTGTACTTGTACTTATATATTTATATTTATTTTTTTATTTTATGTTTAATACCTAATTTCAGTATTATCTTTCATTGATTCCATTTTCCTAGTGGCTTTAGTTTTTATCATATTTATATAATGTGGCCTTTATTCATTTTATTTTTATAATAAGTATTTTCACATAGTAATTGCTAAGTCTATGTGGCTCGGGGTTTATTCAAGGACAATTCACACTTATCACTTATATGGATAACTTTTCATTTTATTTCATTACATTTCCTTTCAAATTTATCCCATGCACATGTGTATACACTTAATGATAATCTACTCTCTTGTGTTTATGTAGTCGATGCTTAAGGTGACACAAGTCCATGTTGCTAATGTGCTACACATATTAGAAGTATATAAGATGAATTGCATCATCAATGCCATTATTGTGTTCCATGCTCAATATAAATGTCCACTACTTAAGCTCCCACACTTGTTGTGCCCAATTAGATATCCCATAAATGTAAGTTATACAAAACATTACCATCTAATCTTATCATTATTATATAAATACAATTCAAACTCATCCAAAAACCACAGTTTCCTATACAACCTTAATTCATCATTATAACTCTATGATATGTAAATATATAATCGATTTTTCCAATGAAACAATAACCATATATATCTTATCATGTGACCGAATATATAATTATAAAAAAAGTTCATGAAAAAAATCATTATCTGAATTAACTCATATAATTAATTTAATGCATCCAACCAAAATTAATAATTAATCATAGGCTTAATCCAAGGCAAAGTTAAGTGGGGCATTAAATACTTCCCCCTTAAATAAAATTTATCCCCAAAATTTCATTGTCATAATAAGAATGTCTACAACTAATTTTATCTAAGATCATAGGTTATTACATGTAAATATTTATATAATCAATATAAGATTGCATACATGTGTTGATAATATTAAGAGAAATATATGATTTCACATGGGTTAGTATATTTTACACCATAATAAATTACACACAAATATGGAGAATATTACATTAATAAAATAAAAATCATAAGAAATCCATTTTCAACACTAATCCATGAGAAAATATCAAGGAACAATAGTCAATCAAAGTGATGCATAATAAATATCTCATAACCTAAAAAACGAAAAATAGAATATAATATAATAATGATAATCTAACATGAGGGTATTGGTGCACCACTACCCTATTATTGTTTATTTATTTATTAACAATTTCAGTTTTAGGAAAAAACCACTCTATATAATAATAGAATAGAATCTAATAATATATTATAGTAGTATATAATATATTATTACGGAATCCAATTGCTTAGATCGTAGTTAAAGGGTGACACGCATATACGCACCGAAGACTGCAGATTTTCAAATTTTCAAAACTGGGCGAATATATTATTACATTTAGGTTGTTACATAATATCTCCCAAGCAAGACAACTTTACATTTGCTTTCAGAAATCGATAGCCGAAATATTTAGGCGGCCTTGACCGACGAGAAATTATTATTGTATGGTTGATGACCGGACAACTTTCGGTTTGTTTCCACCCATCCATTTCATTTTCGCAGCTGTTTCATATTCAACGGACACTATGCACGCTACCTTTGAAATTTGACCGAAAATTCATATGGTTCTCAGTTCGTAAACCAAACTTTTCCCTATATATATCTTCTGAAACACACTACAAAGAAAAATAACATACAAAAGGAATTAAAAAAAAAGGAATATGGACACAAATTCATGGAGCGCGGCTTTTTATTCTATCCTCGCATGCATAGCTCTGTTATATCTGCTATTCTCAAACCTGTACTTCAGCAATGCATCCAAAAATCTGCCCCCTGGACCCCGACCCCTGCCACTAATTGGAAACATCCTCCAGCTAGGCAAAAACCCTCATGAGTCCCTCAGCCAGCTGGCAAAGGTTCACGGCTCTTTAATGACTCTCCGTCTCGGCTTCAGAACCACCATCATCGCCTCCTCCCCTGCAATGGCAAAACAGGTCTTGAAAACGCAGGATCCCACCCTGTCAGCACGCACAGTCATCGACGCTGCTACATGTCTCTCCCACAGCGACCACTCTTTCATCTGGCGGGACTGCGTGCCACGCTGGCGCACTCTCAGACGCATCTGCACCACAGAGCTCTTCTCCCCGAAGCGCCTCGATGCCCTTCAGCATCTCCGGAGTGTTCAGATCAACACCATGATAAAAACTATCTACCGAGATTCATTGCAGGCATCTGGCGTGGACATCGGCCACATGGCGTTCTTAGCAAGTGTTAATTTATTGGGAAACATGATATTTTCAAAGAATATGTTCGACGGTGCCTCCGAAAACTCACGGAAGTTTAAGGAAGCCATCACTACAACAATGGTGGTTAGCGCGGCGCCCAATTCGGTGGACTTTTTTCCTTTTCTCAGGATTTTAGACCCCCAGAGTGTGAGGCGCAAGTTAACCAAATGTATTGGGGTTATATTGGGGTTGTTTGACGAGTACATAGAGGAGCGGCTGCAGACCCTGAGAAATGAGGCGAGCCAAAAAGATTTTCTTGATATTTTGCTGGAGAATAAAACAGAGACGGGAGAAAATTTTACGAAATTGGAGTTGACACACATTTTCTTTGTAAGTATTTTTTTTTTTTTTTTTTCTAAATTTTTTATTGTAATGTATTTATAATCTATTTTTTTAATTTAATGTAATATAAATATATAAATTCGTGAGTTTTTTTTATAATTTGATTGATAACGTAATAATTATGTTATTTCATTATTTCTCTCAATTTTAAAATAAATTATTTTTTAATTAATTTATTTTGTTTTTTAATTGGAGATTTAAATTTTTATTGGAGATTTAATTAAACATTATTAATAAGGTGGGCGTATGATTAATATTGTCTTTAGAAAGTAAGTCTGAGTCCTAATGAAATAGTAACTTCCATATATTTTAATGAGGCTATAGAAATCAAGAGTTTTTTATACTTTAAACTCAGTTAAAAAGCTTTATAGTGTTTGTTTTGTAAAATCAATAACCCTATACCACAAGTTGTTGCTGGTCATAATTCTAATTTTTTAATAAATTTGGTTGAAAAGGTTAATTTTTTTTGTTATATGATTTCTACATTATATTTTTACGATTGATTCATATTTCTATAATTGATTCATTTCAAAATGTTTACTTTATTAAATCAATGATTTCAAAAAATTTAGAATTTTTATTACAATTTAATTTTAATTTAGAATTTATTTAATTTAGTATAATTATTTAATTTTTATTTAAAAAGATTCATTTACAATATAAATTTTTAATAATAAATAGTTTAATGTCAGGTTATATATCCTATTAAGTTTAGAATATCATTCTATTATAAAACTCACTTTAGGTTTTTTTTTTTTTTTTTCTTTTACTAATAATTCAATTTTGATTTAGAGATATTTTTCTTTTAAATCAATATAAATGAAAAAAATTGTAAATTTCAATGGAAAATCTATATTTATATTTGTGTTATATGCTTTTATATTTTCTAATTTTTAGTTTTTATTATTGAAACTTTATCAATTATATTATAATTTTTTTCTTAACACAATATAAATTTAATTACTGGGAGTTTTCCTTAAATAATTTTTAAAATATGATCCACCACCTCCTCTATATCATATTATTTTATATTTAATTTCTATATTTTTAAGTTTAAATCTTGCCACCTATTCTAATAGATTATATATAAATATGTTAAAAATTTAAATTTATAAAATTATATGTTGAAGGTTTACAAATTTAAGATCATGTGTTTATAAATTTAAGATCTTGGCCAAGCTAAGTTTAGATTTTTCAAGTTTACTTTAATTTTATTTACATAGAAGTTTAATGATTATAATTCTTCTTAATTTATTTGTAAGGTTTTTTTTTTTTATTATTTGTTTTTATATAATAAGTATATTACATATTATTATAATAAAAATATAATTATCATTTTTTTTTCTTTTTATATAGTTGATTGGTTAAAAAATATTGATTCATGTTTTTATTTTATTATCTTAAAGTATTTTGGAAGATATGGTATTTATGGTTGTTATTCTTGTAGGACTTGTTTGGTGCAGGGACAGATACGACAAGTACGACAATTGAATGGGCCATGGCTGAACTTATACACAACCCTGAGATAATGAAAAAGGTAAAGAAAGAATTGGACGAGGTTGTGGGACAAGAAAGAATAGTGCAAGAAAGAGACATTGACAACCTTATTTATCTTCATGCAGTACTAAAAGAAACCCTTCGTCTCCATCCTCCTGCACCCCTTCTAATCCAACATAAAGCCCAAAGCTCCTGTGAAATAAATGGATATGTTATACCCAAGGACGCCCAGGTGTTTGTGAATGTTTGGGCAATTGGAAGGGACCCAGTATCATGGAAGGACCCTGAATGGTTCTTTCCAGATAGATTTTTAGAATCAAAGGTGGACTATAAAGGGCAAAATTTTGAACTGATTCCATTTGGATCGGGGAGGAGAATATGTCCAGGGTTATCTTTGGCTCATCACGTGGTTCACATAGGGGTGGCCTCTCTTGTTCAATGCTTTGATTGGTCTCTTCCAAATGCACAAAGTCCAAAAATGTTAGATATGAGTGGAAAGTTTGGAATCACACTCCAAAAGGCAGAGCACTTAGTTGTAATATCCACACCATGCATGCCGAATCATATCTATAACTAATTTCTTATGAAATAATGCAATAAATAGTATATCTAAATATAAATATTTGTAAAAGGGTGTCGGGCCTTTAAAAAAGCCATATTTACCTTTAGTAATAATAAAATATTAAAATGATTTGTGTGTATTTGCTTGTGTCAAATACAATTGTCTCCATGATAATTTAGAATATTAACAAAGATTTTTTGAAATTATTTATAGGGACAAATAATTTTAGAAATGATGTTAATTGAAATCACAAATTACAATTATGCTAGATTGTTAAAAAAATAATTATGAAATTATAGTTGAATTTTCAAAAATTATGTTTAAAATTAATCACCACATTTAATTTTTAAATGTTTTAAAAAAATTCATATGAAAATAATAATCATACTAAAATTAAATTATTTTGAAAAAATAATAGTAAAATATATACATAATAATATTATTAAAAAATCTAATTAATATAAATAAGATATATACAAAATAATATTCTTAAATAATCTAGCAATTATATCTATTAGATAGTTAAGCTAGCATTCAAAGTGGTTGATGTTATCTTTGGGTCCTACGTTAGTGGATAGTGTTGCATTATATTTTACTAATTGCTAAGTTCCTAATTTTTAGTCATACATTTATAAATTAATAATATGCATTCTTAAAATTTTATTGTCTGAACAAAAATAAGTTATGTAAAGTGCTGGACATGATGTACAATTGTCTTTTAGTTATATATACTGATAAATGCAATTACACATGTCAATGCTAAAATTTTATTTTTATTTATTTTTAATTATATTATATATCCATTTCAACTAGCAATCAATTTTAAGAGTTTTTATTGCCAATTTTTATGTCGTAATGATATTTTTTGTGGTAGTGTGTTGTAACATGTCAGTTTTTAGATGATTTTTACTTATAATATTAAAATAATTGAAATATTTCATATGAATATGTAGAAGAATATTTCATAATATTTGATTTTAAACTTAGATTTGATAAGATATTATATTTTTTGGAAAGTTTTGATTGGCTAAAAATAAAATTATATTTGTTCAATTGATTCTTTTAATAGTTTACACGATAAAGACTAATAAGACATTTTTAGGTTGGATGTACACCTAATAGTGTTTTAACTATGGAGAGGGTATACACATTAAAGATGTCGAATAAGAAGGGTGAGAGTACAATTTTTACAAATTTAAAAAATTGGTGATTTTTTTTAGTAAGGTTTTTACAATGGATGAGTGCATTAGTACCATTGTCCTTCTTTAGGGATCTAGAGGAAATATTTGTTACCCTCATAATTGTTTTTGAAGAATTGGATGCATTGTGTTCTAGGGAAGAGAGAGAGAGAGAGAGAGAGAAGCCAAGGGAGTGGCTTTGCCAAATTTGCAGAAATGTTAGCCCCTCTCCCTCAGCTAACAAGTGGAGAGCTATGTGTAGGTTGTTACGGAGGCTGCATGCGATTAAATGGTTGCTTCATGGCTTTGCTCATGGTTAGTTTCACGCATCTCCATGGTGGGAAGATAATAAGGGCATAATCAAGGTGCAAGGGGCTCATAGATAGAGATAGAAAAACATAGACATTTTCCTTGATAGGGGCATCGAAGGGAGTAGGGTTGTAGATGGGTTTCATTTTGAAGGATCACTCTTGTCTGCAGTTGATGATATGCCATTGCCTTGAGGTAATGGAGAATGATCAAGCCCAGAATGTTGTTCAAGCTCATGATGACACTTGGGGAGGTGACCAGCTCAACGTGATTGACTAGTTATTGGTAGCTTTAGAAATATCTTTTTGTTGTTTCATTTATGGTGGTAATGGGTTTTGATAGGAATAAAACCTGGTTAAGTCTAAGAAAAGTAATTAAGTTTATATATGTCAAATATTTTATGTGAGTATATTTTGTCTATGACAATGATGCTTAAAATACCTTAACGGATAGTTCATTGAGCTAAAGCAAATAGTTTCTTTAAATTTTATGTTATTAGGAAAGAGAACCTTAAACTCTGATATTTATCTAAAAGAATTATAATATATTAAAAAAATATGCTTTCACAATTTATATGATAATAATTTCAACTTCTAAAATAAACTGTTTATACAATAATATATTAATTATTACTATAATAATGTAATATTTTATATATTAGAAAATCTAATTTTAAAAAGCATTGTTATTAATGATATAAAGGGTGACACACAAGCATATACGCACTGAAGATGTTGAACAGGAAGGGTGACATTGCAGATTTTCAAAAATTCGAAAAAGGGCGAAGAGATTTGAATAAGGTTTTTACAATGGATGAGTTTATTAGTATATGGCGGATCGATTCATTGCATTTATATTGGTCGTTATATATTATCTCCTAAGCAAGAAAATAGAAGTTTTGAATTTTACTCCAAATGGATGGGAATCACGACAAGTGCATTTGCTTTCAGAAATCAGTAGCTGAGATATTTAGTCAAAAATTCACGTGGTTCTAAGTTCATAAACCAAACTTTTGCTAACTTTTGAAACACACAACAAATAAAAATAACGCAACAAAGGAAATAAAGGAATATGGACACAAATTCATGGAGCACGGCTTTTTATTCTATGCTCGCATTCATAGCTCTGTTATATCTAGTATTTTCAAAGCTGTACTTCAACAATGCATCCAAAAATCTACCCCGTAGACCCCATCCCCTGACACTAATTGGAAACATCCTCTAGCTAGGCAAAAACCCTCATGAGTCCATCTACCACTTGGCAAAGGTTCACGGCTCCTTAATGACTCTCCATCTCGGCTTCAGAATAAACGTCATCGCCTCCTCCCCTGAAATGGAAAAATAGGTCTTGAAAATGCAGGACCCCATCTTCTCAGCATGCACAGTCGTCGACGCTACAACATGTCTCTCCCAAAATGACCACTCTTTCATCTGGTGGGACTGTGTGTCACTCTTGCGCACTCTCAGATGCATCTGCACCATGAAGTTCCTCGATGCCTTTTAGCATTTCTGGAGTGTTCAGGGCAACACCATGATAAAAACTATCTATAGAGATTCATTCTAGGCATCTGCTATGATATAATGGAAGGACCTTGAAAGTTTCTTTTGAGATAGATTTTTAGAGTTAAAGGTGGATTATAAGGGACAAAATTTTAAACTGATTTCATTTGGATTAGGGAAGAGAATATGTTTGGGGTTATTTTTGGCACATCTTGTTCAATGTTTCGATTAGTGTCTTCTAAATGCACAAAGACTAAAAATGTTAGATATGAGTGGAAAGTTTGGAATCATACTACAAAATGTAGAGCAGTTGGTTGCGATATTCACACCATGCATATCAAATCATATCTATAACTAATTTCTTATGAAATAACGCAATAAATATTATATCTCAATCTTTCTATAAAAGGGGGTGGGCACATTCAAAACCCACCTTTACCTTTAATAATAAAATATTAATTAAAATGACTTATGTGTATGTGCTTGTGTTGTATACAATTGTCTCCATGATAATTTAGAATATTAATAAGGATTTTTTTTTTAAATTTACAGGAAACAATAATTTTAGAAGGGATGTTAATTGAAATTATAAATTACAATTATGTTAGATTGTTAATTTTTATTTGACTACACATGATTAAGGTTCTTCCGATTTTTATATTTTGACTACAAATGAACAAACAATATTAATTAGTTAAAATAATTAATAAAAAAATTAATTACAAAAAATAATAAAGAGAAAGTAATTGCATATTTTTCTTTATTAGCATTTGCAAGATCTACAAGGCTTTTGTTCTTTGTCCATTTGTTATAATACGCTTGGGATTTTACATTTAAGTTCTCAATCTTGTTTAATATTATATCAAGAACAAAATCATTAAATCTATTACTCACTACAACACTTTGAAAAACTACATGGTTGAATAAAACATCAATTTTTGTCGACTGATGTTCAACCATTGAATACAATTGACTACATTGATTGTGGTTTAAAAAACATGCATTTATATCTTGGATCAATACTTTTGCCCGATACTCCCATGTTCTTAAATAATCAAGGTTATCAACAAAAAAAATAGTAACATAGGCCTTAGCATTCTCTGTCAATAAATGAGAAATCATAAAAAAGTACAATTATCATCTGTTAGTGAAATCTCCTTAACATGGTTGCCTTCATTGATGTTGGGTGGAGAGTTGGGTGTACGAGGTCACTATAAAGGCCCAGTGGGAGGAGATCCCTATATCATATTGTAAAGGTTAAAAAAACCCGTGGGTGTGTTATTATCAATACACAAAAACTATTCATCCAAATCAATATTATGAAGAATTGTTGTTCCCATTGCACTGGGTAGACCACCAAGTGAAAAGTTTGGAAAATTAGAAGTTGCTACTGAACAATGCCACCACTCTATACTTGCCTAAACAAATATTTCATTCTTCCACTATTTACAGGGTTGGGTGAGGTGGTTGTGGTGGTGCTGTGAATTTATCCTTTGAGAAAGAGATTGCCCTTAAAATTGAACTAAAATCACAAAAATGACAAATAAAATAAAGAGAATATTAAATTACCATATAGTAAAAATGAAAAACTTAGTTTAATTTAGTGCAACGTTCTCTTATTGTTGCATATGAATTATAGAAGGTCTACCAGACGCTTTGCTATTTGCATTATAGATTGTGATACTCTATATGTAATAGAGGATTAAAATATTACAATGATAAAATTATCATTTTTGTTAATTCAATAGAAGATAAGATTGTTTATGAAGCTATACCCACAACATGAGTGTAATTTTCCTATGGAACTTTAATAGAACTCTACGTGCATTTTCTTCTTACCAATGGCTGCAAGGACACTTGTAGAAATTATTATGTATTTCCCTCCATATCTGTGTGTGTCATTGCCTCAGTAGGTTGATGCCCCATCATTATTGTATTTCTTTTGGCAATTGTTTCATTTAATTTTTTATGTAAGAAAGAACCAAATATTTTTTTAAATTAACAAAATCAATATTTCTATAATTATTTTAAAATAATTATATTATTACTCAAAATGACCCCCTGAACTTCAATGGAGAATGTTTTGATAAACATTGGGGGACTAAGAGTTGTTGTAAATATCATTGCTTACAAATCAAAAACTGCCTCATTTTGTAATGCAATGATATAATTACAATAGAAAAAATGAGAATTTTAATTTCTAATAGCAAAGTTTCAATCATCTTTAATTTTATTTGAAATGGACATGCATCAGTCAAAAAAAAAAAGCACCAAGAGTATGAAGTGTTGAGGTGTGTTCACATTATTAATTTGTAATAATGTAATTATTGTTAGATAAAAAATAATACGTCAATAGTTGTTTGGTATATTATTATTATGCATGACAATAATATATGGGGTGATTTGTTTTAATTATTTGGTAGTTACTCAAATATATTGTTAGTAATAATATTTTTGTATATAGTGTTTGGCTAGTTGGGAGATTATTTGCTTGAGATATTATAGGGACTTCACCATCCCGAATATAAGAAACTCCACCTCACAATATGTGCACCAAATTCCAATACGAGTATCCTGTAGGTTGTTGGTTATCATCTTCTACAACTATCATGTCATTTGCGAAATTCACACCTCTGTTAGTGGGCTAAATCTTGTGTATACACTTCTAATAGCCTCATCTCTAAGTGATGCTTCCAATGCCTCTCTTAGTTTAACAGACATATTTATGGAGAGGTAACATTGAAATGACATAAGCAACCCTTTAGAAAATGATTGGGCATGTTTTTGGGTGAATCTCATAAGAGGGTTTGACCACTAGAATTTTAAACATAGCATCATATGTATAGAGGCTCTCCAATAGTTATTTATTGATCCCTTTGAGTGAAATAATGTGCTGATAACTTAGGGATGTCAAACTCCTTGAGGAATGTGGCTTTTAGGAGGTCATACTCCACAATCATCTAATTGGGATCCAAATTTTGGTACTACGTATGCATATGATTTAGCAAAGTCATGTCAATTTGACGAGTGTAACTCACTTGGCACACCATATTAAATCACACTTATGGACATGTTTTTTGACATTATCAACTCTTTGATATTTGGGTAATCTCAAGGCCATTACATTGTGTGTGTGTGTGTGTGTGGGTGGGTGGTAGGTGCAGCGATTGCTCATGACTAGGGCCTACGTGGCTTGTGTTACCAATAAGCTGCTTAAAGGTGTTCCTAAGCCTTGAATTCATTCTACTAGTGGTATGGCTCCACCAGATACTGAAATAAGTTTTACCAAATTTATTTTGGTCATTTCAAGGACCTGTTGGGCTACCAATGGTCATATAGTGCTTATTTTTCCTCCTTGTGTTGAACTACTTATCTGAGGTCTTGTAGCCTCTCTCATAATTGTATCCATAACTACATTATTGCATGGTCTAAGTGGTTAGAAAGTAATTCTATAGTACATAAGACCTTCTTCCCATGCTACATATTCCCGTGCATTTTTTAGCTTCACAATGTCTTTGTCTTATTCTTATATAAATAATATTTCATGATTGATCACTTTATATAGATGATAACTTAACATTCCTTTGGAAGTCTCTTCTAATAATTCTTCTTTGGGGATTTAAGATTCTTTCTCTAAACTTTGTTCGAACTCCATAACATATACTTAGTTATAAAAAAAGTGCATGTAACCTTGGAGTCAGATCCCTCTTCATGCCATCCATGTTTTATGCGGGTCCTTATGACATGTCCTAAGTTAGTATCCCCCCTTTCCATAAGGTCCTTCTCAAAAATCACCTCATTTCAATCTCACTATACTTCCACCTTCTGTGCTAATGTTCATTTGGTTTCTCCATGTCGAAGCTTCCCTTGATATCCCTCACATACCATGCTTATTTCACCCTCTAACTTTCACATAGCTCACATGTAGATGGACTTATCCAATTATTTATAAGTTCTTGCTATCACCTCCTCTCACCATTACAGCAACAAAATTCAACATGTCTCAACAACAAAACCAAAATGTTGGTATAGTTCCAGAAAATTATGAACCCATACCGTGTGAACCCTTTAGGATATCAAAACATAATCTTCTAGTACCGTAATATCATGCAATGGGTCCTTACACATTCACCTAAAGCATAAAGAGGGGAACCAGGTAGATCATGTGTAGTTGTTAACAGTTGTGGATGCATTATCATGCATTCTACCTCTCGAGTGTTTTTTTATGTTGTCTCATCTACTGTTACTCATGTGTGTCAGTACTAAAGTTAGTTGGGCCTTATTTCATCAATACATGTCAATGAACTAACATGCACTTATCCAATGCAATAACACATCAACACTATTGTATCCAGTTATTCATACCACCATTAACAATGAAATATAATATGTAACATATTACTAATTTAATAATGACAAAAATGATTTATTATAGCCACAATTTATTTCAAAATCATAGTGAAAACAACAATGCCCATTATATTCAATTTCTTGATTACAAGGTGCTCATGGCACTTTCAAAACTATAAACTATCTTTGCGACTCATAAATCTATTTATCTATTTCATATGACACTCTAAACAAAATTTTATAGCATTTATTAAAGTATCAATCTCTATCTATTCTTATTTTCAGGTGTCCTCATTTTAAAGGATTTAAAGAGCCCTAAAAGTCATATGGTAGCTCAAATTCCACCATTTAGAAATTATTATCTCCACTTGGAAATTATTGTGACACTTTGATCGATGTCTGGTACCATGCCATTCTTTGTCACTACTCAACTGTCTATCAAGATCAAGATGTTAGTTATATAACTCAACCATTTATCCCCCTAATTTTTTTTATGGTTCCTGGATTCATAAAGATTCACTTGTCTCGCTCTTGATGCTTTGTCATTTACGTACACGTATGTATCCTTGTTATCTTGAGCCTACCTTATTGGCAATTCCTGATATGTATGTACACATAGAGTAAAGTTTGCATGTGCCACTCTCTTCTCCTTAGGTCTTATGAGACTCATATATGTTGTGCAAATACTCTTCATCTTGATTATACTTAACCAATCTCTAAAGTCAACATTTTTTCTTAAAATAAAATTAATAAATCTTTGTTTGATTATATAATTAAAATAAATATTTTTAGAGGTATCTTTTAACTATATTATTTGGATTCTATATATATATTTAAAATATGAATCTCCAAATAAACAATATAAATATAATGCTAATTCAACAATCTCATATACTATTAAAAAACTCGGTGAAACCCTAAAGTGCGATCTATAATTGTAGATTTGAATAATGATTGTATCGCATTATTTAAATACATTTTTTATTTTTTTGTCTTTAAAAAAAATTGTGTGGTTAAAGTTATAAAATCTTGATTATGTACAATCCATGAAGTTTGGAATAGTTATATTAGATATCATTAAATTATTATTATTTATTTAATAAATTAAAAATTAAAGTTATAATATATTTTATTAAATTATTAATATTCAATATAATTTATACTATCGATATTATATTGAATAATTGATTTATAATTTGATTTGAATAATTTAAAAGTAAAAAATATTAATTTTTTTTTAATCTTTTTCACTTTATATTTTCATTTTAAAAAATTATTTAAAATGTAACCAAATTTTTAAATAATAAATTAATTGATTATATTTTTTAAAAATATACAAAACAAAATTTTAATATATATTTTATTACATTAATAAAATCAAAATATCAACATTGTAAGATGTATATATTTAACTCATTAAGAATAATAATGTTAAGATGTATATATTTAATACATTAAACATAATGGTAAATGCTTATGGAAGTAAAAATAAGCACTTTTGAAGTTATACAAATTTCTACTTAAGTCCTGTTTTGTTCTCTTATCCATGACGATCGTTTTGATATATTTATTGATAAATATTTTAAAAAAAAATTGTTAGTTTATTTAATAAATAAATAAAATTATAGATTAAAATAAATAAATTTATTTTATTTTTTTATTTTATTTGTTTATTTGGTTTTTTCTTTAAATGTCGTCAATATCATTTAAAGTATTATTTTGGTTTTATTAATTATTATCTTTATCATTTGAATTATAATTTTTTTGATTATTTTAATATTTTTATTTATAATTTTAATTTTTTTCAATATATAATTTAATAATAAATATTTATATTGACATCATAGTTATATTTTTAATTAAAAATATAATTTCTTATTTTCTCAAAAAAAGAAAATTAAAACACATTTTTAATAAATATTATAAAAATTTAATATCCATTGATTTTTAAGTGCAGATATACACCAATAAATTTCACTTTCTAAATAATTAGATTTATAAATATACTTTAGAGAAATGAAATTTATCACTCTTAATGTCTCTAATAAGTTTCAAAAAATAATATATTACTACCTTTTATATAAATAAGAATTTTTTTATTTTGATACTTTTACAAAATAATTATCTATTATTATTTTTTTCCAATAGCATCATTGTAATCTAAAAATTACAAACCATTCCATGAAAACATAATAATATTGACAACCTAACATTTATATTGGATACATTTAAAAAACAAGTGCAAGCAACTTCTTGAAAAGTTTAATTTCTTTACAAAATAGAATTATTATTAAAAAAATTTGTTGGGATACTTACCATTGATATTGATTCAAAAAATTATTTTTCTATCAATAAATTAGTTGTAAGCTAAATGTAATGGTCAATAAAAAGAAAAGTATTGTTAAATATAATGGTCAATAAAAAAAAAGTGTTATTAAAGATTTTTCTTCAATAAAATAAAAGTAAGAAAAAACATCAAAAATTGTTTTAGATATAATTTTGTTGATAGTTACCAAAAAAAAATTGTATGTTAAGATTTCAATGATATAAATAAATTTTATAACCAACTTTAAAATGTCAAAATTTGTGTACCATCAAATAAAATTGTTAGAGAACCAAATAAAATATATAACCATTTCAAACATTCTTATCAAATAATATTAGTTGACTTATAAAATATTGTTCTTATCATTCTTAAATATAAAAAGGATCTTTTTAATACGATAAATTTTGATTAGATAGATAAGATTTATAATGAATTCAAGTAGATACTAATATGAAATTGGTGATTAATTATATGAAATGATATTATAATTTTTTTATAATTAATTATTTGATTTTAATCCATACATACATACATACATACATACATACATACATACATACATACATATATACATACATACATAAATACATATAAAATCATGTGATTTAAAGTTAAACATTAGTTTCTAATATTTAAATAATATATAAATGTGTTGGATTTAGTTTATTGATTATGTTATATAGAATGTAATTAGATATTTTAAAATATATTATCTTTTCAAAAATTTAATGAGAAATTTTCTACAAATAATTAGAATAAAAATAAAATAATAAATTTTGTTTTATAATAAAATATGTACATCACATATATTTGACATCTATTTTATATTTTAAATATACTTTATCCTTTAATGAAAAAATGAATCACCTTTTAATTCTTTTTATATTATATTTCTAAAACACAAAAATATCATGCAGAATTCTTTTCTCTCTTTTGAATAATTAACAAGACACACTTTTCCCCCTATCAACATTTGTATTGCAGCCCTTCATACTAATTGTATATAAGCAGGTCAATAAAATTGTTTTGAAATAAGCTCTAGAATATGCGTGCTCCCCTAGATAAAGCAACACAGACAGCATTCCTCGAACAAAACAAGATGTGATTGTTGACATTAAATTTTTAGTGCATTCCACGCATTCTCTAAATTCGCTTGACAATAAAGCATTATCATTGCCCTTTCACTTTCCAATCAAGTATTCGAATAGTTTTCATAATATTCTTATATGCATTATCAAGTATAATGGATGAACGAGAATAAGAACAAATTTAAAGCAACCAACAGTAGAATTCAGATAAATGGACCTTTCACAGCACTAATTTATGGCAAGTGAAACATTCTACCATCAGAAGCAAACTACAAGAAGAACCTACAGTGCTCACAATGGATAATGGTGGGATTGGAGGGGGCGATTCTTGTAGGAGGCGGCGCAAGTTGCAGAGGCGGCGGAGGAATCAGACTATTCGGTAGCGGCACTGGAGTGCAAGCCGGTGCTGGAGGGAACAACAACCGTGGCGGCGTCACCGTCAGTGGAGCTGGTGGCGGAGGAGGCAGCAATGTCGGCGGAAATGGAGGCAGCAGCGATAGCAACGTCAGCGAAAATGGTGGCGGTGGCGGCCGTTAGGCGTAGTGCACGTTAGTAATAATTAATATTTATTAATAGTTAATAATATTGAAATAATTTTACAAAAGATCAAATATAAATAATATATAAAATATCAAATTATATGAAAAATAAATATACATATATTTTATTTAAACATTTTTAAATTGATAATAATATAATTATAAAAAAATTAATAACATGTTTTTTTTTAAATTTATTTTTATTAATAATATATATTTATAAATAGGATTCAAGTTTCAATGGTTAAACTTCCACTTAAATTAAAGGAATATGGCATAGATGGACTTCACCATTAAAAATATGATGATGATGATGATGATGATGATGATGATGATGATGATGATGATGATGATGATGATGATGATGATGATGATGATGATGATGATGATGATGATCTATTCAATAATTAAAACATGTGAAAGGATTTTTACGTGTATGTATACTTGAATTTTATAAATTCCAAATTAATTATTATATAATATAAAAAGTGTTATTAAAACTTGTTGTGTACCAAAAAATTTATTGGTTTAAAAATTGTACTTTTCCTACACATCTTTGACTATTGTATTAGTTTTTTTTAATATATCATATTGATTTAGCCAACCGGAGTATAATAGGGAATTTTGTATTATTATATGAAAAAATATTTATTTTTAAGAGATTTTATATTTTCACAGTTTATAATGAATAAATTAAGTATTTCTTTGGAAAGTATTGCGTATGAAATTTTTGGATCGATGATTCAAATCAGCATGAATAATTTATCTTCAGGGAACTTGATTGATAATATTTCTTGTTTTAATGATAATATTTGAATAAGAATATTTAAAAGTGAAAACAACTTTAAATAGTTCAAAAATATTTATAATACTAAAAATATGTTTTAGTATTAGATTTTGTAAAAACTCTGAATTTAAAAATTGATCTATGAATTGAATAGAATATCTATTTCTAATAATTTTACATTTTAGATATCAAAATATTAGAATGAGATTTAAATGATTATAAAAATTCAAAGATTTTACGCTTTCACAATTTATAATATTGTATTATCTTTTTTTTGAAAAACTGTATTGATTTTTTTTGCTCAATGTTTCGGATCCTCTTTGGTGATCTTCCATCAGGAGAAAAAATTAATGTGGAACAATAGGACCTATCAGTTTTTAAAAGTATGAAGAATTAACCATTGTAAAAAATTTCTAAATTAGTAAATTAGCTATTGTTAAAAGATTCTAAATTGAAAAATAAACCAAAAAAAAAAATAGAAAAAAAAAATCACGTCATTAAAATTTAAAAAAAAAAGCTAAATAAAACAATTATTACTAAATAAATTAACAAATACCATTAAATTCACAACTATAATTAAATAATTTAAAGACATTAAAAACATTAATAACAACACAACTATATCTAACATTAATAATATCATTATAAATAGTTACTAGATAATTAATTATAATATTATCGATTATAACCAAATTAGAAATATCAAGATCCATTAAAAATACTTGATGATAAATAAAACACTGAGATCACAAAAAAATGTCTAAGTATGAAAATTATAGAGCTGAAAAAAAACCTCAAACGAATATGGTTCGAATGAAGTTTGAGATTTACATACCTAAAAAAACCCTCATCGAATCAAGCATCCCCCAATAATACCTTACCATTATATAAAATTTTAAGTTGCCTCCAATTAACTGTTTTATCACACTGACCACTCGACGCCAAATGTTATTTTTTTGTTTGATCTTTGCTTTGTTGAGGGAATTTAAGGCCATTGAATGGGACATGCAATAAAACATACTCGAAACATATGTCCTAAGAACATTGGCAAGATTTAGAATTTTCTTACTTAAACTGCGTTAGTTGTCTATTATTTTAATCTTTAATTTAACCTCTTTTTGTGATTTTGGTTTTTTTAATTATCGTCAGTTGCTTTTAATGTGTTTTGGTATTTCTAGTTTGGTTATAATCAATAATATTATAATTAATTATCTAGTAATTATTTATAACCACATTATTAAACTTAGATATAGTTGTGTTATTATTGTTTTTAACGTTTTTTAAATCATTTAATTTTAATTGTGATTTTAATGGCATTTGTTAATTTATTTAGTAATATTTATTTTATTTAGGTTTCTTTATTTTTAATGACATAAATTCCTTTTTTTATTTTTATTTTGGTTTATTTTTCAATTTAGAATATTTTAAGAATAATTAATTTATTAATTTAGAAACTTTTTACAATGGTTAATTCTTCATACTTTTAAGAATTGATAGATCTTATTGTTTCACATTAATCTTTTCTCTTAAAAGAGATCTCAAATTTTTAAGCATAAAATAATCAATATAATTTTTTTTAAAAAACAATACAATAATTATAAAAATTATATATCTTAAAAAAAATATATCATTATTTTCACGCTATTAACTTTAAAAGATAAAATGTGACCATATCAACTCGCATCAACCGTGACAATTTATTACGTTCCCTGAATTACCCGTTGATTAGGACATATGCTTGACATCCCCTTTCCATTTTTTCTCTTGACCGATATTACGAAACCTCGTAGAATTAAGTGTTCCAAATGTGCTACGTCTCCCTATATTTTTAAAGGACAAACATGTCTAAACACACAGCCGTTAGAAAATGTTGGCCCCCATTGGGGAAAGAAAAACATTGTCACCTGGGTGATGTGCTATGATTATGTGGTTCCGTGACCTGTCTACTTCGTGGAATTGTCCTCACATGTTTTGGGTGGTCAAGGGAAGTGGATCCCTGGTGTTGACAGAGGAAAAACATTTAATGTGGAAGCTTTGATTTGAATTTAATAGCTTTTATTCTCCATCAAATGGGAGCATTGCTATACTTAGCGTTTACTTTCAGAGTTAGAAAATTCAAAATGGTCATGTATTTGATTGAAGTTTTTAAGAGTTTTTTTTTCGAGTAACAACAATCATAGCCATATAATGAAAATGCAAATATAGATCACATTTCGTTGATATTTGAGCCTTACGACATGTATACCAAGGTAGTTTTTAAATGGGAGTCCAAAGTGAGGAGCCCAAAATTTGAAGGACAAAAGTTATTGGCAATGGTAGATATATTGCAATCATTCCATATTATTTCTGGATGTTCGGAGCAATATACAGACATTCTCCCCTTTAAGTTCAAAAGGGGTCTCAAACTGCTTATACCTTTTCTTTGTGGAATAAACCGCCTCTCATACAGAATACAGTGACTTGTAAAATACATCACCATATATGTGAAAAACACCACCACCACGCAGACTTCAGTCTGTGTTGAACACATTCCACGCCTCTTCTCTTTGGCGTTCTATGCATCTTCAGAGCATCTTCTTATCTACGGAGCAGTCACACTTTACTCGATAACCGGGATGCTGGGCCTTCCTTGGCTTCCGCGCTCTTCCATGATCTGGTCCTTATCACTCCTTCCACTGGGCATGCTTCTGCTGCGCTCCATCAACTCTTCAACGAGCGATTGTCTCCCTCCTTGTAGCTACGCACTTCTTCATCTGCTGGTCCACACGATCCTTTCAGCTTATCGACCGTCACCAAATCAGTCATAATAAAAATCTACACTACATACAATGTTATGGCATTCACAACACGGCTATAAAATCCTTTCATGATCTCCTTGGGTCTGCCTGGACTGTGATCACTAACTGAAATGGCTCGCGAATGTAACGGTCAGAAAGAATCGTTGCTTCCACAAGGGCACTATCAGATAGTCGGACACCATGATGCAACTCTTATATGCCATCTCCAGTCGAGCTTCTCGCTCACGGATGCTCCTCTTTCTCTTTTGCTTCTTCGCCACTGTTTCTTCTTATCGCCTACTGCCTCGATGACCAGACAGTCGTCCTTCATTATAGCACGAGCCGCTGCTGTTTCTAGACTGAGCCTGATTTACAGGGATATTCCTTCCGTCTACTTCTCTGACTGCCGCTCCTGCGCCTCGGCCTCTTCTTCATATCTTCGACGGCACTGAATATTTCATCCTTCCATGCATATCTATACTGGTTAATGACCTTGTTAGTAGAAAAATATGACACTGTTATGATTCTTCGCATCTTTCTCCAGTTCTCTGGACAAACACCATGTCTTGTCTTTTGCTAATCCAGAAAAAAACACCACTTTTGCATACCTCACTTGGGCAGGTTCACAAACTTTGATAAACTGAATTTTGGATAGGCACTTAAAACAACATAAGCCCAGACAACAGCTCGCTGCTTTATGCAAAGATATGATGCTAAAAATATTGACAGACTTTCCTGGAATGAACACGTACTGGGTGAATGCTTCAACATATAGTCATGGACAACGGCTTGCAACACACCGCAACATAACCATAGGGACCTGGACGTTCACAAGGAAATGAGCTACGGCTCAAACAAAATAAACAAACTTGATTAGACACATGCTCATACGCAAAATAGACAACCGAGCAAACCTTTTGGCTCTTCAACTTCTTCTACAACTTCCCTGAATTGACTCCATGGGCTCTGATACCATTTGAAAGAAACTAAAATGCCGACTCCATGGGTTCTGATACCATTTGAAAGAAACTAAACTGCCTACAGGCAGACCGTGAAACCATTTCTAGGGTCTAATCAGACCAAACAGGCAGTTGAGATAGAATTTCTAAGAAGCAAACTAGCATTCGGAGCTACAGCGCTTAGACCCCTGATTTAAGTGACAAACCATTTACAACATTGAACACATAGATTAAGTACAAACAAACAACTTCTATTATCATACATTAATAGATTGCCAAAAAAATAGATTACTATAGCTATTCTGAGGCCCATAACACCTTAACTTAATGGTCGTTCTATAACGCCATCACAACTAGATTTAATGACCATTCTGAGGCTCATTCATCCTAACAACTTCAGCTAAGATGCACTCTGTGCATACTCAAAACATTACATATAATCTCCTTATAAACTTGATCGTAGAACTCTCTAGAAAACCTTAGAAATGTCACAAAGACTCTAAGCTCTGCCACTAAACAAAATAAATGCATTAATTAAACAGTTGTCATATCATAGCTTCCGTTGATCACAAAAATTAAATAAGAAGTAAAACTTAAATGCTTATTGAGAGTTAGATGGAGACCTTCGGCGAATATCTGCATGGATTTGATTGCCATCAATATAGGTAGGCTAGAGTACCTACGTGGCTACGGCCATATTTTCCAATAGGTCTAGAACCAATACAGGCACAGAGGGAGGCCCGAATCTCCATTAATGAAACAAATCCTCGTTATCCCGAAGGAACCCAAACCTAATAAAACCAACAAATAAATCATACCAATAAAAAGATCATGGGAATCCCTGATGGGCCCCAGGCTGAATTTGGTTGGGTCAGAAACTAGAGACAATAATAGGGAAAATAGGTTTTATAAATTGGCTCTTAAGCCATTCCCAGGCACAAGGGAGCCTAGGCTGCCAAAAGTACAATCCAAAACGACTCAAACTTAGCCATGATAACCAAAGAGACCCAAGTTTTCCAAGAGTTGAGTTTAGTGGTCACAATATGAGAGGTTTCACTTGATCGAAGCCCAAAAAGTGTGGTCAAATCTATAGGGAAGGACCAGTCATCTGGGTTGAATCAGTTAATCCCTTGCAAAGAGAAGAATTTAAAAATGTTCCAAGGCCTTGGAACCCTAAAATAGCCCTACAGCGTAAATCATGGAAAACACTATTTTTTAAAAAATAACTGGCATTTTAATACCATAACTGCATTCAATGGGAAGCCTTAAACAAGGGAAAATCCAATCTAAAACATTGAACAAAATATAAGGCCCTTCATGCCAATTGTTAGAAAAAGCAATTCTTACCAACAAAGAGTTTCTGCTAAAATCTAACAACATTCCTCTAAATCTTTATTAAACTTGGATCTTGAAGTCTAGATTAAGGGCCGATCATACCAAACTCGAATATGGGACTATTAAACCAAACGCGGTCAACAATATGGTCCATTCTAATGGAGCCTTCGTACAAAGATAAGGAAAATAAATCATAAAACCCAGAACAGCCAGTGCTTGCACTGCCTTTAAAAATAGAGCCAAAAGAGCCTAAATAGATGACCATGTACTCACCTTTATGTATGTATATCAAGGCATCAAAAGGTGTGTAGAGAGATCCAACATAGAGCCCAACCTTGATCTTAGCCACTTTTAAACATATTCTAATTTTTTGGATGAAAATAGGGGACTAAAAAATAGGGGAAGGTGATGTCCAATTGAGTATTTAGAAAAAAAATAGGGGTTTGAATATTTCCCGAAGGAGGGAGAAACTTCCACCAACAGAAAGGATAAAAAAACCATCCAAAATCCATTCAGAAGTAGGGGAGTACCTCTCTAAAATCTCAAACAGCTCCATACGTTCCAAATACACACCCTCCCAGTCAAGAATGCGCTAGTCCTGTCAGGGATCAAACCCCCCCAAACCCAACAACAAAAAGGAGCAAAAGGTAGGTCGAGAACCCACAACTTCCAATGCTTCAAAAACAACAAGCTCCTAGGAACCAACGTTAAGCAAATCTGAATCATCTGCATCATCTATATGACCGTCATCATCCTCTTGCCTTAACAATTGTTTTGGTAGGTAATAATAAGATTATTTTCTTTATGTTTTTCTTTTTTTAATTATCACAATAATAATTAATTACAATAAAATCATATTTTTAATTTTTTTTGGTTGAATTGGGTTAGGTGATGGTGAATTATGTAAAGATAATTTTAAAACAATAAAAAATTAATATTATTAGTTTATTTAGATTTTTGTCATGATGTTTGAGTCACCATCTTATAATATATTTATGATAGTTTTCTTTATATATTTTTGATGGTAGGAAGCATAAAGACCAACTTTTGAAAGTTATTTTATGACTTTTTCTTGTGTTTTTAGTAATAGGAGGCAAAAAAAGCCATCATTTCATAACTTTGTTCTCATATTTTTGGTAATAGAAAGCAAATGACCCACTTAATCATACAAACATAATCTAAGGCAAATGACCCATTAAAACATACAAACATCATAACGTTATGTTAATATATGATGAACAATGAATGGATAATTTTGTGCATCTCAATCTCTATCTTTATTTAATATGATGATATTTTTTGGTCAATTATGGCAGGTTTTTGTCATTTCTAGTAAGCCACTGATGGGTCTTAATCTTTCTTGGATGCTTGGTGACGTAGTGATAGTTAAGAGATATAATGAAGGATGGCCTTAGACCATACAACTTAAGATTATAATATTAAAAAATGAAAAAATACACATAGTACAAGTGCAAAATAGAAAATAATAAATTTATCATTATTGTTTTCAAAGACGAAATTATAAAACACATATCTAAATTATAATTTTGACTTTATTATAGACTAAACTACATGTAATTTTCTAATACCAATTCATTAATGGATGTGTTTCACTCCTAAAATATTACCCAAACTTGTAAAATCTTCTACAATTCTCTAGTTGTAGGTTTTTAACTAGGTGGACAATAAATCAATCTCCAAAAACATCTAACTAGCTAAGTTGAACCCTCTCTATAATCGAACCCATTATCTTATCAAGGCATTTCCAAATAAGTTTATAGAATTCCTAGCCATTCATCTTCCCTTCCTCAAATGTTTTCTCTTCTTATTTTTATTTTTGTTTGCCTTTATTGCATTATGCGGTACCTCTAATAGGTGCAAAAAACCCTAGAAAATGTGGAGTCAAACTAAAATTTTTGAATCTAACATTAGAAAGGTTAAATCCTAAAGAAAATTATAAATGTTTAGGAAGATTTGACTAGAAACACAATCACATGCCATGTTTTGAAGTTATGAGACACTTCATGAGGGTGTATATATATATATATATATAAATAATGAGATGGTATTGTATAATGTAGCATATTTTGGGATTTTATTGAATTTCATAATGGTTTGTTGTGATCTCTTTTAATAGATGATGATGTGTGTGTGTGTGTGTGTGTGTGTGTGTGTGTGTGTGTGTGTGTGTGTGTGTGTGTGTGTGTGTGTGTGTGTGTGTGTGTGTGTGTGTGTGTGTGTGTGTGTGTGTGTGTGTGTGTGTGTGTGTGTGTGTGTTTGTGTGTGTGTGTGTGTGTGTGTGTGTGTGTGTGTTTCATACATAATGAGAGATGTCATGGTGCACTATAGTATATTCTCGAATTTTAAATAAACTTGTAAGTGCATACCATTTTCTAATTTAAAAAAAAAAATTCTAAGGTCATACTACAAGATTCAATAGTTGGATCCACCTCCCATGATACTCCAAAACAAACCAATGTTGAAAATATACACTACTATCTGTCACACAAATATGAAGCGAAAAGAAGAAATCATATATACTTAATCTTGCCAAATTAATATGGATAGCCTAGTCTTGGCTAATTATCGAAACTCATTCTTGGTTAGGATCTAAGTTTCTAGTTAGGGACATCAATAAAAAACTACACAAAAGTTTCTCAAAAATTAAAATAGATCTCAACATCAAAAAAAGAGCACCTAGAAGCATATACAAACACTATAAATTTATTCTCATTGTGCATCAAATATAAAACCCTCATTTAAATTGGGGTCACTAATTACATTAACATATAATATTATTTTATTTATTGTCATCACTTAAATATTAACCTTTCTAAATTGATATATAATTTTATATTCGCATAGTTACAATATAATTCGATAATAACTGTTAGAGAATCCAAAGAGTCTATAAAAATACCACAATATAAATATGCAATGAAGTGTTCATCAACCATGTCACATAAAATATTATTATTTGTATTATACTATAATATAATAGTCAATAGGCCACTTTATACTTTCACACACTATACACATGAGAGGGGTCCCAAGTTCTCATGTGGATGACACAATCACCAATTTTAGTTTTCTTTGTATACCACTAGCATAGTCTCTTTATATCCACATGACCATACTCAGTAAGTATCATCACAAAGAAAATGTGAGGTGCTCAATAACCACACATGAACTATGAACATATTGGAATTTGAATTCTAATGTATCCATGGATTAACACTTAATTATTTTTAATAGAAATTGAAGTGTCAAGCTTCATTATCATGACATGTTTCATGATAATAGATAACCCGTGGAAAAAATTCCCATGTGAATAATGGCCATGGAATCTAATCATAAATATTCACCATTTGGGTCATGCCTTTAAATAAAATAGTTCCATGTTTTTTTAAAAAGGATATAGATTCTATTATACCTAGGTTTCCATGAAGTCATAAAACATGCCTTTAAATAAAATAGTGCCATGTTTGTTATAAAAAGGATACAAATTCCATTATACCTAGGTTTCCATGAAGTCATAAAAAATGACACCCATGTTATACGTGGCCTCCTAAAAATAAATAAACTCTAAGATGGCCATTCACATATCAACACATTCAATATAATAATGAATGCCCCAAGTTTTATTTGGAAATCTTGATCTTCTACCTACCTTCATCACACAATGTTATGGAGTTGCAATATTCCAATTTGATGTTTTATTATTTTTTTGGTCTCTATGAACATGTTGAATTCAACGTTTACACTTATGTCTACTCATGTTTGAATCTCTTCATCACTATGCATGCCATGGTGACTTCAAGTAACCTTGTACATCATGCTCTAATTTGGCCCCATGTATTCTTCATGTTTAACCTTTTCTAAGCCCACTCAAGATGACATGTTACAATCAAAGAATATTCACATAGTCATAAAGTGCATAGAACCTATAATTCTTTTATATCCATAAATAGTTGAGGCGGGTAGATCTCTACCAAGTGGCATGTTCATAGAAGGTTTCCAACAATGATCTAAATGTATAAAGTCTCAATTCCATTAAATAATACGGATCATGTTATTAAAATTTAAGTTATAAGGCTATTCACACATCTATCGAGAATTAGTATAGTAATGAATTGAAACATAAAAGTGTAAGTGAGATATACTTGAAACTTTTCAGGTTGAGTTTAAGTGCAAGCATATATAATGGCAGCATGTATCACAATCATTGTGTAATACCTTCATGGGCTCGATGGAGTGGTCAAATAATTTTTAAACATGACCTTTATATGACTTTGAGTATTGGATTTGTGCCACATGATATGAAAAAATATTTTCCAATGATTGAAATAAAATACATTAAAAATAAAAACATAGAAAAAACCAAAAAATATTATTATAAACATAAAAATAATTAATTTCCAAACACATAGTAAGACTCAACTAAGAAAAGAATGACCTTAAGCTAAGAGAGAATCAAAAGAATGCAAGAACAAGAGCGAGATGGAGCCACTACCAAAAAACAGGTAGAGAGGAGGATAACATCGCAATAAATAGAGATAGAAAGAATAAGGAGTTATATGTACAAGCTTCAACATGTGTGTGAAGTGTTTCTAATCTTTTTTGAATTAAAGAGTATGTTCTATATGAGAGGAAAGTATTTAAATGTAAACAATTATAAATTCAATAAATTGACTAGAGAGGTAAGTGACACCTCAAATTAACTAGAATAAATTTTATACGTAATTATAATAAATACATACACATAAAATTTAGAATAAGCTTATAAATATTTAGGAAGTAACTAAATTAAGGTTAATTCTTTAACGTTTATCCTTAATCTTAATTTGTGGTTACAAAAGGAGAGAAAACCTTTTACAAATAAATAAGAGAGTTAAAGGTACATAATATTCCATAACAGTAAATATTTTATTTAAGAGGAATTATAATATATTTATAAAGAGAGAAGGGAAGATGCCACCAAAATTTTCAAAGATAAAAGTGTGATCACAAAGTATCTTCAATAATCTTTTTCGGACAATGTGGTCAATACAAAATAGAACAAAGACCAATAAGAAGGATTAATAATTCATTAAACTTGTAAGATAAATAAGCTAACATCAATATTTCAAGTAACCAATATTCTAAAAATATAATCTACATATATAAATTAATAAAAATAGATGTAGAACTAGATAAATTTGAGCTAAAGATAACTTCCATCAAAAAGTACATAAATGTGCATAAAAAGAAATTAATCAAAATAATCAAATCATATATCCTATGAAACAAAAATAAAGAATGTAATACAAAATATTTAGATTATTAAATAAAGACAAAAAAAAAAGTGTCAATAGTAAAAGATATGCTTCAAAAATTTATTAAAGAAGCATAACACATACACATAAAATTTTATATAAGATTCATCAATTTTTAGAATCTAAACAGTTTTAACTTTTAAAACAATGTGATTTAGTCATTTTATAACAATTTAAAGTGTCATGAGTAGATTTAACATAAGATTTATATGAATATAATTTCCAATATTTACAGATACCATGGCTATATTTTTCACAATGTATACAAAATTTACATTTTTTAATCAAAACAAGAATATTTCAATCATTATAATTAAAATAAGATGCATTATAAGTCCATCAATGTAAATGATAATATCACTCCAAATTTTTATTAGAAGAATTTGAACAATATAGCTAAGACCTTTAGAATTTGCATTAAATTTAAGTAAAATAGATTCAATAATACCATATTCATACTTACCAAGTGCACCACTTAAATAGCCTATACAATGCATATTTTTTATGTTGGAGTTGGTAGAATAAGTGTATAAAAAAGTTGTGTTTTAATCAGACAATGAGTTTCATCAACATTATAGTGAGTACTATATGTAAAAAATGCAATTTTAATATATAATACGTCAATAGAAGATTTGATTTTCTCCATGTGTGTATTAAAAGAGTTTTGCAAAAGAAAAATAGTAAAATTTTGACAATGAATTTCATATTTAAGTGCAATAATTTTTTCATTTAAAAAAAAATAGTTTACATAGTTTTTGGAAAAACGAAAAAATGACAATTTAAAAGTGGTAAAAACAAAAGATATAAACTTAACTATTATTGAAAAAGAGTCAATTTTTAAAAATATTAATTGATCCAAAGAACATTTAAAATTATTTTTCTTAACAAAAAAAACTAAAATCAATTAACTTAAAAATATAAGTCCACACTAAAACACCAAACATTATATAAAATTTTATAATATCTATAAATAAAACTTTAAAAATAAATTTAATTCTAAAATACAAATATTAGAAATGCTTTACAGAAAAATACACCCACACAAAAAAAATTAAAAAAAAAAAAAAAATCTGATAAGATTACAATACTAGGAAAAGAACCTTATCACCAAAAAAGCAAAAACAAAACAAAAACAAACATAACATCTTAAAAGCGTTATACCAACCAGAGACTTGATATGATATAATACGAATTACTTATTAACAAAGATCAAATACGCAGAAATGAAGTTTTACAGCTGCGCACTAAAAGGAATAGAATAATGATAAGGTAAACACATACGTTAAAATATGCGAAGAATGTTTATGCTTAAAAAGATAGCTATTAAGAAAGCCAATAAAGATTTATATATTTATTTTAACGTAACCAAATGATTCCGAGTAAAAAGGTCTAGAAAAAAAACTTTAAGACAATAACACATCACAAAGGAAACGAGATATGCTTCAAGAAGTAATCAAAGAAGCATAACACATCAAAGAAAACAAGAGAGATGTTTCGAGAAGTAATCAAAGAAGCATAATATATACATAAAATTATATATAAGATTCATCAATTTTTAGAATTTGAACAATTTTAATTTTTAAATAATGTGATTTAGTCATAATTTAACAATGTAAAGTGTTATGAGTAGAGTTAATATAACATTTACATAGATATAATTTAACAATGTAAAGTGTTATGAGTAGATTTAACATAACATTTATATAGATACAATTTGTAACATTTATAGATATTATGGCAATATTTTCCACAATGCATACAAAGTTTATAATTTTTAGTCAAAACAAAAACATTTTAATCATTATAATCAAAATAAATTATATTATAAGTCCATCAATGTAAATGATAATATCATTCTAAATTTTTATTAGAAGAATTTGAAGCATTATAGCCAAGACTTTTATAATTTCCATTAGATTTAGGTAAATTAGGTTCAATAATACATGTTGAATTTTGTTGCTGTAATGGTGAGAGGAGGTGATAGCAAGAACTTATAAATAATTGGATAAGTCCATCTACATGTGAGCTATGTGAAAGTTAGAGGGTGAAATAAGCATGGTATGTGAGGGATATCAAGGGAAGCTTCGACATGGAGAAACCAAATGAACATTAGCACAGAAGGTGGAAGTATAGTGAGATTGAAATGAGGTGATTTTTGAGAAGGACCTTATGGAAAGGGGGGATACTAACTTACGACATGTCATAAGGACCCGCATAAAACATGGATGGCATGAAGAGGGATCTGACTCCAAGGTTACATGCACTTTTTTTATAACTAAGTATATGTTATGGAGTTAGAACAAAGTTTAGAGAAAGAATCTTAAATCCCCAAAGAAGAATTATTAGAAGAGACTTCCAAAGGAATGTTAAGTTATCATCTATATAAAGTGATCAATCATGAAATATTATTTATATAAGAATAAGACAAAGACATTGTGAAGCTAAAAAATGCACGGGAATATGTAGCATGGGAAGAAGGTCTTATGTACTATAGAATTACTTTCTAACAACTTAGACCAAGCAATAATGTAGTTATGGATACAATTACGAGAGAGGCTACAAGACCTCAGATAAGTAGTTCAACACAAGGAGGAAAAATAAGCACTATATGACCATTGGTAGCCCAACAGGTCCTTGAAATGACCAAAATAAATTTGGTAAAACTTATTTCAGTATCTGGTGGAGCCATACCACTAGTAGAATGAATTCAAGGCTTAGGAACACCTTTAAGCAGCTTATTGGTAACACAAGCCACGTAGGCCCTAGTCATGAGCAATACCTGCACCTACCACCCACACACACACACACACACACAATGTAATGGCCTTGAGATTACCCAAATATCAAAGAGTTGATAATGTCAAAAAACATGTCCATAAGTGTGATTTAATATGGTGTGCCAAGTGAGTTACACTCGTCAAATTGACATGACTTTGCTAGATCATATGCATACGTAGTACCAAAATTTGGATCCCAATTAGATGATTGTGGAGTATGACCTCCTAAAAGCCACATTCCTCAAGGATTTTGACATCCCTAAGTTATCAGCACATTATTTCACTCAAAGGGATCAATAAATAACTATTGGAGAGCCTCTATACATATGATGCTAGGTTTAAAATTCTAGTGGTCAAACCCTCTTATGAGATTCACCCAAAAACATGCCCAATCATTTTCTAAAGGGTTGCTTATGTCATTTCAATGTTACCTCTCCATAAATATGTCTGTTAAACTAAGAGAGGCATTGGAAGCATCACTTAGAGATGAGGCTATTAGAAGTGTATACACAAGATTTAGCCCACTAACAGAGGTGTGAATTTCACAAATGACATGATAGTTGTAGAAGATGATAACCAACAACCTACAGGATACTTGTATTGGAATTTGGTGCACATATTGTGAGGTGGAGTTTCTTATATTCGGGATGGTGAAGTCCCTATAAAATCTCAAGCAAATAATCTCCCAACTAGCCAAACACTATATACAAAAATATTATTACTGACACTATATACAAAAATATTATTACTAACAATATATTTGAGTAACTACCAAATAATTAAAACAAATCACCCCATATATTATTGTCATGCATAATAATAATATACCAAACAACTATTGACGTATTATTTTTTATCTAACAATAATTACATTATTACAAATTAATAATGTGAACACACCTCAACACTTCATACTCTTGGTGCTTAACCATTTGACTGATGCATGTCCATTTCAAATAAAATTAAAGATGATTGAAACTTTGCTATTAGAAATTAAAATTCTCATTTTTTCTATTGTAATTATATCATTGCATTACACAATGAGGCAGTTTTTGATTTGTAAGCAATGATATTTACAATTTGAAGTCAAAAGAGTGAATAATTTGAATAAATTGAAGATATTAAAGAAAAAATGGCTAGACCTCATGATTTTCCTATCTTCAATACATAAAATCTAGTTCACCTTCAAGCATACGATACTATTCCTCTTAATTCCACAAAAGGTGTGCCTATATTCAATGGTGAGAGTCATGTTACACCTAATGAGAACATTGGATATGTATCTAACTTTTTTAGCTTCCATAATATCACTTAAGAAAAAATTTCCATTAGACTCCTTGCCATATCCCTTAGAGGGAAGGATCTTGATTGGTATAGGACTCTAGAAATTGGATGCATCACATCATGGGATTAATTTGGAGTGTTGTTGACCTCAATATTTTGAAACAAGAGAGACTATGCCTCTCTCATACATCAACTTAACATGATCAAAATAGGATCCAAATAAATAATGCATGATTTTAACAAGAGGTTCCAATAGACTTGGAATAGACTACTTCCTCCTATGAGGCCACCTCTCAGATTTTTGTTCCTAACCTATTTGAGATCTATTGGCACTAAAATTTCTATCATGTTTCAATACGTGTGTGGTTCCACCCTCCCTGAAGCATATGATCTTGCTATGAAATCTAAAAATAATCTCATTCAAGCTAGAAGATTGCCACCTAAAGTGTTTATGCCTCCATTATCTCATGATTATTGTAATGCTCAAGATGTGTCTCAAACTCTTAATTCCAATACCAAGCCTAAATATGATCTTAAGAAGGTAGAAAATGCCATGGATAAAGATGCATCTATTCAATGGTTGGAAGATAGAATTGGAAGAGGTAATATGCAACAAGGTGACTATCAAAATCCTTACCCTTATCAACAAGAGTATGGTAAATAATTTGAAAGAGGAAAAGGAAAATGGTAACCTATTCCCAATAGGCCTACCAATGCATATAGTCTTACCTCTACAACCAATACAAGGGAGATAATACCTATGCACAACAATTTGTTGCAACAAAATAATTAGAAATAAGGCCAATTTATGGATTATAATAAAGGTAAACAGTAGTTTTTTTTTCTTTCTCAAGGTGAGGATACTCCCCCCTTATTATTCAAAGATGAAGTGATGATGCATACAAGTGAAGGTGAGTTGCCTCAAAAAGAGATCTTCACCAAATTCTTAGTTGAGGATAATTTTGTGATTAACTAAGGAACCCTGGTTAAAGACAACACTAGAGATAAGGGAAAGGCTTTAGGTGGTGATATTAATGTGTCTACAAGATAATTCAATCCTTATATTAAGTAACAAGGTATGGTTATAGGTGTAACAACTTCAAATAACACTGCACATCTTCCAAATAAGAATGTTGGAAGGATTGTTCAAGGCACTCAAACTCCTCAGGCTCCAAGAAATTCCTTGCCTCGAAGAATCCAAGAGAAAGTAGGTATGGATTATTTAAACATTATAGATTCATTGAAGATTAATAAATCATCCATTTCCATTTGGGCTGCTATACATATGCCTGGTTAGAAAGAGCTCCTACAAAATAACTTATCTGCTATCTCTACTAGTGTCCCTCCTTCAAATCAAAGTCAAAGTCATGTTGTCCTTGAAATTATCTGTAATACCATTGCTGAACCATCCACTAGAACCTGAGAAACCTCCTCTATTATATCTCACTCTCATATTGGGTGACAAGCTAGTTCATAACTACATAGTTGATAGTGGAGTTTTAACTTTAATCATGCCCAAGGTGGTAACTAATAAATCTCATCTAAAGTATGATCCTCATAGTAAAAGAGTCCTTCAATTATATGGTACACCTACCAAAACAATGAGATTGATAAACAAAATTAAATATTTTCTTGCATGATTGTCCAAGTTTTTCTATCTTGTAAGACATAGTTGTTGTTGATCTCCTAGCCTGCTTTGCAATTTTCTTATCAAGGGACTTCACTGCCATGATAGGTGGCTACCTCTCAGCTAACTGGTCCTTATTAGACTTTAAACTAAGGTATGGGGCCAAGGTTATAATTAGGAAAAAATATTTTTCAAGGTTTCATATTTAACCTTACATTGAGATAAGTTCCAATTTGAATTGTGTGGCCCATGAAGAAAAAGACTCTATTGTAGATGATAGCACATATTCCAAGCTTGAGGTTATTTCTCATTTATTTCTTGATGAATATGAAAGTAACACTTATGAAGATGATCCTTAATTATTTTTTTAAGGAAATAGATTTAGGAGTGTATTGTAGACATGAAGGAGTAAAAACACCTCTAATTACCAAGGAAGAGTGTGAAGACGATGAGATGTGTAAGATGATTTCTCATGGTTCAAGAAGTAAAGCTAGTGCAGGAGTTGGTGTTATGTTTTTATCCACATCATAACAAGAGCATTGCAATAACCTTCCTCCTTTGCATCCTCTATCATAACCTCTATAACCATGTTGCTTCCCATATTAACCATAACTCTGGTTAGGTGGCCCATCATGACATTAGTTTGACAGGCCTAAAGCAACCTATCATGCTCCTCGTTCTTATGCATCATGTATTTCATCAATTACCTAACAGTCCATAGCATTTTTAGTGGACATATATTATAATATAAAGACACATCCATCTGAATTATGCAGTATAAAAGAGGTTAGTTTTGAGCTTCATGGACCTTGCAACAAATTTTGCATGAGTATCATAAGCCACACACATTATGCTTTGGGAAATTATTCTTGGTATGCCCTTCCACCTCACAATATGTGCATCAAATTCCAATACGAGTATCCTGTAGGTTGTTGGTTATCATCTTCTACAACTATCATGTCATTTGTGAAACTCACACCTCTGTTAGTGGGCTAAATCTTGTGTATACACTTCTAATAGCTTCATCTCTAAGTGATGCTTCCAATGCCTCTCTTAGTTTAACAGACATATTTATGGAGAGGTAACATTGAAATGACATAAGCAACCCTTTAGAAAATGATTGGGCATGTTTTTGGGTGAATCTCATAAGAGGGTTTGACCACTACAATTTTAAACCTAGCATCATATGTATAGAGGCTCTCCAATAGTTATTTATTGATCCCTTTGAGTGAAATAATGTGCTGATAACTTAGGGATGTCAAACTCCTTGAGGAATGTGGCTTTTAGGAGGTCATACTCCATAATCATCTAATTGGGATCCAAATTTTGGTACTACATATGCATATGATCTAGCAAAGTCATGTCAATTTGACGAGTGTAACTCACTTGGCACACCATATTAAATCACACTTATGGACATGTTTTTTGACATTATCAACTCTTTGATATTTGGGTAATCTCAAGGCCATTACATTGTGTGTGTGTGTGTGTGTGTGTGTGTGTGTGTGTGTGTGTGGGGTAGGTGCAGGGATTGCTCATGACTAGGGCCTACGTGGCTTGTGTTACCAATAAGCTGCTTAAAGGTGTTCCTAAGCCTTGAATTCATTCTACTAGTGGTGTGGCTCCACCAGATACTGAAATAAGTTTTACCAAATTTATTTTGGTCATTTCAAGGACCTGTTGGGCTACCAATGGTCATATAGTGCTTATTTTTCCTCCTTGTGTTGAACTACTTATCTGAGATCTTGTAGCCTCTCTCGTAATTGTATCCATAACTACATTATTGCTTGGTCTAAGTGGTTAGAAAGTAATTCTATAGTACATAAGACCTTCTTCCCATGCTACATATTCACGTGCATTTTTTAGCTTCACAATGTCTTTGTCTTATTCTTATATAAATAATATTTCATGATTGATCACTTTATATAGATGATAAATTAACATTCCTTTGGAAGTCTCTTCTAATAATTCTTCTTTGGGGATTTAAGATTCTTTCTCTAAACTTTGTTCTAACTCCATAACATATACTTAGTTATAAAAAAAGTGCATGTAACCTTGGAGTCAGATCCCTCTTCATGCCATCCATGTTTTATGCGGGTCCTTATGACATGTCCTAAGTTAGTATCCACCCTTTCCATAAGGTCCTTCTCAAAAATCACCTCATTTCAATCTCACTATACTTCCACCTTCTGTGCTAATGTTCATTTGGTTTCTCCATGTCGAAGCTTCCCTTGATATCCCTCACATACCATGCTTATTTCACCCTCTAACTTTCACATAGCTCACATGTAGATGGACTTATCCAATTATTTATAAGTTCTTGCTATCACCTCCTCTCACCATTACAGCAACAAAATTCAACATGTCTTAACAACAAAACCAAAATGTTGGTATAGTTCTGGAAAATTATAAACCCATACCGTGTGAACCCTTTAGGATATCAAAACATAATCTTCTAGTACCGTAATATCATGCAATGGGTCCTTACACATTCACCTAAAGCATAAAGAGGGGAACCAGGTAGATCATGTGTAGTTGTTAACAGTTGTGGATGCATTATCATGCATTCTACCTCTCGAGTGTTTTTTTATGTTGTCTCATCTACTGTTACTCATGTGTGTCAGTACTAAAGTTAGTTGGGCCTTATTTCATCAATACATGTTAATGGACTAACATGCACTTATCCAATGCAATAACACATCAACACTATTGTATCCAGTTATTCATACCACCATTAACAATGAAATATAATATGTAACATAGTACTAATTTAATAATGACAAAAATGATTTATTATAGCCACAATTTATTTCAAAATCATAGTGAAAACAACAATGCCCATTATATTCAATTTCTTGATTACAAGGTGCTCATGGCACTTTCAAAACTATAAACTATCTTTGCAACTCATAAATCTACATAAATCTATTTATCTATTTCATATGACACTCTAAACAAAATTTTATAGCATTTATTAAAGTATCAATCTCTATCTATTCTTATTTTCAGGTGTCCTCATTTTAAAGGATTTAAAGAGCCCTAAAAGTCATATGGTAGCTCAAATTCCACCATTTAGAAATTATTATCTCCACTTGGAAATTATTGTGACACTTTGATCGATGTTTGGTACCATGCCATTCTTTGTCACTACTCAACTGTCTATCAGGATCAAGATGTTAGTTATATAACTCAACCATTTATCCCCCTAATTTTTGTTATGGTTCCTGGATTCATAAAGATTCACTTGTCTCGCTCTTGATGCTTTGTCATTTACGTACACGTATGTATCCTTGTTATCTTGAGCCTACCTTATTGGCAATTCCTGATATGTATGTACACATAGAGTAAAGTTTGCACGTGCCACTCTCTTCTCCTTAGGTCTTATGAGACTCATATATGTTGTGCAAATACTCTTCATCTTGATTATACTTAACCAATCTCTAAAGTCAACAGTTTTTCTTAAAATAAAATTAATAAATCTTTGTTTGGTTATATAATTAAAATAAATATTTTTAGAGGTATCTTTTAACTATATTATTTGGATTCTATATATATATTTAAAATATGAATCTCCAAATAAAAAATATAAATATAATGTTAATTCAACAATCTCATATACTATTAAAAAACTCGGTGAAACCCTAAAGTGCGATCTATAATTGTAGATTTGAATAATGATTGTATCTCATTATTTAAATACATTTTTTATTTTTTTGTCTTTAAAAAAAATTGTGTGGTTAAAGTTATAAAATCTTGATTATGTACAATCCATGAAATTTTGAATAGTTATATTAGATATCATTAAATTATTATTATTTATTTAAAAAATTAAAGTTATAATATATTTTATTAAATTATTAATATTCAATATAATTTATACTATCGATATTACATTGAATAATTGATTTATAATTTGATTTGAATAATTTAAAAGTAAAAAATATTAATTTTTTTTTAATCTTTTTCACTTTATATTTTCATTTAAAAAAATTATTTAAAATGTAACCAAATTTTTAAATAATAAATTAATTGATTATATTTTTTAAAATTATACCAAACAAAATTTTAATATATATTTTATTACATTAATAAAATCAAAATATCAACATTGTAAGATGTATATATTTAACTCATTAAGAATAATAATGTTAAGATGTATATATTTAATACATTAAACATAATGGTAAATGCTTATAGAAGTAAAAATAAGCATTTTTGAAGTTATACAAATTTCTACTTAAGTCCTGTTTTGTTCTCTTATCCATGACGATCGTTTTGATATATTTATTGATAAACATTTTTAAAAAAAATTGTTAGTTTATTTAATAAATAAATAAAATTATAGATTAAAATAAATAATTTTATTTTATTTTTTTATTTTATTTTTTTATTTTATTTGTTTATTTGGTTTTTTTTTTTTTTAATGTCGTCAATATCATTTAAAGTATTATTTTGGTTTTATTAATTATTATCTTTATCATTTGGATTATAATTTTTTTGATTATTTTAATATTTTTATTTATAATTTTAATTTTTTTCAATATATAATTTAATAATAAATATTTATATTGACATCATAGTTATATTTTTAATTTAAAATATAATTTCTTATTTTCTCAAAAAAAAAAATTAAAACACATTTTTTATAAATATTATAAAAATTTAATATCCATTGATTTTTAAGTGCAGATATACACCAATAAATTTCACTTTCTAAATAATTAGATTTATAAATATACTTTAGAGAAATGAAATTTATCACTCTTAATGTCTCTAATAAGTTTCAAAAAAAATATATTACTACCTTTTATATAAATAAGGATTTTTTTATTTTGATACTTTTACAAAATAATTATCTATTATTATTTTTTTCCAATAGCATCATTGTAATCTAAAAATTACAAACCATTCCATGAAAACATAATAATATTGACAACCTAACATTTATATTGGATACATTAAAAAAACAAGTGCAAGCAACTTCTTGAAAAGTTTAAATTTGTTTACAAAATAGAATTATTATAAAAAAAAATTGTTGGGATACTTACCATTGATATTGATTCAAAAAATTATTTTTCTATCAATAAATTAGTTGTAAGCTAAATGTAATGGTCAATAAAAAGAAAAGTATTGTTAAATATAATGGTCAATAAAAAAAAAGTGTTATTAAAGATTTTTCTTCAATAAAATAAAAGTAAGAAAAAACATCAAAAATTGTTTTAGATATAATTTTGTTGATAGTTACCAAAAAAAAATTGTATGTTAAGATTCAATGATATAAATAAATTTTATAACCAACTTTAAAATGTCAAAATTTGTGTACCATCAAATAAAATTGTTAGAGAACCAAAAAAAATATATAACCATTTCAAACATTCTTATCAAATAATATTAGTTGACTTATAAAATATTGTTCTTATCATTCTTAAATATAAAAAGGATCTTTTTAATACGATAAATTTTGATTAGATAGATAAGATTTATAATGAATTCAAGTAGATACTAATATGAAATTGGTGATTAATTATATGAAATGATATTATAATTTTTTTATAATTAATTATTTGATTTTAATCCATACATACATACATACATACATACATACATACATACATACATACATACATACATACATATATACATACATACATAAATACATATAAAATCATGTGATTTAAAGTTAAACATTAGTTTCTAATATTTAAATAATATATAAATGTGTTGGATTTAGTTTATTGATTATGTTATATAGAATGTAATTAGATATTTTAAAATATATTATCTTTTCAAAATTTTAATGAGAAATTTTCTACAAATAATTAAAATAAAAATAAAATAATAAATTTTGTTTTATAATAAAATATGTACATCACATATATTTGACATCTATTTTATATTTTAAATAGACTTTATCCTTTAATGAAAAAATGAATCACCTTTTAAATCTTTTTATATTATATTTCTAAAACACAAAAATATCATGCAGAATTCTTTTCTCTCTTTTGAATAATTAACAAGACACACTTTTTCCCCTATCAACATTTGTATTGCAGCCCTTCATACTAATTGTATATAAGCAGGTCAATAAAATTGTTTTGAAATAAGCTCTAGAATATGCGTGCTCCCCTAGATAAAGCAACACAGACAGCATTCTTCGAACAAAACAAGATGTGATTGTTGACATTAAATTTTCAGTGCATTCCACGCATTGTCTAAATTCGCTTGACAATAAAGCGTTATCATTGCCCTTTCACTTTCCAATCAAGTATTCGAATAGCTTTCACAATATTCTTATATGCATTATCAAGTATAATGGATGAACGAGAATAAGAACAAATTTAAAGCAACCAATAGTAGAATTCAGATAAATGGACCTTTCACAGCACTAATTTATGGCAAGTGAAACATTCTACCATCAGAAGCAAACTACAAGAAGAACCTACAGTGCTCACAATGGATAATGGTGGGATTGGAGGGGGCGATTCTTGCAGGAGGTAGCGCAAGTTGCGGAGGCGGCGGAGGAATCAGACTATTCGGTAGCGGCACTGGAGCACAAGCCAGTGCTGGAGGGAACAACAACTATGGCGGCGTCACCATCGGTGGAGGTGGTGGCAGAGGAGGCAGCAATGTCAGCGAAAACGGAGGCGGTAGCGGCAACAACGTCAGCGGAAACGGTGGCGGCGGTGGCCGTTAGGCGTAGTGCACGTTAGTAATAATTAATATTTATTAATAGTTAATAATATTGAAATAATTTTACAAAAAATTAAATATAAATAATATATAAAATATCAAATTATATGAAAAATAAATATACATATATTTTATTTAAACATTTTTAAATTGATAATAATATAATTATAAAAAAATTAATAACATGTTTTTTTTTTAAATTTATTTTTATTAATAATATATATCTATAAATAGGATTCAAGTTTCAATGGTTAAACTTCCACTTAAATTAAAGGAATATGTCATAGATGGAATTCACAATAATAATAATAATAATAATAATAATAATAATAATAATAATAATATTATTATTATTATTATTATTATTATTATTATTATTATTATTATTATTATGTAATCTATTCAATAATTAAAATATGTGAAAGGATTTTTACGTGTATGTATACTTGAATTTTATAAATTCCAAATTAATTATTATATAATATAAAAAGTGTTATTAAAACTTGTTGTGTACCAAAAAATTTATTGGTTTAAAAATTGTACTTTTCCTACACATCTTTGACTATTGTATTAGTTTTTTAATATATCATATTGATTTAGCCAACCGGAGTATAATAGGGAATTTTGTATTATTATATGAAAAAATATTTATTTTTAAGAGATTTTATATTTTCACAGTTTATAATGAATAAATTACGTATTTCTTTGGAAAGTATTGTGTATGAAATTTTTGGATCGATGATTCAGATCAGCATGAATAATTTATCTTCAGGGAACTTGATTGATAATATTTCTTGTTTTAATGATAATATTTGAATAAGAATATTTAAAAGTGAAAACAACTTTAAATAGTTCAAAAATATTTATAATACTAAAAATATGTTTTAGTATTAAATTTTGTAAAAACTCTGAATTTAAAAATTGATCTATGAATTGAATAGAATATCTATTTCTAATAATTTTACATTTTAGATATCAAAATATTAGAATGAGATTTAAATGATTATAAAAATTCAAAGATTTTACGCTTTCACAATTTATAATATTGTATTATCTTTTTTTTGAAAAACTGTGTTGATTTTTTTTGCTCAATGTTTCGGATCCTCTTTGGTGATCTTCCATCAGGAGAAAAAATTAATGTGGAACAATAGGACCTATCAGTTTTTAAAAGTATGAAGAATTAACCATTGTAAAAAATTTCTAAATTAGTAAATTAGCTATTGTTAAAAGATTCTAAATTGAAAAATAAACCAAAAAAAAAATAGAAAAAAAAATTCACGTCATTAAAATTTAAAAAAAAAAAAGCTAAATAAAACAATTATTACTAAATAAATTAACAAATACCATTAAATTCACAACTATAATTAAATAATTTAAAGACATTAAAAACATTAATAACAACACAACTATATCTAACATTAATAATATCATTATAAATAGTTACTAGATAATTAAATATAATATTATCGATTATAACCAAATTAGAAATATCAAGATCCATTAAAAATACTTGATGATAAATAAAACACTGAGATCACAAAAAAATGTCTAAGTATGAAAATTATAGAGCTGAAAAAAAACCTCAAACGAATATGGTTCGAATGAAGTTTGAGATTTACATACCTAAAAAAACCCTCATCGAATCAAGCATCCCCCAATAATACCTTACCATTATATAAAATTTTATGTTGCCTCCAATTAACTGTTTTATCACACTGACCACTCGACGCCAAATGTTATTCTTTTGTTTGATCTTTGCTTTGTCGAGGGAATTTAAGGCCATTGAATGGGACATGCAATAAAACATAGTCGAAACATATGTCCTAAGAATATTGGCAAGACTTAGAATTTTCTTACTTAAACTGCGTTAGTTGTCTATTATTTTAATCTTTAATTTAACCTCTTTTTGTGATTTTGGTTTTTTTAATTATCGTCAGTTGCTTTTAATGTGTTTTGGTATTTCTAGTTTGGTTATAATCAATAATATTATAATTAATTATCTAGTAATTATTTATAACCACATTATTAAACTTAGATATAGTTGTGTTATTCCACGCCTCTTCTCTTTGGCGTTCTATGCATCTTCAGAGCATCTTCTTATCTACGGAGCAGTCACACTTTACTAGATAACCGGGATGCTGGGCCTTCCTTGGCTTCCGCGCTCTTCCATGATCTGGTCCTTATCACTCCTTCCACTGGGCATGCTTCTGCTGCGCTCCATCAACTCCTCAACGGGCGATTGTCTCCCTCCTTGTAGCTACGCACTTCTTCATCTGCTGGTCCACACGATCCTTTCAGCTTATCGACCGTCACCAAATCAGTCATAATAAAAATCTACACTACATACAATGTTATGGCATTTACAACACGGCTATAAAATCCTTTCATGATCTCCTTGGGTCTGCCTGGACTGTGATCACTAACTGAAATGGCTCGCGAATGTAACGGTCAGAAAGAATCGTTGCTTCCACAAGGGCACTATCAGATAGTCGGACACCATGATGCAACTCTTATATGCCATCTCCAGTCGAGCTTCTCGCTCACGGATGCTCCTCTTTCTCTTTTGCTTCTTCGCCACTGTTTCTTCTTATCGCCTACTGCCTCGATGACCAGACAGTCGTCCTTCATTATAGCGCGAGCCGCTGCTGTTTCTAGACTGAGCCTGATTTACAGGGATATTCCTTCCGTCTACTTCTCTGACTGCCGCTCCTGCGCCTCGGCCTCTTCTTCATATCTTCGACGGCACTGAATATTTCATCCTTCCATGCAAATCTATACTGGTTAATGACCTTGTTAGTAGAAAAATATGACACTGTTATGATTCTTCGCATCTTTCTCCAGTTGTCTGGACAAACACCATGTCTTGTCTTTTGCTAATCCAGAAAAAAACACCACTTTTGCATACCTCACTTGGGCAGGTTCACAAACTTTGATAAACTGAATTTTGGATAGGCACTTAAAACAACATAAGCCCAGACAACAGCTCGCTGCTTTATGCAAAGATATGATGCTAAAAATATTGACAGACTTTCCTGGAATGAACACGTACTGGGTGAATGCTTCAACATATAGTCATGGACAACGGCTTGCAACACACCGCAACATAACCATAGGGACCTGGACGTTCACAAGGAAATGAGCTACGGCTCAAACAAAATAAACAAACTTGATTAGACACATGCTCATACGCAAAATAGACAACCGAGCAAACCTTTTGGCTCCTCAACTTCTTCTACAACTTCCCTGAATTGACTCCATGGGCTCTGATACCATTTGAAAGAAACTAAACTGCCGACTCCATGGGTTCTGATACCATTTGAAAGAAACTAAACTGCCGACTCCATGGGTTCTGATACCATTTGAAAGAAACTAAACTGCCTACAGGCAGACCGTGAAACCATTTCTAGGGTCTAATCAGACCAAACAGGCAGTTGAGATAGAATTTCTAAGAAGCAAACTAGCATTCGGAGCTACAGCGCTTAGACCCCTGATTTAAGTGACAAACCATTTACAACATTGAACACATAGATTAAGTACAAACAAACAACTTCTATTATCATACATAAATAGATTACCAAAAAAATAGATTACTATAGCTATTCTGAGGCACATAACACCTTAACTTAATGGTCGTTCTATAACGCCATCACAACTAGATTTAATGACCGTTCTGAGGTTCATTCATCCTAACAACTTCAGCTAAGATGCACTCTGTGCATACTCAAAACATTACATATAATCTCCTTATAAACTTGATCGTAGAACTCTCTAGAAAACCTTAGAAATGTCACAAAGACTCTAAGCTCTGCCACTAAACAAAATAAATGCATTAATTAAAGAGTTGTCATATCATAGCTTCCGTTGATCACAAAAATTAAATAAGAAGTAAAACTTAAATGCTTACTGAGAGTTAGATGGAGACCTTCGGCGAATATCTGCATGGATTTGATTGCCATCAATATAGGTAGGCTAGAGTACCTACGTGGCTACGGCCATATTTTCCAATAGGTCTAGAACCAATACAGGCACAGAAGGAGGCCTGAATCTCCATTAATGAAACAAATCCTCGTTATCTCGAAGGAACCCAAACCTAATAAAACCAAAAATAAATCATACCAATAAAAAGATCATGGGAATCCCTGATGGGCCCCAGGCTGAATTTGGTTGGGTCAGAAACTAGAGACAATAATAGGGAAAATAGGTTTTATAAATTGGCTCTTAAGCCATTCCCAGGCACAAGGGAGCCTAGGTTGCCAAAAGTACAATCCAAAACGACTCAACCTTAGCCATGATAACCAAAGAGACCCAAGTTTTCTAAGAGTTGAGTTTAATGGTCACAATATGAGAGGTTTCACTTGATCGAAGCTCAAAAAGTGTGGTCAAATCTATAGGAAAGGACCAGTTGTCTGGGTTGAATCAGTTAATCCCTTGCAAAGAGAAGAATTTAAAAATGTTCCAAGGCCTTGGAGCCCTAAAATAGCCTTACAGCTTAAATCATGGAAAACACTGTTTTTTAAAAAATAACTGGCATTTTAATACCATAACTGCATTCAATGGGAAGCCTTAAACAAGGGAAAATCCAATCTAAAACATTGAACAAAATATAAGGCCCTTCATGCCAATTGTTAGAAAAAGCAATTCTTACCAACAAAGAGTTTCTGCTAAAATCTAACAACATTCCTCTAAATCTTTATTAAACTTGGATCTTGAAGTCTAGATTAAGGGCCGATCATACCAAACTCGAATATGGGACTATTAAACCAAACACGGTCAACAATATGGTCCATTCTAATGGAGCCTTCATACAAAGATAAGGAAAATAAATCATAAAACCCAGAACAGCCAGTGCTTGCACTGCCTTTAAAAATAGAGCCAAAAGAGCCTAAATAGATGACCATGTACTCACCTTTATGTATGTATATCAAGGCATCAGAAGGTGTGTAGAGAGATCCAACATAGAGCCCAACCTTGATCTTAGCCACTTTTAAACATATTCTAATTTTTTGGATGAAAATAGGGGACTGAAAAAATAGGGGAAGGTGATGTCCAATTGAGTATTTAGAAAAAAAATAGGGGTTTGAATATTTCCCGAAGGAGGGAGAAACTTCCACCAACAGAAAGGATAAAAAAACCATCCAAAATCCATTCAGAAGTAGGGGAGTACCTCTCTAAAATCTCAAACAGCTCCATACGTTCCAAATACACACCCTCCAAGTCAAGAATGCGCTAGGTCGAGAACCCACAACTTAGGTCGAGAACCCACAACTTCCAATGCTTCAAAAACAACAAGCTCCTAGGAACCAACGTTAAGCAAATCTGAATCATCTGCATCATCTCTATGACCGTCATCATCCTCTTGCCTTAACAATTGTTTTGGTAGGTAATAATAAGATTATTTTCTTTATGTTTTTCTTTTTTTAATTATCACAATAATAATTAATTACAATAAAATCATATTTTTAATTTTTTTTGGTTGAATTGGGTTAGGTGATGGTGAATTATGTAAAGATAATTTTAAAACAATAAAAAATTAATATTATTAGTTTATTTAGATTTTTGTCATGATGTTTGAGTCACCATCTTATAATATATTTATGATAGTTTTCTTTATATATTTTTGATGGTAGGAAGCATAAAGACCAACTTTTGAAAGTTATTTTATGACTTTTTCTTGTGTTTTTAGTAATAGGAGGCATTTCCAAATAAGTTTATAGAATTCCTAGCCATTCATCTTCCCTTCCTCAAATGTTTTCTCTTCTTATTTTTATTTTTGTTTGCCTTTATTGCATTATGCGGTACTTCTAATAGGTGCAAAAAACCCTAGAAAATGTGGAGTCAAACTAAATTTTTTGAATCTAACATTAGAAAGGTTAAATCCTAAAGAAAATTATAAATGTTTAGGAAGATTTGACTAGAAACACAATCACATGCCATGTTTTGAAGTTATGAGACACTTCATGAGGGTGTATATATATATATATATATAAATAATGAGATGGTATTGTATAATGTAGCATATTTTGGGATTTTATTGAATTTCATAATGGTTTGTTGTGATCTCTTTTAATAGATGATGATGTGTGTGTGTGTGTGTGTGTGTGTGTGTGTGTGTGTGTGTGTGTGTGTGTGTGTGTGTGTGTGTGTGTGTGTGTGTGTGTGTGTGTGTGTGTGTGTGTGTGTGTGTGTGTGTGTTTGTGTGTGTGTGTGTGTGTGTGTGTGTGTGTGTGTGTGTGTGTTTCATACATAATGAGAGATGTCATTGTGCACTATAGAATATTCTCAAATTTTAAATAAACTTGTAAGTGCATACCATTTTCTAATTTTAAAAAATATTTTCTAAGGTCATACTACAAGATTCAATAGTTTGATCCACCTCCCATGATACTCCAAAACAAACCAATGTTGAAAATATACACTACTATCTCTCACACAAATATGAAGCGAAAATAAAAAATCATATATACTTAATCTTGCCAAATTAATATGGATAGCCTAGTCTTGGCTAATTATCAAAACTCATTCTTGGTTAGAATCTAAGTTTCTAGTTAGGGACATCAATAAAAAACTACACAAAAGTTTCTCAAAAATTAAAATAGATCTCAACATCAAATTTAGAGCACCTAGAAGCATATACAAACACTATAAATTTATTCTCATTGTGCATCAAATATAAAACCCTCATTTAAATTGGGGTCACTAATTACATTAACATATAATATTATTTTATATATTGTCATCACTTAAATATTAACCTTTCTAAATTGATATATAATTTTATATTCGCATAGTTACAATATAATTTGATAATAACTGTTAGAGAATCCAAAAAGTCTATAACAATACCACAATATAAATATGCAATGAAGTGTTCATCAACCATGTCACATAAAATATTATTATTTGTATTATACTATAATATAATAGTCAATAGGCCACTTTATACTTTCACACACTATACACATGAGAGGGGTCCCAAGTTCTCATGTGGATGACACAATCACCAATTTTAGTTTTCTTTGTATACCACTAGCATAGTCTCTTTATATCCACATGACCCTACTCAGTAAGTATCATCACAAAGAAAATGTGAGGTGCTCAATAACCACACATGAACTATGAACATATTGGAATTTGAATTCTAATGTATCCATGGATTAACACTTAATTATTTTTAATAGAAATTGAAGTGTCAAGCTTCATTATCATGACATGTTTCATGATAATAGATAGCCCGTGGAAAAAATTCCCCTGTGAATAATGGCCATGGAATCTAATCATAGATATTCACCATTTGGGTCATGCCTTTAAATAAAATAGTTCCATGTTTTTTAAAAAAGGATATAGATTCTATTATACCAAGGTTTCCATGAAGTCATAAAACATGCCTTTAAATAAAATAGTGCCATGTTTGTTATAAAAAGGATACAAATTCCATTATACCTAGGTTTCCATGAAGTCATAAAAAATGACACCCATGTTATACGTGGCCTCCTAAAAATAAATAAACTCTAAGATGGCCATTCACATATCAACACATTCAATATAATAATGAATGCCCCAAGTTTTATTTGGAAATCTTGATCTTCTACCTACCTTCATCACACAATGTTATGGAGTTGCAATATTCCAATTTGATGTTTTATTATTTTTTTGGTCTCTATGAACATGTTGAATTCAACGTTTACACTTATGTCTACTCATGTTTGAATCTCTTCATCACTATGCATGCCATGGTGACTTCAAGTAACCTTGTACATCATTAAAAAAAATTAAAAAAAAAAAAATTCTGATAAGATTACAATACTAGGAAAAGAACCTTATCACCAAAAAAGCAAAAACAAAACAAAAACAAACATAACATCTTAAAAGCGTTATACCAACCAGAGACTTGATATGATATAATACGAATTACTTATTAACAAAGATCAAATACGCAAAAATGAAGTTTTACAGCTGCGCACTAAAAGGAATAGAATAATGATAAAGTAAACACATACGTTAAAATATGCGAAGAATGTTTATGCTTAAAAAGACAGCTATTAAGAAAGCCAATAAAGATTTATACATTTATCTTAACGTAACCAAATGATTCCGAGTAAAAAGGTCTAGAAAAAAAAACTTTAAGACAATAACACATCACAAAGGAAACGAGATATGCTTCAAGAAGTAATCAAAGAAGCATAACACATCAAAGAAAACAAGAGAGATGTTTCGAGAAGTAATCAAAGAAGCATAATATATACATAAAATTATATATAAGATTCATCAATTTTTAGAATTTGAACAATTTTAATTTTTAAATAATGTGATTTAGTCATAATTTAACAATGTAAAGTGTTATGAGTAGATTTAATATAACATTTACATAGATATAATTTAACAATGTAAAGTGTTATGAGTAGATTTAACATAACATTTATATAGATACAATTTGTAACATTTATAGATATTATGGCAATATTTTCCACAATTCATACAAAGTTTATAATTTTTAATCAAAACAAAAACATTTTAATCATTATAATCAAAATAAATTATATTATAAGTCCATCAATGTAAATGATAATATCATTCTAAATTTTTATTAGAAGAATTTGAAGCATTATAGCCAAGACTTTTATAATTTCCATTAGATTTAGGTAAATTAGGCTCAATAATACCATATTAACACTTACCAAGTGCACCACCTAAATAGCCTATACAATACACATTTTTTAAGTTGGAGTTGTTGGAATAAGTGTTCAAAAAAGTTGTGTTTGAAAAGAACAATAAATTTTATCAACATAACAGTGAGTACTATATGCAAAAGATAGTTTTAATATATAATACATTAATAGAAGATTATATTTTTTCCATGTGTGTATTAAAACAATTTTTCAAAAAAAAAAAAAGTAAAATTTTGACAATGAATTTCATATTTGAATACAATAATTTTTTCAATTTTTAAAAAATAGTTTACATAGTTTTTGGAAAAGTAAAAAAAATGCCAATTTAAAAACCATAAAAACATAAGATATAAACTTAACTATCATTAAAAAAAAGAATCAATTTTTAAAAATATTAATTGATCCAAAGAACATTTTAAAATATTCATTTTAATTAAAAAAAATAAAGATCAATTAACTTATAAATATAAGTCCACACCAAAATACCAAACATTAAATGAAGTTTTACAATATATAAATAAATTAAAAACTGTAAAAATAAATTTAATTTGATCAAATGTTTGAATTAATAACAACTTTTTTTAAAATTTGATATATATATATATATATATATATATATATATATATATATATATATATATATATATATATATATATAATTATAATTTAACCATTAAACACTAAGCACTAAGCACTAATACATTAGAAATGCTTTATACAAAAGCACAAAAGAGAACCAAAATATATTCTGACTAATTACAATACCAATGAAAAGAACCTTATCAAAGAAAATGAAAAAAAACAAAAAACAAACATAACAACTGAAAAGCGTTATACTTAAATTTTTATATTTATCCTCATTTTATTGCATTCCTATTGGAATAAATGGGGAATTTCATCTATTAACGGGAATGGGTGATTTAAAACTCTATGCTAGGTATATTTACCACCTATGAAATATCCATTCCGAAGATAAGATGCAACCTATAGATCTACATCATATTTATCTTCTTTTCATAGTTTACTATGATTATGCATACCATTCATTGCCCATACTTAATATTAACTAGAAAAAAATTAATTTTAGTAAAGAGCATAGAGGGTGTGTTGAGTGATTAGAATGTTTGCACCAAATTCGTAAGGCTCCCTTTATTTCACCATTGGTCATATCATGGTCATGTGATGTTAATATAATTAGAGAAGATTTAGTTCCATACTTCACATAGGCATACTCACAATGAGTGCACATGTTCATAAGTGGGGATCGAGGAACCCATCATGCTATGTTTTTTATTATATGATATGTAGCCATTGAAGATTTGCTCAAAAAAAATTTATCATTAATATGTCTTTAATTGTTATCTTCTTATCCCACAAGCAATGTGTAACCATTGCAAGAATACCTATCTCAATTGAGAAGTATATGTTATTTTACACATTTCTTCTCTATCCTTTCTATGTTGATACAAAATGATTTCAGAAATATCATATCTAACAACTCAACATTCATAAACAACTTGAGATAAATAGTATAAAGAATAGATGTCACATGACACAATTTTCACTTAGACCCAAAATATATTTCCACCCAATATATTTGGGCCAAAGAAAGCTTGAAACTAAAGAAATGTTTGTGCCTTCATTATAATAAATTTCACATACCTAGCCAAATGGAGATCCTAGGTGAGTTTTCAATAAATCTCTTCCCTTTTATACATTTGGAAACCAAGAGTTCCCTAATACAATGGGAAATATTCTTATCACTATCTAACTAATTGTCCTATCTATTGTTCATTGGGCTCCCTTATTTAAATTATTTTATTTTATCTTCTATAGAGCTTTGCTGCCATTAATTTATAGAATAATTAACTATTATTTGGAAATGCACAATAATTTGAAGAACAATGATCCCCATGTTGTTTTGATTTTTTTTTTTTTTTTTTTTTTTGGCTGGTTATTTATCTTTTACCATTTACTTCTTTGTAGGCTACCTAACTATTTGTGACTTATTGCCCTAGTTTTTAATTTTTTACTATTATACATAGTCCACTTTCATCTTAAATATTTTCCAACCTCTACCATATATTTCAAACTTGTACTTGTACTTATATATTTATATTTATTTTTTTATTTTATGTTTAATACCTAATTTCAGTATTATCTTTCATTGATTCCATTTTCCTAGTGGCTTTAGTTTTTATCATATTTATATAATGTGGCCTTTATTCATTTTAATTTTATAATAAGTATTTTCACATAGTAATTGCTAAGTCTATGTGGCTTGGGGTTTATTCAAGGACAATTCACACTTATCACTTATATGGGTAACTTTTCATTTTATTTCATTACATTTCCTTTCAACTTTATCCCATGCACAGGTGTATACACTCAATGATAATCTTCTCTCTTGTGTTTATGTAGTTGATGCTTAAGGTGACACAAGTCCATGTTGCTAATGTGCTACACATATTAGAAGTATATAAGATGAATTGCATCATCAATCCCATTATTGTGTTCCATGCTCAATATAAATGTCCACTACTTAAGCTCCCACACTTGTTGTGCCCAATTAGATATCCCATAAATGTAAGTTATACAAAACATTACCATCTAATCTTATCATTATTATATAAATACAATTCAAACTCATCCAAAAACCACAGTTTCCTATACAACCTTAATTCATCATTATAACTCTATGATATGTAAATATATAATCGATTTTTCCAATCAAACAATAACCATATATATCTTATCATGTGATCGAATATATAATTATAAAAAAAGTTCATGAAAAAAATCATTATCTGAATTAACTCATATAATTAATTTAATGCATCCAACCAAAATTAATAATTAATCATAGGCTTAATCCAAGGCAAAGTTAAGTGGGGCATTAAATACTTCCCCCTTAAATAAAATTTATCCCCAAAATTTCATTGTCATAATAAGAATGTCTACAACTATTTTTATCTAAGATCATAGGTTATTACATGTAAATATTTATATAATCAATATAAGATTGCATACATGTGTTGATAATATTAAGAGAAATATATGATTTCACATGGGTTAGTATATTTTACACCATAATAAATTACACACAAATATGGAGAATATTACATTAATAAAATAAAAATCATAAGAAATCCATTTTCAACAGTAATCCATGAGAAAATATCAAAGAACAATAGTCAATCAAAGTGATGCATAATAAATATCTCATAACCTAAAAAACAAAAAATATAATATAATATAATAATGATAATCTAACATGAGGGTATTGGTGCACCACTACCCTATTATTGCTTATTTATTTATTAACAATTTCAGTTTTAGAAAAAAACCACTCTATATAATAATAGAATAGAATCTAATAATATATTATAGTAGTATATAATATATTATTACGGAATCCAATTGCTTAGATCGTAGTTAAAGGTGACACGCATATACGCACCGAAGACTGCAGATTTTCAAATTTTCAAAACTGGGCGAATATATTATTACATTTAGGTTGTTACATAATATCTCCCAAGCAAGACAACTTTACATTTGCTTTCAGAAATCGATAGCCGAAATATTTAGGCGGCCTTGACCGACGAGAAATTATTATTGTATGGTTGATGACCGGACAACTTTCGGTTTGTTTCCACCCATCCATTTCATTTTCGCAGCTGTTTCATATTCAACGGACACTATGCACGCTACCTTTGAAATTTGACCGAAAATTCATATGGTTCTCAGTTCGTAAACCAAACTTTTCCCTATATATATCTTCTTAAACACACTACAAAGAAAAATAACATACAAAAGGAATTAAAAAAAAAGGAATATGGACACAAATTCATGGAGCGCGGCTTTTTATTCTATCCTCGCATGCATAGCTCTGTTATATCTGCTATTCTCAAACCTGTACTTCAGCAATGCATCCAAAAATCTGCCCCCTGGACCCCGACCCCTGCCACTAATTGGAAACATCCTCCAGCTAGGCAAAAACCCTCATGAGTCCCTCAGCCAGCTGGTAAAGGTTCACGGCTCTTTAATGACTCTCCGTCTCGGCTTCAGAACCACCATCATCGCCTCCTCCCCTGCAATGGCAAAACAGGTCTTGAAAACGCAGGATCCCACCCTGTCAGCACGCACAGTCATCGACGCTGCTACATGTCTCTCCCACAGCGACCACTCTTTCATCTAGCGGGACTGCGTGCCACGCTGGCGCACTCTCAGACGCATCTGCACCACAGAGCTCTTCTCCCCGAAGCGCCTCGATGCCCTTCAGCATCTCCGGAGTGTTCAGATCAACACCATGTTAAAAACTGTCTACCGAGATTCATTGCAGGCATCTGGCGTGGACATCGGCCACATGGCGTTCTTAGCAAGTGTTAATTTATTGGGAAACATGATATTTTCAAAGAATATGTTCGACGGTGCCTCCGAAAACTCACGGAAGTTTAAGGAAGCCATCACTACAACAATGGTGGTTAGCGCGGCGCCCAATTCGGTGGACTTTTTTCCTTTTCTCAGGATTTTAGACCCCCAGAGTGTGAGGCGCAAGTTAACCAAATGTATTGGGGTTATATTGGGGTTGTTTGACGAGTACATAGAGGAGCGGCTGCAGACCCTGAGAAATGAGGCGAGCCAAAAAGATTTTCTTGATATTTTGCTGGAGAATAAAACAGAGACGGGAGAAAATTTTACGAAATTGGAGTTGACACACATTTTCTTTGTAAGTATTTTTTTTTTTTTTTTTTTCTAAATTTTTTATTGTAATGTATTTATAATCTATTTTTTTAATTTAATGTAATATAAATATATAAATTGGTGAGTTTTTTTTATAATTTGATTGATAACATAATAATTATGTTATTTCATTATTTCTATCAATTTTAAAATAAATTATTTTTTAATTAATTTATTTTGTTTTTTAATTGGATATTTTAATTTTTATTAGAGATTTAATTAAACATTATTAATAAGGTGGGCGTATGATTAATATTGTCTTTAGAAAGTAAGTCTGAGTCCTAATGAAATAGTAACTTCCATATATTTTAATGAGGCTATAGAAATCAAGAGTTTTTAATACTTTAAACTCAGTTAAAAAGCTTTATAGTGTTTGTTTTGTAAAATCAATAACCCTATACCACAAGTTGTTGCTGGTCATAATTCTAATTTTTTAATAAATTTGGTTGAAAAGGTTAATTTTTTTTGTTATATGATTTCTACATTATATTTTTACGATTGATTCATATTTCTATAATTGATTCATTTCAAAATGTTTACTTTATTAAATCAATGATTTCAAAAAATTTAGAATTTTTATTACAATTTAATTTTAATTTAGAATTTATTTAATTTAGTATAATTATTTAATTTTTATTTAAAAAGATTCATTTACAATATAAATATTTAATAATAAATAGTTTAATGTCAGGGTACATATCCTATTAAGTTTAGAATATCATTCTATTATAAAACTCACTTTAGTTTTTTTTTTTTCTTTTACTAATAATTCAATTTTGATTTAGAGATATTTTTCTTTTAAATCAATATAAATGAAAAAAATTGTAAATTTCAATGGAAAATCTATATTTATATTTGTGTTATATGCTTTTATATTTTCTAATTTTTAGTTTTTATTATTGAAACTTTATCAATTATATTATAATTTTTCTTAACACAATATAAATTTAATTACTGGGAGTTTTCCTTAAATAATTTTTAAAATATGATCCACCACCTCCTCTATATCATATTATTTTATATTTAATTTCTATATTTTTAAGTTTAAATCTTGCCACCTATTCTAATAGATTATATATAAATATGTTAAAAATTTAAATTTATAAAATTATATGTTGAAGGTTTACAAATTTAAGATCATGTGTTTATAAATTTAAGATCTTGGCCAAGCTAAGTTTAGATTTTTGAAGTTTACTTTAATTTTATTTACATAGAAGTTTAATAATTATAATTCTTCTTAATTTATTTGTAAGGTTTTTTTTTATATTATTTGTTTTTAAATAATAAATATATTATATATTATTATAATAAAAATATAATTATCAATTTTTTTTCTTTTTATATAGTTGATTGGTTAAAAAATATTGATTCATGTTTTTATTTTATTATCTTAAAGTGTTTTGGAAGATATGATATTTATGGTTGTTATTCTTGTAGGACTTGTTTGGTGCAGGGACAGATACGACAAGTACGACAATTGAATGGGCCATGGCTGAACTTATACACAACCCTGAGATAATGAAAAAGGTAAAGAAAGAATTGGACGAGGTTGTGGGACAAGAAAGAATAGTGCAAGAAAGAGACATTGACAACCTTATTTATCTTCATGCAGTACTAAAAGAAACCCTTCGTCTCCATCCTCCTGCACCCCTTCTAATCCAACATAAAGCCCAAAGTCCTGTCAAATAAATGGATATGTTATACCCAAGGATGCCCAGGTGTTTGTGAATGTTTGGGCAATTGGAAGGGACCCAGTATCATGGAAGGACCCTGAAAGGTTCTTTCCAGATAGATTTTTAGAATCAAAGGTGGACTATAAAGGGCAAAATTTTGAACTGATTCCATTTGGATCGGGGAGGAGAATATGTCCGGGGTTATCTTTGGCTCATCACGTGGTTCACATAGGGGTGGCCTCTCTTGTTCAATGCTTTGATTGGTCTCTTCCAAATGCACAAAGTCCAAAAATGTTAGATATGAGTGGAAAGTTTGGAATCACACTCCAAAAGGCAGAGCACTTAGTTGCAATATCCACACCATGCATGCCGAATCATATCTATAACTAATTTCTTATGAAATAATACAATAAATAGTATATCTAAATATAAATATTTGTAAAAGGGTGTCGGGCCTTTAAAAAAGCCATATTTACCTTTAGTAATAATAAAATATTAAAATGATTTGTGTGTATTTGCTTGTGTCAAATACAATTGTCTCCATGATAATTTAGAATATTAATAAAGATTTTCTAAAATTATTTATAGGGACCAATAATTTTAGAAATGATGTTAATTGAAATCACAAATTACAATTATGCTAGATTGTTAAAAAAATAATTATGAAATTATAGTTGAATTTTCAAAAATTATGTTTAAAATTAATCACCACATTTAATTTTTAAATGTTTTAAAAAAATTCATATGAAAATAATAATCATACTAAAATTAAATTATTTTGAAAAAATAATAGTAAAATATATACATAATAATATTATTAAAAAATCTAATTAATATAAATAAGATATATACAAAATAATATTCTTAAATAATTTAGCAATTATATCTATTAGATAGTTAAGCTAGCATTCAAAGTGGTTGATGTTATCTTTGGGTCCTACGTTAGTGGATAGTGTTGCATTATATTTTACTAATTTCTAAGTTCCTAATTTTTAGTCATACATTTATAAATTAATAATATGCATTCTTAAAATTTTATTGACTGAACAAAAATAAGTTATGTAAAGTGCTGGACATGATGTACAATTGTCTTTTAGTTATATATATTGATAAATGCAATTACACATGTCAATGGTAAAATTTTATTTTTATTTATTTTTAATTATATTATATATCGATTTCAACTAGCAATCAATTTTAAGAGTTTTTATTGCCAATTTTTATGTCGTAATGATATTTTTTGTGGTAGTGTATTGTAACATGTCAGTTTTTAGATGATTTTTACTTATAATATTAAAATAATTGAAATATTTCATATGAATATGTAGAATAATATTTCATAATATTTGATTTTAAACTTAGATTTGATAAGATATTATATTTTTTGGAAAGTTTTGATTGGCTAAAAATAAAATTATATTTGTTCAATTGATTCCTTTAATAGTTTACACGATAAAGACTAATAAGACATTTTTAGGTTGGATGTACACCTAATAGTGTTTTAACTATGGAGAGGGTATACACATTGAAGATGTCGAATAAGAAGGGTGAGAGTACAATTTTTAAAAATTTAAAAAATTGGTGATTTTTTTTAGTAAGGTTTTTACAATGGATGAGTGCATTAGTACCATTGTCCTTCATTTGGATTATAAGGGACAAAATTTTAAACTGATTTCATTTGGATTAGGGAAGAGAATATGTTTGGGGTTATTTTTGGCACATCTTGTTCAATGTTTCTATTAGTGTCTTCTAAATGCACAAAGTCCAAAAATGTTAGATATGAGTGGAAAGTTTGGAATCATACTACAAAATGTAGAGCAGTTGGTTGCGATATTCACACCATGCATATCAAATCATATCTATAACTAATTTATTATGAAATAACGCAATAAATATTATATCTCAATCTTTCTATAAAAGGGGGTGGGCACATTCAAAACCCACCTTTACCTTTAATAATAAAATATTAATTAAAATGGCTTATGTGTATGTGCTTGTGTTGTATACAATTGTCTCCATGATAATTTAGAATATTAATAAGGATTTTTTAAAAAAATTTACAGGAAACAATAATTTTAGAAGGGATGTTAATTGAAATTATAAATTACAATTATGTTAGATTGTTAATTTTTATTTGACTACACATGATTAAGGTTCTTCCAATTTTTATATTTTGACTACAAATGAACAAACAATATTAATTAGTTAAAATAATTAATAAAAAAATTAATTACAAAAAATAATAAAGAGAAAGTAATTGCATATTTTTCTTTATTAGCATTTGCAAGATCTACAAGGCTTTTGTTCTTTGTCCATTTGTTATAATACGCTTGGGATTTTACATTTAAGTTCTCAATCTTGTTTAATATTATATCAAGAACAAAATCATTAAATCTATTACTCACTACAACACTTTGAAAAACTACGTGGTTGAATAAAACATCAATTTTTGTCGACTGATGTTCAACCATTGAATACAATTGACTACATTGATTGTGGTTTAAAAAACATGCATTTATATCTTGGATCAATACTTTTTCCCGATACTCCCATGTTCTTAAATAATCAAGGTTATCAACAAAAAAAATAGTAACATAGGCCTTAGCATTCTCTGTCAATAAATGAGAAATCATAAAAAAGTACAATTATCGTCTGTTAGTGAAATCTCCTTAACATGGTTACCTTCATTGATGTTGGGTGGAGAGTTGGGTGTACGAGGTCACTATAAAGGCCCAGTGGGAGGAGATCCCTATATCATATTGTAAAGGTTAAAAAAACCCGTGAGTGTGTTATTATCAATACCCAAAAACTATTCATCCAAATCAATATTATGAAGAATTGTTGTTCCCATTGCACTGGGTAGACCACCAAGTGAAAAGTTTGGAAAATTAGAAGTTGCTACTAAACAATGCCACCACTCTATACTTGCCTAAACAAATATTTCATTCTTCCACTATTTACAGGGTTGGGTGAGGTGGTTGTGGTGGTGCTGTGAATTTATCCTTTGAGAAAGAGATTGCCCTTAAAATTGAAATAAAATCACAAAAATGACAAATAAAATAAAGAGAATATTAAATTACCATATAGTAAAAATGAAAAACTTAGTTTAATTTAGTGCAACGTTCTCTTATTGTTGCATATGAATTATAGAAGGTCTGCTAGACCCTTTGCTATTTGCATTATAGATTGTGCTACTCTATATGTAATAGAGGATTAAAATATTACAATGATAAAATTAGCATTTTTGTTAATTCAATAGAATATAAGATTGTTTATGAAGCTATACCCACAACATGAGTGTAATTTTGCTATGGAACTTCAATAGAACTCTGCATGCATTTTCTTCTTACCAATGGCTGCAAGGGCACTTGTAGAAATTATTATGTATTTCCCTCCATATCTGTGTGTGTCATTGCCTCACTAGGTTGATGCCCCATCATTATTGTATTTCTTTTGGCAATTGTTTCATTTAATTTTTTATGTAAGAAAGAACCAAATATTTTTTTAAATTAACAAAATCAATATTTCTATAATTATTTTAAAATAATTATATTATTACTCAAAATGACCCCCTGAACTTCAATGGAGAATGTTTTGATAAACATTTGGGGACTAAGAGTTGTTGTAAATATCATTGCTTACAAATCAAAAACTGCCTCATTGTGTAATGCAATGATATAATTACAATAGAAAAAATGAGAATTTTAATTTCTAATAGCAAAGTTTCAATCATCTTTAATTTTATTTGGAATGGACATGCATCAGTCAAATGGTTAAGCACCAAGAGTATGAAGTGTTGAGGTGTGTTCACATTATTAATTTGTAATAATGTAATTATTGTTAGATAAAAAATAATACGTCAACAGTTGTTTTGTATATTATTATTATGCATGACAATAATATATGGGGTGATTTGTTTTAATTATTTGGTAGTTACTCAAATATATTGTTAGTAATAATATTTTTGTATATAGTGTTAGTAATAATATTTTTGTATATAGTGTTTGGCTAGTTGGGAGATTATTTGCTTGAGATATTATAGGGACTTCACCATCCCGAATATAAGAAACTCATTTCCTATATATTTTTAATCTTCCATATGAAATAATATAGGCAATTTAATATTACTGTGTTTGAAATATATTATCTGATGTTCAGCTTTCTTTATGTGGCTCTAATCTTCCCTAAGATATGGTATCAGAGATTTATTAATCTTGTGCATATAATGGAATTTTGAATCAAGCTTGGGGAAACCTTTGTAATGTTTTATTTCTCTAATTATGGAATTTGTTTTATTAAAAATTAAGTGTAGAATTAGCAATTTTTTGGGTCGAATCAAGAGAAAATGAGGAGATGTATGGATTGAAGGACTTCAATGTATCATTTAAAAAAAAATTATAATCCATAGTTCTGAGCATAGCCTTGATGAAAAGTACTTTGTTAAAAATGATTAGAATTTTTGGCTTATAGTGTTGTACTTCTATTCTTCTACCTTTCAAATCTGAGAATTGAGTGAAGCACATCAAAACTCATGGTTATTCTCATCATGTAAATTAGCCTACTATTATGATTTATTCAAACTTGTGTCTTGGAGGATTGATCTTTTAGGTGAAGCAAAGGGGAAAATCTTTAGTGAAAGGAAAATAAAAATCATACCAAAGAAAGTGAATAGTTTACATGGTCATTTTCCCAATCCAAGAAAACATATTACACTACCTAACAGATGATAGGTGACACATATATTCTATAAACATCCATTTCCTCTTTGCTTGTATTTTTAAATACTATCATATCTGTATTGACATGAGGTTGTAATAAATCCTTACTTGCCCTCTCTGAAAACTTTGATTTCTATAGCTAAATGAAATGAGGATTATAAGTCCAACAAGGATCGAGCTCAACCCATCTTTCTCCACCCATGCATGGCTTCCTTGATTTTAGCTAGGTTTGTTTTTATAGTGAGAGTTTTAAAGTATTTATTTTTAATGTCCTACACCCTTATCAATGTTTTAGGTGTCAAGTCATAGAATTTAGTTATCATCATTGTTTAGAACTAAATCAATATAGAGTCAATAGTTTTTATTGTTAGTCTTAATAGGTTAAATTTTCAATAATAGCTTTTTGTTGTATTGAAAATAGATGTTAATATTATTAAAGTCTCATCTTTATGTCAAATAGGTTAATGTCCATAAAAATCCCAAAGTGTATTTAAGTCTTTTGTCATCAAAGGTAACAATTTTGTATATTTTATATTAAGTAGGTTATGTCATTAAAAGAGTCAAGTCATAAAAATTCAAAGTATCAATATTTTGTTTTGGGTCCATAGTAGATATATGTCATTGAAAATTTTAAGAAGTCATCATTATCATTTAGTCATATTTTCAAAATAAAAAATGAGTAAAGATTCAAAATCTTGTGTTAGAATTGTAATCAACGCATTTTCGGTGGAAACCAATCTAAAAAAATATGTAAAATTAACACTTCAAAATTTATAAGAATTTTGAAGCTAGATATGAGGTAGACACCAAATGATAGGACGTCCAACCATGAAATCATCAATGCATTACTGCACAAGAATACGTTAAGCACTTATAAAGAAAGTATGTAGCTCCCTATACTGGAGGATGGAAAAAATAGAGGCTGGAAGTTCTAGATCCTCTTGTTAGCCACTAGTGACAAGGCCACTTTCTGCTTTAGTGCCATATTTTTTAGTTGTTTGTTATTTTCATCATGGTGTCTTTTTTTATTATTTCAGTGTGGTATATTTTTTCACCAAATCAGCTAATGCCAAGGATAGTTATTCAGTGGCAGTGAAAATTATCTATTCTTTTATTATTTGAGTGGCAACAAACATTAACAGAGGTTGCATAAGATGACAATGAGGATTTATTCCTCATGATATTTCATGTTCCCCTACTAGTTTGGAAATCTGTTGATATTTAGATAAAAAGGGAAAGTGTAGATATAATAGAATGTGGCAATAGTTGTATAAGAGGGTAGATAAATAAAAAATTCTCTGACTGTATAGATTCTTTTACTGCCTTACTTATTTATGGAGATGATTGGCTACTAAAACGCCCATTGCATTCACATGGCATAAATGCAAGATGCATTCTTCACATAGTAGTGGTAATGTGCAGCAATATCTAGATAACAATATATAGATATTAGTATGTAGACCTAAAAGTATGCGTTGGGATACAATTCTATTCAAGCTAATTCTTGAAGATGTATATTCTCCCCATGCTCACATTAAGGGGGTGTGGATTAGGATTAATAATGTAATGAGCCATAGAGGCTCATCTTAGTTAGAGCTTGGTGAATTTGCTTAAGAATGACCTTCTTGATGGATTCAAAAGGATAACCTTGAAGATACCTAAGATGGTTACTTTGGGTGGAGTCGAGGATGCCAAGGGTTGGATCGAGTTCAGTTTAGGATGAGAAGGTGGGTATGTCCATGGAATGGACACCTTAGATTTCCCTTTAACCCTTTGTTGTGATTGTGTGACCATGTTGATGGTATGGATAGAGGGAATGATGTGATAGGAAGCTGGGTAGGTTTTCCATCATTTTGAGGTGAGAGTGGAGGATCCGGTATGCATTGGCAAATAGCCAGTGGGTGCCTTGGTAGGGGGATCAAGGGAAGCTCTTTTAATAAGAAATCATCCTCATCATAAAACTAATGGATAATGGTTTGGATATATTTGTAGTTCTTGGTGTCATGTCTAGGTGTCCTGTGATAGGAATAGATTTGACAATCATTATACCAAGCCAATTTCAAACCAAGAGGGTCGAAGGGTATAATAGGAGGTAAGGTGAGGTATGAAGATTATAACAACCTTTGAAAAATGGCTGAATAAGATTCAAATAGTGGTGGGAAAGGCCTAGGGGTTTTCATTTTAGCTGGTAAGCAAGGAGTTTTCATGGGAGTGGGTTTGGTAAGAGAAAGCTTGGGTGAGGTGATGTTTCTAGGTAATGGTTCTGGTTTGGGCATGTGAGTGGTTAGATGGTTTGAGGTTGATAGTTTGGCTACTGGTAGTTTAGAAAAGACTAGTGTATCAAAAAATAATTGGGTTGGTGTAATCGGTAGTGGTGGATGACATATGTTAAAAGGAATTCTCTTTTTGGGTAGAGTTGATGGATGAGGACCCAAGATAAAGGATAGGGTAGATGAAGGAAAAACTCTAGGCATGTGGTTATTCGATGGTTTTAATCATTTGGTTGGTTTAGGGTGAGGTTTGGGTGAAGGTTTAGATGGGGTCAATTCCACTTTAAGTGATGGGTAGACCAAAATTTATATAGGGAAAGTATTGAGGTTTTTAATAGGTTTATTTGATGGTTCGCTTATTTGAGATATAATTACCTCTGTTAGTGGGAAATGTGATGGGTCGATAGAAGTTTTGATTTGTTTGAGAGGTGGTGGAAAGATGATAGATTGGTTGGTTAAGGTGTACTAGAAGGTTTCACTTTATTGATGTAAGTGAGGCCTAAATATTGCCAAAAGGTAGTTTGATCCATATCTAGTTTCAAGGCAAATTCCAATTTTTGCACTAATGTGGAAAAAGGTTTGTGTATTAGTTTTCCTTCATGGGTAGTGGATACAAGTGATTGGATTATAAGTTGGGGATGCTAGTTGGTAGGTAGATTGATTTCCTAAGGTGAGGGAAGTAAGGTTGAGATAAATGGCTCATCCATGGGAGGAATCATTATAAATGCTTCTCTTTTAGGAACAATATCCATAGGAGTAGAGTTTTGCTGGGTAGCTAGTGGAGGTAATAAATCAGGAATGTTTACTTATCCAGATATGCCTATTGGGGTGGAATGTGATGATTCCAAAGCTTCTATGAGTGTGTCAAGGGAAAAAGGAACCTCCTCGAGTTGAATCTATAAATGAGGGGAAGATGACTCTTATAATTCAATAAGTGAGGTGGGGGAAGAGTGGGTAGATTCGATGGTCAAGTTCTCATGTGTAGGTGTATCACGGATCATGTTGACCATGTGGGCATAATGAGAGAATTTGGCCTATATGTGCTCATATTTGACAGGGGTATGGTTGGGAAAGTGATTTCCAAAGATTTATAAGGCTTGATTTTGAGGGCCATTGGGGTTATCTAACGTGATTTTCCCCTTTTCAATGAGGATTTGAACAAGATTATTGAAAGTATTGCATCAACTGACATCATTTCCAATCACTTGATAAAAGGCACAAAGGTCATTATCATTGTACCAAGTAGGCGCTAGATGAGAAGAATCAAACTATGGGGGAGGATTTATGGGTGGAAGTTGTACAAGATTAGCTTTTAGTGAATTCTCTAACACTAAGGTATAAGATTATCCAAGTGGATAAAATTATTTTTGGGTGCTTTAGTTTGGGTTCCATGAGCTTTGGCTAGTGGGATTGGGAAAGTTTTGTTAATTAACAGTAGGTGGTGGGGTAGTCTTAAGGACAACTACATTTTTAGCTCCCTTATTCTTAGCCCTATATTTAGCTTAATTACCTACTTTGGAGGAGACTTCATTGGTTTTGAAGGTAGAGTTCTTATTTCGTAACTTTAGTTTACCCTCATCTATAGTTATATTTTCTAACTTATGTGCCATGGTAAAAGCTTCATCAAAATTTTAGAAGCTTTGCACACATAATGTAGAATAGATGTGCTCATCATAATAATGGCTAAAAATTTTGGTCAATTCAAGTTGAGGAAAGGAGAATGATAATTGGTTGATCAAGCTTCTCCAGTGAACCACATAATCGGCTATAGACTTATCCTCAAATTGGTGAATTGAATAAAGGTCAGTGATAGAGTATTTTTTGTATATGTTGATTGAGAAGTGATCTAAGAAGGTCTGAGCTAATTAGTTAAAGGAGAAGATGGAATGTTTGGTAATGGCACTATATCAGTCCAGTGTCAGGCTAGAAAGAGACATAAGAAATGTGTACAAGAATAGGACATCATCATAGGCAACCATGTAACAAGAATGCCTAAATGCTCTTAAATGTCATTAGGGGTCTTCCTTAATTTTAAACTTGGTGAATTTTGGAAGCTCCCATTAGGTTGGATAATGTATGATAGGGACCAAAGGGTGAATGGGCTCATTACAAATATGGTCATAAGATAAAATGTTATGGGCTCCCTAAAGGGATGACTCAAGAGTTGACATTTTATCCATAATTATTTTCATTAAGTCTGTTTGAGGTGGTGAACCTGAGGGGTTATAAGGTGTATATTATGGTTTGGTAATATATTGATAATTGATAAGAGCTTGGAAGATGACCCCATACTAATAAGAGGTTATGGGAGGTTGGGTAGATGACATATAAGGATAGGTAGTTGCTAGCAGTTAGGTAGTAGATATACACCTTTGTGGGTTAGGGGTATAACCAAAGTTATATGATGTTGGTAATTGTTGGGATGATAAGGTAGGTTGAGTTATGGTTGGATTGGTAATTAGGGGGTTGGTCATGACCTTTATGCTAATGGTTGGTGAGGAAGAAGAGATAGGTACCCCTAAGCTTGGTAAAGAGGTATTAGTTGAGGGGCTAGGTTTGATAGAGGGGATGTTGGAGATGCTAGTGGTGGGTGCCCTAGCTATAAGTGGGACATGAAGGGTTGACATATTGATTGTTCCCAAGGTTTAAGAGTCATTAGTAGGGGTGGGTGATGTAATGTTAATAGTTGGTTAGATTGGTTGGTTTTTAGCCATATCATCAAAGGGATTAGTAGATGAAGATGCTTGGGTGGTCAAAGGTTGGGTGGTGATTACAACAATACGGATACCCTTCATAAAGTGGGATGGCATGACATAAGGAGGGTCTTCAGGTGGAGTTGAAACTGGGATATGGTGAGAAGAGGTGTTAATATAGTGTTGAAGGGCCACTGGATTATTATCTAAAAATGTGATAAAGTCCATGTCTCCTTTTGGAAATACCCAAGGGAAAGTAAGGCTTCCCAATGGATGAGGTGAATCTTCCACCTTGAAGATGTACTCCATAGATGAGGAGATAGAGGAGCTTGATTTAGGTTATGGGTTTTGTTCTGCCAGGTCTCTTCATTGTTGACGAGTGAGAACCATATAAAAAAGTGGGAGAGAATACAAAAAGATAGACTCACCACTCAAATAGAAAGAATACAAAGAAATTAGTGAAGGTAATTAAGGAACACACTAGAAAGTATGTTTAAGCTTGAAGTTAGTTTTAAGATTGCTTTTGGTTTATACCTTAGTTTATGAGAATGTGTGATAGAAGTTGGCTTGTAAATTAGGTACTATATAATTAGTCTATGGATAGTTTTAGGTTAGTCTTGGTGCTTAAAATAATTTGTATTAAAATCAATACGTGGCTTGGTATTGGGGCCTACCCCCTCACTTCACAATTCCACAACAATAAGGGTGTCAAGTGCTTAGCCAATATATATTGATATCCAGAGTTTATACTCATCCAGAGAGTTGAGTTGGTTCTCCTCTTTGTAATAGCCTCCAAGTAAGATTGCCAAGAATGGGTAAGGTGACCACTAGGTGATGAAATCCTAGTCGGGCCTTATCTCATGTGAGTTATGATGTTTGATTGATTATGTGGTTTGGTTGTGTTACATACGTGTGATATGATTAATCTTGATGCAGTTAATTAAGTGAGCTAGAAGAAGCAGACAATCAATGGATGTAGTATGTTTTAGACTCAAATGAAATTTTTATTTCAATTATGAGGATAGACAGAGAAAGAAGCATAAAGATGCAGATAAAAATAAAACCCAAGTAGAGACGAGGGTCCACTGGGCACTCCAGAATGTTTCACTCAAATTTTGATATTATTCAGAAGAAGGTAGTAAAACTAGAAATATAGGTTGTGGTAGGAATAGCTAATAAAAAATGCACACATTGAATCAGAAGATTTTGAAGAGCTCCTCTTTGGCTTGGGAGGATAACCTACATGTAAAAAATCACTAAAGCAAATTTTTGGATTAAATAAGTAGCTATGTGGATTGTCTAGTGCTAGCTAGATCCCACAAGTGAGAACTTCTTTAGGGGATGTCAATCCACCATTTTAGAACAATTAAGTTAATAAAATAGAAATAAATTAATTGTATCAATGATAAAAAGGTAATAAAATTGATAGCAATAATTACTTGATAAAAAGATATGCTAGAATGATAAACTTAGTGATAAACTAATTGGTGCTAGTGCTAATGGGTCAAGGTATGGTTCAAGAGGTCTGGAAAGGGGTTGTGAACAATTAGAAACTCTAAAATGTAGATTTAAATAACTATAAGAGGGTCAAGGTAGCATTCTAGTTCTTCCCACCATATGTTACCATCGATGGTTAGGTTGACCATCAATGGTGAGGCCTGATCATCAATAAATGGGCTAACCATGGATAGTTGACTATGAAAAAATTGGGTTTGATCAATAGACGGATTGATGGGATTCACAGATGAATTCTAAGGGTTGGGAAAAGGCTAAATTTATTGTGAAATGGAAATAAAGCACATAAATAGTAACAAACAAGGTTTTGTCTTACAAGAATGGGGTTTTATGGGTAGTTGGTGTGGTTGACTTGTAGGTTGGATATGACTTGATTTCGGTAGAGTAATGGTGCTTGGAAGCTTAGTTGAGAGGTGATGGAAAGTTAACTCTTAAAATAATGATTAGATAACATGAATGACATTAGTTGACCTGTAAAATAAAAATTTGATTACCTAAACTCCTAATAATAATTTCATATCCTTTTTCTCTTATAGCTCTCTCCTTATAAGAAAAGGCCAAAGGTTCAAGATGGAGTGTAACTAGGCATTCTAAATATAATTCATCTATGTGATGGCTCACAAGGAGATTTGGATGACTTATATTTAGAAAAGGTAGCTGATGGTTTGCATGGTGTTTGCATGTAGAAGGCTAGGAAGTTTAGCCTAACCATCAATGATCAAGGCTAAATGTCAAAATATCCTAAAGGTCCATGTTTAATCCTAGTAAAGATAAAATGATGAAACTAGTCTTAGGTAAGGAAAAAATGTTCGAGGGGTCTACTAGGGGTCACAACAGTTGGAAATATGTGTGCAAAATTTTGGTGTCTACATTTTCATACAAACTTATATGGCCATGAGGAAAAATAGAGGTGTACCCTAGCTAAAATATAAACTCAACAATAAACAAAGGGATATGAAATATGCATTAGGCAAAGTATCAATCTCACCTTTTGATGGTACAAGTAAATGTACAATTACAACATGGGTATGAAAGCTAGACACATACCTTTTTTTATGTTCAATGATGAAAGAGGAAGCCATAAATTTTTTGACTCTCCATTGGGAACATATATCCCATGAATGGTGGTTCCATGGATGGATCACCCAAGGACATAATCTTGTTGATTCATATGATGAATTTGTCAAACAATTGATTGAAAGATTTGATCAAGCAAACTCTGAGGTCCATTTTAGAGAATTAGCATTATTAAAAAAATAATAGTGTTGATGAATATGTAGAATAATTTCAAACACTATCAATAATGGTCTTAGACATGTCTAAAAAAAGGCTCATAGTGTTATTCATAGAAGGATTAATAGAGCCTCTTAAAGGATTGCACAAAGATTTTACTCTATCAAAACTCCAAGAAGCCATCAAGAAGGCTGTATATTTGGAAGCATCAACCTTAATAGGCATAAATATGCCACTCAACCAGTATAGGGAACTTGGAAGTGGTCCACTAAGGACTCAATCCTATGAGAAAAATATACCAATACAAATAGGCAATGAAGCACCAAATTCAAATAAAGGAGTGGAAACATGGAATGAATTAAGGAAAAAAAAAATGTTTTTCTTGTAAAGACACATGGACTCTAAGCCATCATTCTTTAGTCAAAGGAAGAGTTCACTACATTGAGGTTAGTTTGGATAGTGATACTGAAAATGAAGAGATGAACCTAAATAATAAAACCCAATCACAAATAATGATATAATAAACCATAGAGGGATCATGTGATATTCTCTAAAGAGTACCTCTATATCATCCATTTAGAGTAAGAGGAACACTATGAGGAAAATGAATTACCATATTAGTCGATAGAGGGGCCACCGATAATTTTATCGATGAAAAATTGGCTAATAAAATAGGTTTAAATTATGAATAATTTAAGGGATTTCTCATAACAATTTATGATGTATTTAATCTTTCATGCACAAGGAGAATCCCACAACTAATCTAAATTTGGGAAGACATGGAACTAACCATGAGTTTTATGTCATCGATATTGGTAAAACAAATTTGGTTTTGGAATTTCAATGGTTACAGTCATTGGGTGAGTTTACCCAAAATTATTAGACCATAGAAATTAAGTCTAAATTTGATGGGATGGATATGGTTTTGAAAGGCATGGCCAATGGTGGTTCTTAGATTGTAACAACAAATATAATGGAGAGAACCTTTAATAAAGGACATGCAACATGGGAGGTACAATGTTTGATTAGCTTTGCACAAGAAGAACATGAAATACATCATTAAGAAATTCAATCCATTATCAAGAAGCATGCCAAGGTGTTTGAGAACCTACCACCAAGACTACCCCCAACAAGATGTTTCCAACATATCATTGAATTGGAAACCATAACAAAATGAGTAATAAATACACCTTACTAGCACATTAGGCCAACTACAAATCCATTTGCTTCTTCGATAGTACTAGTCAAAAATAAGGATGGGACATTATGAATGTGCATCATTTATCATAAGTTAAATAAAAAGAATATCAAAAATAAATATCTGAAACATAGGATCGATGAACTAATTGATGAACTTCATGGAACTACTTTTTTCACAAACATTGAGTTATGATCTAAGTATCATTAGATACAAATGAGGGAAGAAGATGTTCATAAAATGGTAGTCTTATGCCATTATGGGAATTTAAAAATTTTAGTGATGCCATTTGGACTTACAAATTCTCTAGCCACTTTCCAATCTTACATGAATCACATATTTGGTATGCATCTAAGAGAATTTATTTTGGTTTTATTTAATGATATTTTAATATATAGCAAGATTTGGAAAGAACATTATATCATTTAGACATGATACTTACCGTATTGGAACAACAGTGCCTCTTTGCCAAGATGTAAAAATGTGAATTTGGTATGACGTAAATCCTATACTTGAGACATATAATTAATAATGATGGAGTCCATGTTGATCAAGAGAAGATTCAAGCCATTATGAGTTAGCCTCCTCCCAATAACATAACACAATTAAGAATATTCATAAGTCTTTGCATTTATTATCGGTGATATGTTAAAGGATTGTCACAACTAACAACACATAACCAAACTAAAAAATAAAGGATATTTTAGTTTGATGGAGATTGCCCAATCAAAATTTGAACACCTTAAACAAGTGATGAGTTCTTGGCCAATTTTGCTGATGTCAGACTTCTCATTACCCTTTGTATTGGAATGTGATGCATGAGGGGAATCTGTTGGTGTGGTTTTAATACAAAATAATCATCCCATTGCTTTTTAAAGTCTAAAAATTAAAGAGCATGAGTGAAGGTACTCAGTTTATGATAAATAAATGTTCACTATTATGCATGCCCTTGCCAAAATTTGGCAATATTTTGTATGTAGAATATTTATGGTAAAATCTAATCATACTAGCTTGAAATATTTCTTTGAGCAATCGAACTTAAATGAAAGACAACAAAAATGGGTTAGTAAGACCCAAGTTTTCAATTTTGACATTGAACATGTTAAAGGACAAAATAATATAATGGTCGATGATTTATCAAGAAGACCACACTTCTGCTCCATGGTAGAAATGATGGTTGATTAGAAGGCATCCATAATAGTGGAATACATTAAGGGTGAGTGGGCCAACACAATATTAGAAGGGAAAAATGAATATGAACATTATAAATAAGTAGAGGAACTTAACCTCTACAAAGATAGAATTTTCTTAGTGGTTGGTTCTAAATTTTGACATAATATCATAAAGGCTATACATAATGATCCATTAGCAGGTCATCCTAGTTTTGTTAATACATACAAATAATTACAAGATCGAGTTTTTAGAAAAGACATAAAATTGAAGTCCTTAAATACATTTAGGAATGCCCCACTTACCAATTAAATAAAACAAAACATAACTTTCCCCCAGGTTGTTACAACCTTTGCCTATCCCTACTCAAAAATGGGTGAGCATATCTATGGATTTATTTAAGGGACTACCCACAGTTCAAGGACAAAGCAACCTTTATTTAGTCATTGATCAATTAACAAAATACGTTCATTTCTTCTTACTTCCCTAGAAGTATGACGGTCCTATGATTATTGTAATATTTTTAGAGAGGTTTTTAGGCTTCATGGACTACCCATGAATATAGTCAATGATAGGGACACTCTATTCATGAGTGCTTTTTGGAAAGAAAATTTCAAATTAATAGGTACTAAATTAACTCCAAGTATGAGTTATCATCCTCATACTAATGGCTAGATGGAAGCCATGAATAAATCAATTTAAGGGTACTTAGGAAATTATGTCATCAAGAAATAAAATGCATGGGTTAAATTGTTATACTTGGGAGAATAATACTATAATACTTATAATCACATGTCTATTAGAATGTCACCTTTCAAGGCATTTTAAGGAAATGATGCTAAAACATTTTTATATTTGGTCATTCTAGATAGTAGGGTTATCAGAGCCAAGGATTAAATACAACACCATCAATATATCTTAATAACTCTCAAGGATAATTTGCACACCCAAAATCATCAAAAGTCATATGAAGATCAACATAAAATAGAACGGACTTTTGAAGTTGGAGATATGGTATATTTAAGGTTACAACCTTATAAAAATATTCCTTTAAACAAAGTGGTGCTAAAAAAATCAATCCTCTATTTTACGGGCCATACTAGATTAGAATAAAAGTGGGAGACGTAGCATATGAATTAGATTTACCAGGGTACAACCACATACATAATGCCTTCCATGTGTCTTACTTGAAATGAACACTTGGAAAACATATTATTCCTTCCATGAAATTACCTTGGATTAATGAAGAAGGTAAATTGATTCTCATACCATAGATTATTCTTGATACTTGTGAAAATAAGTTAAGGAGTAGAAGTATCAATGGATATCTAGTTTGCTAGAAGAACATACCAATCGAAGATGCCACATGGGAAGAAGTGACCATTTTAGAGCATCCCAACCTACAATTTCTTGAGGATAAGAAATTTGAGGAAGGGAGGTATTGAATATCCCCAAAAATTAGATCAATGCATTTACATAAGGAAATTGTTTTCAAGGATAAGTGCTACCATTTAAATAAGTAAATTATTGTTAAGAAGAAGCGTTACCATTTCAATTGGAAAATTTCCAATGGAGGGAGCCCTGCCATTTAATACCAAAATCGCTCATGCTGGGGTGCCTAAAAAATATTTATTAAATAGTAATCATTAGGCATTTATTATTTATTAATTAATGAATTAGTCATTAACATTCATTTAATGAATGGTCACAATACTTGGAGAAGACATGTAACTTGAATGGGAAGAGACGAAGGTATTTATTTTTAGTGGATTGATAAAAAGGAAATCATACAACCATATTCATGTATTAAACATTTAATCTTATATAAGTTTAATGCTTTACACTTACAATTGAGGATGAAACCCTTCAAATGTAAAATTAGATACAACGATGAAAGCCCTTGTCATCCCAACTCAAGGATGTAAACCCTTGAGACTTATATCATGATACTCAAGATATGAAAATTCCATAATAAAAATCAATTAATTAAATAAATTATTTTGAAGTCAAAATTTTATATTTATTTTAAAGAAAGGAATTTTAAGGAAATCAAATTTCCATATAATATTTGGGTTTGGAAGATTACAAATTGTAATATATCATTTCTAAATATAGAATAACAATTTATTTTAATGATGATGCTCTAAAACAGTTCCAACTGATGAACATCTATATAAGATAATCTAACAAAATGTATACTATTTTATGTTAGTTTTTATTAATTTTATATGATAAGATAGAACTTTTAAACTACTTATATTTAAAAATATATGACATAAAATACAAATATAAATTATAAAGTGAAGTACAATTGTAAAATGATGACCTATTATAAATTTAAATGACCTAAGGGATTTTGATAATTATCTTGTTTCTCACTTGTGTAGGTCTGGTACTAAATACATGTGAATGAAAGAAGTGGAAATAGACTAAGAACCACTTAGATTAGGATCCTAGGGTATTTGTATATGCTATAAATTTTCTTCATCCTCTAGATGCCTTCATTTTATGTTGGCATCTACTATTTTATATTCATCATGTGATGTTGTTCATTATTATTTTGGAATAGGTTATTTTGCCTACTTACTAATTTAAAATTATCTTCCTATGAAATACAAAACACTCAGAACATGTGAAAATATAGAAAACATGTTAAAATCAATTTAAACCCCTACTTCCTCTTCAAACACTAGGCTAACCTATTGAAAATGGGATAACAGGTAGTTGGAGATGATCTCAACAAATACTCAATTAATGTTTAGGTGTTATCTATGTTTCCAAAACTTTGAGTATGGAAATAAAACCACACTTAGCTATTGTAGTTAGCTATATGTTTTCAATGATATGCTTTTTATGATTGAAACTTGTAATATATGTTTTAAAACTTGAAAATGAAAAGTTTGTGATGCAAAAAAAATAGGCCAATCGTCTAGAGCCCATAAATTTTGACTCGTAGTTCCGTTTGAGATATTTCATGTGCCAAAATGACCATCTTGAAAATTTTGTTTTTGTCTACATACAATTTTTTTTGAAGGCCAAATGTGATCATCTAAAGGTCTAAAAATATTGTTTAATGATTTTTTTGGGAATTTTATATTTTTAGAAATTGTATATTTTTAGAACTGGACATCAACTTTAGTTGAATTTAATCCCATAGGCTAATTTTAGTGTTTAGATTATTTATCTTGATTTTTAGAACTGCTCAAGTATGCATGTGAAACATACTAAAAATAGTAGCTGCTAGAAATAGATTTTTTTTTAAAAAATTTAGTTTGTTCAAATCTTTGCATATCAACTCTAATTATGAGTTGAGGATTATTTAAGTATGGTTTGGTTTTGTAATTATTTCAGTTCATTCAATATGAATCAATTCTAAGTATTGTTTCAGATCTTGATAATTTTTGGGTTCAATAGTTTGAGTTGGTTAGGTGCTTTTAAATGTGCTAGGGTCTTCTCCTTATTACTAATTTCTTACTTGGGAGATTTAGGGAATTCCTTATATTTGTGAAGATGTGTAGAGATGTTTCTTTTATGAGTGTTAGATATGTAAATGAATTTTTTTGTAACTTCTCATGCCATTAACATCCAAAACACATGGGATGATTAGAAAAGATAATTTAAAATTTAAAAATGAATTTTGATTGGCACCGAGATAGGTCCATCATAGTTAGATGAATACATAATTTGTAAGGTTTATTGGTTATGATTGACTAATATGAGAAGCAAGAATTTTGATATGATGATTTTGAGAAAGTTTGAGTAATATTTTACATAAGTAGGACACAAACTAGAGAATTATTCTAAATTATTGATAGAAAATAATGAAGGTCGGGCCTATAGAAACTAAAGAGATATAAAATAAAGGTGTGTAACGGTTAGACAAGTGTACACAATTCATTTAACATGGAGGTATATCATAATTGAAATTACCAATTGTATAATACTAGATTATAGTGGTTACATTTACCCTAATTATATTCTAGAATTGAAATTAATAATAATTATAAAGTAAAAGGATAAATATATGTACTTAAGTTTGTGAACACACTTTATATTTGGGATAACACTCTAAATGTGCATTTTTATACATGAAAACGTATAATGAAATATGGATGTATCAATTTTCATATGTTAAATTAAATCTTGAATTAATTTTATAAATGAAACTTTTGAAATTTCAAGAGCAAGGAAGGAAAACACTTTTGACTGAACCATGTCTCCCTTTGAATTATTTTAGGTTATGATTCCTTATAAATGCATTAAAGAATTCAAGGTGATCTATCCGCAATAGGGAATAACACAAAATGATTCTCTACTGAGGTAAGAGGCATTGTTCAAAGTATGGGTTATAAAATAACTACCATGAACCTCTATTAAAAGGGAGCAATTTTATTCCATTGAGAGATGAAAAACCTTAAACACACCAATCATTTAACCAATATTGAACTAAAATATGGAGTGTTGGACCTATAATAGGCTCATATAGGGTAAATCAACCATTTAAAATAAGGGTCTAACATGTGCGTATAAGTTAAATTGGGATGAATGGAGTTGAGATAGGGATGTTTGTATGATATTTTCTTTGTTTTATAGATAATAGAGGATCTCTTATATATTATGAGTTGGAGCAATGGAAAATGTATTTTAGGATTGCTATTGCTTTAGTCACCACAACATGAAACATCATGTTTTAATTAACCAATAATTTATGTGAGACATAACATATTGTGAAGTTAGTTGTAATTTTACTTATTTATCTTTGTTTTCATGTCAAATATAGGAAAATGTAAAAACACATGCAACAATTAATAAATTCAAATATGGGATATCATTAACAACACCACACCTTATGAGCAAATAAATTTTTAACAGGTTAGTTATGTATATGTAAAATAATGCTTTGGATTCAACATATAACAAGTAAATATACCAACTCAATATGGGATTTAGAAAACACTCGTAATGTGGGGATCTCTCCCATAAATTGAGGTACCTTAAAAGTCTTTCATTTTCAATGATTAGGGCTCTCACAATACATATATCAGAAGGACTAATATTATAAAAGGGAACAATTGACATTGGTAATAGTGAATGCTAGGGATTAAGATTTATAGTAGTATCAACAATATGATCCTTACACTTGACTTTTAGAATTTGCTTCATTTCTCTTTTGATAGATATGTAAAAATATAAGATGGGACATATGTCCATGTCAGAGAAAAAGAACATAAAATATTGTGTTCTTTGTCAAAGCTCCCTTTTAATGGATCACGAGTATTTCATGTTCATGGTCATTATTCTCTTTATTCCTCGATATCTCTTAACTATATGAAAAATGGATCAATTTTAGAATGCTCTATATTAAGCAGCGTATTAAAATATTTTGTTAATATTCTACGACTTTTCTTTTTCAAACCATTTACAAGACCCCTTTTTTTGTTTATAAATATTTAGACGGCACCTCTTTAATGCAATTATTAATTATACATATTTTATAGAATTTAAAAAATACACTTATTTAAAAAAAATAAAAGAAATTAAATCATTTTAAAATATAATTATTATAATCCATCTATTTGTTCGATGTTGAATTTTTAATTATATTATATAAAAATGGAAAGCTTTTCAACTACTTAAAAATAAGTTTTACACCTTATGTTCTAAACAAATAAGATAATTTATTGAGAAAGGTTTACACCATGTGTTTAAAAAGATACAATATAACCAGACATTGATATTACTCAAATGATTGTATAACATGAATGAATGGCAGAAACCTAAAATTAAGAGGAGAAAATACCAAGTTCAGGAGTGAAGGGAAGCACTCTTTTGTTTTATTAGACGAATCGAAATTGCAACGAGGGAGAGAGGGAAGAAGGGAGGGTGAAAATGTCCGTGAGCGGAATTATTAATAAGAAAAGAAGGGAGGAGTACGATTAAGTGTTAACAGTACAAGGCAGGGTTGGCGAGGAGATATGCTTCGATTTTCTTGAAGAAAAGCATGGACATCTGCTTTAACTCTTGGATTTTGGCTTCGTCGTGAGGAACCCCAGGGAGGGTGTCATAGTGCATTGCACCGCTGCACACGCATCCACCCTCTGGTTTTGGGGTGTATTTGAACTCGTACTGGGCAGAAGCCAATTTATTTCCCAGCATTCCTCCCTCCACGTGGCTGTAACGGTATACAAACTTTTCCTCGTCAACTTCCTCGATACGCTCCTTTACGAAGTTAAAATCCTTGTTGGCTGCGTTTACAATAATTTCATATCAGGGAAACTTATAATTAATAAATATCATGTCAGATCAGATCATACCGGGAGTGAAATTGATTTGCTTGATGCTGCCGACGCCTCTTGCCTTGGATAAATGTGATGCTAGAGAAAAGCTCTGGTACTTGTTTTGGAAGGAGATTATGGCCATCCTTCACAACTGCATTCCACAGTCTCTTTGCCTCCACTGGAGACTCTGCTTCAATACTGATGCTTCCAGCCACCATCTTATCTAATTTGTACCTTCACCCTTGTCCCTTCTTCTTGTAATGCTGTGTTTCTTGAAAGAGGATGGATGGTATTTATAGAGTTAAAACATAAATATTGTGGGTTGAGTCATTCCTCGCGTGTTGTCGTTGGTGATACACATTCCTCGCTTCTTTACAAAATTCAAAATCTGACAGAAGAATCGTATGGCGCATCAAAGTCGTGGTTGCACATTCAAAATAAAAATAAAAACAATACAACGTGGCCGGCAGATAAATCTTGAATCATCTCGAAAGATACCCAGCTCAGCTCAGCTCGGCAGTTATAATCAACTATAATTATAATCAACGGTAGAAAATGGGGTTGGCGAGGAGATGTGCCTCAAATCCAATTTTATTTCCTGGATTTTGGCTTCGTCGTGGGGAACACCAGGGAGGCTGCTGTCATGAAAGAACGCAGCGTTGCAGACGCATCGAAAATAACATCAGAAATGGGAATAAACTGTCCACGATCAAATATTAGCAATATTATTGTTTCACTATTTAGATAGTAAATATTGCTGGCTTAAGAGTTAAAGAGTTGGATACTTTTCATTATTGATTCATTATTTGAATTACATATAAAATTATTTAAAAAATAAATTTTAGATCTTAAAAAAATTTATATATATAAAATGAACATATTTCATATTATTATTAATAGAGTTAAAATACTGGTTTTAAAGGTCCAAAAATATTTTGAACGAAAAAAAAATAAGACATTAAAATTTGCATGGTATACTTTTACCAATGACAGAATTAAAATAAATTAACAAACATCTAGCATCTTCAAAACATTTAATTGTAAACATTTAATACTACAGATGCTTTCTATACGTCTTAACACTTGTCTCTAACAGAAGATCCACGTAAGAAGTTGTGTATTTAATATAGAATTTAAGCTTAGATTGACATGTCTTTAATAAAAAAAATATAGTAAATGTGAAAGCACAATGGATTGTATATTAGTACAAACATGTAATATATCATGTAATATCACATTCAAGTTTGACATACAGTAATAGATTTAAGCCGAGTACATCATTTTAACATAAATGGAGAATTTTAACATTATAAACTATACATTTTAAATTAAACCTTTTAAATGAAAATGAATTGGGTCCCTAAAAAATTTATTTTATGGGATTATATGCAACAACTTATTATGCTCTATAAAATTCATTTAATATTTTATATACTTTGATAATAATTAAGTACTCTATAAACATGATCATCTCTCTTGCTCATTTTCACAAACAATTGTATAAAAATGTTGCACAAAATTTAATAATAATAAGTATTTAATATATTTCAATTTTAATAAAAATATTTAAAAAAATTATTTTAATAGTTTGCATAAATTTTCAAGCTACATAATTATTTTGATGTATTATAAAAATGTAGTTATAGAGAAAAAATGGTGTTTATATATTTATTAATTATTAAATTAGATGATTTAATGTTATTTATATATTTTTAATTATTTATTCAATATTATGTATTTTATACGAGTCTTATCATATTTTCTCTTCTTATATCTTTATATATCTCTTTTTTATTGAAAATATTTTCAATATATTTAAAATTATGTAAGGTATTTTATTTTACTTTTTTTTGTTTTACAAGAGAATCGGTAACCTTGATCCCTCCTCTCCATAGTAAATATGAAATGAAGTGAAAGATCCTTAAAACCCTTGATAGTTCAAGTTAGGTCTCTTCTTGATAAACACTAATAACTTTACCAATCCACCCAATTTTTAGAACTATTATTTCTAATTATTACCTCTTAACAATTTAATATCACAAACTATAATAATTAATCATACTAAAAGTATAAATAAAAATGAAAGCATTAAAAAAATATGAAGACGCTATGTGTAAATAAAGAATTTATCATAGAATGGTAATGATCTATAGGTTGTTGGATCAAAGGTATGGTACTTTTAATTATAGATCCATTAATAAATTTAAATTAATTATAAAATTTATGATATAACATAGATGTTAAAAAGTAAAAAAAATCTTTTTTAAATATAAATATCCAATCACCATTTTTGAAATATAATTGTTTATATATTTGTATTTTAATATTTATTAATTAATGAATAAATACTAATTAAAATAAATAAATTATAAAGAAAAAATATAATTTTTTTTAATATATTTTAAAATATAAGATAACTAATATTCAATATTTAAATAAATTAGTACAAAGATAGTAAAAAGAAAAAGAAACATTAATATAAAGTTATAAAATACCCACCTCAAAAAGTATTGTTAAAATGAATTATAAATATAATTAAAAATACCAATTGGGGTTGGTGATGAGCTACACCTCAAGTCCTCTTAGATTTTATTATTGTTATTATTATTTTTAGATCAATATCAGGTTTTCATGGGTCCCTTGCTTTATATTAAAAATGTAAAGTTTTAAAAAATAAACAAAAAAAGTCAAGCAAAATTGTCATGGCCAAATAAGAACCAAATTTAATAAACAACCAAAATCTTAAAAGAGAATTAAAAATAGTTATTTTAGACACTCGAATACCAAAAACAACATCAAAGCCAGTAGTTTGTGAGAAAATATTTTAAAAGATTGATTGTATTGCTGTTTTTACCTTTTTCCTTTTTTACCTCTTGCAACACTCCTTCCGAGTTTACGATATTATTATTATTTTTAATTTTTATATTTCAATAGAATATGATAAGTAATGTGTAAATTTTTTTTTTGAGACAACAAACATTGACTTTAATTATATAAATCTAAACAATTCACTCTATTAATGTCTTGGAGTGAGTATATATGCTCACCTCTACTAGTATCTGACCATAAGATTACACATTTATGGGAAGGTGAGCATAAGATATCCCATCCATAAAAATTTGAGCTTAATAAAACACCTATGATAGAAGGATAATTCAAGAAAACCCTTTCATCGCTTGCTTTGGAAGAGGTATGAGAGTAACCAAGCCAATGAAAACCTCTCCACCACTCATTTTAGAAGAGGAATGAGAGTAATGAATCCCCTCGACTAGAAGGGGAGGTGTGAGTGTAGGAGAGCCTAAACAACATTACATAAGATCAAGCATTATGGATTTTTTTTAGGATGATGGATGATTATTTTGTGGGTGTTTGAGTAATGACTTCATGTTTGTTGGTTTTTGTTTAATTTTATCAGTGGTAAAGGCATTCCATGTAAACTTTAAAGTCTTATATTTTTTCTCAACATTTTTAAGGAGTTTTAAAAATAGTGCTTTAACTGTATCAATTTTTTTCTTTGTATATATATATATATATATATATATATATATATATATATATATATATATATATATATATATAATTTAAAGTCTTATATTTCTTCTCAACATTTTAAAGGAGTTTTAAAAATAGTGCTTTAACCGTATCAATTTTTTTCTCTGTTTATATATATATATATAATGAATCAATAATGTAAGGTATCTAACTCTTAAGCCAAAAAAATTTATTATCAAAATATTGTATCAACCTCCTTTGATGTTTTATAAATGTCTCTTTCTAGAAAGTGAATAAAGGTTGATCACATTATATATATATATATATATATATATATATATATATATATATATATATATATATAATGAATCAATAATGTAAGGTATCTAACTCTTAAGCCAAAAAATTTTACTATCAAAATAGTGTATCAACCTCCTTTGATGTTTTAATTTTTATTTATACTTTTACCATGATTAATTACTATAGGTAATGACAATAGACTCTAAGAGGTAATAAATAGAAAAAATAAAAATGTGGGACCACATAATCTTTCTGAACCCTAACTACCTACGGGCACCATCAAAACTCTGAAATATATGAAGTAACATTCAAAATATTATTTTAAATTTAGTTGAAACTATATAGAAAAAAAAAATGTAGAGAAATAATAAAATGAGTTATGACAAATAGTCACAAAATGATGAAATAGTCATTTTTAAATAGCTATAAGATCTTATATAAATAAGGGAAATTTTATTTTGATCACCCAAGCCTTGCTAGAGAAACACTTTCATGATCTGATTAAAATTTTTGAATACCTGAGTTGGAGGCTAAAGCACCAAGCAACAATAAACTGGGAGATCACTTAGGACATAATTAATGAGAATTAGGTGACCTACAAAAAGATAAACTTGCCTTTCCAAAAAAACATGTGAGACCAAAAATAACCAATGATATTATTCCACAAAGAACTATGACCTTGAATAGCAAAGAGAGGCACTCTAAGGTACTTGTTAGGCAACTTGCCAATTTTGAAGCTAAAAAACCCAGATATTAATCGTTAAAGGTGGGAATATCAGTGGATGAAATAAATTTCATATTTCATTTCATTTATCATCTGGTCGAAATATTTTTATTAACTATATAAAATGGATTTGAGCACTTGAGCCTCCCTAACCAATGTTTATCCAAATAAAAAAGTGCAATCATTGAATTATTGGTGAGTAAATTATTCTAGAACCTCAACCACTGTCAAGCCTTATAGAGAATGATCCAAGAGAGCCTTATTGACTACCCTACCCAAGGCTTAAAACATAATGATGAAGATAAAGAAAGATAAAGGATTCACTTGTTGTAGACCTAGAGAGTCTTCAAATAAACCAATAGGACTACCATTGATCGGGACTGAAAACCTTGGGATAGAGGCATAACTAAACACCTAATCACACAAAAATTTATTAAAAATAAATGTTTCCAAAACTTTAATTAAGAAACTCCAATTGACCCTATCGTATGCTTTGCTAATATCTAATGTGATTAGCAAAACATTCATGTGATTATGTTTCAAAGAATGAAAATTTTCATGAGTAGTGAAACCAAAAACTAGCAAGAACAAGAAAATTACCAATAGGCCAAGATATTGAAACAATACTCAAAATTGATTCATATTGATTGATTTAAATAATTAAAAACCCAAACCATGCTTAAATAAGCCTCAAATTAGAATTTAGAGTTGACATACAAAAATTTGAAAAATCTAAAATCTAAAAAAATTGTCTATTTTTAGCAGCCACTATTTATAGTAAGTTTTGCATGCAAGAGCGCATTGATCTAAAAATTTGATGAAATAACTTAAATAATAAAATTGCCTATGGAATGAAATTCAAGTAGATTTGACTTTTGGTTTTGAAAATATAAAATTTTAAAAAATAGAAAATTCTAAAGAAATCATTAAACATTAATTTCAAACCCTCAAATGATCACGTTTGGCCTCCAAAAAATGTCAAAATCAAATATAAATGGATAGAGTGGCTTAGGGAAGAATAATTTTTTTTGATAAAGTCATTTTGTCTTGTGGAAGAGTTCAAATAGAGTTATAGGTCAAAATTTATGGCCTTTTATAAAGTTAGCCTATTTTTTTGCATCATTCTCCTCTAGTTAAAAATAACTTAGCTCCCACACATTGCCCTAATTTTACTACTACCATTTGCCTTTATCAATCTTTTTGAGCTCCCATTTGGTAATGCAAGTGTTGTCTTCTTGCTTCAATCCTTCCAACTACACCAAATGCCTGTTATAATTGCCTTGGTTTGTGCTTACTATCTTCATATCCAAAACTTGAACTATTTTTTATTTCTTCTTTGGAACCTATTTCTCCCAATTTACTTCTTCATATTCATCATCTTCACCATCTTATCCATGGAATTCATATAAATTTGAAACATTAAATACTAAAGATATATCAAAATTTTGTGGTAAACTTACCTCATAGGCATTATCATTGATTTTCTTCTTAATTCTGCATGGTCTAATTTTATTCTACTTTAAGTTATTATATGCACCTGGAAATTTCTCTTTCTTCAAGTAAACCATTACCAGCTCTCCTTGTTCAAATACCTTGGATCTTATTCTGACATCCACTACTGCTTTGTATTTATCGTTATTTTCTTGAAACTTTCTTCTTACTCCTTGCAACTATTACATATACTCTGCAAACACTTCTGCATCATCACTAATTCTATATGCAATTGACAATTGTACCAAATCTAAAATACCCATAGGATTTTTCCCATAAACAATTTGAAAAGGTGACTTTCCTATTGATCTATTCACTAAACTGTTATATGCAAACTCAGGTTGTGGTAAAGCCAAGTCCCATTTCTTTGGCTTCTCTCCCACTATGCATCTCAATAAATTTCCAAAGCTCTTATTCACAACTTATATCTATCCATCTATTTTTGGGTGATATGCACTTCTGAATTGTAGCTTAGTACCCATCTTCTTCCATAAATTCCTCCAAAAATGACTTACAAATTTTGTGTCCCTATCTGAAGTAATAGTTTTTAGAACACCATGCAATCTCACAATATCCTTAAAAAATAATTTTTTAACTCTAATGGCATCATTGGTTTTCTTACATGCATGAAATGAACTATTTTATAAAATCTATCTATAATAACACAAATTGAATTGTTACCTCTCTGTGTGTTTGACAATCCCAACACAAAATCCATACTCAAATTTATCGATGGTCCTCATGGAACTAGTAATGGTATGTATAGTCTAGTATTTTATGCATGTCCTTTAGCCACCTAACATATTCTACACCTTGAAACATACCTTGTCACATCTCTCTTCATCTTTGGCCAAAAATACTTTTCCTTCAAAAAAGCTATTGTCTTCATCTTACCAAAATGTTTAGCCAAACCACCACTATGTAATTTTCTTATTATATTGTCTCGTAGAGACCCAACTAGAATGTATAATTGTTTCCCTTTGAAGAGATAACCTTATTTAATAATATACTTATCATGAACAACACCTGTCCCACCTGTTAATGGATTCCTACATTGCTCAACTACCTTGCTAAAATATGGATCAGTATCATACAATTCTTTAATATCTTCAAATCTAATTACTTCACTCACCATAGTAGTTAATAACACTACCATCCTACTCAATGCATTAGCTACCTGATTCTATTTTTTTGATTTATGCTTCAACACAAATGTAAACGCCTGTAAGAAAGAAACCCACTTTGCATTCCTACTATTCAACTTCTTTTGTGTATTCACATACTTCAAAGCCTCATAAACTATAAATAGTATAAACTCCTTAGGCACTAAATAATGCCTCCAATGTCTTAATGCTTGTTTAATTGTATAAAGTTCAACATCATAAGTAGAATACTCTGATCATAACTCATTTAATTTCTCACTGTAATATACTATTGGCTTTACTTTTTGACTCACCACAACACCAATTCCTTGAAATGAAGCATCACAATCAGCCTCAAAGACTTTGTTAAAATATGGTAATGCTAAAATTGGTCTTTCTATAATCTTCTTATTCAAAATTTAAAAACTTTATGGGACTTCTCTAATTCATGCAAATTCCTTCCCTCTCATGCAATCTGTTATTGGTGCTACGCTACTACTAAAATTTTTAATAATTTTTTTGTAAAAAATTGGTAAACTATGGAAAATTCTTACCTTTCTAATGATTCTTGGAATAGGCCACTCAACAATTGACTTTATATTTTCTTCACGCATTTTCACAACATCTGTTGAAACTACAAATCCTAAAAATATAAAACTATTCCGCATAAACTTGCACTTATTCAAATTTGCATATAACTTCTCATTTTTTAACAAATCTAGTACCATTCTCAAATATTGTAAGTGTTATTTAGTCTTATTGAATATAAAAAAATCATCAAAATAAACAACCATAAACTTATCAATATATTTTCATAGAACCGTATTCATAACCCTCATAAATGTGTTAGGTGCATTATATAACCCAAATGGCATCACCATCCCCTCATATAAGCCATCCCTAGTCTTGAATGTAATTTTCCACTCATCTCCTTCACAAATTTGAATCCAAAGTAACCACTCCTTAGGTCAATCTTGGTAAAGTATTTTGCTCCTGCAAGCACATCCATCATATAATCTAAACGAGGTATAGGAAACCTATACTTTATTATAATTTTATTAATTGCTCTACTATCCTCACACATTATCCATCCTCTATATTTATTTGGAGTTAGCAAAGATGGTGTTGCACAAAGACTCATTAGCTCCCTTATCACCTTCTTCTTTAGTAATTTAGTAACTTGTTTATTTAATTCTACATGTTCTATTGGACTCATCCTATAAGTTGCTTTATTGTGTAGAGCTGATCTTGGAATCAAATTAATGTGATGTAGAATATCTCTCTTTAATGGTAAACCATTTGGTAACTCATCAGGCATAACATCTGCATCCATCAAAATAACATCACACCATATTTCATCATTACAACTCTTTCTTATAGAAAATTGATTAAGCATATTTTATCTACTGTAATTTCATTCCCTTTCTTAAACCATTAAATCCAATAAGGGTTATCATGATTTTCATATTGTAGATTTAATTTCTTAGTCATTTCTTTAGAAACCATATTTTCAAAACTACCACCATCTATAATTACTTTGCATACCTTTCCATCCAAAGTACATCCTATTCAAAAAATATTTGATCACAGTCATTCATCACCCCCTTCTTTATTGTGCACTTGATCCTTCCTTGGATCGATCATGGTTCTTCTCATCATGATATTCTCTCCAACATCAGCTGGTGCAACTTCAGTATTCTATTCTTTTATTTTAGCCTCAACTAGATTTACTTTTGGGTGGTCTTCTTACCTCCTTTCTTGATCTTGATTGTGTGGACACTCAAATGCTCTATGCCCTTCTTCTCCACATTTATAATAGACATAATATCTATGATTATTTAGAACCCATCCTCTATTCCCACCACAACTTAGTTCTCTCTTAAATCCTCTTCCTCTTTGTTGGTATTGAAACCCTTGCCTATAATCATCTTTCCTTTCTACACCACATGAAGACTCACCTTTATTGGCATTAGAGCCACCTCTGGTGGTATTAAACCCACTTCATCCCCTTGTTGGAGGGGATCCACCTCTTTTTGGAATAATAGATGTCCTTCTAAAATTTTATCTATTTTTTTCTTCTACCTTCAAAGCTAATTGTTAATCCTCCTCCCTATTAAGTATTCTATGCATGCTTAATTCATAATTAATAGAAAATTTCAAAAAAAATAAATACCTTGCATCTATTAGCTCTTTTATTTCATCATGATCCACTTGTATGTAAGTCTTATAAAATTCATCTATATACTCTTGTATACTATGATCCTTTTACCTCAAATTCTGAAATCTTCTGTATAGGTTTTATGCATAACCCACAGGAAGAAATTTCTCCCTTAGATTCTTCTCCATCTTTGTCCATGAATTAATCTTCTCTTTCCATTTTCTTTGTCTCTCTTTATTTAGGCGATCCCACCAAATCGTTGCATGACCTTTTAATTTCATGCATGGAAATTTTACCTTCTTATTTTCTCTCATAGTTTCCACTCGAAGAACTTCTCCATGCTATTCATCCAATCTATCAACTCCTCTAGTTTTAAAATGCATCAATAATCTATAACATCAACCTTGATTCCTTCATTTCTTCCTTATAAAGCATGAACCATTCTCTCTTCCATCGATGGTGGTTTATCTTACTGTTCTTCTTCTTATTGAACTTCTTCATCATGATCTATGTCTTCCTTGTCACCACCTTATCTTCTTTGCTGATTGGTGATAACCTCTATTAATTATTTAACTTACCTCTACAACTCTTGCATAGTCTAGTTTATCTACAAAACACCTCCTCATCCTCTCACCATTTTTTACTCCTGAAAGATTTAAATGCACTCCGATACTAGATAATGAAACCCAAAACTAACAAGAAGAAGAAAATAAGCCAAGATCTTGCAACAATACTCAAAATTGATTCATATTGAGTGCTTAAAATAATTACAAACCTAAACCATGCTTGAATAAGCCTCAAATCAAAATTTAGAGTTGACATGAAAAAATCCAAAAAATTTAAAGTCTAAAAAAAAACATCTATTTTTATCAATCACTATTTATAGTAAGTTTTACATGCAAGCATGCACAGCTCTAAATCTTTTTTGAAATAACCGAAATACTAAAATTAGGCTATGAGACAAAATTTAATTGATGTTGACTTTTGGCTCTAAAAATATATAATTTTTAAAGATATAAAATTCCTAAAAATAACATTAAATGTTAATTTTAGACCCTTAGATGATCATGTTTAGCCTCTATAAAATATCAAAATCAAATCCAAGTGGATAAAGTGGCTTAGGTTAGAATCAATTTTTTTGATGTGATCATTTTGGTGCATGGAAGAGCTCAAATAGAGTTACAAATCAAAAGTTATGGCCTTCAGAAGGTTGGCTTATTTTTTTTGCATCAGTGAGTAATAATGATACCTTCCTAAATGTTTCTACTTATCACAAATACAACTTATCTTTTGGAAATAGTTATTTTGAGGATATGTTTCATTCATGTTTCCATTGCCTTAGAAATGATCTTATAGATGGTCTTACAAATTGAGATGGGTCTAAAGTCCCTGAAACTCACTTGAGACTCACTTTTAGGGAATAAGGAAATGAAGGTGGCATTAATGTCTACAATAAACCTTATTTTACAATGAAAATCCTCCAACATATCCAAAACATCTTGGTCCATATTCCCCCAAAATGATTATAATAAAGTTGAAAGGAATTCATCAGGACCAAAGAATTTATTCTTTACTAGTGAAAATACCACAACACAAACCACTAATAAATAGAACCAAAAAGGAATGAAAACCAACAAAAGAAATGGGAAATGATAGAGACAAGAGGATAGAGAAATTTTTCTAAGACCACAAACAGTTAGAAAATACAGTAGCATAATTCGCTCATACTATGAAAATGGTGATGGCTTCAAACACATAAAAGGTATAAACTCTTTCACGCATGTCAAAGCCCAAACATAAAATCACTACCACATCATCATATTATCACTACCAACCAACATTCATTCCAAAAGAATAAATCACTGAAGAAATTATGAAATCAAATTTTGCTTATCAAGAAATACCAAAAGGAATCCAAAGGGGAATTCCTTGTTTCACTCAAATTTTACTATTATTCAAAAGATGTTAGTAAAACTAAAAATATGGGTTGTGGTAGGCATACATAATAAATTCTACACATTGAATCAAAATATTGTGAAGATCTCCTCTTTGGCTTGGGAGGATGACCTACATGTAAGAAAACACTAAAGCAAATTTATGGGTTAGACAAGTAGCTAGGTGTATTACCTAGTGCTAGATAGATCCCAAAAGTGAGAGCTTCCTTAGGGGCTGTTAATCCATTATTTTAGAATAATTTAGTTAATAGAATATAAATAAAGTACTTGCATTCAATGATCAAAAGGTACTAGAACTGATTACAAGAATTGCTTGATAAAGAGATATGCTAGAATAATCAAATTAGTGATCAAAATAATTAGTGGTATTGCTAATGGGTCAAGGTATCATTAAAGAGGTCCTGAAAGGGGTCTGTAAACAATAAAAAAAATGTGAAAATTACATCTGGATAAGTTTAAGTGGGTCAAGGTAGTATGCTAGTTTTTCCTACCATAGGTGACCATTGATGGTTGGGTTGATCGTCGTTGGTTAGGCCTGACCATTGGTGGTTGGGCTAACCATCAATGGTTGATTGTACCAAAACTAGGTTTGATAAAAAAATAGATTGATAGGATTCATATATGAATTCTAGGAGTTGGGCAAAGTTTAAATTAATTGCAAAATGGAAATAAAACACATGAATAGTAATAAACAAGGGCTTGTCTTACCAAAAGGGGGTTAAATGAGTAGTTAGTGTGGTTGACTTGTAGGTAGGATTTGGGTTGATTCAATAGAGTAATGATGCTTGGAAGCTTGGTTGAGAGGTGATGACAATTTGGCTCTTAATGAAATGGATGGATAACACAGATGACACTGGTTGACCTGTAAAAGAAAAATCTAAGTACTTGAGCTCCTGTTAATAATTGTAGATCCTTTCACTCTTATTGCTCTCTCCTTCTTAAAGGCAAGGGTATAATGTTCAAGAGGGAGTGTAACTGGGGATTCTAAATATAATTCATCTATGTAATGCCTCACAAGCTGATTTTGATGACTTATATTTAAAAATGGTAGCTGGCAGTTTGCATGCTGTTTTCATGTAGAAGGCTAGGTGATTTAACCTGATCATTGATGATTAGGTTGACCACTAATGGTTATCCTTACCATCAATGATCGAGGCTGAACATCAAAATATCCTAAAGGGCCATGTTTAAGCCTAGTCAATCTAAACTAATTAAAATAAGCCTAGGTAAGGAAAAAAGGTCCAAGGGTTTTGTTAGAAGTCACGATACTTAGAAATACGTGTAAAAAATTTTGATGTCTACATTCTTCACTTTTTTATTGTGCTAATCTTGTGAACAAGTGGTAAAAAAAATGGAGTATAGATCAAGGGTTTGGTTGCCCTGAGAGTGGGAGGAGGTATTCCTCCTTAAACCAGGAGTTGGTGAGGTGTAGCTAAAGTATGTACAAGTTTGATAAAGGCTAAATGTGGAGTTAGGAGATGGTGACTTGAGTTGAGTATATGAGGTGAAAACGTGTGCACAAAATGTAAAAAAAGGTGTGATAGGCAATATCATGCAAAGATATAGAGATAATGTTAGTAAAAATAAGGTTTGTGCAAAAAAGACAAGTGACCAATGTATCGCATGACTGTTGTAGGCATAGAAATTAGATACACTTGTTAGTCTCCTAAGTAATTATTGTGTTTCCATTAGGTATCCAAGGTAGGAAGTTCTCCTAGGGAAAACATAAATGGGTCATGTGTCATGGGTAATTGAGGTAGGAAGTGTTCCCAATGAGACACAAGCAAGTTGGTATGCACAAAGTCGTGCAAAATACAAAAGTTGAACAAGGCAATATTATTGCTATCATGAAAAATGTTCTAGGTAAAGTCATCATAATATCTACACATAGTTTGAGCAATAGGGTCATCTTCAAGGTCTATGTAGGAAAATGAGTGGGTTGGGGTACAACTGAGATGACTCCACATGCACTAGGCAAGTAAATGCTACCTACATAGTGAAGGGGATTCAACATCCCACAACAACTTCAAGTTGAATGTAGTTATTACTCAAAGGGTAGTGTTGAGGTTGATTATTAGGTGAATAGATCACTAAGATTGCACATAATATATGAATAAGTAATAAAAATTCCTGAGAATAATAACCAATATCAATGTGGACATGGTCAAATGGGGTTGGGTGAGAAAGGTTTGATTTGTTAGAGGGTAAGAGTCATGTTTTTGATCCAATAAAGAGAAGTTTTAGGTTGGTTTTGTGTTGGAAAATGTGAAAGAAAAAAATATGGGCCCCTGACCATCAACAGTGAGGGGATAAAAGGGTCGCCCATTAGCGGTCACCTTAATTGTCGATGGTCAAGGGAAACCCTAAAAGGCCAAAAAAGATAAAAAGTGAAAGTGAAATGTACTTTTCATCATTTGTCACTTTAACTCCATGCTTTTCACTTTGCGAATAATTTCATCTGTTACTGTGGTGATTTTAGACTAGAATTTGATTGAGGTAACCATATGTTGGGTGCTTATGATTTATACTTGTATTAATCGAGATGGATGGTGGAGGAGGGTACCACCAGGTAGAGGAACCCAAGCTTCGACCATGACATCACTCATGAAATGATGTAGGAGGTGTTTTAAAATTGATGATTATTTATGTTAAATGGAAATGAATGGGTGTACTTGTGTAATTAGGTTAAAAAACCAATTTATTTGTGTTTAGGGGGTTGATGCCCTAGATTTAGGTTTTCACTAAATCAGTATATATATTACTTGTTTTTGTCAATTAAATAGTTGTATGGATTGGGTAAGGGCAGGGTAGAAGGCTTAGTATGTTTGTGGCAAGATTAGTATGGTTTTGATAGGGTTTGGGGAGGGTAGGGTTTAGGGATTCACCATCGATGGTCATACTCAGTGACCATCAATAGTCTGAGCTTGACCATCGATGGTTGACTGATTGTCGATGGTCAAGCTAAAGAACAAAGGCTTTCTAGGGGACCACTAATGGTTAGTCCAACCGTTAGCGATTAACCTCTTAATGGAAGAGGGTCAAACCTATATTTTTTTTTAAAGGTATAGATAATAATGAAAAAGAAGATTTTTGTTTAAAAATACTTATTTGATAGATGGTGTGGGTATTAAGTTATTGAAGGAGGTTAGGTGTGGGTTTGATTGGTTTATAGGTTAAATAGGGTATTTGAAGGTTATGAATTAGTTGCTGGGTATATTTGTCTAAGTTTTATAGGTAATGATGGATTGTTTATTGAATTATTTAGGGGTAGGGTGGTGGATGTGATAGGTTAGTTTGGAATAGGTTAAAAAATTTGAGTGTATGTTGATACTAAGATTGATTAGGAAATCCAAGTGTTCTTACTCACATGGTTGTTTTGAAAGCATGAGACTAGATCAAGTTGACGGACCAAGTCCCTAGGCTCTTCACTGAGGTGTGAGATGTGATGACAAATAATGAGTGGTAACACATGGAGGCTTTCAGATTAAGTGTGATGTGCCATTATCAACATGTACCCCATGACATTAACATACTTGTCATTCTCATTGAGAGATGGGGCCCTACAATAAATACCTTTTGGCTACTGACATGAGAGATTACTATTATGTTAGAGGATGTTTTTAGGATTACTAGATTGCCTATTCAAGGGGAGACAATTTATCACATAGAGAGTGAGGAGAGAGATTACTATATGGAGCTCATGTATGATGATTATCAGATGGATGCATAGTTTCATACTGGTGGGCTTAGTTATGGCCCCTTGTATCAGAGGGCACTTAGAGATAGGTGTTTAGCTATGATGACGATGGTGATGACAAGATTTGTGCTACCAGATATAATTGGTGGGCACTTCCCCTATTTGTTAAGTTTTAGTAGATATGCTTCTAGGGAGGACCATGTTTGGGTGGGCACATGTGTTACTTGTATAGATTTACAAGGAGCTATGGGGTTGCAGATTACATCGATATTATGGATTGAGTGTGGGGCTTGTTTTGCATCACTAGGATTTTGAGCACATTTGGGTATTGAGACCCTTGGGGCTACCAGATGATACACATGAACCAACTAACTATGTAGACATCTTTATGTGCTAAAGGAGAGTGATGAATTACATAAGAGCAGGTGGTATATATATAGTAGTTCCATGATAGATTAGAGGGTTTGGTATTAGGGGATGTTACATGGTGACAATATATTGGGTGGCTATAGTGGGTAGGATTTAGGTACCACACCATAGGGCTATAGAGATTGAGGTGGGTGTACGAGAGAAGATATATGGAGATAGAGATGGTCTTATTTGATCAGGTAGAAAGATAGGTTGTCTTGGTATAGGGTATTCCACCTGACACTCCTAGATATAGGAGAGAGGACGATGAGTTTCTACTTCATGAAGCTTAACCAATAGATATAGCACATGATTTTGAGGAGCTACCAATAGGGAGCTAGATTGATGATGTAGGTATCATTGATGGATATGTGGCATGGACCAAAAGAGGTACACTACACTAGATTTTGTAAGGGTGATGGATATGATTTTTGATTCTTGCCTGTGCATTGCTGTAGTGAGATGTATATTTTGAGAGAGAGTTGATATTGATACATTTTCACATGTATTATTGTTTGACTATTTGATGTATATGATATATGGCATTCAATGTTTTATGTGATGTTCATGTTTGTGATTTATGGTTATAGATTCTCAAGGTTTATGGCTATTTGACTTAGTAGCTTAGACATGTGATATATATAAAGTCGAATCATGGTGTTTTAATTTTATGCATGGTTAGATAGGATATATTATGGATGGATACATGTTATGGCTCATGTTTATGGTTAAGTGTACTAAATGGTGAATGGTATATGTTATGATGTTTTTTTATTGACTTGGTTTATGGTGTAACAACATGTTTATAAGATTACATGATGTGATGGATAGGTGAATATGTGTGTGTGGCTGCTATATTTTTACATTGTGCTTGGCTCATTGGTGGATAGATGATGTTGCTTGTTGACATAGTTTATGGTGTTCATACCTATGGTATAATGTTTGTTGCTCATGTTTATAGGATTACATAGACTAATAAAATCTATGTAAAAGAACATGACACCTTTTCATTAGCAAAGGCTTACATGAAACCCAAAGTTGGATTCGCTTAGAGAACCTAAGCATTTAAAAATTTTCACATTAGCATGCCTAGGTTGATAGATAGGGATCCTAATAAAATTGTGTCAAGTGAGTTCATAGTCTCGTGCACATGATATGTGGAGGGAGAATGGGTGAAACTAGAACCGTTAGCGAGATTAGTATTCCTTTTCTATAGGTGCCCAAAGAGTTGGTATAAATAGGTCTATGTCTATATATAAAGTGTAGACTGATTAATGAGGGAATTCTACTAAGGATATTTGATTATGGTTTTCCCAATTTTATTATTGTTTAGGAGAGCCAATTGTGGATTTGAAAAAATTTATTGCTTTTGAATTTTGATTGAGGGTTGGGGAAGCTGAATGGTGTGGGAAGCTTCCAAGAAATTGATAGCTTTGACTAATGCTTTATCTAGCCATCCTTCAAGGGAGTGGTCTGGATTTATATGGTTAGCTTAAATTCTTTTGATAGTTATCCTTCAATGAAGTAGTCAACATTATGTTTTAAAATTTTAGAATGAGTTTTCAACAGCTATCCTTTAATGGAGCAATTTTTGGATGCTAAGGATTACCTAATTTTTTCTATTTGATAATGCTTTTAATTTTGTTTGAGTTTACTTGACATAGACCTGTTCATACATGCTCAATGGATTAAATTTATGAAGGCAAAACTACGCTGACATGGGGTGCCAGTAGGTAAAGAAGAGGTATAGGTAACAATGACCATAAGAACTAATCTCAAAGAGATGGGAAGTACTATGAGAATCATGCCATGGATAGAGTCATGGTATCCACAGTTAAAGATTAGGATATAGTTATGATGGATAATCACATGATTTAATTTTAGTAAGTTTTGCCTATAAAGAGGGAAATGAGTGTGGTTTCAAGGGCGAGCTTAAGTTAGACAAATGATGATTGTCATCCCTATCTAATAATAAAATGGATGCATATGCAAATCATTGAGAGGATCAAGTTCTAGTTTACCTTCAAGAGAGGAAAAATGATAAGACCTTGATCCATACTTATGGGTTATGATATAGGGTCCAAGCCAATTGAAAGAAAATTTTCCCCTTTTACTTTTTTCCATATCAGTGACATGTTGGTTTTATTTGAGGACAAGATCTCCCATGTTACATTCTCAAAATTTTAGGTGTTTGTTATAGGCTCATTGGATTCAGTCTTGATAGACATGAAGATGGGAAAGGGAGGCTAAATGACACTCATCAAGTACCTCAAGTTGGGATAAGCATTCTTGATGATAATCATCTTATGAAATGAGGTCATGCAATGATATGCGAAGAGAAGGTATTTGGATTTCAAGATGTAGTATGGCCTTAGTTCCAAAGATGAGAGAAAAGGGGGGTAGCACCAGTAGGGGTTTGGATGCTAGTACGATATGCCCATAGGGTGAAAGGGATGTGCAAGTGCCATTACCAACCTAAGGAATTAACCATTTTGGTAAGCATGTTGATAAATGTTTTATTAGAGGCTTTAGCTTGTCCATTTCCTTATGGACAATAAGGAGATGAAAAGCTATGTTTAATACCAAATGTGTCACAAAGGCCTTAAACATGTTTGTTTTTGAAAGATTTTCCATTGTTAGTGATGACCTTATAGGGAACACTGAAATGATAGATGATATGATGGGTGATGAATTTGAAAATCTTTTTAGCTTTCATCGAGATAAAGGGAATAGCTTCCACCCATTTAGTAAAATATTCAGTTGTGGTAATGATAGAATGATGTCATTGTGAAGAGTGGGGGTTGATTTCACCAACAAGGTCTACACCCCATTGTGAAAAAGGCCAAAAATATATAGACATGTGAAGGCTATTACTAGGTGCATGATGTAAATTAGCATGATATTGACATTTGACACACTTTTTCAAAATAGTCTTGGTTAAGGGTGGGCTAGTAATAGCCTAGGTAGAGGATGCACTTGGTCATAATGAGGCAACTAAAGTGACCCCCACATATACCACTATATGTCTCCTTGATGGCATGAGAGGCTTTTGGACCATGGAGGCATCATAATAGGAGGCCATCTAAGCTTCATTTGTAGAGGATTCCTCCCATAATGGTATAAGAGAAGGTGCTCTTAATAAATGCCTGATTGGCATTCCTGGAGAGGCTCAAGGGAATTATGCCAAAGTGAAGGTAGTCAAAGGTTTTCTGGTACCCAATTTTTTTTAGGATATCCTCCACACTAAAGATGGTTAGAGTGTATGCTTTGGTGTAGGAGGGATTGGTTAGGCAATGGATAATGATCAATATTTTGGAGTTTGAGGGTGATGATGGGATCTGAGAGGCAAGCAAAGCCATGGTATCAAAAAATTTATTGGTAGATCATGGGGTGGTTTGAATATGGTAACATTTGAATGAGGTTAAGATTTATATAACCAACTACCTGTATAAGTATAAAACCTCATTCTTACACTGGTAAATGCAAGTAACTTGGTTGACAACATGTAGGAGTCACCAAAGATATTGATTATTCTGACTCCCAAGGCTAAAGTACTTTGGAGACCTATTACTAGGGCTTGATATTCAACCACATTATTGGTTCATTCAAAGTCAAGTTTAAAGGATAAGGGAAGTGGTTCATCGATAAGGGGGACAAGGCCAATACCGGCTCCCCCACCATGCTGACATTTAGAACCATCAAAAAACATGGTTACCTAATTGGTGAAATGTGATTGAGATGGACTCGTTTGGAAATGCAAGAGGTGGAGGTTGGTTATCTGCTAGGGGTACTTAAACCAATATGTTGGTGATGGCTTGCCCCTTGATCAAATTTTGTTGGAGAAAATCAAGGTCAAATTTGGCTAGAAACATGAGCCACTTAACCATACACTAGTTTTGTTATGGTTTAGGGTGCATGCATTTAAGGGGGTTGGTATTGGTTATGAAAAACGTTTTGTGGTTTAGGAGGTAGTGGCAATGTTTGGTGACCATGAAGACTAGGGATAGACATAGTTTTTCAATATCTATGTATCGAGTCTTGTATTCGACCAGTGTATGACTAATGTACTAGATGATTTTATCTCTGTGTAGTTAATTCTAATGGTCAAGCATTTACCCTAGGGAGTGATCTATGGTGGAGATATAGAGACAAAAAGGTTGGTTGTCTTCATAAGGTGTAAGGACAGGTGGAGATAATAGGTACTCTTTGAGTGCATCAAAGGCCTTTTGACAATTGACATTCCATTTGAAAGAGACATCCTTTTTCAAGATGTGGTGGAAGGGCTAACACCAATCAAAGAGTTGGGAGATGAAGTGGTGAATGGATTGAATTTTCCCCTGCAAGCTATGGAGTTGTTTAAGATTGGTCAGAAGTATCATCTAAAGGATGGATTTAATTTTGGCTAGATCAACTTCAATTCGTTGAAGGGGAATGATGAAGCTAATAAGTTTGCCTAGAAAGACCCCAAAAATACATTTCTTGGGATTGAGGTGGACATGATAATGGATAAGTCAATCAATGATAATATTAAAGATGGCTAAATGGTCTTTATGAAGCTTGGACTTCCTCAGAAGGTCATCCCAATAGTCTTTGATGATTGTATAGATAAGGTAATGAAAAATATATGTCATGGCCTATTGGTAAGTTGTACCATCATTCTTAAGTGCGAATGGCATAACCATATAAGAAAAATTTACCCATGGGGTGATGAAGGCAGCTTTGCACTAATATTTAGGGGCAATTAGGATCTAATTATAACCTAAGAATCCATTTATGAGTGACAACATCTCATGGTCTACTATAAGATGAACAAATTGGTCAATGCTAGGTAGAGGAAAGTCATCCTTAGGTAGGTGAGGTTGAGGTCATGAAATTATACAAAGATACATAGTCCCTCTATGTCTTGAGTGATAGGTACAATGTTTGAAACCCATTGGGGATAGTCTATGGGTTGAATGAAGTTAACAAAAAGGAGGGGTTTGAGCTCTTCTTTGACAAGGAGAGCTATGCGAGGATGCATTTGGAAAAGTTTTCATTTGAAAATTTTGGCATCATGAGTGGTGATGATGTTGTGGGTGGAAATGGCTCAGTCAATACCATGCATATCAACATATGACCAAGTGAATGTTATGCTTGCTCATGGAGGAAGGTCGAGTAGTCCTATAGTTCCTTAGGGGTGAGAGTTTGGCCAAGTTTGATGACATGGGGGTTATCCAGAGTGCCTATGTCAATATTTTTGGTTGACTAATTTAACATGGTTGAGTTTTTTAGAGGTAAATATTTTTGGATGGAGGAATCTGATACACCAAGGTAGGTGAGAATAACATCATCATCTTGACACCGAACAGTGTTAATGGTAGGAGAGTCTTCTCCCATGAGTTTAGGATGGCTCCAAGGGATGGATATGGATGCCCATTATTTTTCTTAGTCAAGGGGATAAGGGTAATCATGTTGAATAAAAAAAATTGGGTGGGATGATGTCCTCATCCTCACTCTCAGGTTGAGGTTATGCTGGTAGGGAAGGGATATCTTGTATAACAATGGTGGTGATAGGTTTGTTGGCTTTCTTCTTCTTTCTTAGAATGAAGCTGAGGCTATGTTTTTCATGAGGCTTGTAAGTCTTGATTGAGGTTAATGTGTGTGTGCCATGCTCATACCATCCTAAACTAAATCCCTTCTAGGCACACCTGTGAAGGTATAGTTTGGTGAAGTCAGGTTTGTCCAAGTAAGAAAAGTTAGAGGTAAATGGTTGAAGTGAAGGATGGGTAATGGAAATATTAAGTAGCTTATCGATTCCCCCATAGATGAAGTGATTTTAACATTTGGGAGGTCCTAAAATCATAATGACTCAAATTTTGGGGTCGTAGCCTGGGTGGTGGTTGGGTTTCCCATATTCTTGGGGAGTGAAAAGAGGATCCAGGGTGAGGAGATGGTATTCTCCAAGATTAAGGAATTGGAAGGTAGACTCTAAGGTATCAGTGTTGGGTATTTGGTCTACAAAAATAGATGAACTAGTAGATGCCTCCTTAAGAGGGGAAGTAATGGCTTCAGCTTCAGTGGGTGGTGGATTTTGTGGTTCTTTGGATGGAGGTAGGAGAACATCATTAGGTTGGTAGGTTATATGCATGATTAAAAAAGGCTAGGGTCAGCTTATATGGTAACCACCTGACCTTCATGTTCAAACTTGACACAATGATGGAGGGTGGAAGGTACACAAGCCATGGCATAGATCCAAGGTCTCCCTAGTAAAACATTGTACTAAAATTTACCTTTAACCACATAAAAAAGTTTAAGGAGTGTGTGAGGTCCTCTACGAATGAGAAGGATAATGGTGTCAAGGTAGTGGTCATAGTATCATTAAAGGATCTAAGGATGGCTGAATTTTTGGATATGACATTATCTCGTAGCTTGAGTTGGTCATAGGCAAGGGAATATATGATGTTGATACTGACTCCCCCATCAATCATAACCCATTTGATGTAGGTTTGGTTGATATGGGTAGTGATAAAGAGAGGTGGATCTCGGTCTTCAAGGTGGATGGAAGGTATCTCTGAGTCCTTGAAGGTGACAAGGGTGGAGAGTTGGAGAGTGCTGACAAAGGCCTCTATAGGTTGGGAGTTTCCCTGTCAGACCTTAATGGCCTACATAACCTCTATCATGGCCTAGTGATGGTGAGGTGAGGTGGAAATGAACTCATAGGGGTTCATCTTAGCTGGAGTTTGGTAAATTTGCTTAAGAATGACCCTTTTGATGGATTTAGAAAGATTACCCTTGAAGGTGATTAAGATGGTTACATTGGGTGGATTCAAGGGTGTCGAGGGTTGGATCGAGTTCATTTTAGGATGAGAAGGTGGGTATGTCCATGGAATGGACACCTTGGTTTTTCCTTTAATGTTTTTTTGTGATTGTGTGTCCATGTTGATGGTATAGATAGAGGGGAATGATGTGATAAGAAGTTAGGTAGGTTCCCCATCATTTTAAGGTGAGACTAGAGGATCTGGTATGCATTGGAAAATAGCCAGTGGGTGTTTTGGTAGGGGGATTAGGGGAAGCTCTTTTAATAAGAGATCATCATCATCATCATCATCATAGAATTAATGGATAATTTTTTAGAGAGATTTACAGTTCTTGGTGTCATGTGATAGGAATAGATTTGACAGTCATTATACCAAGCCAAATTCAAACCAAGAGGGTCAAAACATCTAATAGGATGTAAGGTGAGGTGTGAAGATTATAAAAACATTTGAAAAATGGCTGAATAAGATTCAACAAGAGGTGGGAAAATCCTAGGGGTTGTCATTTTGGTTGGTAAGCAAGGTGTTTTCATGGGAGCGGGTTTGGTAAGAGAAAGCTTGGGTGAGGTGATGTTTCTAGGTAATGGTTTTGGTTTGGGCATGTGAGTGGTTAGAGGGTTCGAGGTTGATAGTTTGGATACTGGTTATTTAGAAAAGACTAGTGTATCAAACAATAATTAGGTATGTGTAATCGGTAGTGGTGGATGACATATGTTAAAAGGAATTCACTTTTTAGGTAGAGTTTATGGATGAGGACCCAAGATAGAGGGTAGGGTAGAAGAAGGAAAAACTCTAGGCATGTGGCTATTTGATGGTTTTAATCATTTAGTTGGTTCAGGTTGAGGTTTGGGTGGAGGATTATATGGGGTCAATTCTAATTTTATAAGTGGGTAGACCAAACTCCGTATGGGGAAAGAATTAAGGTTTGTAATAGGTTTGTTTGGTGGTTCACTTGTTTGAGATATAATTACCTTTGTTGGTGGGAAACATGATGGGTTGGTAGAAGTTTTGATTTATTTGAGAGGTGGTGGAAAGATGATAGATTGGCTGGTTAAGGTGTACTATAAGGTGTAGCTTTATTGATGTAATGGAGGCCTAAATATTACCAAAAGGTAGCTTGATCCATATCTATTTTCAAGGCAAATTCCAATTTTTACATTAATGTGGAAAAAGGTTTGTGTATTGGTTTTGCTTTGTGGGTAGTGGATGCAAGAGATAGGATTGTAAGTTGGGGATGCTAGTTGGTAGGTTGATTTATTTCCTAGGGTGAGTGAGGTAAGGTTGAGGGAAATGGCTCATCCATGGGAGGTATCAGTATAAATTCTTCTCTTTTAGGAACAATATCCATAGGATTAGTGTTTTGTTGGGTAGCTAGTGGAGGCAATAAATCAGGAATGTTTACTTATCCAGATATGCCTATTGGGGTAATATGTGACAATTCCAAAGCTTCTATGAGTGTGGCTAGGGAAAAATGAACCTCCTCAAGCTGAATCTCCAAAGGAGGGGAAGATAACTCTTCTACCTCTATAAGTGAGGTGGGGGAAGAGTCGGTAGCTTGGATGGTGAAGTCCTCATGTGTAGGTGTATCAAAGATCATGTGGACCATGTGGGCATCATGAGAGCATTCAACCTATATGTCCTCATATTTGACAGGGGTATGGTTGGGAAAGGGCTTTCTAAATATGTCTAGGTCTTGATTTTGAAGGGCATTGGGGTTATCTAACGTGAGTTTCCCCTTTTCAATGAGGATTTAAACAACATTATTAAAAGTATTGCATTAGTTGATGTCATGTTTAGTCACATAATGAAAGGCACAAAGGTCTTTTTCATTGTACCAAGTAGGTACTAGATGAGAAGAATCAAACTATGGGGGAGGATTGATGGGTGGAAGTTGTACAATATTATATTTTAGTGACTTTTCCAACACTAAGGCATAAGATTATCCAATTGGATTAAATTATTTTTGGGTGCTTTGGTTTGGGTTTCATGAGATTTGGTTAGAGGAATTGGGAAAGTTTTATTAATTAACAGTAGTTGGGGGAGTAGCCTTAAGGACAATTACATTTGCATCTCCCTTATTCTTAGCCCTAGAGTTATCTTGATTGCCTACTTTGGAGGAGGAGACTTTGCTGGTTTTGAAGGTAGAGATCTCATTTCATAACTTTATTTTACCCTTGTCTATAGCTCTATTTTATAACTTATGTTCCATGGTAAAAGCTTCATCAATTTTTTTGAATGTTTGGACACATAATGTATAAGATATGTGCTTGGCACAATCATAGACAAAATGTTCAATCAATTCAAGGTGAGGTAAGGAGAATGATAACTAGTTGATCAAGCTTCTCCAATGAGCCAAAAAATCAACTATTGACTTATCTTCAAATTGGCCAATGGAATAAAGGTTAGTGATAAAGTATTTTTTGGATATGTTGATTGAGAAATGACCCAAGAAGGTCTTAGTTAATTAGTTAAAGGAGAAGATGGAATGCTTGGTAATGACACTATACCAGTCCGGTGTTAGGCCAAAAAGAGACATAGGAAATGTGTGCAAGAGTAGGGCATCATCATAGGCAATCATGTAACAAGAACACCTAAATGATCTTAAATGTTGTTGGGGGTCTTCCTTACTTTTAAACTTGGTGAATTTTGGAAGCTCCCATTGGGTTGGATAAGGTTTGATAAGGACCAAAGGGTGAATGGGTTCATTACAGATTTGGTCATAAGATAAAATGTTATGGGCTCCTAAAAGGGATGATTCAAGAGGTGACATTTTATCCATGATTATTTTCATTAAGTCTATTTGAGGTGGTGCACCTAAGGGGTTATAAGGTGTATATTGTGGTTGGGGAATATATTGATAATTGACAGGAGGTTGGGAGATGGCCCCATACTAATAAGAGGTTATGGGTGGTTGGGTAGATGACATATACAGATAGGTAGTTGTTAGCATTTGGGTAGTAGATATATACCCTTGTGATTCAGGGGTATAACCAAAGCTATACGATGTTGGTAATTGTTGGGATCCTAAGGTAGGTTGAGCTTTGGTTGGATTGGTAATGAGGGAATTGGTCATGACCTTTATGATAATGGGTGGTGAGGAAAAGAGATAGGTACTCCTAATCTTGGTAAAGAGCTATTAATTAAGGGGCTAGGTTTGATAGAGAGGAGGTTGGAGATGCTGATGGTGGGTGCCCTAGCTATAAGTGGGACATGAAGGGTTGATATTTGGGTTGTCCCTAAGGTTGAAGAGTCATTATTAGGGGTGGGTGGTGTAAGGGTAACATTTGGTTGGATAGGTTGGTTTTCATCCATAGCAACAAAGGGGTTAGTAGATGAAGATGCCTAGGTGGTCAAAGGTTGGGTGGTGACTGTAGAAATACAGATACCCTCCATAAAGTCGGATGCCATACCTTAAGGAGGGTCTTGAGGTGGAGTTGAAACTGGGATATGGTGAGAAGAGGTGTTAATATAGTGTTGAAGGGACACTGGATTATTGTCTAAAAATGTGGTAAAGTCCATGTCTCCTTTGGGAAATACCCAAGGGAAAGTAGGGCTTCCCAACAGATGAGGTGAATCTTCAACCTCGAAGATGTACTCTATAGATGAGGAGATAAAGAAGGTTAATTTAGGTTATGCATTTTGTTCTGCCAGGTCTCTTCATTGTTGACGAGTGAGAACCATATAAAAAAGTGAGACATAATACAAAAAGATAGACTCACTGCTCAAATAGAAAGAAGACAAAGAAAATATTCAAGGCAATTAAGGAACACACTAGAAGGTATGTTTAAGCTTGAAGTTAGTTTTAATATCACTTTTGGCTTATGCCTTAGTTTATGAGAATGTGTGATAGAAGTTGGCTTGTATATTAGGTACTAGATAAGTAGTGTATTGATAGTTTCAAGTTAGTCTTGGTGCTTAAAATAATTTGTATTGGAATCAATACGTGGTTTGGTATTGGGGCCTACCCCCTCACTTCACAGTCCCACAACAATAAGGGTGTAAGGTGATTAGATAATATATATTGATATCCAGAGTTTATACTCAACCAGAGAGCTGAGTTGGTTCTCCTCTTGGCAATAACCTTCAAGTTAGATTACCAAGAATGGGTAAGGTGAACACTAGGTGATGAAATACTAGTCGGTCCTTGTCTCATGTGAGTTATGATGTTTGATTTATTATGTGGTTTATTTGTGTTACATAAGTGTGCTATGATTAATCTTGATGTAGTTAATTAAGCTAAGTGAGCTAGAAGAAGCATGCAATCAATGGATGTAGTATGTTTTAAACCCAAATCAAATTTTGATTTCAATTATGAGGACAGATAGAGAAAGAAGCATAAAGATGCAAATAAAAATAAAACCAAAGTAGAGATGAGGGTCCCACTGGGCATTCCAAAATGTTTCACTCAAATTTTGATATTATTCAGAAGAAGGTAGTAAAAGTAGAAATATAGGTTGTGGTAAGAGTACCTAATAAAAAAAATGAACGCATTGAATTAGAAGATTGCGAAGAGATCTTCTTTGGATTGGGAGGATGACCTGCATGTAAGAAACCACTAAAGCAAATTTTTGGGTTAGACAAGTAGATATATGGATTGCCTAGTGCTAGCTAAATCCCAAAAGTGAGAGCTTCTTCAGGGGATGTCAATCAATCATTTTAGAACAATTAAATTAATAAAATAGAAATAAATTACTTGCATCAATGCTCAAAAGTTACTGAAACTGATAGCAATAATTTCTTGATAAAAAGATATGCTAGAATGATAAAATTAGTGATAAAATAATTAATGCTAGTGCTAATGGGTCAAGGTAAGTTCAAGAGGTTTAGAATGGGTTTATGAACAATCAAAAACTCTAGAATGTAGATTTGAATAATTGTATGTGGGTCAAGGTAGCATGCTAGTTTTTCCTACCACAGATGACCATCGATGGTTGGGTTGACCATCAGTGGTTAGACCTAATCATTAGCAAATGGGTTGACCATGGACAGTTGGCTATGCCAAAATTGGGTTTGATCAATAGAAGATTGATGGGATTCACAGATGAATTCTAGGGGTTGGGCAAAGGCTAAATTTATATTTAAATGGAAATAAAACACATGAATTATAACAAATAAGGGTTTGTCTTACTAGAAGGGTTTTGATGGGTAGTTGGTGTGGTTGACTTGATTTCAATAGAGTAATGGTGATTGGAAGCTTGGTTGAGAGGTAACGGTAAGTTGGTCTTTAACAAAATGGATGGATAACGTGAATGACATTGGTTGACCTATAAAATAAAACTTTGATTACCTAAGCTCCTAATAATAATTGTAGATGCTTTTTCTCTTATAGATCTCTCCTTATTATAGGCAAGGGCCAATGGTTCAAGAGGGAGTGTAACTAGGGCTTCTAAATACAATTCATCTATGTAATGCCTTGCAAGGAGATTTGGATGACTTATATTTAGAAAAGGTAGCTGGTGGTTTGCATGGTGTTTGCATGTATAAGGCTAGGAGGTTTAGCCTTACCGTTGATGATCAAGGTCAAATGTTAAAATATCTTAAAGGGCCATGTTTAATCCTAGTAAAGGTAAACTGATGAAAATAGACCTAGGTAAGGAAAAAATGTTTTAGGGGTTTGTTAAGGTTGCGACAATTCAAAATATGTGTGCAAAATTTTGGTGTCTACATTTTCATACAAACTTATATGGCCATGAGGAAACATAGAGGTGTACCCTAGATATAATATAAACCCAACAATAAACAAAGGGATATGCAACAGGAATTAGGCAAAGTAGCAATCTCACCTTTTGATGGTAATAAAAAATGTACAATTACAACATGGGTACAAAAGCTAGACACATACATTTTGTTGTGTTCAATGATGAAAGAGGAAGCCATAAAATTTTTGACTCTCCATTGGGAAGGTATATCCCATGAATGGTGGTTCCATGGATGGGTCACCTAAGGACATAATCTTGTTGATTCATATGATGAATTTGCCAAACAATTGATCGAAAGATTTGATTGAGCAAACTCTGAGGTCAATTTTAGAGAATTAACATTATCCAAAAGAATAATAGTGTCGATGAATATGTAGAAGAATTTCAAACACTATCAATAATCATATTAGACATGTCTAAAAAAGACTCATAGTGTTATTCATAAAAGGATTAATAAAACCTCTTAAAGGATTGCACAAAAATTTTACTTTGTCAACACTCCAAGAAGCCATTAAGAAGGCTTTAGATTTGGAAGAATAAACCTTAAGAGGCATAAATATGCCACCCAACCAATCTAGGTAACTTGGAAGTGGTCCACTAAGGACTCAATCCTATGATCAAAATAGACCAATACAAACAAGCAATGAAGGACCAAAGTCAAATAATGGAGTGGAAAAATGGAATGAATTAAGGAAAAAAAATGTTTTGCTTGTAAATAAACTTGGACTCCAGGACATTGTTGTTTGGGAAAAGGAAGAGTTCACTACATTGAGGTTAGTCTGGATAATGATACTAAAAATGAAGATATGAACCTAAATAATAAAACCCAATCACAAATAATGATATAATAAACCACGGAGGGAGCATGTACTACTCTATCAAGAGCACCTCTATATCATCCATTTAGAGTAAGAGGAACACTACGAGGAAAATTAATTACCATATTAGTCGATAGTGAGGCCACCCATAATTTTATCAATGAAAAATTGGCTAATAAAATTGGTTTAAAATATGAATAATTTAAGGGATTTACCATAACAATTTTTGATGGATTTACTCTTTCATGCACAAGGAGAATCCCATAATTAAAATTAACTTTGAGAAGACATGAAACTAACCATGAGTTCTATGTCGTCAATATTGGTAAAACAGATCTGGTTTTAGAATTTCAATGTTTACATTCGTTGGGTGAGTTTACCCAAAATTATCAGATAATGGAAATCAAGTCCAAATCTGATGTGAGGGATATGGTTTTGAAAGGCATGGCCAATGCTGGTTCTCAGATTGTAACAACAAAAATAATGGAGAGAACCTTTAATAAAGGACATGTAACATGGGAGGTACAATGTTTGATTAGCTCTTCACAAGAAGAACATGAAATACATCATTATGAAATTCAATCCATTATCAAGAAGCATGCCAAGCTGTTTGAGAACCAACCATCAAGACTACCCGCAGCAAAAGGTTTCCAACATATCATTGAATTGGAAACCATAACAAAATGAGTAATAAATACACCTTATTGGCACATTAGTCAAAGTACAAATCCATTTGCTTCTTAAATAGTACTAGTAAAAAATAAGGATGGGACATTATGAATGTGCATCATTTATCATAAGTTAAATAAAAGGACTATCAAAAATAAGTATATGAAACATAGGATCGATGAACTAATTGATGAACTTCATGGAGCTACTTTTTTCACAAAAATTGAGTTACGATCTAGGTATCATCAAATAAAAATGAGGGAAGAATATGTTTATAAAATGTCATTCTTACGCCATTATGGGAATTTCAAAATTTTAGTGATGCCATTTGGACTTACAAATTCTCTAGCCACTTTCAAATCTTACATGAATCGCATATTTGGTATGCATCTAAGGGAATTTATTTTGGTTTTATTTAATGATATGTTAATATATATCAAGAGTTGGGAAGAACATTATATCATTTAGACATGATACTTAAAATATTAGAACAATAGTCCCTCTTTCCCAAGATGTCAAAATGTGAATTTGGTATGATGTAAATCCTATACTTAAGACATATAATTAATAATGATGGAGTCCATATTGATCAAGAGAAGATTCAAGCCATTATGAGTTGGCCTCCTCCTAATAACATGACACAATTAAGAGGATTCATAAGTCTTTGCATTTATTATTGGTGATATGTTAAAGTATTGTCACAACTAACAACACCTCTAACCAAATTAACAAAGAAAGGATATTTTAGTTTGATGGAGATTGCCCAATCAAATTTTGAACACCTTAAACAAGTGATGAGTTCATGCCTAGTTTTGGTGATGTCAGACTTCTCATTACCCTTTGTATTGGAATGTGATGCATCAAGGGAATATATTAGTATGGTTTTAATACAAAATAAGAGTCCCATTACTTTTGAAAGTCTAAAAATCAAAGAGCATGAGCAAAGGTACTCACTTTATGATAAATAAATGTTAGTTATTATGCATGACCTTGCCAAATTTTGGAAATATTTTGTATGTGGAAGATTTATGATAAAAGCCAATTATAATAGCTTGAAATATTTCCTTGAGCAATCAAAATTAAATGAAAGACAACTAAAATGGGTTAGTAAGATCCAAGTTTTCAATTTTCACATTGAATATGTTAAAGGACAAAATAATACAATGGTCGATGCTTTATCAAGAAGACCACACTTATGCTCCATGTTAGAAATGATGGTTGATTAGAAGGCATCCATAATAGTGGAATACATTAAGTGTGAGTGGGCCAACACAATATTAGAAGGGAAAAATGAAGATGAACATTATAAATAAGTAGAGGACCTCATCCTCTACAAAGATAGAATTTTCTTAGTGGTTGGTTCCAAATTTAGACACAATATCATAAAGGCTATACATAATGATCCACTAGCAGGTCATCCTAGTTTTGTTAAGACATACAAACAATTACAAGATAATTTTTTTAGAAAAGACATAAAATTGAAGTCATTAAATACATTCAATAATGCCCCACTTGCCAATAAAATAAAATAGAACATAACTTTCCCCCATATTGTTACAACCTTTGCCTATCCCTACTCAAAAATGGGTGAGCATATTTATGGATTTATTTAAGGGACTACCCATGGTTCAAGGACAAAGCAACATCTATGTAGTCAAGGACTAATTAACAAAATATGCTCATTTCTTCTTACTTCCCTAGAAGTATGATGGTCCTATGATTACTGTAATATTTTTAGAGAGGTTTTTAGGCTTCATGGACTACCCATGAAAATAGTCAATGATAGGGACATTCTATTCATGTGTGCTTTTTGGAAAGAAAATTTCAAATTATCAGATACTAAATTAATTCCAAGTATGAGTTATCATCCTCATACTGATGGCCAGATGGAAGCCATGAATAAATCAATTTAAGGGTACTTAAGAAATTATTTCATCAAGAAACAAAATGTGTGGGTTAAATAGTTATACTTGGGAGAATAATACTTCTCATCACATGTCTATCAGAATGTCACCTTTCAAGGCATTTTAAGGAAATGATGATAAAACAATTTTAGATTTGGTCATTATAGATAGTAGGGTTATCAGAGCCAAGGATTTAATAAAAAACCATCAATATATCTGAATAACTCTTAAGGATAATCTTTCGCACACCCAAAATCATAAAAAGTCATATGAAGATCAACATAGAATAGAAAGGACTTTTGAAGTTAGAGATATGGTATATTTAAGGTTAAAACCTCATTAACAATCTTTTATTAAACAAAGTAGTGCTAAAAACTCAATCCTCCCTTTTACGGGCCATACAAGATTATAATAAAAGTGGGAGAGGTAGCATATGAATTAGATTTACTAGGGTACAACCACATACATAATGTCTTCCATGTGTCTTACTTGAAATGAGAACTTGGAAAACATATTATTCCTTCCATGAAATTACCTTAGATTAATGAAGAAGGTAAATTGATTCTCATACCATAGATTATTATTGATACTCGTGAAAATAAGTTAAGGAATAGAAGTATCAATGGATATCTAGTTTGTTAGAAGAACTTACCAATTGAAGATACCACATGGGAAGGAGTGATCATTTCAGAGCATCCCAACCTACAATTGCTTGAGGATAAGCAATTTGAGGAAGGGAGGTATTTAATGTCCCTAAGAAGGAGATCACTGCATTTACATGTTGAAATTTTTGTCAAGGATAAGTGCTACCATTTAAATAATTAAATTACTGTTAAGAAGAAGCGCTACCATTTTAATTGGCAAATTTCCCATGGAGGTATCCCTGCCATTTAATACCCAAATCTCTCATAGTGGGGTGCCTAAAAAATATTCATTTAATAGTAATCATTAGGAATTTATTATTAATTAATTAATTAGTCATTAACATTCATTTAATGAATGGTTAGAATCCTTGGAGAAGACATGTCACTTGAATGGGAAGAGATGAAGGTATTTATTTTCATCAGATTGATAAGAAGGAAATCATACAACCATATTCATCTATTAAACATTTAATCTTATACAAGTTTAATGCTTTACTCGTACAATTGGGGACGCAACCCTTCAAATGTAAAATTGGATACAAGGATGAAAGCCCTTGTCATCCCAACTCAAGGATGTAAACCCTTGACACTTATATTGTGATACTCAAGATTTTATAATAAAAATCATTTAATTAAATAAATTATTTTGAAGTCAAAATTTTATATTTATTTTAAATAATGGAATTTCAAGGAAATCAATTTTCCATATAATATTTGAGTTTAGAATATTACAAATTGTAATATATCATGGCTAAATATAGAATAACAATTTCTTTTAACGATGATGCTCTAAAATAGTTCCAACTGATGAACATCTATATAAGATAATCTAATAAAATGTATACTATTTTATGTTAGTTTTTATTAACTTGATATGATAAGATATAACTTTTAAACTATTTATATTAAAATATATATCACATAGAATACAAATATAAATGATAAAGTGAAGTATAATTATACAGTGATGACCTATTATAAATTTAAATGACCTAAGGGATTTTGATAATTATCTTGTTTCTCACTTGTGTAGGTCTGGTACTAAATACATGTACATGAAAGAAGTGGAAATAGACTAAGAACTACTTAGATTAGGATCCTAGGGTATTTGTATATGCTGTAAATTTTATTCATCCTCTAGATGCCTTCATTTTATGTTGGCATCTACTATTTTATATTCATCATGTGATGTTGTTCATTATTATTTTGGCATAGGTTATTGTTCCTACTTACTACTTTAAAATTATCTTCCTATGCAATAAAAAACACTCACAACATGTGAAAATATAGAAAACATGTTAAAATTAGTTTGAACCCCTACTTCCTCTCCTGACACTAGGCTAACCTATTGAAAATGGGATAAGAGGCGATTGGAGATGATCTCAATGACTCCTAAATTAATTTTTAGGTGTTGTCTATGTTTCAAAAACTCCAAGTATGGAAATAAAATCACACATAGATATTGTAATTAGCTATATGTTTTCAATGATATGATTTTTATGATTGAAACTTGTAATATATGTTTTAAAACTTGAAAATGAAAAGTTTGTGATGCAAAAAATATACGCCAATTTTCCAAAGGCCATAAATTTTGACTCATATCTCTGTTTGAGATCTTTCATGTGCCAAAATGACCATCTTAAAAAGTTTGTTTTTATCCACACACAATGTTTTTGATATTTTTTGAAGGCCATATTTGATCATCTGAAGGTCCAAAATTACCTTTTAATGATTTTTTGAGAATTTTCTATTTTTAGAAATTGTATATTTTTAGGACTGGATGTCAACATCAGTTTAATTTCATCCCATAGGCTAATTTTAGTGTTTAGATATTTTTTCTTGATTTTTAGAACTGCTTGAGCGTGCATGCAAAATATACTAAAAATAACAATTGCTAAAAATATACGTTTTTTTTTCTAAATTTTATTTTTTTGAAAATTTTGAATGTCAACTCTAATTATGAATTGAGGATTATTTACGCATGGTTTGGGTTTGTAATTATTTCAAGGCATTCAATATGAGTCAATTTTGAGTATTGTTTCAGATGTTGGCCTATTGGAAATTTTATTATCTTGATAGTTTTTGTGTTCAATAGTTTGGGTTGGTTAGGTGCTTTAGAATGTGCTAGGGTCTTCTCTTTGGGACTAATTTCTTACTTGGGAGATTTAGGGAATTCCTTATCTTTGTGAAGATGTGTAGAGATGTTTCTTTTATGAGTGCTAGATATGTAAATGAATTTTTTTGTAACTTATCATGCCTCTGACATCCAAAACATATGGGATGATTAGAAAACATAATTTAAATTTTAAAAATGAATTTTTATTGGCACCAAGATAGGTCCATCATATTTAGATGCATACATAATTATTAAGGTTTATTGGTTATGATTGACTAATATGTGAAGCAAGAATTTTGATCTGATGATTTTGAGAAAGTTTGAGTAATATTTTACATAAGTAGGACACAAACTAGAGAATTATTGTAAATGATTGATAGAAAACCATGAAGGTCGGGCCTATAGAAACTAAAGAGATATAAAATAAAGGTGTGTAATGGTCAGACAAGTATACACAATTCATTTAAGGTGAATGTATATCTTAATTGATATTACCAATTGTATAATACTAGATTATAGTGGTTATATTTATCCTAGTTATATTCTAGAATTGAAATTAATAATAATTATAAAGTAAAGGGGTAAATATATGTACCTAAGTTTGTAAACACACTTTATATTTGGGATAACACTCTAAATGTGCATTTTTATACATGAAAATGTATAATGAAACATGGATGTATCAATTTTCATATGTTAAATTAAATCTTGAATTAATTTTATAAATGAAAATTTTGAAGTTTCAAGAGCCTGTAATGAAAACACTTTTGACTCAACCATGGCTCCCTTTGAATTGTTTTAGGTTATGATTCCTTATAAATGCATTAAACAATTCAAGGTGATCTATCTGCAATAGAGAATAACACAAAATGATTCTCTACTAAGGTAAGAGCCATTGTTCAAAGTATGGGTTATAAAACAACTACCATGGACCTTTATTAAAATGGAGCATTTTTTTTCCATTGAGAGATGAAAAACCTTAAACACACTAATCATTTAACCAATATTGAACTAAAATATGGAGTGTTGGACCTATAATAGGCTCATATTGGGTAAATCAACCATTTAAAACAAAGGTCTAACATGTGTGTATAATTTAAATTGGGATGAATGGAGTTGAGATAGGGATGTTTGTATAATATTTTATTTGTTTTATAGATAATAAAGGATCTCTTATATATTATGAGTTGGAGCAATGGAAAACATATTAGAGGATTGTTATTGCTTTATTCACCATAACATGAAACAAAATGTTTTAATAAACCAATAATTTATGCGAGACATAACATATTGTGAAGTTAGTGTACTTTTTACTTCTTTTTTTTTTTTTTTTTTCATGTCAAATATAGGAAAATGTAAAAACACATGCAACAATTAATAAATTCAGATATGGGATATCATTAACAACACCACAGCTTCTGAGCGAATAAATTTTTAACAGGTTAGTTATGTATATGTAAAATAGTGCTTTGGCTTCAACATATAACAAGTAAATATACCAGCTCAATATGGGATTTAGAAAACACTCGTAATGTGGGGATCTCTCCCATAAATTGAGGGGCCTTAAAAGTCTTTCATTTTATATGATTAGGGCTCTCACAATACATAAATCAGAAGGACTAATATTATAAAAGGGAACAATTGACATTTGTAATAGTGAATGCTAGGGATTAAGATTTATAGTAGTATCAATAATATGATCCTTACACTTGACTTTTAGAATTCGCTTCGTTTCTCTTTTGATAGATATGTAAAAACATAAGATGGGACATATGCCCATGTCAGAGAAAAAAAACATAAAATATTGTGTTCTTTGTCAAAGCTCCCTGTTAATGGATCACGAGTATTTCATGTTCATGGTCATTATTCTCTTTATTCCTCTATATCTCTTAACTATATGAAAAATGGATCAATTTTAGAATGCTCTATTTTAAGCAGCGTATTAAAATATTTTGTTAATATTCTACCACTTTTCTTTATCAAACCATTTACATGACCTTTTTTTGTTTATAAATATTTAGATGGCACCTCTTTAATGCAATTAGTAATTATACATATTTTATAGAATTTAAAAACTACACTTATTTTAAAGAAAAAAAAAAAAATTAAATCGTTTTTAACATATAATTATTATAATCCATCTATTTGTTCGATGATGAATTGTTAATTATATTATATAGAAATGGCAAGCTTTTCAACTACTTAAAAAAAGTTTTACACCTTATGTTCTAAATAAATAAGATAATTTATCTGAGAAAGGTTTACACCATGTGTTTAAAAAGATCCAATATAACTAGAGATTGATATTACTCAAATGATTGTATAACATGAATGAATGGCAGAAACCTAAAATTAAGCGGAGAAAATACCAAGTTCAGGAGTGAAGGGAAGCACTCTTTTGTTTTATTAGACAAATCGAAATTGAAACGAGGGAGAGAGGGAAGAAGGGAGGGTGAAAATGTCCGTGAGCGGAATTATTAATAAGAAAAGAAGGGAGGAGGAGTACGATTAAGTGTTAACAGTAAAAGGCAGGGTTGGCGAGGAGATATGCTTCGATTTTCTTGAAGAAAAGCATGGACATCTGCTTTAACTCTTGGATTTTGGCTTCGTCGTGAGGAACCCCAGGGAGGGTGTCATAGTGCATTGCACCGCTGCACACGCATCCACCCTCTGGTTTTGGGGTGTATTTGAACTCGTACAGGGCAGAAGCCAATTTATTTCCCAGCATTCCTCCCTCCACGTGGCTGTAACGGTATAAAAACTTTTCCTCGTCAACTTCCTCGATACGCTCCTTGACGAAGCTAAAATCCTTGTTGGCTGCGTTTACAATAATTTCATATCAGGGAAACTTATAATTAAGAGATAATACAATATTAATAAATATCATGTCAGATCAGATCATACCGGGAGTGAAATTGATTTGCTTGATGCTGCCGACGCCTCCATTGCCTTGGATAAATGTGATGGTAGAGAAAAGCTCTGGTACTTGTTTTGGAAGGAGATTATGGCCATCCTTCACAACTGCATTCCACAGTCTCTTTGCCTCCACTGGAGACTCTGCTTCAATACTGATGCTTCCAACCACCATCTTATCTAATTTCTACCTTCACCCTTGTCCCTTCTTCTTGTAATGCTGTGTTTCTTGAAAAAGGATGGATGGTATTTATAGAGTTAAAACATAAATATTGTGGATTGAGTCATTCCTTGCGTGTTGACGTTGGTGATACACATTCCTCGCTTCTTTAGAAAATTCAAAATCTGACAGAAGAATCGTTTGGCGCATCAAAGTCGTGGTTGCACAATCAAAATAAAAATAGAAACAATACAACGTGGCCGGCAGATAAATCTTGAATCATCTAGAAAGAATAACTATAATTATAATCAACGGTACAAAATGGGGTTGGCGAGGAGATGTGCTGAACACCAGGGAGGCTGCTGTCATGAAAGAATGCAGCGTTGGAGACGCATCGAAAATAACATCAGAAATGGGAATAAACTGTCCACGATCAAATATTAGCAATATTATTGTTTCACTATTTAAATAGTAAATATTGCTGGCTTAAGAGTTAAGAGTTAGATACTTCTCATTATTATTTCATGACTAGATTTGAACTACATATAAAATTATTAAAAAAATAAATTTTAGATATCTCTCATTATAAGACTTAATGTCCTCTATAAAAGTCATTTAATATGTTATATATTATGATGATAATAATGATGTATTCCATAATTATAGTCATCTTTCCTTGCTCATTTTAACAAACAATTGTATAAGAAAATTACAGAAAATTTAATAATAATAAGTATTTAATATATTTGATATATTTAATTTTTAATAAAATTATTTTGAAGGTTTATATAAATTTTCAAGCTACATAATTATAAAGATATCGTTATAGACATAAAATTGGTGTTTATATATTTGTTAGTTGTTAATTTAGATGATTTAATATTATTTATATATTTTTAATTATTTATGCAATATTATGTATTATTGATATTTTTGCGAGTCTTATCATATTTTTCTTTCTTATGTTTTCATATTTTTCTTTTTTCTACATAATTTCAACTATATTTAAAATTATGTTTGGTAGTTTATTTCACTTCTTTTTTATAGAAGGGGAATCATTCATTCCTCCTCTCTTTAGTAAATACGATTCCAAGTGAAAGACCCTTAAGACCTTTGATGGCTCAGAGTAGGTCTCCTCTAACTTTACCAATCCACCCAACTCTTAAAACTATTTTTTCTAGTTATTCCCTGTTAAAAATTTAATGTCATAACATATAATTATTAATCATACTAAAAATATAAATAAAAACTAAAACATCATTAAAATGACGAGACACTATTTGTAAAGAAATAATTTATTTTATAATGATAATGATCTATAGGTTGTTAGCTCAAAGGTTTGGTACTCTCAATTATTGATCCATTAATAAAATTAATTTAATTATAAAATCTATGATATAAAATAGTTCTTAAAAAGTAAAAAATATTTTTATTAAATATCAAATGATCATTTTAAAAATATAATTGTTGATACATTTTCTTTTAATATTTTTTAATTAATGAATAAATTTTAATTAAAAAGATTTTAAAAATAAAAATAAATTATAAAAAAAACTATGATTTTTTTTTATATATTTTAAAACATAAGATAAATGATATTAAATATTTAAATAAATATAAAGATAGTAAAAAGAAAAAAATTAATATATAATTAACAATACCAATTGGAGATTATGATGAGTTGCGCCTCATGATGATGATGATGATGATGATGATGATGATGATGATGATGATGATGATGTTGTTGTTGTTGTTGTTGTTGTTGTTGTTGTTGTTATTTTTGTTGTTGCTGTTAAACAAACATTGATTTAAATTATAAAAATCTAAACAATTCACTCTATTAATGTCTTAGAATGAGCATATATGCATATCTCTACAAGTAGCTGACTGTAAGATAACATATTTAAAGGAAAGTTACTATAAGATATCCCCTCCAAAAACATTTGAGCTTAAGAAAACCCTTTAATAGAAGGAGAATTCAAGAAAACCCCTCCACAACTCATTTTAGAAGAGTTATGAGAGTAACCAAGCCCCTAAAAACTCTCCACAATTCATTTTAGAAGAGGAATGAGAGTAAAAAATTCCTTCAACTAGCAAGGAGGGGAGACGTGAGTGTAAGAGAGCCCATTATGGATTTTTTCAGGATGATGGATAATTCTTTTGTGTATGTTTAAGGAACTGCTTCATGTTTATTGTTTTTTTTATTAATTTTATCATTGGTAAAGGCATTCCATGTAAACTTTAAAGTCAAAATTTTTAAGGAGATGCAGTGCTTTAACTGTACCAAATATTTTTTTTATCAATTTAAAAATATACTAACATAAATATATTAGAATAAAAAATGTGATCAACCTTTATTTACTTTTTAAAAAGAGACATTTAAAATTTTTTTAACAATTTTTTTAATAGTTTCATATGAATTTCAAATGTATTAATGAATCAATAATGAAAAATATATAACTCTTAAGCCAACAATTTTTACTCTCTAAATAGTGTATCCACCTCTTTTGATATTTTAATTTTTATTTATACTTTAACAATGATTAATTACTATAGGCAATGACAATAAACTCTAAGAGGTAATAAAGAGAAAATATAAAAAATGTGGCACTACATAATCTTTCTGAACCTTAATTACTTAAGGGCATCATCAAAACTTTAAAATATATGAAGTATGTTCCAAACATTATTTTAAATGTAGCTGAAAACATATAGAAAAAAGACAGATGTAGGAAAATAAGAAAATGAATTAGGAAAAGTAGTCAGAAAATGATGAAATAGTCAGTAAATATATAAATAAAATAAAATCATCTAATTTAACAACTAATAAATGTTTAGAACTCATTTTTAAATGACATAACATTTTATATAAACAAGGAGAATTTTAATCTGATCCCCTGAGCTTTGCTGGAGAAAGTCTTTCATGATTTGAATTAGAATTTTGAATAGCTGAGCTAAAGGTTGAAGCACCGAGAAAGAATAAATTAAGATATCACTTAGGACATAATTAATGTGAATTAAGTGACCTAGAAAAAAATAGACTTGGACCTCCTCTTGATAAATACCAATAACTTTACCAATCCACCCAACTGTTAAAACTATTTTTTCTCATTATTACCTCTTAAAATATTAATGTCATAATCCATAATAATTAATCATATTAAAAATTAAAATTAAAATTAAAGCATCGTAGAAATGAGCAAATACTATTTGCAAAGTAAGAATTTATTTTAGAATTATAATAATTATTAGTTGTTGGCTCAAAAGTTTAGTACTCTTAATTAGTGATTCATTAATAAATTTGAACTCATTATAGAATTTATGATATAAATTAATTGTTAAAAAGTAAAAAAATTATTTTTTTAATATAAATATCAAATGATCATCTTTATTTATAATTATTTATATATATTATTTATAATGTTTTTTAATTAATAAATAAATTATAATTAAACTAATAAAAATTAAGTTATAAAAAAATAATATAAAAATTATTTAATATATATTTAAAACATAAAATAACTAATTTTTAATATTTAAATGAATAAATATAAAAATAATCAATCATAAATATATAAATATAAAATACCCACCTCAAAAGTTATTGATAATATGAATTATAAATATAATTAACAATACCAAATGGGGTTGATAATGAGTTGTGCCTCAAGTCATCTTGAATTTTTTTTTTAGTTTTTTTTTTTTTTTTTTTTTAAAAATTTATATTTCAATAGCATATGGTAAATAACGTGTAAAAATAATTTTTCAAAGACAACAAACATTGACTTAAATCATAGAAATCTAAACAATTCATTCTATTAATGTGTTGGAGTAAGCATATATGCATGCCTCTACTAGTAGTTGACTGTAAGATAACATATTTACAGGAAGATGAGCTTAAGATATCCCCTTTACAGAAAATTCAAAACCTGACAGAAGAATCGTTTGGATCATCAAAGTCGTGGTTGCACATTCAAAATTAAAAAAAAAAACAATGCAACGTGGCCGGCAGATAAATCTTGAATCATCTCGAAAGATACCCAGCTCAGCTCAGCTCAGATCGGAAGTTAGGAAGAATGACTATAATTATAATCAACGGTACAAAATGGGGTTGGCGAGGAGATGTGCCTCATCTCCAATTTTTTTCACTCGATTTTGGCTTCGTCGTGGGGAACACCAGGGAGGCTGCTGTCATGAAAGAACGCAGAGTTGCGGACGCATCGAAAATAACCTCAGAAATGGGAATAAACTGTCCACGATCAAATATTAGCATTATTATTGTTTCACTACTTAGATAGTAAATATTGTTGGCTTAAGAGTTAAGAGCTAGATACTTTACATTATTGATTCCTTAGTAGATTTGAACTACATATAAAATTATTAAATAAATAAATTTTAGATATTTAAAAAAAAAATATATAAAGCGAACATATTTTTTATAATAATTATTTATATATATTTTTAAATAAATAATTTTTTATCTGATAAAGTTAAAATACTGGTTTTAAAGGTTCAATAATCTTGAAAATTTTAAGAAGAAAAATAAGACCTTAAAATTTGCATGGAATAGTTTTACCAATGACAAATTTAAAATAATTAACAAACATCTAGCATTTTCAAAACATTTAACTGTAAACATTTAATATTACGGAAGCTTTCTATACGTCTTGACACTTATCTCTAACAGAAGATCCATGTAAGAATTTAGGTGTATTTTATATATAATTTAAGCGTAGACTGACATGTTTTTAATACAGAAAATATATTAGTAAATGTGAGAGTACAATGGGTTGTTTATTAGTACAAATATGTAATATATTATGTAATATCACATATAAGTTTGACATACAGTAATCGATTTAATCCGAGTACATCATTTTAACATAAATGGAGAATTTTAACATTACAAATTATACATTTTAAATTAAACCTTTTAAAAGAAAAGGAATTGGGTCCCTAACAAATTTATTATATGGGATTATATGCAAACACTTAACGTGCTCTATAAAAAAAAATATTATATAGTATTATATGCAGAGATTTAATGTGCTTTATAAAATTCATTTAATATTTTATATACTTTGATAATAATTAAGTATTCTATAAACATGATCATCTCTCCTGCTCATTTTCACAAACAAAAGTATAAAAAAATTGCACAAAATTTAAAATTAATAAGTATTTAATTTATCTAATATATTTTATTTTTAATAAAAATATTTAAATTTTTTATTTTAATGGTTTCTATACATTTTCAAGTTATATAATTATTTTGATGTATTATAAATAAAAATGGTGTTTATATATTTGTTAGTTATTAAATTAGATGATTTAAGGTTATTTTTATAGTTTTAATTATTTATTCCATATTATGTATTTTTTTCTAGTTTTATCATATTTTCCTTTGCTATGTTTTTATATATATATTTTTTTCAAAATATTTTCAACTATATTTAAATTTATGTATGGTATTTTATTTTATTTTTTTGTTATACAAAAGAATCGATAACATTCATCCCTCCTCTCCATGGTAAGCATGATCGAAGTGAAAGACCCTTAAGATCCTTGATGGTTCAGGTTAGGTCTCCTCTTGATAAGCACTAATAATTTTACCAATCCACCCAACTTCCAGAATTATTATTTTTTAGTTATTACCTTTTAAAAATTTAATGTCATAACCTATAATAATTGATCATACTAAAAGTATAAATAAAAATGAAAGCATTATAAAAATGAGGAGACACTATTTGTAATGAAAGAATTTATTTTAAAATCATAATGATCTATAGATTGTCAGCTCAAAGGTTTGGTACTCTTAATTATGGATCCATTAATAAATTTAAATTAATTATAAAATTTATGATATAAAATAGTTTTTAAAAAGTAAAAAATCTCCTTTTTAAATATAAATATCAAATGACCATTATCAAAATATAATTATTTATATATTTTTATTTTAATATTTTTTAATTAATGAATAAATTGTAATTAAAAATATTAAATTATCAAAAAAATATTAAAAATTATTTTATATATTTTAAACCATAAAATAACTAATATTCAATATTTAAATAAATAAATATAAAGATAGTAAAAAGAAAAAGAAATATTAATATTTTCTTATAAAATACCCACCTCAAAAGTTATTGTTAAAAACATGTTATAAATATAATTAACAATACCAATTGGAGTTGTTGATGAGCTATGCCTCAAGTCCTCTTGGATATTATTATTATTGTTGTTATTAGATCAATACCAAGTTTCTATAGGTCCCTTGCCCTATATTAAAAAATGTAAAGTTTTACAAAATAATTGAAAAAATCCAAGTGGAATTGCCATGGTCAAATAAGAACTAAATTTACCAAACAACTAAAAGCCTAAAAAAGAATTAACAACAATTCTTTCAGACGCCCAAATACCAACAACAGCGTCAAAGCCATCAGTTGGTGGGAAAATAGTTTAAAAGATTGATTTTCTTGCCCTTTTTACCTTTTTTCTTTTTTTACCTCTTGCAACACTCCTTTCAAATATACCATATTATTATTTTTAATATTTATATTTCAAGAAAATATGATAAGTAATGTGAACAACTAATTTTTCAAGACAACAAACATTATTTTAAATGTAGTTGAAAATATATAGAAAAAAGAGAAATGTAAAGAAATAAGAAAACGAATGATGACAAATAGTCACAAAATGATGAAATAGTCAAGAAATATATAAATAAAATAAAATCATCTAATTTAAAAACTAATAAATGTTTAGAGGTCATTTTTAAATGGCTATAAAATCTTATATAAATAAGGGGTATTTTAATCTAATCACCCAAACCTTCCTAGAGAAAGACTTTCATGATCTGATTTAGAATTTTGAAAACCTAAGTTGGATGCTAAAGCACCAAGCAACAATAAACAAGGAGATCACTTAGGACATAATTAATGGGAATTAGGTGACCTAAAAAAAATACACTTGCCTTTCCAATAAAAAATGTGAAACCAAAAATAACCAATCATATTATTCCACAAAGAACTATTACCTTGACTAGCAAAGAGAGGCACCCCAAGGTAGTTGTTAAGCAGCTTGCCAATTTTCAAGCCAAAAAACAAGATATTTATCGCTAAAGGTGGGCATAGTAGTGGATAAAATACATTTCGGATTTCATTTCATTTATCATATGGTTGAAACCTTTTTATTAACTATATAAAATGGATTTGAACACTTGAAACTCCCTAACCAAAGTTTGGCCAAATAGGAAAGTACCATCATTGAATTATTGGTGAGTAACTTATTCTAGAACCTCAACCACTTTTAATCCTTATAGATAATGATCCAAGAGAGTCTCATTGACCACCCTACCTGAGGCTTAAACCATAATCATAAAGTTAAAGAGAGACAAAGAATCCCCCAAACCTTGAGAGGCTTGAGATAAACTAAAGGGACAACCATTGACTGGGACTGACAACCTTGGGCTAGAGACACAACTAAACACCTAATCACACCAAACTTTCCTAAAAACAAATGTTTCTAAAACACTGATTAAGAACCAATTAACTCTATTGTATGCTTTACTACTATCCAACGTGATTAGCACAACTTTAATGTGATTATGTGTCAAAGAATGAAAATTTTCATAAGAAATAATGATATCTTCCTGAATTTTTCTACTTATCACAAATCTAGATTATCTTTTAGAAATAATTAGTTTGAGGAGAGGTTTCATTCATGTTTCCATAGCCTTGTAAATGCTCTTATATATGGTTTTGGAAACTGAGATAGGTCTGAAGTCCTTGAAACTCACTTGAGACTCACCTTTATGGATTAAGGAAATGAAGGTGACGTTCATGTCTAGGATAACCCTTATATTACAATGCAAACCCTCCAACATATCCAAAACATCTTGGCCCATTTTCCCCCAAAAGGATTATAATAAATATATAAGAATTCATTAGGCCTAAGGGATTTATTCTTGACTAGTGAAAATACCATATCATGAACCTCTTATAGAGAAAATGGGGCTAATATACTTTTTTTATGGGTTGATTAAACAACCTTGGGAATGAAGACCAAATTTTCCCCCTGAATAGAGAGATTAGACCCTTCCTCTTTAGAGAGAAAGTGTTGAAAAAAAAACTACTTCATTACTGATGGTAGAACTAGACTCCAAATATTCCCCATTAGAGGAAGAGATATTATAAATTTGAGAGAATCCTTGTTTGATCCTAGTGGATTTGTGGGAAAAAAACCATATTAATGTCCCCATATTTGAGCCAGCCCTTCCTAGGTTTCCATCTCTCATAGATTTCTTCCCTCAGCAACAATTCCTCATATTCTAAAGACAAAAAAATTTCAATTTCATAAGAATGGACATTCATCTTGAAATCCATGATAATCTTACTAACTTATTCCATCTCGATGTTAACCCTATATTTTTTTTAAATACTATTTTTGAATCTAACCACATTCCATTCCTTAAGATATTATTTAATGAATGGAATCTTATTTCCCATTTTAAACATCAAGGATCCAAACCTCACTAACTGATTATTCCACCAGACCTTGATCAAAATTGGAAGCATTATCTATTGAATCCATATAAGCTCAAATTTGAAATGGAAATGCATCGAATGGCAACCAACATAGATCAATAATTCCACTAAAAAGTGATCACAACCTAAAAAGGTAAAAATTGATATTTTTGAGGATTAGTTTTGAAAAAACAAATCTACTAGGACAAGTAAAAAATCCAACCTCTCTACTATACTATTATCACTAAAGATTTTATTGAACCTAGTGTAATTCTTGTTTGGGATCCAAATAAAGAAGATCATTGATCTCAACAAAGTTACATAACTCCAACTGAGCCTTAGGAGTTGACACCAAATCCCCTTGATTTTCATTATCAGAAAGAAGAGCATTGAAATCACCCCAACCACTTTCTCCCCTAAAAAATTATCCCCCTTCCTAAGATTAGACATGGATGAACCATAAGCATTAATTAGAAGATATTTTAAATTAGAGATGTTGCTAACCACTCGATAGAGTTCCCAATTAGGATAAGCCTTAATGCAAGTCACATGCAACAAAAATGGATAACACACCATTCCTAAGCCCCCATAAGCACCCAATACTTCCATAAAACTAACTTCCAAGGGATTTTGGCATAATTTCAAAAAACCATCTACCTTAGACAAATTTGGCTTGGAAACTTGAATTAAAACAATACCAAGCTTAATATCTCCACATACACGCTTCACTAAGCACTTATTATTAGCGTAATTCAAGCCCCTAACATTCCAAAGTAAATATAAAGTGAACATATTTTTTGTATTAATTATTTATATATTTAGTATATTTTTGAATTAATAATTTTGTATCTAATAGAGTAAAAATACTGGTTTTAAATGTCCAATAATCTTGAAAATTTATTATATAGGTTTATATGCATAGACTTAATGTGCTCTATAACAAATTTACTATATGGTATTATATGCAAAGACCTAATGTGATCTATCAAATTCATTTAATATTTTATTTACTTTGATAATAATTAAGTATTCTATAAACATGATCATCTCTCCTACTCATTTTTACAAATAATTGTATAAAAAAGTACAAAAAAATTAATAATAGTAATTATTTAATATATCAAATATATTTAATTTTTAATAAAAATATTTAAAAAAATTATTTTATTGGTTTTTATAAATTTTCAAGCTACGTAATTATTTTGATGTATTATAAAGATGCAGTTATAGAGGAAAAATTGTGTTTACATATTTTAGTTATTAAATTAGATGATTTAATGTTATTTGTATATTTTTAATTATTTATTCAATATTATGTATTATTTATTTGTTTGTGAGTCTTATCATATTTTCCCTTATGTATTTATATTTCTCTTTTATCTAAATTTTTTCAACTATATTTAAATTTATGTATGGCATTTTATTTTACTTGTTTGTTAAGCAAGAGAATCGGTAACCTCCATCCCTCCTCTCCATGGTGAACATGACCTGAAGTGAAAGATCCCTGATGGCTCAAGTTAGGTCTCCTTTTGATAAGCACTAATAACTTTACCAATCCACCCAACTCTTAGAACTATTTTTTCTAGTTATCACCTCTTAAAAATGTAATGTCATAAACTATAATAATTAATCATACTAAAAGTATAAATAAAAATTATGCAGTATAAAAATGAGGAGACACTATTTGTAAAGAAAGAATTTATTTTAGAATCATAATGATCTGTAGGTTATTGGCTCAAAGGTTTGCTACTCTTAATTATTGATCCATTACTAAATTTAAACTAATTATAAAATTTATGATATAAAATATCTACTAAAAAGTAAAAAATATCTTTTCTAAATATAAATATCAAATGATCATTTTTAAAAAATAATTATTTATATATTTTTATTTTATAATTTATTAATTAATGAATAAATTTTAATTAAAAAATTAAAAATAAAAATAAAAATAAATAAGTTATCAAAAAAAATTATATTATATATTTTAAAACATAAGATAACTAATATTAAATATTTAAATAAACAAATATAAATATAATAAAAAGAAAAAGAAAAAATAATATATTCTTATAAAATACCCACCTCAAAAGTTATTGTTAAAGTGAATTATAAATATAAATAACAATACCAATTTTGGTTGGTGATGAGCTATGCCTCAAGTCCTCTTAAATTTTATTATTATTATTATTATTATTATTATTATTATTATTATTATTATTATTATTATTATTATTATTATTATTATAATTATTATTATTATTATTATTATTATTATTTTATCAATACCAAGTTTGTATGGGTCGCTTTCCATAGATTAAAAAATGCAAAATTTTAAAAAATAGCCAAAACAAGCAAAGTGGAATCAGCATGGCTAGATAAGAACCGATTTTACCAAACAGCCAAAAGCCTAAAAATAATTAACAATAGTTCTTTCAAACACCCAAATACAAACAAAAACATCAAAGCCATGAGTTTATGGGAAAATAGTTTAAAAGTTTGATTGTCTTGCCCTTTTTAACTCTTTTCTTTTTTACCTCTTACAATACTCCTTCTGAGTTTACCATATTATTATTATTTTTAATTTTTATATTCCAAGAAAATATGACAAGTAATGTGTAAAACTAAATTTTCAAGACAACAAGCATTGACTTAAATTATATAATTCTAAATAATTCACTCTATTAATGTCTTGGAGTGAACATATATGGATGCCTCTACTAGTAGATGGTCATAAGATAAAATATTTACAGGAAGGTGAGCATAAGATATCCCCTCCATATAAATTTAAGCTTAAGAAAACTTCTTTAATAGAAGGAGAATTAAAGAAAACTCCTCCATCACTTGTTTTGGAAGAGGTATGAGAGTAACCAATCCCTTGAAAACCTCTCCACCACTCATTTTATAAGATGAGTGAGAGTAACAGTTCCCCTCGACTAGAAGGGGAGGCATGAGTGTAAAAGAGCCTTAAAAACATCACATAAGCTCAAGCATTATGGATTTTTTTTAGGATGATGGATGATCTTTTTGTGGGCGTTTAAGCAATTGCTTCATATTTGTTGGTTTTTTAAAATTGATGTTAGAGCTTTAAAAAAGTCATCATTTGCCTAAGCCTCCTAAATATGAAGCATTTAAAGGGGATTTTATCAATATCAAAACACTACTTCTAAAGACCACTTTGAGCTCTAATGTGAATGCTTTCAATAATTTCAATATATAGATACATCAAAACCCTAATTCAAGTGAAGGAATCCATCACCACTTCCTCTATGACTGGATCTATTTCAATAAAACCCCTCAAATATTTCCCAAAGATAGAAGACAACCCCTACCCCAATATTCCATCAAAAGATGAAAAAATCAAATCCAAACTAGGAAACACCCAATATTATCAATTTGAGTGTTAAAATTAGGCATCCATCATTGAATCCACATGCCCACACCTCCCAAATATGAATAGGGTTCTTTTAAAATATTATCCCTATTTTCCAGGTTAGGTTAAATATCCTAAAAAAACTTTTAGAAAGGAAACTAATCTTAGTATATGGGAACCAATTTTTGTGACCCAATCCTCCACTTCTATGATAGTAAAACACTTTCCTATACATTTTACGATGAGGGATCGCTCTTCTAAATTAGAGATATTATGGTAAAATAATGATCTCCTTGGTCATACTGATGCACAAGCCATCCTAAAAGCTAAAGGGAAAGAGAAGATGCTGACCATCTACCCCTTTTAAACTACCACTCTGCTTCCATCCTCCCAATGGTATGCATTCGTTAATTGTATCCACACAAAGATACTCCTACACCGATCCCTCCTGACTTGCTTCTTCTCTTCCCTCTAGTGCCTAAGTGCACTTCCCTATTGAGTAGCTAAACGCTCCCTTTAGTACATTGAATCCCAACCATTTCCTAACAACTTTGATTTATGCCTCAATATTTATTTGAATTTCCTTTCCATTATTTTGACCCCCTCCAAGTGTAAAGGTGTCAAAACCTGCTCGCTATATTTTTCATGCCATCAGTCACTCCATAGACTCAAGAATATTAATAGTTATTTTATTTTCTTCTATACATTTTTCATTTTCTTTTTATAATTTGAATAGCACAAGACATGTCACTTACATGTAAAATGTCTTCAAGGAAATAAATTTTGACTTAATTTATATAAATATCAAAATTTTATTTTATCTAACTACCAAATTCATTTTATTTCACTACCATCTTATTAGTTTGATTAGTGAATTTAATGCCATATTTAATAATTTAGATGTATTGATTAGGTTTTGAAGAGAGATTATGAACTTTACATAATTATTTTACTAATCTATTTGGAAATTAATTAGTAATTTTTTAAATTCTTCATTACATTTGAGATGATTCATAATATTTTATTAAAAATAGTTTATTTATTGTACTATGATTATAAAAAAATTAATTATTATTATATTATTCCATGCAAATATAACAAGTTATAAGTTTAAACACATTTTCATAATATTTATAAAAAATATTTTTTGGATCATTACTTGTAAATTAGTCAATACATGAATACACATTTAAACCACATTTTATATTAAAAAATCATCTAAAATTATAAAAATGATAGGTGTTATTACAATGACATTCAAGGGGGAGGGTGGGTAGGAGCTATAACATGGCATGAGAACGATAACATTTAATTATTTGAAAGTTGATAGTATGAAATAAAAAATAAAACAATTTAATTATTTGGAATCTGACTTTATAAAATAAAAACTCAAAAGACATGATGTTTAAAAAAAACATATAATTATAAATGAAATCAATCAAAAGAAATAGACAAAACCAAAATTAGAGAAGAGAAAGAGAGACAGAAAAGTGATACCTAAAAAAATAAACACAACCAAAATCAGAGAAGATATTGAGGTACATGAAAGTGATACAAATAGGTAAACATATTAAAAATGAAATATATTTGGAAATAAAACCCTAATTTCAAAAATAATTGAGTTTAATCATTGTTAAATATTTGATATTAAAACTATACAAAACATCTGATTTAAGAACCTTCACTGAAAATGAGAGGAACCAAGACAATAATCCTCTTACAAAATTTAATGTTAAAATTATGGATATTTGTGTCATAGATACATGAATTATCATAGTCATCAAAACTTATAAAAACTAGATTTATTAAAATTGGTACAATATGGATAATTATAAAACTAAGTCTTGTTATATATGTTATGGATATAGTTCTATATTTTTATCTCTTTACCTAAAGATATTATCTAATGCAGGTCTTGTTTGTGGTGTAGATGACTATTTTACATAGTTTTATTAAAATTGGTGCAAATAGTAGCATCATCATAGTCATTAGTGAAAATATTTTATCTTATTATTTAATTTTGTTATTCTATTATTTGCAATTAATGCTATATAAATATAACCAACAAAAAGATTTTACAAGATTTGTAAGATAAAAAACCTTTTTCCAACCTCAACAGTTGTATTTGTCCTACTCATTTGAAAATGAAATGTAATCCAAAGTTTACCCCATCTAGCATACACATCACTTAACCTCAGAATATTAGCATACATATCACTTTTTAAACAATGATGATATACTATATATCTTGATAGTAAAACACAAAAAAATTAAAAAATATAGAACTATGTCCATCATGTCAATATATGTATCATAAGTTTTATCAAAGTTCTACCAATTTATGGTAGATTTAATATATAATGTAAAAATTTGTCAAAAAAATGTTAGGAAATAATTAGTCCTCACATTAATTTGTGAATATTATAATGTGTATTATTATGAAATTAATAATTCACTATTATATATATTTGGATAGATTATATTATTCGGTTGTGATATTGTCATGAGTTAAAACTATATTATTATTATAGATTATTTGCTAGATTATGTAATCATAGGGATATAGTTCATATATTCATGGAGAGATGATCTCCATGATTATAGGAATGACTTTCCCATAAAGATGTAATGTCCTGAATGAATATGTAATAGGGAAATATTTTATAGTGAGAATAACTATATTATTATTTCTGTGTTCAAATTCATTATTTATTTGTGTGTTTATTTTATGAAGATCTAAACCAGACTCATTACCTAATATTAGAGTGGGTCATTCAAGGTCTGTGCAAAATGGTAGCATAAGAATCATCAGGGGGAAGTCTCTTGTCTTTATGTTGTCCTGATTAATGGAGAGGATTAATTGTCAATGTTCTTTGTAGTTTTATGAGTATTTATTAGAGATAAAGTTATAGTGTGTTGGATATTCATAGATTTAATCATTTGTATTTGTTGACAATCAGTTCAAGGTTAGGTGACAATTTTACTCATAGGCTTGGTAAGAGTTGTGGAGATACCATTTAAAGGCATTTAGATATTATTATTTTTTCTATGACAGTTTAGATTAGGATGCTCATCATCACATGTTTGGAGTTTCAATTTTTAATGACTTATTTCCCACTAATTTTGAGAACTTAGTTATTCATCCTATTTTGTATATGCATTTGTATAAAAAGCATACAATTGACAAGAAACAAGGCAAAATAAGTCTTACAAAGTGAATTAGACCATATTTGATCTCATCAATGTTTATACCAAGTTCACTTGTGTAAGCCTGATCAGTTTTCTATTGCTTGAAGCTTCATACTACATTGAAAGTCATCCATTGTGCATCACAATATGTTGGAGACTATTGTTTAATTAGTTTTGAAGCCTGCATGTTGTATAATTCATCAGGGCTCACATTTCATGGTTGTGTTGGTGCATCGATAAAAATCATTAGAACCTATTTACATTTAATCTAAATACATCTTGGTTGACATTGCTAACCCATGATCAAACAATATCCTCTTTGAGCTTAGTCTTGTTTATGTTATGGTTCTAATTTGTTTTTATCAATTATCAATACAAGTCAAATAGGTATGAAGCATGTAATCAATGAAGTGAATAATCAAGTGAAAGAGGACATAGATGTAAATTTCAAAGATCTCATAATATACTAATTAGAGCATCTCATTTAGCTTATGCATAGACCCGTCACATGCCATTCTCTAAGGTCTGATTATTATTCTTTTTTGCATGCATCAACTAGAAAAAAGCCATTATATGAACCTACACAAAGGTATTTTTACATAAGTATCTTTGCATTGTTATCATAAGCTTGAGAATTTATCGATAAGAAGCATGGCATCCAATGCAATGGTCAGCTGGTAGAAAAAGAAAATTAGAAATATTGATTCACACAAAGTAATTGCATATATGTTTGTTTGTTTAGATTGCATGTTTACTTCAATCAAAGTATTTATTAATTATAGGTTTTTAATTAATTTTATGAGGTTTAAATAATATATTTTATCTTTTTTTAATTTTGAGTATTTCTATGGTCATAATTAGTTTTTGTTTTTTCATAAGATATGATGTAGTGTCTCGTAAATAGGAATCTATTATTATGAGTTTACTCAATTAGCATTTAGGTTTATGTTTTGTAAAACATATTTTATAAATTTAAGTTCATTATGTGCCAATTTTTAGGCTATCAAAAGAAGAAGAATATTCATTAATTGTGTGTCAGCATATTGTCAAAATCAATATTAATTATTTATACAAGGATGCATTATCACTTGTATGCGACGTCTTGAGTTAAATGTTAAATATGTCAACCTTGTGTCAGGGACTCTATACCTTAAAAATAAAATGTATTTGATAATCATTGGTTGAGTAAGTAGATTCACCTATTAGACATTGGAGGACACTAGAAGATGGAGGCTTTCTACGGCTCTCACTATCCACTAATGAAGGGATCTTCTTCTATAGTGATGCATATTTTTTTTTTCATCACTTGTTTGTATGTATGAAAAATAAGAGGTTTATTTACTATTCTCCCACATAGTTTATAACATAAAAAATGAGTTTAGGAGATATAAGAGTGAAAGTTTAACAGATGGGTCCTACTTGTAAGTTCCCACAATGTATAGATTGATACAGTTCCCTCAATGAATGGTTGCTGGAAAATATACATGTTTGAATTTTCCACACTAATTTGATTGATGTGTTATCAATAATGAATGGTTGATGAGGGGTTGACTTGTTCCTTCTCTACTTTTATTTAATTCATGTGAAACACAAATTACCATGTCAGGCCTAAAGGGGTAATGTTAGGAAATAATTAGTCCTCACATTAATTTGTGAATATTGTAATGTTTATTATTAAGAAATTAATAATTCACTATTAGATATATATTTTTAGATTATATTATTTATTTATTTTTATTTTTTTGAGTTACATCAATATTAAGATTATATATTATTTTCTAGATTCTGTATTCATAGGGATATAGTTGAAATATTGATGGAGAGATAATCTCCATGATTATAGGAGTGAATTTCCTAGAAAGATGTAATGTCATGAATGAATATGTAATAAATAAATATTTTACAGTGTGAAGAAGTATATTATTATTTATGTGTTCATCTTCGTTATTTATTTATGTGTTTATTTTATGAAGATCTAAACCAGACTCATTAAAAAACATTGATAAAACTTTGATGATGTCTTATATGTTGTGATAAAACTTTGGAAAATCTATATCTCTTTATGTCTTCTTATTCATTAAAATAAACTCATGAGGTGGGACATATGTGCATGTTTAAGACTATTGATATAATATAGTTTTTTTTAAAAAATATTTGTTAATATTTTATTTATTTATTAATGATAATGTTTTTAAGATACTTAAAATGTCATATATGTTATTAAATTTTAATTGTTTATCAATCTTGTGTATAACCTATTTTATATATGTAGATGGCCTAATTAGAATTATTGAGAAATAATAATGATAGACAATCTTTTACCATGGTTTATTTGTGTTTTCATAGCACATATATTTTAAAGTCTTTGGTTTTAATAATTAAATTTTTCTAACATGTAGGCAATATGGATCAACCAAAAGTGCATTTTGAAAATGAACAAAAAATGAATATGAAGAACAAAGGAGAGATTGATAAGGGGAATATGCTCAAGAATGACAAAGATAAAAATGATAAGTACTAATGACATATGAGATTGAGGAGAAAATAAAAAAATGATTTTTAGAAATAATGATGTACAAAACCTAGAGCTACTTTTCTAGTTGAATAACTAGAATTACAAATGAGAGAATATGTCGATCATATGAGAGTGTATTGTGCATAAACATCTCAACAAGGCCAATTTAAATTGTGAATAAGATTACAAATATCAATGCATGTAGATAAAATTATTGATGGAGAAAGTGAATAATTATGACATCATAATTAAAATGCAATATAAAGACACTATCTCATGAATTCTAATGTTGATGTTGATCATGATGAAAACACTATATAGATAGGAAACTAGGCCATATGATGGATTTTGTCAAAACTCCTATCAGGCTTATTGGTGAAAATCAAAGTTATACAGAGAGAGTAACATAAATCCCAGTGGAAAGATTGATAGATTTATTGGAATTAAATTGTACTAACATACCTGATGATATTCCAAGGCATATGTAGAATCAGATAAATGCATTAGAATTCAATTTTTATAACATATCTGATGATAATCTAAGGCATATACAAAACCAAATAGATGTAACCACTAATGGAAGAAGTAATAATAAAAATACAGTAAAAACTAGTTAACCATCAAAAGAGAGAAGTTTGATTTAAATTTAAGGGTCTCAAACAAATTGACAAGAAAATGACCCAGATAAAAAAAATGTTGTTATTGACTTCAATACTATACAATTATTATTTCAAAGTGAGTTGGACAAAATTTATTCACCACTTATGTGTTATATCTTTTAAGAATGTTATCTTAGACTAAATCTTTGTTGAGCTCTAAAAGGGCCTATTTGTAATAGATGTCGATAAGAGAAAGGTATCCATCATTTTTATGAAGCTAACAAAATAGATTTCAGGACCCTAGACACTTGAATTTGCAAATTTGACTCAAGTGGCAGTGATATTGATCCCACTTGTAAATCTAGTTCTTCAATTAACTAATGCATTAGGAGGGAAATATAGATAGAAAAGACATAGCATTATTTTCCACAAGAAGTCAAAGAAATTTCAAAAAATATACCACATCATATTTTAGATCTTTTGATTACCATAGTACTAAGAAAACAACAATGTGGAACTAATTACAACTTCTATGAATAAACATTGAGTATATAATGCACTTAAATATAATATTGAACATGATAAGTTATATATAAATGTGAATATTGATGAAGCAACACTAAAATGTCTTCCATGTGATAAGTCTACAAATGTCTAAGAAAAACTAAACTCTGGTAACATGGAATTTAATATAAATTTCAATGAATATATTATTCCAAGTCTATTACTTGAGACAGACAAAGGAAATATTATGGATCACAAGTCATCTATGGCTATAAAACCACTCGATTCTCAGAAAGAATTACAAGTGACTCACTTTTGGGTAAAAAATCTAAACATAGATCCTAGTGAACTAATAGATTGGCCACAAATTGGTACATCTCCATTAAATGAATATGTAAATAGAAGGTTTATTAGGCATGGTCTTCCCATGTCTATTTCCTGATGAAAGGTGTGTTTGGTTATAAAATGACTAAAACATGTACATCTGCATGAATATGTGAAACATATCATTTGATATTTAGATAATCATTTTGGAACACACCCATGGTTTAGGTATCTTACCATGAATATGATAACGTGAAATTGAGCTCAAAATTCATAGCATTACTTGTAAGGAAATGACTTCAATAATTACCCATTATAAATGATGAATTATGTGAGCACATGGATGATATGCTAGAATCTCATCTTTATTATCACTTAATGTGATATGAAATAACACTAAGAGGCACACATTCCTATTTGATAAAGTGTCATGTAGAGTTAATTGACCTACTACATAAAATTGTAATACCAACCATCTTATTTACATTAAGTGTGGCAGATATGTATTGGCCAGAGCTCCTTGCATTGACATCAGGAATTCCACCTACAAATACACATTGAGAACAAAGATGGTGATGCCAAAACATAATTGATCACCCCAATATAATTGCTTATTATAACAACATTTAGAACATAGTGTTTTAAAAAGAGATATTACAAATTTTTATGAAGGTAAAATAATTTTTTTATACATATAAATGGTTCTTAGATATTTGATCCAAATGTTTCTATTTTACTTAGATTAAAAATATTTAATGTTCGGGGCATGCATCACTTTATATGACACCCCTATAGTTAGTATAGATAGTAAATGATGTGTTAGTTAATTTTCTTGTTAGTTAGTGTATAGGTGGTTCAACCCATTGGGCAGTTACTCTCAGTAACTTACATGAATACCTTTTAAAAGGTATTTATTGTACAAAAAGGGAGAAAAGTAAAAAATAATATTTTATCATTTTTGTGTGAAATACAAGCTTATCAATGCAAATTTTGAGTCTTTCTCTCCCATCCTTGGACCATCAGTGGTATCAGACCCATATGTGATGAAAGGAAGAATACGTATAGCTTGGTGTATTTCTATTAGAGAGTAGGAACTAACTTTGATCTATTTCATTGAACTTAACTGGTGGTTGGCATACACTTATACAATGATCATAATATAGGGAGGATTGAGAGCTCACTAAATTTCTGTGGAGATTTGATACATAAAAGAGTGGTGATCTACTGAGAATGGTAAATTGAACCAATATTATAAATCTAATCTAAATGCAATAAAGATGCAATCTCAAACTATGTATAGACTAGTATAGAGATGCGATGAAGAATGTGAGATTGATGTAGTGGTTCATTTAACGTATCTACTAGAATTTTATGGTTGAATAATTAGATATGTTAGTTGAAGATATATGTGTATAATATAATGTAATTTTTTGGATTTTCCTTTTCAAATCAAAATTTCTTCTTCCTTATTAAAATCCATGTTAGAATTGTACAAGTAATTAGGAGATTTATTTTTAACATTTTGAAAACCTTAATATTTTCCTCTCAACGTTGAAGTGGGTCCCATGAAAGAAGGAATGTACAAATTTAATGAAAGTTTTTTTAATAGCCAAGTATAATTGGTAAAAATCCCTTTTACAGTTTGATGAAATATTTTACCATATAATTTTTAAATTCATTTAAAAAATTAAGGTTCAAATAGAAAGTTTAAATTTGAAATTTTAATAATGTTTGTAGTGGAGTTGGTTGTCAATATTTTGTGATTCACTTCTAAAGGGAGAGGTTACAAGTTTATAGCCCTCCTAAGTACTTTTTTGGTCAAAATTCATCTAAATCAAAGATGTTTTTTTTAAGAGAATAGTCCTTCTTTGAAATTTTTTATAAAATGACTTTGGACAGCCTTAAACCCTAAAACCCAAACCCATTCTGTGCTAAATTCCTCCCATTAAGTGATATAAGGGTGTAATTGTGACATTTTTGTGACTCTTCTAGTCATAAGGTGGTCGTATGACTAGGCAATCTTCATGGTTTTCAACATTCTCGACATATTACAATGATCAAATTTCTATTTTTGAGCCTCATTATGTGATATTTTATGCCAAATGTATTGAACATAATATTGTATGAGTGAATTACCGGTGGAATATGACACTCTATCTTTGTAAAATTTCTCCAAATGCATTGTATACACCAAACTAAGATTGCAATGACATGTCCCACCGCTTGTGTTGTTGGTGATGATGGTGTTATATTTCATTATTTATAGGTCCCTAAGGATCTAATAGTCTAGACATATCCAACTAGAGGTTGGAGGATCCATGGAGGTTAGAGGATATTTTCCCTTCTCCAGTTCTCGATTCACTTAGAGTATGGGTTCACTGTTGGGATAGCAATTTTTGGCTTGTGTTTATGCATTCATTTCCATTTTTGGATTTCTATATCTGATATTCGTGACATGAAGTAGAAAGAGTAGTTTGAATTTGTTTTTATGCTACACTTCTCACCTATCACCTGATAAGGGGAAGATATTACATAGTGTCCTTAGATCAGTCATTAGTGGTTGTATGAGTCAGCATTAGATTTTCTTATAATTTTGAGTTTTAATCAAATGGATGTATGCAATGTTGTAATTTTTAGGTATTTAAAACATGTGCCATACAGATTACTAGAGGATCACTTGGATGGGTTCCTATGTGGGACCTTATGTGGGTTGATGTAGTTGGATAGGCTTTGATCGAGTTCTACTACAATATAGTAAGATCATCATAGGGGATGAACATGTCTTTGTCATGTCCATCATCTTCTTATGGCATAACTAGTAGGGTGGACTTTTGTATGGAGCAGCATCATTTTTAAAAAGTACAATGATATATAGTGTGTTAGCTTGTAGATGTTGTAGAGATTCATTAATGACTTCATAGTCCTAGCTCAAAATCTTCACCATTTATACCTCTTTAGATCAAAGGGAGTTTGTTGGATATTTGATCCAAGTGTGTCTATTTTTCTTAGATTAAAAATATTTAATGTTTGGGGCATGCATCATTTTATATGACAACCCCATAGATATTACAATTATTAAATCATGTGTTGGTTTATTTTATTGTTAGTTAATAAATGGGTGGTTCAATCCATTGGGTATTTAATCTCAGTAACTTGTCCAAATGCCTTTTAAAATACATTTATTTTACAAAAATACTAAAAAAAATATGGAAATAATATTTTATCATTTGTATGCGAAATACAAGTCTAACAATGTAAGTTCTGAATCTTTCTCTCCCATCCCTATGATATCAATGGAAACAAAGAGGGTCTCCACATTGGCATGGTTTTTTATGGTTGGATGGAGCCCCAAATATTGACACCTTGGACTAGAAAATAAAAAATCAAGTTAAATTTTCCTAAAAATATTTTGATGGAATTATACATGCATGGAATCCTCAGGGAGATGGTCAAAGAAACATACAAGAAATGATTAATAATTTACTTATATTATATAAAAATTATCTATTTTATATATATATATATATATATATATATATATTAGTTTGATTTCATGTCAGACATAGGTAGTGCATATTTTTAGCTCACATCCACATTTGAAGAACACAATAAATATTAATAAAATAGATCTAGATCAACTCAATGAATAATTGGTTGATTAGATACCATACCATGTGTAAATATGGGGCTTGAATACGTAAAAATAGAGGTAAAAAGGTTTTTAAGTAAAAAACATAACTATAAAAAATGTATTAATTATTTGTTTGTACATGAATAATAACATGAAATTATATTTGATAAATGTAGAATTCCCATTGGCCTTTGCATCTTGATGGAGTCAAACTAAATGTATATGTAGATAAAGGAGATAAAAAATATGAGCCAAAAGGAAATGATGAATATGTGAACACTGATAATCTTTATGTGTTACACTTGTGGTGTGCAAATGTAGATTGACAATTAGTACTCTCAAAACATGTTGTTGTAATCTATATTATGAAGTATGATACAACGACAGATGAAACTTTATAAACATATCAACAAATTTTGATGTAACTTGTAAATCTTGAAGACCTAAAAGGACATTTTTCATAATTATATAGACACCTATTAATTGAAACAATTATTGAAAGAGATATAGGTGCAATGAAAACATGCCACATGTTATGAGAACCTCCTTTTATGGATTGTAGTAGAGTATTTGTATCATTGAATTTTAGGCATATAATTTGCAAATATTTATTAAAAAAAGATGATGCAAATGAAAAAAATGGAAAATCAATAATTGATGGGAACATTGAAAGACCTCTCTCAATTGAACATGTACTAATCATTGAGGCCTCAAGATTTTGGATGTATAGTCTAAAAATTAAAAGAAGTAAAAAGTAGAAACCATGAAAAATGTGTGTTATTTTGAGGGTATGGCCAAGGTTTTATAGTATCCTAGAATAAGTTAGGTAGAAATTTTAGGGTTTGTGTTGGTCAAAGTTAGTATTGTATAAACCATTTTGTGATATTGAAATGGACATTGGCCTTGATGAGGATACCACAAAATATAGTTGGGATCAATTTTAAAATAGTCCTTTCTATATAGATTATATTATGGAAATAAATAAATGCATTCAATAAGAAATAGAGGATGAAATTGATGAATTTATCCAAAAAAATATAACTGAACATGAGTGGGAGATCATATCAAGGATACACTGAAAACAATCTATACATGTTTCTTAGATTGATATATTGGGTCAAAGAGATCTTGATAGTTATAAATTGGGATGCAAATAATTTGGGTGAAGAACAAATGAAGGGACCTCTTAAATTTATAATCATGGAAATGGAAATTGGCTTAATTTCTATGGAAGAAATGGAGTCGAATTTTTGTTCTGAAATCCTAAGTGAGAAACAAAAAGTAGCATTTGACATAATCATAAAACATTATAATCAAGGAAAAACTACATCTATGTTGCATATAATGTGTCAAGGAAATACAATAATATGTAAATCTTATCTTACTTGATGGATTAAACAAGATCTTTTGTAGTTATCACAGCCACAATGTTGCCCAGTATTACTACTTGCTCCAACAAGAGTTGAAACATTTAGCATTGGTGTATCAGCAATATATATAACCTTGTAAATGCCTATTTCATAATTTGAAAAATTAGAAGGAATAAGATTAACAAGATTTCAAGAATAAATTAAAAAAATGTTATATATATTTTTATTGATGAAATGAATTTTATATGCCAAAAGATGCTAGAAAATATAGATTCTCGATTATTGCAAGCATTTACAACAAACGTTAACATGTGCTTTGGTGGAAGGTCTATGGTTTTTGTTGGGGATTTGGGATAATTGCCTCTAGTATTGATTAAACCTCCATATCTAATTACAAGGAAATTAAATTTACTATGGAAAAACTTGAGAACCATTACCACACTTGATAAGGTTATTCGATAACAATGTCAAACTGAAGAATTATAATGGTTTTGGAAACTTTTAAAAAATATAAGAGATTCCAATCCAACCATTGAAAATTGGAATTTTTTATGAAGAGATAGGATGTTGCACTTATAATAGTTAAAAAGTGGGATTTTAACGAAGACATTTATTTTTTTACAACAAATGAGAATGTACATCAACATAATAAAAGAAAATTTTATTCACTGAATCACCCTATTGCTCGAATCATTGCAATTAGAGGACAAAGCAATAATGTTATAGGATTGGATGATGAATAGTTAGAAGTTGAGTTATAGATTTTTATTGGTCAAGGGGTGATGCTCACTACAAACTTATGGATAAAAGTAGTTCTTATCAATGGTCTACTTGGATATGTTCGAAGCATTGTATACAAACCAGGGATGGCTACCCCTAAACCACCTATATATGAAATGGTATAATTAAATAAATATACATGGATTCTTTTTGTTTATGAAATTCTAAATACATTTATAACCAACCTTAAATTAAGGGGTTGTGTGTTTTAGTTACCTTTGATATTGGCATGGGGATTAATAATATACAAATCAAATGGGCTAACACTTGACAAATCCATAATTAATAGAGGACTTACATAAAGACAAGGTTTGATATTTTTATTTATATCATGTTTCAATTCACTACATGGATTAATTATTGCACCATCTTTCACATATGGTAATTTTGAGATATTTAATAATGGAAAAGGAATCTAGAGAAAACAAAAGAGGAAGAACAAAGGCTTTAATTTTTTAGAATTACATGTATACAGAATGAATATTGTAAACTCATTGTTAAACTACTTACATATATGATAAATGTGTTACTCTCTATTTCCAATTTTAACATCAGTCATATACAATTTGAATATAGTAAACTTATATTGTGTGTGTGTGTATGTGTGTGTGTGTTTTTCTATTTTGATATTGCATCATATAATTACGTAAAATTGAACTTTTATGAACAATAAATAATTACCTTTACCTTATGCAGCAACAAGTGCTAATAACATACATATCTGAGATAAATCTATAAAATACACCAATAGATATCATTCTCGAGGCACTAATGTTACAATTAAATATGAATATGTACCTAAAAAATGATATCTATCATTGTATTTTATGTATATTTATCTAATATATATATTCTATTTATATTAATATATATTCAAATATGTGTATGTTATAGACATATAGTCAAATAGATAAAATAAAATGACTATATCATGTAATCTAAATTTTAAATTTTTAAAATATAAATTGTATTATAATTTAAATAAAATAAAATTTTAGGTCCTATGAAATGTGAAATTTTTCTTGATATTATTTATATTATATTTAGAATTTAAAAAAAAAAAAATCATACCTTCTTTTATTTTAGAAGTTGACCTAACATACATGAGTAGAAGTTCATTTGAAAGAGAAAGTTCCCACATTCATTATAATGACCATGTATTAAGAGTTGAAAATATGTAAATTTTTATTATAATGTACATATATGTTTTATGTATCTACATCTCAACATGAACGTTGGTTTTGTTTATATAATTTTTTCAATAGTTTTTATGTAATGTGAAACTCTTGTAAGGGTCCATTTTGATCTGGTGGGAATTATTTGTATGACATATGTTTAAGTGATAGTAATTTTGATTGATATTTCATTTTGGTATATCATCTATTTATTGAAATTAAATAAGAGTATTATTTTTATAATACTCTTAATTTAGGGTGTATTATAATTAGATTACAATATCATGTTATCATTGTATTGATTTTTCAAAATTTTATTATAGAAATGTTTTATATATTCTCTAATCATTGGATTATTTGTTAAAAATTTTGATAGGAAAATATTTTTTCAAATTATTAAATTAGTTTTTAAAATAATTTTTAACATATATTATAAATATCATGTAATCATTGAATTAGTTTGTAATTAAATAATTAAATATTTTCTACATGCACTATATCCCTCCTTACCATCTTCACCAAGATATTCTTGCATGAAGTCTCCTCAAAAGAGCAAATAGATCCAAAGGATTCCTTCATGTCATACATCCATCTCAATGTAAAAATAGGGGAAAAACCTCACTTAAATTAATCTTTAAGAAGAGAAAATCAAAATCAATTTGTACATCCATATTATTCTAGAACTCAAACTGAGGTTACTAGATATCCTTGAAGCATCATAGCACCATTTTTGAAACTATTCCAGCTAATAAATAAAAGTAAAATATTTGATATAGCCAAAGTTTTACATCAATCACAAAATGTTTTTCCAAACAAAAGATCCATGTAACAAGTTTGGTATATTTAATATGCAACTTAACCATGGGTTAAGATATTTTAAAGTAAAAATATAATATTAAACGTGAGATCACACTATTTTCTATATTGGATTTTATTTATTTATATATTTTTAAATGTTTACGAAAAGATAAACCCCCCTTTCAAATTTGGTGTGTAATATATTACCAGACACAATAGGAGGTCTAGTTCTCCCTCTGGCATTTTAAGGATGAAAAGATAGAAAATCAATCCAAGGATTTAAAAGGGACCAACCCAAAATAGCATATAGAAAGAAAATACCAACATAAGTTAGTTTTGGATGGACCAAGAATCATCTTGGACTCATAGAAAAAAAGGCCTTGTTCTTCATCAACTAATTTTAACTACATTAGGAACCATCCTGGACATAATGTTAGGTCTAAATCTCAAAGTAAATTTAAGGAAGCTTCATTATCCCCTAAAATAGTCTCATCTGGGAACCAATATACAAATTGGTAAGTGATTCCATAAGGAATAAATTGAACAAAAATGAGAAGGAACCCATGGTGGATTATGAAAAAATCCCTTTGCAAAAGGATTCCTTAATGAATCTAAGAAACTATCTAAGGAAGGATTCATCATAAAGTTCACAACAATTATAAACATAATGTGAGGCCTAGGTCTCCCAAATAAGATAACCTAAAAAACCAATGAGAGTGAAATTTTTAAATTCATTGATACTATTATAAGAGACCTCACTCTACAATGCTTTCCATAAAATATTGAACATTGACGGAAGCCAAATAAAACTAAGAACATGAACTATATCCCTCCATACCATCTTCACCAAGATCTTCTTCCATGAAGTCTCCTTGAAAGAGTAGATAGATCCAAAGGATTCCTTCATGTCATACATCCATCTTAGCCTAAAAATAGGGGAAAAACCTCACTTAAATTAATCTTGAAGAAGAGAAAATCAAAATTAATTTGTACATCCATATTACTCTAGAACTCAAACAGAGGTCACTAGATATCCTTGAAGCATCATAGCACCATTTCTAAAACTTTCATTGAGTCAAGGAAAAAAAACAAATTAAAATTACCAAAAGAAGAGTTTAGAAGACCCAACATTCCTTTAGATCTATATATATGGGCTCTATTCAATAACACAAGATACCTCTTCCTAGAGGCTCTCATTTCCATCCTTCCTTTCTCAAATCCTTACTAGAAAATAGATCTATCATCAAGTGTTGATCAATATTTTACATCATCTTACTCAAATTTTATATGGATATATTGTTTCCATAGCTACATATTAGATCAATGTCCCCCAAGTGAGACTCAATTCAGAGCATTTTTTCCTTAAGAGTCAGTCCCCAAATGTTGAGAATGCTAAATACAAATCTTATACAAAAAATTAATAGGGTTCTTAAATTTATTTCTCATCTACAACAAGCATATCTAGATTTGGTCTTCTCCACTGAGGATCTTAACCAATAATAGAATATTTAGACATCATAGGGAGGTGAGCCCATCCAAAACCAAACTTGAGTTAGAGGTTTATTTATTTGAAACACACATTATACTCTAAGATCCCAAGCTCCTAATAATAATATCTTGATAGTGAGATCAAACAAATAAGTAGCTTGAATGGAGACATACTCCAAAATATAAAAAGGCATTAGTCCTCCCACCTGAGGATTAAAACTAGAAATATTACAAAATACTTTATAAGCCTTTTGAACTAAAAGGAACTTAAGACAGGTTTGCATCACCAAAAATGGAAATGTATAAATATTTTATGTCATGTTATTGATGTCTTAGGGGTGTAAACAACACTTATCTACCAACTGAAATATATCTAATAGTTGAAGAAACCAAATTGATCTCTCTCTAATACCCTCTTATGAAATGAGAATCCAAATATGATTTTTTGACTTAATTTTATTTTGAAATTTTAATGAATCGGTTAGATGTGTTATGTTGTTAAATAACTACATAAATAACTTGATGTGGGTCTAAAATTTTAATGTGAAACATCTTCATAGATGAGGCTTAGAAATATGAAAATGATTGAGTAGTGGATTTGAAAAATGAATCTATATTTATTAGAAATGGAGTCAAAATAGAAGAGTAGAATCACATTTAAACATGAAGATTTGTGTCATTTATTTGATTTTTATTTAGATTTTATGGGATTTTAACCCTTCAAAGGAGCCATTTTTATTTGATGAGACGTATTTTTTGTCACATATTTAAGTAATAATTTCTTTGATTGAGATTTCATTTTGGTATTTTATGTTTATTATTGAAATTAAATTAAGGTATATTATTTTTTGAATGTCATTATTTTAGCATGTATAAAAATTATATTATAATATCATGTTATCCTTTTGTTTATTTCTCAATGTTTTATTATGGAACTATTTTAAATATTTTCTAATGATCTCATTACTTTTTCAAATATATGTTAGGATAAAAACATGTTTTGTAATTATTACATTATTTTAAAAATCATTATTAGGGGAAATTTTGAATATCTTGAAATCATTAAATTAATTACAAATGAAAAATTGAATAATTTCCATATGCATTTATATCATATTTGTTTGACAATGTCTTTTCTCTTATCAGAGGATGAAAAATGTTAGAGTTTACATAAGGAATGTGAACTATTTCATAAAATGACTCAGTGAAATGTTGTCACATCAAGTGTAGTGAATTTAGGATGTGAACTAATTGCATTATATAAATAAAATCCAAAACATTTTATACTAATGAATACCAAAGTAAAATACCTTAACCAATTGTACGATGAAAAAATGGGGGTTTCATGTTTTATTATCTCAACTAATAAAATTAGACCAATGATTGGATTATAAAATTTGTTTACTCTGAAGCAAGAAAATAGGATGCAGGGTAGGATGGGCCAATAGGGTAGGGTGACATTAGTATAAATGGTAAATGGGGGAATTTAAATGCTAGGGAGGATAATTGACTCTCCTTTACTGAAGTTGGGAAATGGTAGCCAAGTATCTTTTTACCTACCATATCCACTCCCTCAACCATTTTTGAAGGAGAACCATTGAATGAAATCCTAAACATAGATAAATTCATAAAAAATAATGGATTGATTTCCCATTTAATGAACCTATGGCCTTTTATCTCATATATGAATAAATGGGTAGAAAATATTGGAAGCTCTTTTTTGCAAGGTAATATATGTATTCTACCCTATCCCAAGGGTTTCTTTATTGTGTATTTTATGAATTTAAAGGATAGGAATGCTATATTCCAGAACTATTGGTTTTTGGATAGATTTTTCTTATTATGAAACCATGGCACCTAGACATCGATCACTTGAGGGAGGTTCTCAATGAAAGATCTATTTGGAAAAGGCTGCCTCATCTCCCTTTCAAATTTTTCTTTGAGGAAAGCCTAAAATTTATTGTAGATTCCTTGGGAGAATTTTTATTATTAAATAACAATACAATATTCTTGATTCATGATAAATTTGTATGTATTTTAGTAAATTTAAATGTTTTTATAGACCTTCTAGTATATACAGATTTGAAAATCCATGATAGAACCTGGAAATAACCCCTCAATTATGAGGGTATATCATTATAATGCCATACATGCTTTAATAGAATTCACCTAGCCTTATATTTTGGCATGGATAAGTTCAGTAAGGGAGACTCCAGGTGGAAGGAATATCACTCTAAGAATAGATAAATTGATAAGAAAGTGAACATGATGAGGCCGAAAGTGAAGTTCTTAAGAATATTGAAGAGGGATTGAATTTATAAATACTAAAAGAAGCTCTAAATTCATCCCAAGTTGAGCCTTTTGGAGAACCTTCAAATCATATCAAGGAGAATGAAGCTTTACTATAGGCATTTTCTACATCACTGAATAGCGATTGTTTTGATGCAAGTGAGGGTTTGATGGTAATGAATAACCATCAAAAAGTCCCTTATTCTATTGAATAAGTAATGGCTAGGGTGTCTTTGAATAACTCTCATCCTATTGATTCATCGTAATTTATCATTCCCATGTTTCTAGATTTAGGAGATGGTTGGGATTGGATAGTTGTAAATAATAAAAGGAAATGTATTCACAAGAGATAGGTGGAACCTTTGAATATGACCCTAAGATCAATAAATAAAATAATTTGGGAGGTCTTACTTGTGATATGTTTAAATTTAAAACCATTAAATTTGACCCTTCAATCCTACAAAATGAATTATTTGGGAAAGATATATATTTTATTTAATGTTATCCCTACTATAGGTCTATAGCTAGATTACATCGTATCTAAATCCTATGTTTGTTATCGTTGGAAGGGGTGTTTCATTATGCTTTGATTATTTTATATTTTTATATTTTATACAAGGGTAGGGCCCTTTTAAAACCCAAATTTAACCACTATCAAAAAAATAAATGTGATTATAATAATATATCACAACTAAATATAGAATTAGAAATTATATTAAAAATGATGCTCTAGAAATATTATAACCAATGAAAATCTATTGAACATAACCTAATCAGTTATTTACTATTTTATGTTAGTTTTGATCAAAGGATAAAACTCTCATTCTATTGATTCATTGGAAGTCATCATTTCAATATTTCCATATTTATGGGAGGGTTGGGATTGGACAATTATAAACAATAAAAAGAAATGTATTCATAAGAGGGAGGTGAAACCTTTGAATATGACCCTTAGATCCACAAAGAAAACTATTTAGGAGGATCTCAGTTGTGTGATGTTTAAACCTAAAACCATTAAATTTGACTTGATACTTAAAAGTGAATTATCTCAGTGGGATATAGATTTTGTTTAATATTATCCCTACTATAGGTCTATAAATATCTTACATCCTCTCTACATCTTATGTTGGTTACCAATATAAGAGGTGTTTCATTATGCTTTGATTATGTTATCTTTTTCTCTGTTTTACATAGGTGGGCCCCTTTAAAAACCCAAAATTTACCATTATAAAATAAATAAATAAAAAACTATTATATATTATAGCTAAATATAGAATAAGAAATTCCTTTAACAATGGTTCTCTAACATAGTTCCAACTGATAAACATCTATATAAGATAACCTAATGAATTATATACATTTTAATTTTAGTTTTTATTAATTTGATTCGATAAGATAGATCTTTTAAACTATTTATATTTTTAAATATATGACATAAAATACAAATATAGGTCCTAAAGTGAAGTACAATTGTACAATCAAGACCTATTATAAATTGAAATGACCTAAGGAATTATGATAATTATCATGTTTCTCATTTGTTTAGTTCTAGTAGTAAATACATGTGAATGAAAGAAGTGGAAATAGACTAAGAACTACTCATATTAGGATCCTAAGTTATCTTTATATGCTATGAATTTTATTCATTCTCTAGACACCTTCATTTTATTTAGGCATCTAATTTTTTTAGATTCATCATGTGATGTTATTCATTATTATTTTGGCATGGGTTATTGTGCCTGCTTACAACTTGAAAACTATCTTCCTATGCAATATGAAACACTTAGAATGTGTTAAAATATAGAAAACATATTAAAATAAGTTTGAATCCCTAATTACTCTTCTCAAAAAATGCTAACCTATTGAAATTTGAATAGGAGGTAGGTTGAGATGATCTCAACCACTCCTAAATTAATGGTTGGGTGTTGCCTATATTTCCAATACTCCAAGGCCTGAAATAAAACCACACATAGTTTTTGTAGTTAGCCTTATATTTTTAGTGCTACACGTTTTATGATTAAAGCTTGTAATATAGATTTGAAAACTTGAAAATGAAAACTTTGACTTGATTAGGTTCTTTAGAATGTGCTATGGTCTACTCTTGTGAGTAATTTATTACTTGGGAGATTTAGGGAATTCCTTCTCTATGTAAATATGTGTAGAGATATTAAATAGTTTTGAATTTAATATTTGTTAAATAATTGATATTAAAACTGTACAAAATATCTTATTTAAGAACCTTAACTAAAAATGATGAGAAATAAGACAATATTCATCTTTACATAATTTAATATTAAAATTATGCATATTTGTGATACAGATACATGAATTATCATAGTCATCAAAACTTATAAAAATTAGATTTTTAAAAATTGATAAAATATGGATAATTAGAATACCACATGCTATTATATATGTTATGGATATAGTTCTATATTTGTATCACTTTACCTAAAGATGTTATCTAGTGCAGGTCTTGTTTGTGGTGCAAATGAATATTTTACAAAGGTTTATTAAAACTAGTGAAAATAATAGCATTATCATAATCATTAGTCAAAATATTTTCTTTGTTTCTTAATTTTTTTTGTTCTAATATTCATAATTAATGCTAGATAAATATAACCAACATCGAGCGGTTAAAGGATTTGTAAGATAGGAAATAGTTGGCATCCTAGGTTGTACCCTAGCTAAGAAGGGGATTGTTCATGTCCTCTTTCTCAAACCTATTCTATCATGGGAATGGCCCTAGGCTGTGTGTCACCTAATCTTGGGTCAGACCTATTTAAAATGTTGATTTCCTTTTGGGTCCATCACCTATACTAAATTTAAGCTAGCTTCTTACTGGGGAAAGGAGAAAGAGATTAATAATAATCTATGAAAAAATATAATAAGGTGATGCACTAAATGTTTTGATCCTTATAATTTCACAAGACATAATATATGATGCATTCAAGATTGCTAAATATCACATAATTCACTCTTTTATCATCTTCCACATAAGTATTTCATAGAAATGCATGGACTAGCTATTGACATGGCATGGGAGGGAAGTTGTCTACTTCCATATATTTACCAATAAATGATATATGAACTTAGAATTGCCTGTGGGAACTACCAAAACACTACTTGAAGGTGAGAAAACCTAGACAAAGGCAACAAAAACATACATTCACTTGACCACATTAATGAAGTCATAAGACACACTTCAACTTAGCTTGCAAATGGAGGACTTTAGTGTTTTATTGCATCAAATAGGAGTTACAGTACAAATCTTGGTAGACTCTAGTCATGCCAAAGAGAGGGATCCTTTTCAAGGCTTAAAATCCTATATTTATTGTATAATGGGTGGAGAGAGATGGTTATAATGTGTAGAAGGATGGAGAAGGGAACATAATGACTAAGATTTCCAATCATTTAGAATTGATTCAACTAGAAAATATCATGATGTCTAAGACTACTTTAGGAAAATGGATACAAAAACTGTATCAATCCCTTTCAATCTATTTTTTGCTTGCATTGATGTTCCTTACAGTTAAAATGGTAGGATTAAGCTATTTGAAAAATGAATTATAACATCAAAGCAATTACAACAACTGGATCAATTTGTTATGATCTTGTTCTTGTGTGGATTGCTCCCTACTAGTTCATCATTGGTATGTAAGAGTGGAGAAAAGGTTCGTAATCATGCTATTGTCTTGGCAATGAACCCATCGAAGCCAATATGTCTGCCTTCATGGAATCCCTTTGAAACATTTACTATGCTTTGAACTTGATCATATTTGATCTCATTTAAGTCTCAAATCTTTAGCTTTTTATATCAGCCATTGATATTGATCTAGGTTTCTAAGAATATGACACCTAGTATCTCTTCATTCATTCTGAGGGATCTTGTTATCACTCTATCTCCTTTTACACTTGTGCCATGTGGTGGCCATGAATTCAAGTTGAGCTCCTTATTCTATGCACCATTGATCTCTCTTTGCATAGATTGAATGTGTATTATTGATTTACATGATAGTTAACATGGTTGTGACACTAGGTAAGAACTCATTCATCCTTGGGATCCTTTGACTCTTTGACCTTTGCATATTATTGATTCGCTTTGGTACGATGGATCATGCACTATCAATCAGTTTGGGCCCATAGGCTCTATCAATCACCACAAACCATAAGATCTCTATTCAAGTACCTGAGATCTTGACACTTATAAAGTCTATATTCAATCTTATGATATGCTAAACTTTTGACTATGAGCTCATCATTGATCTATTTTTTACAATTGCATGTGCTTCATTAGATCTTATAGACCCACTAACATCACTGATCACCCACTCATTTTTGGATTTGGTCTAAGCCTCTATGATTTAGACACTTTTCATCCCTACATTCATCCTTGGAACATTTGAATTCAAATGGCTATTCACCATAGCTTTAACTTGATATCCCCACACTCATCCTAGACTATTTTTCTAACTTTAAAGGATTATATATTGAGATAGTGAGCTCATCAAGACATGTTTTTTGAAAATAATATTCAAGGCATGAAAAACATCATGTCTATGCAATATTTTATCCCGAGAGCCTCCCAAGTTCATTTACTAAATGTGCAACCAAATTGACATGTTCATTCTTTCAAGTCATGTTGTGATGGTTTGATTGTCTAAGATCACCAAGTTCACACTTTAAGCTTGATTAAAGTGTTTAAAAATATTACAACTGATAACTAATCTATATGAAGGTTATTTTCTCCTCTTCCTATTAGATTACTTCTCAACTAGGACCCTGCTCAACTTCAAACCATATTCAGTCAAAAAAAAATTGTGCTGGCTAAATTTGGTGAACATCTATGGCAACTCAGTTGGATAGGATGCCTGCTATGCTTGAGAACTCAAACCATTTACATGACTCTTAGACTCACAAAATAATGAAAAATTTGATTCATGTCTATAAACAACCCTTTGACTTGTAAAGATAATAAATTCCACCAAAACAGGGAAGGAAACAAATAAAATAGGGAAATTAACTAGAAAAAGTAAAAGAAAACAAACTAATGTGCTAGGATAACACTTGGAGGAAAGACAAAACAAACTAACTATGTACAAGTAACTCAACCTTTAGTATTAATGTTTCAAGTGTATCCCATTAACTAGGAGAGGAAGCTCATCCCCATCCATCCTTGCAAGTTGGAAGGCATTATGGAATTTGCAATTGGAGATTGTGTATGGACCACTCCAAAGAGAGTCAAATTTTGGATGCCTTCTTGGATTAGCTCTATCCTCATCCCACTTAAGGACCAAATCTCCTTCTTTGAAGTTTCATGAAGAAGCTCTTTTGTCAAAGTTTCTCTTCACTTTTTATTGATGGATTTCCATGGCTAGGATGGACTAATGTCCTATGTTTTCCAAACCCATAAGCTTAGCATATCTGACCTCCATAGGTTCATTCTCAAACAACTCAAGTTGACATATCAATTCTAGGGAAATAAATTCAAGATAAATAGACATTGTTTCTTCTTTATCATATACCATCTAGTAGGGAGAGTTATATATTGACCTCTTGTAGGTGATCCTATTAGTCCATAGATCTGACTTCAACTTGAGGTGATATGACCTCTGATTATCTTTAATAGTCTTCCTTATGATCTTAAATAGGTTCTTATTTATGGAGTCATCAAGACTATTGCCTTGTGGGATGTAATTTGATGAAGTGATAATAAAAATCCCATGTTGAATAGCCCATAGACTTATCATAATCCCCACAAAGGCCATAACATTGTTATAAATAATCATTGAAGGGACTCCAAACCTAGTAAATAGACCTTCATAGAAATCCATAACATTGGTCTCATTTGCTTCCTTTAATGGCATTACTTTTGTCCATCTAGTGAGGTAATCTATAAAAATAGTATCTATTTATGACCTAATCTTGAAGGGGGGTTAATGAGACCAATAAATTCTAATCCCCATTAGACAAAGGGTTGATCCATTGCAATTCATTAGAGAGGTAAGGTTACAATTTTCACCTTTCCTATAATCATAACACATTGTCTATATTTCCTAACCCATACATGACAATCACCAAATAATATTGGGCAATAATACCCACATCTCATGATCTTTTTAGATGTGGTCCTTGATGAATAATGCCCTCTACCATGTCCATCATATAAATATTCAAACAACCTTTCCTTTTGATGTTTTTCAATGCATCTTAACAACATGCCATTGATATATTAATTGAAAAAACACCATCAAAAATAAAAAATGGAATGGATTGCAATCTGAAATATCTTATTTTTAAAAGAGTTAGGTGAGAGGGATAAAGACCATTTTGGAGAAATATTACCAAACCATGATACAAGCTAGAAAGAGGGGTATTATTAGCTTCAACTACTTTATTAATTGACACCATAACCATCTCATTGGCTTCTTGTAAGTCTTGGGCTAGGTGCTCACAAAATCCTTTGGATCTAAGAAAATTTGTGATTTTGATCTCCACATCATACTCTATTACCTTTGTTATCCAACTAGCTATTTTCTCACTTATGTCTTTTTTCAAGAGAAACTCATTAACACTTGGATGTGTAACCATTAGGTGTATCATATTAGTAGACAACAAGTATCTAAATTTCTTGATAGACCTTATGACTAAAAGTACATACTTTTAAACAAAATAGTACTTTTCTTGATATTCTTCCAAGCCTTTATTGAAGAAGGCTATTGGTTTCTTTAAGGCCTCATGGTTATACTACATAAGAATGTTTGAAATGGTGTCAATGTTAGCATAGGTATATAGAATGAATTCCTTTGAGAAATGTGGGTTCATGAGCATAGGAACATTAACCATGGATTTCTTAATTTTGTCAAAACTCCTTACTCCTTCCTTAGAATAGTTGAATCTTTGATCTTTCTTTAACATGTTTTTAAGTGACTTAGCTAAAGTGGTAAAATCTAAGATGTATCCTGTGATAAAATTTATCTCCCCTAAGAAACTTTTTAAATATCTTTTGTGTTTGGATAAGGAAAGTTCAAAAATTAAAGTTATTCTTTCAATATCTATGCTTGAAACATGCTTTGAAACTATATGTACAAGGAACTTATCTTCATGAACTGAGAAGACACACTTTTTGGGATTCAGGGATATCCCAAATTACCTACACCTTTAAAATACTTGATCAAGGTAAACCATGTTCTCATTTACATTATTTGAAAACACTTATATATCATCCAAATAGACCAGTACAAATTTGTTAAGAAGTCCCTATAATGCCATATCCATGGCTCTCTAAAACATTTTTCCAACATTGGATAAACCAAAGGGAATATTTATATATGTAAATGTCCCCCACCTTGTGGTGAAGGCTGTCCTAAATTGGTTTTCTTCCTTGACCACAATTTTGTTTTAACCACTATAGTCATCCAATAAGGAGAACTTTTTTGAACCTGAAATCAACTATAAAATTTGTTCCATATATGGAAATGGATAGTAGTCTTTAAGCTAAGGTTTCTTTAAGTCATTAAAGTCAACACACAATCTAATTTCACCATTGTTTTTCCATACTAGAACAATGTTTGCCACCCAAGTTGAGTGTTTGATTGTAAATATTATAGTTGACTCAATAATATTATGAAGCTCAAATCTCATCAGAGGCTCATGTTTAGGATTAATAGGCCTCTGTCTTTGTCTTATTGTCTTAGTTTCATCTTCCAGCTCAATTGTGTGTTGAAGTAGAATTGGGTCAAATCCCTTGAGATCACTATATTTCCATGAAAATACATCATTAAAACTTGTGCACAACTTAATGAAATATTCTTTTTCTAAATAAGTGCATACCTTACCCAAATTTAGGTTCTTACTAGGTGCCACTTCCACATTAGGATAGTGTTCTTCCTTTGTTGACAAGGAGGACTTTTCTTTCCTCATCTCATCACCACTACTGAATATGTTTTCAAGTGTTACCAATCCCTTGGGAAAATTATTTATTTTTAATTGCACAATATGATTACCATACTGCTACAAGTCTTTTGACTAATTTTTTGAGGAAAACTTAGCTTCCTCTTATAATAATTTGACAATCTGATTGTCATCTTCAAACACTTGCCAATTATCATTTTTATCTAGAATAGAAGGCCTTAAAACCACCTTAATATGTGAATGAACCTTTTCACTTTTTACATCAGCTGGGATACTAAATTGTGCCCTAATGGCAGCCAACCTATCTGCATGTTCATTTTCATCTCTTTGTATTACCTGAATGTTGAAGTCCTAAAACTCTTCAAGTAAGTCCCATATCCTATAGTTATAAGATTAAAATAATGGCTTTTCTCATACATTAAGACCTCTCATATAGTGAACTACAAGTTCACTATCACCAAATACTTGTAAGGTGTTGACTTTCATCTTTCCAGCCCATTGTAAACCATGGACTAGTACCTCATATTCTGCAGCATTGTTTGAACAACCAAATTAGAAATTAATAGATGAGAAGTACCTTTGTTTTTACATATAAATAAAAATCATTCCAACCCTATTACCATGCATATTTATTGTCCCATCAAATTATAATTTCCAAAGATCATCACTACACTTATAATCCTTCATCAAGGCTAGAATTATTGCATCTTACTCATGCAATCAATAAATACCAAATAATTATTCTTAAATTAGATTATAGGGATCATATTAATTTTATATAAAGGCCCACTCATAAAGTAAAATATATATATTCCCATTTAAAGGTGATTCATTTTCATCTACACTATCTTCTATCGCCTTATATGAGATGAGGCAATTGGTGTTCATAACACTCGACATATATGTCTCAAAATGGAACCATGAAATAGGTTCAGAATGTATGGTTACCTTAGCTATATACCTATTATTTAAAATCAAATATTTTTAATCATATATTAAGTATGCTTCAATCTTTGAGGTAATGTCCCTTAATAGACACATGGCAAAATAGGGAGGCAAGTCCATAAAAACTACATCCTGTTGAATGGTAACATTAGGACAAGCATGTAGTGTCAAATTTAGACCCTTAATAATGCATAATATCATTATTGGTGAAGAATAAAATGGAAATACCCATTTAATATTTGTTTCATAGACAAGACTAAGTTTGTCTGGAATTTACTTAAGCATGACAGTGCTACTAACTCCATTGTCCACCATACAATTATGAACTAAATAGTCACCAAATATTAGAGAGAGGTAGAAGGGAGGAGTATTACTTGGATTTTACTTAGATTTTTCTCCTCTTTTCATTTTGTGTACCATTTTTACTTGATGCTTCACTGGCTAGTCTAAATTAGTTATGATAATTCCTTGTTTCTCAACTAGATCTAGAGACACTTTGAGAGATAAAAGCTCTTGGATGAGCATATATTTTTATCCTATAATATATAGGTAATACTACATGATAATGATAAAATTGGATTTATTCATCTGATCCACTATACTAAATGAATCTCCACTAACCTTTGGCTATAGCTTTTGAACCACTAGTTGTTCATGAACTAGAGGTATTTGAGGAACTCTTCAAGCCTTTGCATTCTAAACTGTTTGTGTTGTAAGGGTATAAAATTGATCTTTGGTACTCTTGGAAATAAAATTAGGAGTAATTTAATCATTATTCACAACTTGAGCCTCATCAATGTTTCTTATTTTATATTTAGTTATAGTTGTAACTTGACCACTTGAACTGCTAGTCTCACCACCATGATTGAATACAACATAATCATCCATTTGCCAATTTACATTAATGATGTTAGGATACCCTTGAATTTTTTTATCCTATACTTATGGTACCAAACTTGTTTCTTGATATTTACCTCCTTGAAGAGAATTCTTCTTGTGTCATTTGTGGCATAGTAATGTTATAAGATACCAAGGCTTGGTCCTAAGCATCATTAAGGTTGGAGGGTTGCGAGATTGAGTCATGCATTGAATTTTTTTGAGTTAGTGTATGAAAAATAAATTTTAACTTGGAAGGTACATTAGGATTAATAAATACATATGATTTAGATTGAACTATGGCTTTTTTTGCTTGCTAAGGTGGTATGTTTTCCCTAAATCCTTAATAAAGAGCTCTTTGATCTTTAAAGGGATGATAAGTAGTATATTTTTTTAATAGCACATATTAGTCTGATACTATTGAATTTTTAGTTTTACTATTTCATTTCCAAAATCTTGAATCAAACCTTTGAGCTTTCCAAGCTTATTGGCTTGACTAGAAAGGGCTAAAGCTTGAGCTTGAAGAGCTGGAATAGGGGATAATGATGGAAAATAAGGAACTTGAGGAGGTGGAATAGATTCAAAATCTAAGAATATAGACATAGGAGTCATTATAGCAAGCTTAATATCCTATACCAAACTATTTTCTATTTTTATTGCAATCTCATAAGCATTTGACAAGGTATTATCACTCATGGGCTGTATGATCACACTAATATCAAAATTAATTGCTCTTAAATAATATAAAAATGCATATTTAGGGGATGGTATTTTCACTATATATATTCTAATCCATGTATTTAGTAATCTAAGGTTGAAATAAAACATGAACTCATGAGGATCTTTCTTAATGGTAGTTAGTTGTTCAACTAAAGATAGGTGATCATACTTGTCTTCAAATTTCCTGACTAAGGATTCACTTGATTCATCCCATGTTCATATGTAATTTAATAGGAGATTTATATGCCATTGAAAATATTTTCCTTTTGAAAGAAGTAGCAAGTAGTCTAATGGCCTCACTATATTGAATAACATTATGCACTAAACAATGTTTGTTAACATCTTAGTGGTGATAAATATAAGTTGTTTGATATTATCAAAAAAATAATGGGAATATTTTAAGAGAAGTCATAATAAAATCATTATATTGGGATAAGCTCAATGGACTACCTCTATTGAATATAACAAATACTTTATTTTTGATGGCCATTTGAGTAAGGGGATTATACTACTTGAAACAATATGATGACTAGGAGATGAATATTGCTTTTGGGGATAAGATATTTTCCTATTAAATCTTGATTTCTTATATGAAATATAATGTAGATCAATGAATTCAAGGGGAATACCTTTACTAGCTGAACTTGAAGTAACCTTTGGCCTGAGAATGCTATCTAGACATTCCTATGAAATCTACAAATTTAAAGATCATTAGCTCTTAATGATGATGGATATCATTTTATACTAAAAATAATTATATTTAGATCCAAATTTTAGTTATGATAATGAGAATTGGTCCTATTGAGTGTGCCAGAATGGTTGGCATCCTAGATTGCACCCTAGCAGAGAAGGGGATTGTTCAAGTCCTCTTGCTCAAACCTAGTCCAACATGGGAATTACCCTAGGCTTTGGGTCACCTAATCTTGGGTTAGAAATCTAGAGAAGGATGGATTCCTTTTGGGTCCATCACCTATACTAAATCTAAACTAGCTTCTTGATAGGAAAAGGGGAGAGAAATTACAAATAATCTATGAAAGCATATAAAAAGGAGGTGATGCACCAAATGTTCTAATCATTATAACTACACAAGACACACTATATGATGCAATTTCCCACTTCCAAACTAACCAATAGACTATATATGCACTTAAAATGACCTATGGGAACTACAAAAATACTACATGAAGGTGAGAAAACTCAAATAGAAGAAATAAAAATATACATTCACTTTGCCACATCAATGAAGTCCTAAGACACACTTCAACTCAGTGTGTAAATGGAGGAATTCAGTCTTTTATTGCATCAAATAGGAGTTATAGTATAAATCTTGGTAGATTCTAGTCATGCCAAAGAGAGGGATCCTTTGGAAGGATTATAATCTTATATTTATATTAGAATGGATAGAGATATATTGGTATCATGTGTAGAAAGAAGGATAAGGGAGCATAATGACCAAGATTTCTAATCATCTATCATTGATTTAGTTAGAAAAGTTCATAATGTCTAAGAATACTTCAAAAAATGGATACAACTATTATATCAGTACATTGCAATCTTTTTCCATCCTAGATTAATGTTACTTACAGTTACAACAGTATGATAAAGTCATTTAAAAACTAAATTCTAATATTGAAGTAGTTATAATAGCTGGATCAATCTATTATGATCTTGTTTCACCATGGATTATTCCCTACTAGTTCATTTGTGGCATGTAATATTAGATAAAATGGTCATAATCATCATGTTGTCTTGGTGATGAACCCATCAAAGTTTATTTGTTTTCATTTATGGCATCCCTTTGAAAAAATTTCTCTGGTTCAACCTCAATCGTATTTGATCTCCATTTAAGTCTCAAGGCTTCAAATTTCTATTTCAGTGATTGATCTTGATTCAAGTTTCTAAGAATGTGCCACCTGGTAGCTCTTCATGCATTCTTAGGGATCTTATTATTAGTCTATCTTGTTATGCACTTGTACCACACAGTGGCCTCATATTTGATTTGGGATCCTTGTCCTATTTACTATTATCTTCCTTTGCATAGTTTGAATGCATACCATTGATTTACCTGACAATTCTCATGATTATGACACTTGTCAAGAATGTGTTCATACTTGGGATCCTTTGATTCTTTAACATTTACTCATCATCGATCTAATTTGGTATGATGGATTCTGTACCATTGATCAGTTTGGGCCTACTAGCTCTGTCAGTCACCATAAACCATTAGATATTTATTCAATTACTTGAGATCTTGACACTTGTCATCTCCACATTCAATCTTAGGATATGCTGACCTTTTGACTACGAGTTTTCCATTTATCTATTTTTTATGATTGCACACACTCTGTTGGATCCTTTGAACCCAATAAAATCTTTAATCACCCACTCACTATTAGATTTGATCCAATATTTTGTGATTTGAACACTGGTTATCCTCACATTCATCTTTGGAACATTTCAATTCAAATGGTTATTCATCGCAGCTTTAACTTGACTTCTTCATTCCCATCCCAAACTATTTGTCTAACTTTAAAGGCTTATATCTTGAGATATAACTCTTATCAAGACATGAATTTTGCAGATAATGTTCAAGGCATGAGAGACATCATGTATGTGTAATATTTTTGCTTGAGAGGCTCCCCAAGTGCATTTATTAAATATGCAACTATATTAACCCATTCATTCTTCTAAGATGTGTTATAATAGTCTAGCTGTCTAAGATCACCAATTTCACAATTTAAGCTTGTTTAAAGTGTTTCAAAAGCTTACAACCGATAAGTGATCTACATGAGTGTTGTTTACTCCTCCTATTTGATTGTTCCTCAACTAGGACCCTGCTTAGCTTCAAACCATATTCAATCAAAAGTTTCTTATATGGTCTAAATTTGGCCAACAAAAACCTTTTTCCAGCCTCTATAGTTGTATTTGTCTTGCTCATTTGAAAATGAAACATAATCCAATGTTTACCCTAGCTAGCATACATATTACATAACCTTAGAATATAACCATACATATCACTTTTTATATAATCATTATATATTATATGTTGTGATAGTCAAATACAAAAAAAATTTAAAAATATAGAACTATGTCCATTATGTCTATATATGTATCATCATTTTTATCATGTTTCTACTAATTTACGGTAAATTTAATCTATAATGTAAAAATTTGTCAAAAATGTTAGGAAATAATTATTCCTCACATTAATTTGTGAATATTATAATGTGTATTATTATGAAAGTAATAATTCATTGTTAGATATATTTAGTTAGATTATATTATTTAGTTTTCATATTGTTGTGAGTTACAACAATATTATGTTTATATATTATTTTCTAGATTGTGTATTGAAAGGGATATAATTGAGATATTGATGGAGAGATGATATCCATGATTATAGGAGTGACTTTCCTATAAATATTTAATGTCCCAAATGAATATGTAATAGGAAAATCTTTTATAATCTGAAGAAGTATATTATTATTTCTATATCAAGCTTTATTATTTATTTTTGTGTTTATTTTATGAAGATCTGAACCAAACTTATTCTCTAGTGTTAGAGCAGGTCATTTAAGGTTTGTGCAAAATGGTAGGCATAAGAATCATCATGGGTTAGTCTCATATCTATGTGTTATCCCAATTAATGGAGATGATTAATTTTTAATGTTATTTATAGTTTTATGAGTATTTATTAGAGATAGATTTACATTGTGTTGGACATTCATAGATCTTAACATTTATATTTAGAGACAATTATTTCATGGTAAGTCAGTAGTTTTACTCATGGGATTTTTGAGAGTTGTGGAGATATAATTTAAAGGCATTTAGAGATTAGTATTTTATGTATGATAGTTTAGATTAGCATGATCATCATCACATGTTGGAATTTCAATTTTCAATGTCTTATTGCCCACTACTTTTGAGAGATTGGTTATGCATCCTCTTTTGTATATGCATTGGTGGAACAATCCTAAAATTAATAAGAATAAGGCACAAGAAGTATTATAAATCAAAGGCGACCATATTTGATCTCATCGACCTTTATACCGAATTCACTTGTGCAAGTCTAATTAGTCTTCTATTTCTTGAAGCTTCCTACCACATTCAAAGTCAACTATTGTGCATCACCATATGATAGAGACTATTATTTAATTAGTTTTGAATACTACATGATTCATAATTCATCAGGGCTCACATTTCATGATTATATTGGTGCATCGATAAAACTCATTAGAACTTTTTTGCATTTAATCCAAATACATCTTGGTTGACATTGCTGACGCACACTTAGACAATATCCTCTTCAAGCTCAGTCTTATTTCTAGTATGGTTCTATTTTTTTATAATTATAAATACAAAGCAAATAGGTATAAAGCATGTAATCAAGACAGTGAATAATCAATTGAAAGATTGAATAGCTATAAATTTCAAAGATCTCATAATATACTAAAAATAAAATCTCATTTATCTTATGCATAGATCTGTTACATGCCATTCTTTGAGGTTTGATTTTTAGTTTTGTTTTGACATATCAACTAGAAAAAAGACATCATATGAACTTACACAAAGATTTTTTTACACAATAATATTTGCATTGAAAGAATAATCATGAGAAGTTGTCAATAAGAATCATGGGATATAATGTAATGGTGTGCTGGTAAAAGATAATTAAAAATTTGATTCAAACATAGAAATTACTTATATGTTTAGATTCTCTCTAGTTATAATGTGTAATTCAAATATAATTTAAGATAGACTTCCCAAATACCTATCAATTTTATGGCCATGGAGTTCATGTTAAACTCAACATGGTTTTCTTGTCTAGATTGGATGTTGAATTTGGGCAAAGTATTTATTAATTATAAGTTTTTAATTAATTTTATTAGGTTTGGATAGTCCAATTTAGATTTATTTATTTTTGAGTTTTTTTTATGGTCATAATTAGGTTTTTTTTTTGTCATAAAATATGATGTAGTGTCTAGTAAATAGTAGTCTTATTAGTATGAGTTTAGTAAATTAGTAGTTAAGTTTTAGTTTTATAAAATGGATTTTATAAATATAATTGTCATTGAGTGTCAATTTGTAGGTTATCAAAATAAGAAGAAATATTCATTAATTATGTATTGTCATATTGTCAAAGTCAAAATTACTTATTTGTACAAGGACTTATTATCGCTTATACATGACATCCTGAGTCAAATGTCAAATATGTCAATCTTTTTGGGGAGGACTCTATTCCCTTAAAAATAACATGTATTTGATTTTAATCATTTGATTAAGTAGCTTCACTTGTTGGAGGTTAGAGGACACTAGAGTATGGAGGCTTTCTACACCTCTCATTATCCACTAATGAAGGGGTGCTTCTTCTATAGTTGTACATATGTTTTTTATTTTCAGCACTTGTTTTTATGTGTGTAAAATAAGAGGTGTATTTCCTATTTTACAACATAGTGTATTGCATAAAAAATGGTGTTTAGGAGATATAGGAGTGAAATTTTAAAATATGGTTCTTGCTTGTAAGTTCTCACACCATATAGGTTAATTCAGTTTCCTCAATGAATTGTTGATGACAGATGTACCTATTTGAAGTTCCAACAATTATTTGATTGATGTGTTCTCAACAGTGAATGGTTGATGAGAGGTTGAGTGTTCCTTCTCTAATTTACTTAAGTCATGTGAAACATATATTACCATGTAAGGCCTAAGGGGGAATTTAGGAAATAATTAATCCTCACATTAATTTGTGAATATTGTAATGTGTATTATTACCAAATTAATAATTCACTGTTAGATATATTTGGTTAGATTATATTATTTGGTTGTGATATTATTTTGAGTTACAACAATATTACAATTATATATTATTTTCTAGATTGTGTATTCATATGGATATAGTTTAGATATTGATGGAGAGATGATATCCATGATTATAGGAATGAATTTCCTATAAAGATGTAATGTTTAAAATGGATATTTAATAGGGAAATATTTTAATGTGTGAAGAAGTATATTATTATTTATGTGTTCATATCCATTAATTATTTGTGTGTTTATTTTATAAAGATATAAACCAGACTCATTTAAAAAATATGACATATGAGGAGAAAATAAATAAAAATGAGTATTACAAACAATGACGTACAAAACCTAGAGCTGATTTTCTAATTGAATAACTAGAAGCACAAATGAGAGAACATGTAGATGATATGAGAGTGCATTGTGAATAAACATCTAAAAAATACCAATTTAAATTGTGAAGAAGATTATAAAGGTCAATGCATGTAGATCACATGATTGATGCAGAAAGAGAACAACTACAACAACATAATCAAAATGTAATACAAAGACACTATCTCATGAATTCTAAAGTTTATGTTCATCATGATAAAAACACTATAATAGATATGGAACTAGGACATATGATGGATTTTTTCAAAAGTCCTATGATTTTTCTTGGTGAAAATGAAATTGGTATAGAGAGAGTACTAGAAATCCTAGTGGAAAGATTGATAGATGTATTAAAATTCAATTATACTAACATACCTAATGATATTCCAAGGCATATACAGAATTAGATAGATGCATTAGAATTCAAATTTTTAAAACATCTGAAGATAATCCAAGGCATATATAGAATCAAATATAAGTAACCACTATTGGAAGAAGTAAGAATAAATATATAGTAAAAACTAGTGAACCACCATAAGGGAGAAATCCAATTGAAATTTAAGGGTCCCAAATAAATCGACAAGAAAAATAACCTAATCCAAAAAAAAAATTATTGACTTCAAGACTATACAATTATTATTTAAACATGAGTTGGACAAAATTTCTTAGCCACATATATGTTAAATATTTTAAGAATGTTTTCCTAGAATGAATATATGTTGAGATCTAGAAGGGCCTATTTGTAGTAAATGTTGAAAAGAGAAAGGTTTCCATCATTTTTATGAAGCTAAAAAAATATATTATGGGTTCCAAGACACTTTAATTCATAAATTTGACTCAAGTGGAAATGATATTGATCCCACGTTTAAATCTAGTTCATCAAATAACTCATGCATTAAGAGGGAAATACAAATAAAAAGGACATAACTTTGTTTCCACAAGAAGTCAAATAAATTTTGAAAAATATACCACATCATATTTTAGATATTTTGATTATCATAGTACAAAGAAAACAACAATGTGTAACTACTTACAACTCTACTATGAATAAAGATCAAGTATATAATGCACTTAAATATAAGATCGAACACGATAAGTTCTATAGAAATGTGAATATTGATGAAATAACACTAAAATATCTTCCATGCAATAAGTCTAAAAATGTCTAAGAAAAAATAAATGTTGGGAACATGGAATTTAATATAGATTTCAATGAATATATTATTTTAGGTCCATTAATTGAGACAAATAAAGGAAATATTATAGATCACATGTCATTTATGGCCATAAAACCACCCAATAATCCAATAAAAATGGAATTGATTTGAGCTTGGGTAAGTAATCTAACAACAAATCCTAGTGAAATAATAGATTGGCCATTGATTAGTACATCTCCATTAAATGAATACGTAAATAGAAGGTTTATTAGACATGCCTTTCCCAATTCTATTCCCTGATGGAAGGTGTGATTGCTTAGAACATGACTAAAACATTTATATTTTCATGAATATTTGAAACATCTCATTTGATATTGAGATAATCATTTTAACACAAACACATCATTTAGGTATGTTAGCATGAATAGGATAATTCAAAATTGAGCACAAAATTCATAGAAATATTTGTAAAGAAAAGCCTTCAATAATTACCCATTACAATTGATGAATTATGTGAGCACATAGATGATATGACAAAATCTCATCTTTATAATCACTTAATGTGATATGATAACAACACTAAGAGGCATGTGTTCCTATCGGACAAAGTATCATGTAGAGTTAATTGATTTATTGCATCAAATTGTAATACTAACCATCATATATACATTAAGTGTGTAAAATATGTATTGGACATACCTCCTTATACTGACGTCAGGAACTCCACCTATAGATCAACATAAAGAACAAAGATAGAAATAACAAAATATAATTGACCACTGCAATATAATTGCTTATTATATCCACATTCAAAATATAGTGCTCTAAAAAGAGATACTATAGAATTTTATTAAGGTAAAATATTTTTGTTGTACATATTAATGGAAACATAGAGGGTCTCCACATGCACATGACTTTTTATGGTTGGATGGAGCCCCAAATATGGACACCTTTGACTGAAAAATTGAAAATCAAGTTAAATTTACCCAAAAATATTTTGATGGAATTATACATGCATGGAATCCTCAAGGAAATGGACATCAAAGAAACATACAAGTAAGAAATGATTAATAATTTACTTATATTATATAAAAAGTAACTAATATAAATCTATATATTAGTTTTATTTAATGTGTGACACAAGGAGTGCATATTTTTATCTCACATCCATGCTTGAGGAACACATAAATATTAATCAAATAGATCTAGGTCAAGACTATGAATAATTGCTTAATTGCGTGGAGAACCATACCATGTGTAAATATGGGGCTTGAATATGTAAAAAAGAAGGAAAAAAGGTTTTCAGTTAAAACACATAACTATAAAAAAATGTATTAATTGTTTGTTTGTACATTAATAATAACATGAAATTATATTTGATCCATGCACGATTCCCCTTGGCCTTTGCATCTTGATGGATCAAAAATAAATGTAGATGTAGAGAAAGGAGATAAACAATATGAGCCAAACATAAATGATGATTGTGTGAACAATCATAATCTTTATGTATTGCAATTATGGCATAAAAATATAGATTGACATTCGGTAC